>CAMRHE010000215.1:2400000-3000000 GCA_947044405.1 Leptodactylus fallax
GAGGTTTATTGTACTAACAGAAAATGTGCAATATGCATTAAACCAAAATTTGACCGGTGCAAAAATTTGGGTACCCTTATCATTTTATTGATTTGAATACTCCTAACTACTTTTTACTGACTTACTGAAGCACAAAATTGGTTTTGTAACCTCACTGAGCTTTGAACTTAATAGCCAGGTGTATCCAATCATGAGAAAAGGTATTTAAGGTGGCCAATTGCAAGTTGTTCTCCTATTTGAATCTCCTCTGAAGAGTGGCATCATGGGCTCCTCAAAACAACTCTCAAATGATCTGAAAACAAAGATTGTTCAACATAGTTGTTCAGGGGAAGGATACAAAAAGTTGTCTCAGAGATTTAACCTGTCAGTTTCCACTGTGAGGAACATAGTAAGGAAATGGAAGACCACAGGGACAGTTCTTGTTAAGCCCAGAAGTGGCAGGCCAAGAAAAATATCAGAAAGGCAGAGAAGAAGAATGGTGAGAACAGTCAAGGACAATCCACAGACCACCTCCAAAGAGCTGCAGCATCATCTTGCTGCAGATGGTGTCACTGTGCATCGGTCAACAATACAGCACACTTTGCACAAGGAGAAGCTGTATGGGAGAGTGATGCGAAAGAAGCCGTTTCTAAAAGCACGCCACAAACAGAGTCGCCTGAGGTATGCAAAAGCACATTTGGACAAGCCAGCTTCATTTTGGAAGAAGGTCCTGTGGACTGATGAAACAAAGATTGAGTTGTTTGGTCATACAAAAAAACACTTGCTACCCACTGTAAAATTTGGTGGAGGTTCCATCATGCTTTGGGGCTGTGTGGCCAATGCCGGCACCAGAAATCTTGTTAAAGTTGAGGGTCGCATGGATTCAACTCAGTATCAGCAGATTCTTGAGAATAATGTACAAGAATCAGTGACGAATTTGAAGTTACGCCGGGGATGGATATTTCAGCAAGACAATGATCCAAAACACAGCTCCAAATCTACTCAGGCATTCATGCAGAGGAACAATTACAATGTTCTGGAATGGCCATCCCAGTCCCCAGACCTGAATATCATTGAACATCTGTGGGATAATTTGAAGCAGGCTGTCCATGCTCGGCGACCATCAAACTTAACTGAACTGGAATTGTTTTGTAAAGAGGAATGGTCAAAAATACCTTCCGGATCCAGGAACTGATTAAAAGCTACAGGAAGCAACTAGAGGCTGTTATTTTTGCAAAAGGAGGATCTACTAAATATTAATGTCACTTTTCTGTTGAGGTGCCCATACTTTTGCACCGGTCAAATTTTGGTTTAATGCATATTGCACATTTTCTGTTAGTACCATAAACCTCATTTCAATCCTGAAATATTACTGTGTCCATCAGTTATTAGATATATCAAATTGAAATGGCTGTTGCAAACACCCAAATATTTAGAACTAAAAATGATTAAGATTAATAGGGGTGCCCAAACTTTCATATGACTGTATATATGTATGTACAGTACAGACCAAAAGTTTGGACACACCTTCTCATTCCAAGAGTTTTCTGTATTTTCATGACTATAAAAATTGTAGATTCACACTGAAGGCATCAAAACTATGAATTAACACATGTGGAATTATATACTTAACAAAAAAGTGTGAAACAACTGAAAATATGTCTTATATTCTAGGTTCTTCAAAGTAGCCACCTTTTGCTTGGATTACTGCTTTGCACACTCTTGGCATTCTCTTGATGAGCTTCAAGAGGTAGTCACCTGAAATGGTTTTCACTTCACAGGTGTGCCCTGTCAGGTTTAATAAGTGGGATTTCTTGCCTTATAAATGGGGTTGTGACCATCAGTTGTGTTGTTCAGAAGTCAGGTGGATACACAGCTGATAGTCCTACTGAATGGAGTGTTAGAATTTGTATTATGGCAAGAAAAAAGCAGCTAAGTAAAGAAAAACGAGTGGCCATCATTACTTTAAGAAGTGAAGGTCAGTCAGTCTGAAAAATTGGGAAAACTTTGACAGTGTCCCCAAGTGCAGTGGCCAAAACCATCAAGCGCTACAAAGAAACTGGCTCACATGAGGACCGCCCCAGGAAAGTAAGACCAAGAGTCACCTCTGCTGCGGAGGATAAGTTAATCCGAATCACCAGCCTCAGAAATGGCAGGTTAACAGCAGCTCAGATTAGAGACCAGGTCAATCCCACACAGAGTTCTAGCAGCAGACACATCTCTACAACAACTGTTAAGAGGAGACTGTGTGCAGCAGGCCTTCATGGTAAAATAGCTGCTAGGAAACCACTGCTAAGGACAGGCAACAAGCAGAAGACACTTGTTTGGGCTAAAGAACACAAGGAATGGACATTAGACCTGTGGAAATCTGCGCTTTGGTCTGATGAGTCCAAATTTGAGATCTTTGGTTCCAACCACCGTGTCTTTGTGCGACGCAGAAAAGGTGAACGAATGGACTCTACTTGCCTGGTTCCCACCGTGAAGCATGGAGGAGGAGGTGTGATGGTGTGGGGGTGCTTTGCTGGTGACACTGTTGGGGATTTATTCAAAATTGAAGGAATACTGAACCAGCATGGTTACCACAGCATCTTGCAGCGGCATGCTATTCCATCCGGTTTGCGTTTAGTTGGACCATCATTTATTTTTCAACAGGACAATGACCCCAAACACACCTCCAGACTGTGTAAGGGCTATTTGACCAAGAAGGAGAGTGATGGGGTGCTACGCCAGATGACCTGGCCTCCACAGTCACCAGACCTGAACCCAATCGAGATGGTTTGGGGTGAGCTGGACCGCAGAGTGAAGGCAAAAGGGCCAACAAGTGCTAAGCATCTCTGGGAACTCCTTCAATACTGTTGGAAGACCATTTCAGGTGACTACCTCTTGAAGCTCATCAAGAGAATGCCAAGAGTGTGCAACGCAGTAATCAAAGCAAAAGGTGGCTACTTTGAAGAACCTAGAATATAAGACATATTTTCAGTTGATTCAAACTTTTTTTGTTAAGTATATAATTCCACATGTGTTAATTCATAGTTTTGATGCCTTCAGTGTGAATCCACAATTTTTATAGTCATGAAAATACAGAAAACTCTTGGAATGAGAAGGTGTGTCCAAACTTTTGGTCTGTACTGTGTGTGTGTGTATATATATATGTGTATATATATATATATATATATATATATATATATATACCCCCCTGTATATATACACACACACACGTATACTGCAAGGCTACCAGACTGCCTTTTCAGCTTGACCTCTTTCAGACCACAGAGTATTTCTCTTTAAAGCTTTCTCATCATTTTTAACATTTTCACTTGGTGCTGTTTCTACGAAGGAGATTTAAGTTTCCTTGCATGTGTTTTAGGCTGATAGGGAAAAAGGAAGTCCGGAGTGGTTACTGTTCTCCTTCTCTTCGTTTAGTGTAAAGGAAATGAGGAGGTTGAGTTTTGTGTTTATTGGTTGACCAGATGAGGATCACTGTAGCTTGCTCAGGTCTTTCGGCTATGTCCACATAGCACATAGTTTTAGGTCCGTATACAGTGCTCCATCCTGCCTTGGCTGATGTGGGACTACTGACTGCTCTGAAATGCTCTCCTCTGGATTTGTCTTCATCCTTCTAATGGCCTATACAGGAATGGTAGTGCCACAACCTTTGGTAAGTTCATCCTTGTATATTATGGTAATATTATCATCTTTGTTCCAGAGCTATGTACAGTATGTAAGGGCATGGTCTCCTATTGGGAATCAGTCAACCTAAACAATGTACATTTACAGAAGAGCTAGCAATAGCTGTAGTTTTACACACAACCTGTAGAAGCATCTAAAGCTTATGCTTTCATTATGGATAAAGCTTTACAATGATAAACTTGTCAGTATACCTACAGTATCTTTACAATTCCTCATTGCTGTTTAGGTTTCCCACTGCATCTCTGTTTACACACCTGTGTGCACAGACGTCAGATAACTGGGTCAGCTAGTCACGACATTGTGTCATGTCACTGATACAGGCACCATGACTGACACATCATCATGCAGGCAAGTAACCAGAGATAGCGAGAAACATGAAAACTGTTGTCCGGTTTTGAAAAAGAATATTCAGATATCCAGTTAGAAAACTTAGAGTTGGGGTATGTTCACATGGAGGAATTTTCACTCCGCAGCAAAATCCAACAGAAAACTTCCAGAAGTCTGGCTAACATAGTTTACAATGGGATTTTACATTGCCATTTCTGGACTACAACATATATTTTGTCCCGGAGTTGAAATCCATATGGCAGCAGATTCCATGCTAAAATTGTGTAGCCACTTGCAGATGAGACCCATTGAATGGGACACACAGTAATCCTGCCCTCTTTTGTGCCACCGCCTCCCCCACTGAATTCCTCCTTCACTATATGCTGCTGACGAATTGATATTTTTGCTATGAAATAGTTAATTTTTCTAATTTCTGATAGCAGTAAGCTGTGTATCATAAATCCTCTACTCCAGTGCACCAGGGGGCAGGGGGTAATACATTTATGATACACAGCCTACCAGCCATCAAAGGAGATCATAGAAGTGTATCCAGCCCTAGTGTGTTGAGGACTTGTGGCCCCTCTTGGCTTCTGTGTGTTGAGGACTTGTGGCCCCTCATGCCTTCTGGGTCTGGTTGCAGCTGGAACCATTGCATCCCCTATAGGTACACCAGTCCCTGAGCATGCTCCATGTTTAGTATAGTGATGTCCATACTTGTACGATCACACCCTTTAAAATGAATGGGAATAATGGAAAAATATGAGTGACGACACAGTAACAAGGTCAGCTGCCCCATATCCTGTTACTCATCAGCCGTCTGGGAACTGATCTGAAACGCCGGTCCCTGAAAAGACTCTGAATGTTACCAAATATAATATATTTCCCTTATCTCTGGTGACATTTGACAACCATATTAAAGCATGTTATCCTCTTTGGATTCATCAGTGACACTAGGCAGGATATACCAAAAGGAAGGGGATGTGACAGGTGTAAAAGCTGGATAACACAACCACCCCACAGGTCAGGCTTTCTGGATCTGAGGATCACCTATTGATGCCGTTACTATAATGAAGTCACTATTACAATATTGGGGAAATCCTCCATACATGACTTGTTGTGGGTCATCGAGGACCTCCTCATATTGGTGCTTTATCACATTAGGAAACTGCAGTACAAGAACTCCTATAATATAATGTTATTGTGGTAATATAAAGGGATAAAAGGATAGTAAAAAGATACTGTAAATGTTACTAATGAATCGCATGCCATAAATGAACACATTAATAGGCTATGTGTACATCAAGCTATGTTAATACATTCAGCATATACGCCCAGGCTCCTGATGCATATGACGGACAGAGCCATAGGATCTCATTCACCCAAGGGAGGACTAAAGAGTGTTCTTTTCGCCTCCATTGGGGTGGTATGTGTCAGCATACTTTACTGAATAGGACAGTTTGCTTATATAGTAGACCACCAAAAATATAAAATATACATTTTCTTAACACTGTGGCCACTTACAATGGGACATACTCCCAACATATACCATAGTGTAATGTTAACAGCAACCAAAGGTACACATTCAAAAGATAGTTGACAATTCTAGTAAAAGAAGATCCAAACCACCTTTCAGGTCCACGAACATGGCATTACCACTTGGATGATGGTCCCCAGAATGCTTATGGCTACATATTAAGACTAGTAACATTGTATGGTGTCTCTGTACTTTAAAGCAGGTACAACTTAGGTCCAGTATGGGCCCACAGCAGGCTACAAGACAGACCCTTAATACATAACAGCATGTACGAACCCTAATTCTCATATGCTATCCATATACACAGAAATGCTTTGAACTTTTTGATGATAATGCTTCTATTGTCAGCAAGCAGTCTATAACATAATAGTAAGTTCATACCATCATTGAGAAGTATATCATGTATAGTAAGTATATATTGTTGGGAAGCGGTGTACAATATAATGTACAGTCATTTTATATTGTCCACAAGCAGTGTTTAGTATATGTTTTTAGCCTCTTTCTTCTTGACTGGACTTGACCAGGTACTGTATGTATGCAAGATGAGTAGCTTTATAAAGCATCATGATTTCACAATATTGTATCACAAGATGTCTATCCTATGTGCGTCAATGTGTGGCCTCCTAGTGGTTGGGTTGTGTAATGCTTCTTTTCAAGGGTTCATTAGCGAGTTGTGACATTCCATTGAATGACTGATCTGTCAAAAATACATTCAAAACATGAAGTTTGCCAGAAATTCAAGCAAAGCCTGTTGGATACATCCATATAATGTGTAGTAAGGTTATATTTTGCAGAGCGTATAGTATGTTTATATATTTAGTATGCAGGGTATAATGTATAGTAGGTCTATGTTGGCATCAGGCAGTATATTATGCAAAATACATGGAAAAATGTCCTTGCCACAGTTATAATAATCTTTACATAGTGCCATTGTATCCCTCAGGACTTCACAATTTATAGGGCATATTTACAATCAAAACTAAATATTACACCAACTAAACAAGTAAAAGAATAGGAGTGAGAGTCCTGCTCACAAGAGCTTACAATCTGTGAGGAAGTGGGGTAACACAAGAGATAAAACTGGTTTTACAATGGTCCAACCATCTTCTACAAGCAATGGATAGTATACATAAATCTGCATGAGACGGTCACCGGTCAGTATAGGTGTATGTTAAGGTTTGGATGGGCATCCAGTGGAGTGACCGGCACAGGGTAGAAGCATCAGAGTAGTGGTTGGAAAGTTGAGCCTGTGTGCTGTGTTCTGGAAAGGGAAGGCTTTAGTGAGTGGAAGACCTATATGGAAGTGACTTACAGTAGTCAAGATGAGAATGAGCGAGAGCAACAATAAAGGATTCTGAAGATGCTTTTGTGATGCAGATAGCACGGGGGTGCAAGTGATTAATATAGGGGTAAAGGAAAGATCTGAGTTATGCATAACCCCAGGACAGCACACCTATGTTGTCAAGCCTTGTGTACTTTACCCAGCTGTATTTTTACGACCAGTAGGAATTTTTTTGTAAATATCTATTTTCTGACATCAGATCACTGGGTTACAAAGGCGAAGGCAAACGCATTCAGCAACTACCAAGTATCTGAGTGTTCAGTACATAAGACATAATGGGTGAACAATGTTATCTCACAAACTTTTATAGAGAGATGATTGTGAGTGAAGCCCTGGTGCGAACAGAAGCAAAACCAAATAGAGCACATCTGTTACCTTTCTAAAGAGTGAAGCATAAGACTAAAACAGATCGCTTCTCGGCCTTTTGGCTAAGATCAAGTGTAGTATCTGTTCTTATCAGTAACAGCCAGTAGGTTGGCTCTGCCAGTGGAGGTGTACCCACTGGAGGGGGCCAACTGAATGCTGCGAACATGAGACAGCGAAACACACCAGGGTTAGAGCCGGGACCCTGGTAGATCAAGGCCAAGAGGCCGGGGATGCTTTCGAAGGTCTCATGGTGCAAGTGCCTCTGGGGACGGTGACTCCGGAGGTGCCTTTATTCACTGGGCCTGGGAAACCCACTGAATTTGGCACATTGCACAAGCACTTGATTACACCTAAGAATGCACTCACCCTATTGCTCGGTTTATCCGGCATGGGTAATTTTTTATAGATCCGGCGGATAGACCGGGCCAGTACACTGGCACTCTATTCACTTATTTATTCTTTTTTGTCTATCACGTTTTGTCACCTGTTTTGTCACTGTTTTTGTGTGGATGTAGGGATGCGGAAACCCTTTTGGGTCCTACCCGAAGTCTAGGAGTTGGAGTGTGTGGCCTTCGGGTTCCCTCCTTCTTTGCTCTCCAGTGTCTGTCTCTGCTTTTGTGGAGACGGACAACAGTTGCAGGCTCAGTCGTACTCTTGGGGTGGCAGCCCTTGAGGGGACTGATGCAAGTAGCTGGCTTGGCGGTACTCCTGGTGGTGGCAGCCCATGGAGGAAACCAAGTAAGTCACCGACCCTCCGGTCTAGGCAGTTGGGTTGGTACAGCTCCAATTACTCTTGTGCCTTTTGGCTTTGAGTTTGGGGACAGTTTCGGAGGACCCTTCCTCTTTTGAGGGGGGTTTTGCGATAGACAGCATCCTTTGCACGTTTTTTTCAGTGGCACCCATCACTTTTTTGTCGTGCACTGGTGTTTTTCGTTGGCACAGCTTTGAGACCTTCGATAAAAAAAAATAAAAAATAAGACTAAAACAGATACTGACCCTACTGTCTATGGTTGTAAATGGTTACTGGAGGCCGGAGCTCAGCTGCGGGTTGTTATACTTGTACTAGCAGATTGGAGAAGCAGTCGTGTAACAGGTAATCTGATTTATGGACCAAGTAAGATGTCTTTTAGACATTACAATGCATGGGTATGGGCAGAATATTAAGAAAGCACTCCTTAGTGCTAGGCCACTAAATGTATGATGATTTGCTTACTTTATGGTCCAACACAGTGTCTGAATTGCCCATAGAGCACACACCAAATGTATGAACAATGACTGTTTTTTCATATGTTTGGCCAGTATATTTTGGTCCAGCCATTATACTGTTTAGTACAAATAGATCCTGTAAAACAAATAAAAATTGTACTGCATTGGCAGAGTTACAACTGGCCTTTTGTTTGGCACTATTCTCCAGACACGCACACTAAACATAGTGCTAAAATGTGAACAGATCTGTATAGATATAGTCTCATAGAGAGTAATGTAATCTCAGGTCTTTTCTGTTGGCTGTATTATCTCATATAGAGTAAATTCTGTAGTACCTGTTATCTGCAGTAGATGCAACCATCAGTTTTAACATTACAACCACCTACCTAATATTGTGTAGGCCCCACTTGTGCTACTAAAACAGCTTGTAACTGTTGAGGAACGGACTCTGAAGTCCTGGCACCAAGATATTACAGGTAGTTCCTGTAAGTTGCGAGGTGAGGCCTCCATGAATAGAACTTTGTTTTTCCAGCACATCCCACAGATACCCGATTAGATTAAGATCTGGGGAATTTGGAGGCCAAGTCAACATCTTGAACTCTGTCATGTTATATAGTGTGGTTGAAAAAAGACATATGTCCATCAAGTTTAACCAGAGAAAGGACATGACAGTTTATACATTTACATAACCATTCTCTAAAATGGCATCTAATCCTTTTTCGCTGTCGGCTGTGACTGCCATGACCAGTTCCTGGGGTAGGCTATTCCACAGATTCAAAGATCCCAGATTCCAAGTCTGCTTGTAACCTACGTACATCCTCCATAGACTACACGGTACTACGTAGCTTGGTGTCATCTGCAAAAATAGAGACAGTTCTATTAATCCCATCTTCTATATCGTTAATAAGTTAAATAACAGCGGACCCAGCAGTGAACCCTGGGGTACACCACTTACAATAGAGGACCCTGAGCTTATCCCTGGGGTATACTACTTATAACAGGGAACCCAGCGCTAAACCCTGTATATAGTCCCATGCTGTCTGTCACTTATAATATTACGTAGAGTCACATACTCCTGTATATAGTCGCTTAAGAGCCCCTCAAACAGTTTCCCCACATTGGATGATAAACTCACCGGTCTGTATTTACCTGGGGAAGACCTAGAGCCCTTTTTGAAAGTAGGCAACACATTAGCCTTGTGCCAGTACCTTGGCACTGTACTAGTCACCAGAATCCTTAAATATGTCATGTTCCTTTTGTAGAAACCTTTTCTGATGGACTGTGGTCAGCCTGGTCACTGTGGGTTTGTGGTTCAGTGTGTGTTCTGACACTTTTCTATCATAGCCAGTATTGACTTTTTCAGCAATTTGTGCTTCAGTAGCTCTTCTATGGGATTGCACCAGATTGCCTAGGCTTCATTCCTCACCTGCATCAATAAGGATTAGGCACCCATAACCCTGTTGTCATTCCACTGTTTGTCCTTCTTTGGAACACCCTGAAGGACTTGCCATTTTGGAGATGCTCTGAAATAATTGTCTAGCCATAACAATGTGACACATGTCAAAGACACTCAGATCCTAATATTGGATTATTTTTTCCTGATTCCAACACCTAAACTTCAACAACTGACTGTTCACTTATAGCCTAATATAGCCCATTTCTTGACAAGCAGAGATGTGGAGTTGGAGACATTTCGGAAAAAAAGCTACCAACTCTGACTTCAAAATAAAATGATTATTTTTAATTATATTATACAATTTTCAATATTGTATAATTAATTAAAGGCATCATTTGTGTGGCTTTTTAATGAATTAGATGATCTTTACTGTATGTACAGAGAACTGAACCGGTTTTTTGTGGACTGGTGCCACCAGAACCACCTGAAGATTAACGCGGGGAAGACCAAGGAGATGGTGGTGGACTTCCGTAAAGGCAGATGCCCTCCAAAACCAGTGGACATCCTGGGGACGGGCATCGAGATTGTGAACACCTATAAGTACCTGGGTCTGCTCCTTAATAATAAGCTGGACTGGGCAGATCATATGGAGGCCCTGTACAGGAAGGGCCACAGCAGGCTCTACCTGCTTAGGAAGCTGAGAGCCTTTGGAATCCGGGGGGCACTTCTTAGGACTTTCTTCAACTCGGTAGTGGCATCAGCCATCTTCTTTGGAGTGGCCTGCTGGGGGAGCAGTATATCAACCAGGGACAGAAATAAACTTGACAAGCTGATTAGAAGGGCCAGCTCTGTCCTGGGGAGCCCACTGGACCCAGTGCAGGTGGTGGGTGACAGAAGGATACTGTCCGTGGTGAGCTCCATGCGGGAGAATAACTCCCATCCCATGCAAGAGACTGTGATTGCGCTGGGCAGTACTGTCAGTGACCGACTGCTCCACCCTAGGTGTGAGAAGGAGCGCTATCGGAAGTCTTTCCTCCCCACCGCGGTTAGGCTGTACAACCAACACCGACCTAAGCGGAGATCATTACATACAGAGAACTGAAATATCTCTCTGCCTGTTAAATCCCCCCCCCCCCTCTGCTACGTCCTATCTGTCTGCTATTAATGTAATGCCTCTCACCTTGGAACATTTCTGTACATGTTGTTTTTGTATTTGTATCTGCTTATCTTATCTTTGCTGCTGTAACACACTGAATTTCCCCACTGTGGGACTATTAAAGGACTATTATTATTATTATTATTATTATCTGCCTGACCATGGCTGAAGGAGTCTGAGCAGGAGTTGGCGTCAGGATGTGGAAAAATAGGAGTCAGAGTGAGTGGTTTACCCCTGCCGATTATTCAGGCCTGTTGACTTTTGCCATTGCAATGTTAACATTGTAACAGTGTTATTCAATTCACCTGTTACTTAGTTACATAGTTAAAGTTGTGCCTTGCATAATCTTACACTGTGTCAAATGTTCTTGCATATATTCCTTCTGCAGTATTATTCTAATAGAAATGTCCAGAAGGAGCAACTTGAAGCTCTTAGTTCTGAGCTTTCCTCTTAAACATTTATGATCTCTGCCTACGCTCCTGATATTGTCATTTTGTACTGAGATCTGCGCTGTCTCCGTCAGCTAGGAATATTGCGCCTTACTTTAAATCAGTGGATCTCAAACTTACTAATGCTGCAATCCTTTAATACAGTTCCTCCATGTTGTGGTGACCCCCAACCATAAAATTATGCGTGCCGTGGCAAATTGAGCTCCACCCACATCTATGTTGACTCCACCCATTCTCATCCATTTCTCTTTGTGCCCCCACACAGTATAATGCTCCTACAGTCACCCTAACCTTATATGCCCCCACATTATAATGTTCCTCTCCAATTGCCCCACAGTATTAAGTCCCTCTTCTGGTGCCCCAGTTTAAACTGGTGGAAAATAGAGGGGGACATGAAACTGGGGCAGCTGGAGGGGGACATTAAAAAGTAGGGGTAGCTGGAGGGTGACATTAAACTGGGGGCATCTAGAGGAGGACATGTCCCCCTCCAGCTACTCCCACAGTTTAATGTCCTCCAGTTGCCCCCAGTTTAATGTTCCTCTTAATCTCTCCCCCAGTTTATTGTCCCCCCTATCTGCCACCAGTTTAATGCCCCCCCTTCATCTGCAACCAGTTTAATGTCCTCCCCTTCATCTGCCATCAGTTTAATGTCCTCCTCCATCTACCCCCTCTTCATCTGCCCCTAGTTTCATGTGCCCCCTTAGTTTGCACCAAAAGTTTAACATAAAAAACACTGATACTCACCTCTCCTTGCTCCCCTGCTGCTCTGTCTGCAGGAGTGTTCTGGGAGCTTCAGGTGTGATGTGAGTGACATCATTACATTGCGCCTACAGCTCCCAGGGCCGAAGAACAGTGGTGAAGCGGGAGCTGTCTGCAGACAGCTCTCCTGCTTCACTCACCATTGTGTTCAACTCATCTGCATCCGGAGGAGTTGAAACCGGGACATACCTCCCGCCGACTGGGACCGTCGGACCCGCCTTGAGACGGATAGAAAAGTGGTGTCTCAGTTCCTAAGACCATGGTAAATATGTGTTTTCCGATGGTCTTAGGCGACCCCTGTGAAACGGTCGTTCGACCCCCAAAGGGGGTTGAGAACTGCTTCTTTAGATGAATGCAATATACTGTATGTCATTGAGAGATTGCTATTCTACACATTCCTTTTCTATAGCTTCTTTTAATATATCTTCACATCTATCTTATTACAGCTGAAAACCAAACGTTGCGATGAAAGGAAATATCTATTGGTAGACACAGAATGCATGTCTTGTGCTGTCGCCTTGAAGTACTTATGTCCTAAAGGTTCTACCAAAAAAACATATGGAATGGGAAAGCCTGGATGCAGGTAAGAATGATATCTACCAATTGTAAAATGATTGTCCTAAGGCCTTATTCACACTGTCCCTGCAACTGCATAATACGGAAGTATTCTCCTCTAGAAGGCTTGGAGAGAATAGCTGTTTAATGTTGCATCCATTGGAACGTGATAACCTCCATATGCCCCCAGCAAATGTCCTGCTCCATCTTCAGATGGTAATATGTTAGTCGATGATGTAACTAGATGTCTGCTAGATGATATTGTGTCCTCTAGTAGGTCAGTCTAATGAGGCTTATGAATGGGGCTGGTGGCCTGAGTGTCTCGTGCTGTGGGTTCTGCAGCTGATCAGCCATGGAATCTGCCACTGATTTTGAGGCAGATTCAAAGGGAGATGTAGTAGATTTATATGACAATAAATTAGGGGAAATGCCTAATTCTGAGGCATAGCCTCATCATGAATTAAGAACTACCCTCTGGGTATACTACCAGTATAAAACATGCCGGTCTTGATGAGTCTCCCTGACTCAGTGGCATAAGTGCTGTGCCCAGGCCCTGCTTTTTTTTTTTTTTTTTTTAAAGGCCATTACCTGCTAGAATTTACTTACTATTTACTTACCGATCCCCGTTCCTGCTCACGGCCGTCACTGCTTCCCCGTGCGTCTCCTATCACGTCGCTGAGGCCCCCTGGAGGTAAGAACAGAAAGCAGAGGCGGCCGTGAACAGGAACAGGGATCAATAAGTAAGGCCACAGGCCCACAGCAAGCGTATTTGTTGGGAAAATACCAACAAATACTGCTAATGATTATACATTGGGGTCTCTTCAGACCCCAGAATATAATGATCGGAGGCCCAGGGAGGTGAGCGAACATAAACTGTTATTCACCTCTCCTGCGCGACTCCATGCAGTCTTTGGCCTCTGTAGTGACATCACAGGCCGGCATCACGACGTATGATGACGCCAGCGTAACCCACGTCTGTGATGTCATTGAAGAGGACTGCAGCGGAGCCCAGAAGAGGTGAGTAATAGTGGTTTTTATGTTTGCCACCTCCCCTGGACCTCCGATCATTATACTCTGGGGTCTGAAAAGACCCCAGAATATAATAATAGTTTGTGGGTGGTGTACCCCAAAAATTTCAAGTTCTACTGAACCCAAAATTTTTGCAATATTTGTGACGAACACCCTTGGGGCCATGATGGGACATAATACTGTGTGAAGGGGCCACTATGGGACATAATACTGTGTGGAGGGGTCGCAGTGGTACATAATACTGTGTGCAGGGGTTGCTATGGAACATAATACTGTGTGGAGGGGCCACTATGTGACATTATACTGTGTGGAGGGGCCACTATGGAACATTATACTGTGTGCAGGGGCCGCTATGAGATATTATACTGTGAGGAGGGGCTTCTATGGTACATTATACTGTGTGCAGGGGCCGCTATGGGATATTATACTGTGAGGAGGGGCCGCTATGGGACGTTATTCTGTGTGTGGGCCAGTAAAGGGGGCTCTATGCCGTGGGGGGGCCCCAAGTCAAAAGTTTGCTATGGGGCCCAGTCTTTGCTACTTACCCCCCTGCCCAACTGTCCCTGTGTCAGCCACATTTTCCAAAGCAACCTCTGCTCGGCTGAACAGAAATTGTAGCATTATAGAGATCTATGATGCTGTATATTGGGCCAGGAAATGCAACCTACATGTGGACAGCGTTTCCTGGCTCAAAACACCTCTTAGATCTCTGAAACAGCTGAATAGAATATGAAATTCTCAATATAAAAAGACAACTCAGAGGCCTTTAATATCATTTCTTTAGTTCAGATGCAGCTATCTACTGTAGGTTACATCTATTTCATATACGTTTCTCTGCTTGTGTTCTGTAGATATACAGTGAATCCAGGAGGAGTGGTCCTATCAATGAAGGGCTGTAGCCACACTTGTCTGACTGTCATTGTACAGCCTAAATGCTGCGAAGGATATTGGGGTTCTACGTGTAGTGGTATGTACCCTAAATCCCTTAGAAACATGTAATAGTGCTTAGGGGGCCATTCACACTACCATTATGAACATCTGTTGCAGTCATTCATGATTCATTCAGGGCAGTGGACATTATCAGTAGTAAAGAGCCGGATACAGACGGAGCCCCCTCTGTCTGTGTCCGCCCCATTGACTATAATGTAAACAATACGATGGACATGGTGTTCTGTCATGTTTGTTTAAATTTGTATTGGAAGAAAAAAGTCCTGCATGCTCAACTTATTCCTCCAGCAGAAAAGTAAAAAACATCATGGAAGAAAGTTTCCTTGTTTTTTACATGAGTGAATGCAGACGGACACCAAACGGAGGGGGCTCTATCTACATCATTAATGACACTGGTGTGAACACTTCCTTAGAAATATTTTTGCCACTGAATATTGTTTCATTATTAACTTTAAATTTTTCTGCTTCAGATTGTGTCATTAAAGGGATTGTTTGAGGTCCAGGTATAATGGATAGTGATGATCTATCCACAGGATGGATCATCAGTATCAGATCGATAGTGGTCCAACACCCGGACCCCGCACAGATCAGCTGGTTCAGCTTACAGCTGCAAGGCATACGGCTGGACATAATACTGCGCCTATCCAAATGAATTGGAGCAGAGCTGCAGTTCCCCCCGATGCCACTTCTACAGTGTACAGAGACTGAAGCTGTATACATGGTACGGACATGTACACTGTAGCAGTTGCACCGGGGAATTGAAGCTTTGCTCCCATTCACTTGAATAGGAGCAAAGTTGCTTCCAGTCATATACCTTGCATATGATTTCCATTAGCTGATCAATATGGGGTCTGGGAGTCGGACCCCCAACGATCAGATACTGATGACCTATCCCGACAATGAAGAGGCTGCACAAAGCGCCGCAGCATCTTCATACAGCTTAGAGAATTGAAGTGTGAATATAGAATAGAATTGTATTGAGTCTGAGAATATGACCTATTTTAATGTAACCCTTTAACAGAATGTCCTGGAGGATCTTCAAAGCCATGTAATGGTCATGGGACCTGTCTGGAAGGACTGCAAGGAAATGGGACATGTATCTGTAATGTAAGTGCAGGCATCTGTGAAAATTGTGGAAGTGCCATTAGTCCTACAAAAATAAGGCAACAAAATATTGGCATTAAATTTGTGATAGCTGGACAATTTCACATTATTTGCTTTATTTGGATGTATGTACTTAGATGAGGCTTGTGCATATACAGTACCTTTACATGGTTGTAAAGGTATATGCACACTACGTCATTGTAGTCCGTCATAGGATCAGAGCAACCGTCAGAATGACTGGTGCAGACAGAGGGTGCATCCATGTCCATTCAATGTAACGGAAAAATACAACATGGACGTTTTCTCCGTCTTGTTTAACCGCAGGACTTTTTCTTCCATTAAAAAACTAAACAAACATGACCAAAGCAAGTGTCCATCTTGTTTTTTACAGTACAGTGAATAGGGGCAGAAGCAGACAGAGGATGTTCAATCTGCATCAGTCATTCTGTCGGCATTTAAGTCCATTGCTCTGATCCTATGACGGGTCAGAACAATGGACCTCATTGATGGCAGTGTGAACATAGCCTTAATCTAAGGAAATCATCTCTATATAGCTACGTTTTTTTTTTTTTGGGGGGGTTTTTTTAATACATGTGTAGCCCTATTTGGGGGGGGTATGAGTATTATCCCTCCCGCAACAGACTCTGGTGCTGACCTGTGTGTATAATGGGACCTGAAGCCTTCGCTGAAGGGAAGAGTGGGAACATATATGAAATATATCAGTGCCTCCACCCAGGATAGAGCCTCTGTATTACAGGGAGGATCTCTTACTGGGACTTACCCATGAGGTACAGTTAGTAGCCTTAACAAGGATCACTGTACTAATCTCACAGTCTGAAGAATACATACAGATACCACATAAGGTTATAACAGTAGCTTTATAAGAATCAACAGGGTAATAATACATACATACAATATACTCAGAACACAGCAATACTACAACAACCAGCAAGTCCTCAACCGTCTTAGGTTATATACCCGGGTATATATATAGATATATAGCAAGAGTCCAGTGCACAATACCTCCAGGCAACAGAAGAGATGCAGGGGCCCCTGTGGATGACTGTGGATCCTCGGATTCTTCCAGGAGATGACAGACAGCCGATCAGGAGATGATGATGATGGTGAGATTCTTCACAGGCAGCAAACAGGGCGACGGTGACGGCAGTAGATGCAGGCCTGACTACCCTAACACTGAGTCCTTAACCTGCCAGCTAAACTACTAGTGCCACCGGGCCTCTAACTAGCTAGTTGGCCTTCGGAAGCCTAACCTATCACTGCCCTGAACTATATATATATTGATCCCTAACTACGGTTACTAGCTAGGTCCTGTGAGTATATAGGGGGTAACACATACCTAACTATATACTGTGAAGTAAAGAGGAACAAGTGGCTCTTAGACTCCCCCAGACATAACATGTCTGTCTCAGCAGCTCTGCTCACATCTCTCCCCCCAGCAGCTCTGCCTCACATGTGTCTGACTCACTGTATTTACAAAACAAAACTTGCACTAAATGCCTGGGGTCTCTGAAGCCAAACTGCAGGGGCAAAGAAGCCAGATACATTATATACTAGTAGAAATGGCAGTTCCCTACACTCTCCCTCTGGTGAAATCTTTACGTCACGTCAAAGACATACAAAGTCATAGTATACAGTCAACAGTACCAATGACAATATCAATATGGTTGCTTTTGCATTTACAGAGTCACAACAGGTTAATAGGTATACATGCCAGCAGGAGCGAAAATTGGTAACATATTGACCAAAGTGGACACTGCACCCACCCAAGCATGGTATAAATGAGGCTGAGTAGTAAATCTGGGGTCCCCCAAACTATCATATGTCAGCATAGGTGGAGGGTGTCTAATTCTCTCTCCTCTCCGTACCTCTCTCTGAGGTAAACTAGCATGTCCAGGCCCTAAACTAGGGTTGTCTGCCATGGGAGGGGATGGTGCTGGTGGCGTAGGAGAGCTAGATCCCTGCTCATCTGTAGACACAGATCTAGGTACGAATTCTGGAGTTTGAGGGTTCATAGGTCTCCCTGAAGGAGAAGATACTGGTGATCTAGGAACTTCAGGAGCCACAGTCCAATCACTCTCAGGAGTTTCAGGAAGGTCAGGTGGAATATCGGCTAAGGACTGTGGAGAATCGCAGGCCGAGCCATCATTGGAGATATCCATACCATCAATCTGAGGTACAGGCAACAAATGATTTCTATGCCAAGTCCTGATCCTCCCGTCCCGTCCTTTTATCTTGTAGACTGGTATTCCAGGCAACCGATCTACCACTGTAAAGAGTTCACTCCGCCATCGATCAGCCAGCTTATGTTTTGCAGATGCTCCCAAATTCCGTAGCAGAACATGGTCCCCAGGGTTCAATTCTCGGTATCTTACTCGAAGATCAAATCTCCTTTTATTTCCTTCATTCACTTTGGCCGCATTTTCCTCAGCCAGCTGATAAGCACTCTTAAGCGTTTCTTTCAAACGTGCCACGTATCGGTAATGATCTCGATGACTGATACCATCGGTAGAGACTCCCAACAAGATGTCAATAGGTAGCCTAGGCTCTCTTCCAAACATCAGAAAGTATGGTGAATATCCTGTGCTCTCGTGCCTTGTACTATTATAGGCATGCACCATAGCCTCCACTTTTCGACTCCAGGATCGCTTATCCTCAATTCGTAAGGTACCAAGCATATCAAGTAAAGTCCTGTTAAATCTTTCAGGAAGGGCATCTCCCTCTGGATGGTAAGGCGTCGTCCGACTTTTGCGGATGTTCAACAACTGAAGTAACTCTTTGATCAGGTTACTCTCAAAATCCCGGCCTTGATCAGAATGCATCCGGTGTGGTAAGCCATAATGGATAAAATACTTTTCCCAAAGCACTCTTGCAACAGTGACTGCTTTTTGATCCTTAGTCGGAAAGGCTTGAGCATATCGTGTGAAGTGATCAGTCACCACCAATACATTTCCAAATCCTCTGGAGTCGTTGTCAATACAAAGGAAATCTATGCAGACAAGATCCATGGGGCCCGAACTCTTCAAGTGTCCCATGAAGGCCGCTCGAACCGGGACAGTCTTCCTCTGCAAACATCTGCGACAG
Source organism: Leptodactylus fallax (assembly GCA_947044405.1). Classification (NCBI taxonomy): domain Eukaryota; kingdom Metazoa; phylum Chordata; class Amphibia; order Anura; family Leptodactylidae; genus Leptodactylus; species Leptodactylus fallax. The sequence continues at coordinate 2,418,943 of CAMRHE010000215.1, forward strand.
CACCTACACAGACGAGTCACGGTATCTCTCATTTTGGGCCAGTAGAATCGGTCTTGTATTAGGCCATAAGTCTTCTCAGGTCCCAAATGACCATGATAATCATGCAGACTTCGGAAAATCATCTTCTGAAAGCAGCTTGGAATAACTAGTTGGCGCCTTCCAGGGTGATCATGATACAGCACCACACGATAAAGTAGGCCATTGTCTATTTCAAACTTCTCCCAATCTCGTAGAAGTTGACTGCATTCAGAGGGTAGGGATGTCTTTAACATTTCTCTGTCTTGAGAACTCACTGCTTGATAAAGAGGTCCAATTAAAGGATCAGTCTTTTGACTCCAGATCATTCGCTTTGAAGATATAGAACAACTCTCAAAGGATCCTAAAGCGGCAGGGTAGGCAAACATGTCTGGTACAGCTTCGGGACCTCCCCCAATAGAGTCAATAAGCCGAGTTTCAGAAAAGGCTACTCGGTCTTCAACTACAGCAGCCATGGCACACAAAGCTCCTACTCCAGGACTTGGCACTTCTTCCCATTCATCCACTACTTCCGGACTAGGTAATCCAGGCCGTCTTGATAGAGCATCTGCCCCAATGTTCTTAGGCCCCGATTTATACTTGAGTGTGAATTGGTAGTTGGATAAAGCTGCCAACCAGCGATGTCCTGTAGCATCGAGTTTAGCGGTTGACAAAACGTATGTCAGTGGATTGTTGTCTGTTCTTACTTCAAACGTGGCTCCGTATAAATAGTCATGTAATTTATCAACAATGGCCCACTTGAGCGCCAAAAACTCCAATTTATGTACTGGATAATTTTTTCTCGCTGGGAGAAAGACTTCGACTTATGAAAGCTATGGGCCATAACCCGGCCGGGTATTCTTGGTGCAGCACGCCACCTAATCCTTCAAAGCTGGCATCTACATGTAGCACATATGGCTTATGTGCATCAGCATAAGCCAGAACGGGAGCTTCTGTCAATTTCTTCTTCAACAACTTAAATGCTTCTTCACAATCCGCAGTCCACCTATCGCCAAAAAGGCTTTTGGAAGACCCTTTCTTCTTTCCCGGATCTCCTGCATCACTCTTCAACAGGTCGAGGAGGGCTCGAGCAATTTTTGAATATCCTTCCACAAATCGTCGATAGAATCCACAAAACCCCAAGAAAGATTGCAACTCCGTAATATTTTGCGGTCGGGGCCAATTCACCACAGCTTCAATCTTACCAGGATCGGTAGCAACTCCTTCAGCAGAAACAATATGACCTACATAAGTGACCGAAGATCTACAAAATTTGCATTTGTCAGCCGACAACTTCAGCCCCTCTTCTTTTAAGCGATGGAGTACTCTCATGAGTCGTTCTTCATGTTCTTCCAGCGTCTTTCCAAACACAATAATGTCATCAAGATATACAAGGCATTCCCGGGGCACTAAATCACCTAACACTCTTTCCATCAACCTTTGGAACGTTGCTGGCGCACCTTTTGTACCTTGCGGCATACGAGTGAACTGAAAGAAACCCAAGGGGCATATGAAGGCTGTCTTTTCCTGATCCTCAGGTGCCATTGGGACTTGATAGTATCCCGATCTTAGGTCCAGCACTGTGAACCAACAGTTTCCATTCAGAGCTTCCAGAGCTTTTTCAATTCTCGGCAGTGTATACTGATCAGGTAAGGTTCTCCGGTTCAGAGTTCTGTAATCCACACATAGGCGAATTGCTCCAGATTTTTTTCTTACCACCACAATAGGTGAGGCATAGGGGCTCTTACTGTCCACAATGATCCCCTGACCTTTCATTTGCTGTAGAGTCTGTCTTAACTCATCAACATCCTTTGGAGCAACTCTCCGTGGTCGCTCCCGGAAGGGAGTAGAATCGGTCAATCGGAAAGTGTGTTGAGCACTTTTAGCACAACCTACATCCATATCATCCATGGAGAACACTTCCGATAATTCAGACAACTTCTGTGTCAGTCGCTGATTCCAGGCCTCTGGTAAATGTGGATCACTCAAGTCAAGATTGAGATTAGGGATTGCATCTCGGATTTGAATCCTGCACACTTCAGCGTATGGATTTACTCCAAGCACAGGGTAGCAGTGGGCCACATTCTGGTATGGTCCAATTACAATCGGATGCGGTGAACAGTTCCTCACTGTCACACAGGTAGATAACTCCACTTTATTTCTCCAGTCCTTTCTCTCTGGGATCACCATCCAGCCATTCTGGTTAATCATTTCTTCAGGGGTTTCCATAAGGACATAACTCCCCCCTTCAAGCAAATCGGGAGCAATGCTGGAGGCTACTCTCAGAATTCTCTCCCCGCCGGCAGGAACTTCCACGGTTCTCTCACCGATATGATATACCATTCCATGTCGATAGCCAGTAGACAGGGCATCACAGAGTTCTCTAAGATCAGAAGATATATTCACCGGCTGAGCTGCAGGGTTCCAATCTCTTCCAAGAAACTTCTGAAAAGCATAATGCACTGCGGGACAATTAGTGCCAAGTATCACAGGAGCTGCACAAGAATCCCCTGTATCAGGACAGACAAGAGCCGTAATCTTCATGGGAGCGACACTCTGATCTTCTAATTCAGGGACAGCTATAACTACTTGTAGGCTGCCATCTACAGGATATGATCCTGAATTAAGCCCCCACAATTTCATTTGTCCCGTAGACTGAAGAGGTATATCCCTCAGATACTTTTGGTAGAACGAGCGATAAATCAGGGTCACTTGAGATCCTGTATCAAACAGGGCAGGAGCGGCATGACCATTGACAGTGACTTTGACAACGGACCTGGAGCCCACGATAGCGCCTCTGGTCTTTACTCGGCCCGCCTTCCTTCGGTGTCTTTGATTCTGAATAGAGAAGACAGCACTGTGTCTCAATCCCTCACTGTCCTCCGTACACTGTCTGGCAGTATGGCCCGTCTGACCACATTTATAACAGGTTCTAGCATCCTTCCTCCATTGAGTGGCAGTGGGTGGAGTGGCGGACTGTCTAAGTTCTGACCGCTCCGCTGGTTTGTCCTTGTTTGAATTAGGAACAACATCTTCTTTAGAGATGCTTTTCGCTTTCTTAGGGGTACTAAAACTAATGTCAGCTTCTTGTTTCTTCACTAACTTCATTAAGTCAGGAAATGGAAGGACTCTATCAGATAGTAAGACCTTGAGTACTTGAGCAAGAGGATGATGAGGTTGTAACCCTCTCACCAACTGACTGGTTCTCATAGCGTCTACCTCTGAAGTAGATATAGCTGCGTGGTACACCAGACGTGAAAGAAGTAGCTGTAAACGGTTAATAAAAGTAGAGACATTTTCCCCTTCTTTTTGACGAACCATTCGGTAATCAGCAACCATCTGGGCAAGGTCATAGTATGGCTCAAAGTGATCAGACAGTACTTGTATATAGTCCAATGCACTCACTCCTTCATGAGAGTCTCTGTACAAGCGGATCAATTCTGCAGCAGGAGACCGCAAACTTTCACTGATACGCTGCCGCTTGCCTTCTTCAGAGCAAGACCATTCCTTCAGGCATTGGAGAGTATGTTCTTTCCATATCTCAAAGTTTTCCTCCCCTTGTGGTACTGGGACATTACCAGAGAATACTTTTAGTTTCTTGTAGTGAGTGGCCTGCAGGCCCTGAGCTAACATTTCAGTCAGCCTGGCTAAAGTGCTAATAGCACTGTCACTAGAGGAACTGCTAGCGACGGCCATACTGGGGGGGTAACTGGCTGAGCGGGGTTCTTCCTTTACCTGAACCAGGGGAGGAACAGGAGGTCGGTAATCCCATGTAGTAGCTAGTGCGAGGTTCCCCTCTGAGCTATATCGCTTCTCCATATCAATGACTATTCCCACTTCTAAATCTCAGCAGTGCCTCCAAATGTAGCCCTATTTGGGGGGGGGTATGAGTATTATCCCTCCCGCAACAGACTCTGGCGCTGACCTGTGTGTATAATGGGACCTGAAGCCTTCGCTGAAGGGAAGAGTGGGAACATATATGAAATATATCAGTGCCTCCACCCAGGATAGAGCCTCTGTATTACAGGGAGGATCTCTTACTGGGACTTACCCATGAAGTACAGTTAGTAGCCTTAACAAGGATCACTGTACTAATCTCACAGTCTGAAGAATACATACAGATACCACATAAGGTTATAACAGTAGCTTTATAAGAATCAACAGGGTAATAATACATACATACAATATACTCAGAACACAGCAATACTACAACAACCAGCAAGTCCTCAACCGTCTTAGGTTATATACCCGGGTATATATATAGATATATAGCAAGAGTCCAGTGCACAATACCTCCAGGCAACAGAAGAGATGCAGGGGCCCCTGTGGATGACTGTGGATCCTCGGATTCTTCCAGGAGATGACAGACAGCCGATCAGGAGATGATGATGATGGTGAGATTCTTCACAGGCAGCAAACAGGGCGACGGTGACGGCAGTAGATGCAGGCCTGACTACCCTAACACTGAGTCCTTAACCTGCCAGCTAAACTACTAGTGCCACCGGGCCTCTAACTAGCTAGTTGGCCTTCGGAAGCCTAACCTATCACTGCCCTGAACTATATATATATTGATCCCTAACTACGGTTACTAGCTAGGTCCTGTGAGTATATAGGGGGTAACACATACCTAACTATATACTGTGAAGTAAAGAGGAACAAGTGGCTCTTAGACTCCCCCAGACATAACATGTCTGTCTCAGCAGCTCTGCTCACATCTCTCCCCCCAGCAGCTCTGCCTCACATGTGTCTGACTCACTGTATTTACAAAACAAAACTTGCACTAAATGCCTGGGGTCTCTGAAGCCAAACTGCAGGGGCAAAGAAGCCAGATACATTATATACTAGTAGAAATGGCAGTTCCCTACACATGCATGCTCCTAGAAGCATTGAGAAATACGTGTCTTGTCTTGTACAGGAAGGATTCTCTGGATTTTCTTGTAATGAATGCACAGACCCTTCACTGTATGGAGGAAACTGTGACACCGGTAAGTCACTTCACAGCTCCTTGATAACATCAATCTGAATAGTGACAAACAAGAGTGTTCATTCTAATTTATGACAGCAGTAATAATGGCCGCTATTAAAACGTAACATATTTTTGACCCAGCATGTCAGTGTCAACATGGAATTTGTAAGAATGGAATATCTGGGGATGGAAGCTGTATCTGTGAAGCAGGTTATATGGGACTGACATGTGAGCAAGGTAAGAATCTCATAAAATAGGCATAAATACTTCTATAATCTGCAGCTATAGTTTAAAGGGAGTCTACCACCTCCCCCAAGCATACTCGCCATATTGTCACCACCGTGTTACAGAGCACATTACAGTGATGAACATCATACCTTTGTTATGGCGGGCCTTCAACTCCCTAAAGCACTGCTCTTGCAGCTCAGACCCCAACCATCTACCCAGTGCTATGAAATCACCCATTCTACCTAAATTGCAAGAGCAGTACACCCAGAGCTAAATAAAAACCCGCCTCCATTGCACCAACAGCCTAATTTGTATAAGACTTCAAAATTATTTCTCTCCAAGTCTATGACAATGACATACATAACAGAGGTATGGTGTTTATCACTGTTATGTGCTCTCTAATGCAGTAGTGACAGCAGAATACATCTGGGGAAGATGATAGACTTCATTTAACCCTTTAAAGAAGCAGCCTATTTTTGTTGAAGCATTGTCACATTTCAACAACCGTAACTTACTTATTTTTATGTCGATGTTGCCACCATTTATTTTTGGGTCGCCATATTCTGAGACCCATAACGCTTTTATTTTTCCATCATTAGAGCTGTGTGACTTTTTTTTTTTCAGGATAACTTAAGTTATTACATGGGCCCTGCTTCTGAGCCCGCACGTTGACCATCGTGTGCATGTACGTGGGGATGCGCTAATTAACCGCATTTCCCAACATACATGTATGTGAAATGCAGGAAGGGGTTAAAGAGGACCTGTCATTTCACTTTTAGTAAATTCTTCTACTCCATGTAATGTTCATTCTAGAGCATTTTTTTCTTACTACGCTAGGTTCACACTAGCGTTTGGGTTTACGTTTTTCAGGTCCACTTGGGACCAACACTAGTGTGACCGCAGCCTTACTCTGTTTTGTGCAGTTCCTCTGTTACGCCTTCTGAATACTTATGAATGAATTACCTGGGAATTAAAGGGGTTGTCCAGGAATTAGAGAAACTACGGAGGGGCCTCAGGGAGGTGTAACATAAAAACACGTACCAGTCCCTGGCGCTCCGCAGTCCATTTGGCTGTGTTGCATGCCTCAGCCCCCAGAAGCCCTAAGCCCCATGCACAGCTGAGACCAATCAATAGCCTCAGCAGTTGCAGGAAAGCAACTGGTGACATATTAGAGTGACATCACCGATTCCTTTCCTGCAACCGCTGAGGCCACCGATTGGTCTCAGCAGTTACATGGAGTGCAGGGCTTCTGAGGACCAATGCACAGCGGACTGCATAGGCGAACAACACAGCGACAGGTGAGTGGTTTTTTGTTTTTTTTTTATGTTACAACTGTCCAATCTCTTTAACATTTTTCTTGTCAATGGTGGTGTGCCTCTGCCCAGTCTGACAATGTCAGCTTTGATCAGACAGTGTCAGAGTTTGAAGGAGCTCACCCCCAACTAGATTTATCCGTTATCAATTTTTTCATAAATTTCAAGGAGGAGTAACAGAGGCACAGCATAGTGTTTTAGAAAAAAATGCTCCAGAAATGTTTATTTGAAATTTATGAATACTATTTTTTTCCCTACCTATTTTCCTAGAATCCTTATCCTGCACCAAAAACAAATGTGGTTCAAATGGCCGCTGTGTGGAGTCAAAAGGATTGCTTAAATGTGAATGCATGCCGGGCTACTACAAAAAGGGAAGCGTATGTGTGGGTGAGTTGCTTTATTCACCGCATAAGCAAAGGCTTCTTGTCCACTGTTAATAATTACGCTAATGTGTGAATCTTATTCCCTAAGCAGTCATCTGTTTTAGTTGATAAACAGGGCTTTATTTTTGTTGTTTTTATTTCTCCATGTTTTTTCTTTATTTTTAATATATTTTAATATACAAGAAAATATAAGCAAAAAAGGAGGGGGGATGTCTCTGTTTTTCATGTTTTCTTTTAGTAGCACAAAATGTTACTAAAAAAAAAAAAAACACTCTCTGTTGCAGTCATTTTTATGATGGTGACACATGGGTATGGCAGTGGTGTGTTTTGTTTTTCTTTTATTTATACATTTTGCCTTCCCATAAGATCATAAAAGACCTTTGGGGGGACATTTTAACTTCTTAAAGTTTCAGAAGGAATATAGCTGATCTGGGTCCCTTACACAGTTCCTGACCCGTAGCAGATATGTGACTGCCATTTTTCCCCATGAACATTAGTTAATCCATTCTTGAGATAACTAGAAAAGACTGGGCCCCCCAGCAAACTTTGACTTGGACCCCCCCCCCCCACGGCATAGCGCCCCTTTTCCTGGCCTCCACACAGTGTAACGCCCTATTTACACACACTATAATGTCGCCAGCCTGGGCCACGTGATGTCTGGGATGTCACTAAAGAGGCCTGAAGTTTGCAGGGAGTCATGCCAGAGAGATAAGTACCACTGGTTTTTATGTTTTCTCACCTTCCCTGGGCCTCTGATCATTATACTCTGGATCTTTTCAGAGTAATAGTAGTATTTGTTGGGGTTCGCAGGCCTGTGGCCTCACTTACCGATCCTGCTCCTGCTCACAGCCGCATCCGCTTCCCTTTCTGCCCTTCAGGGCTCAAGCAACATGATATGGGACACAGAAGGGGAAGCAGAGCGGGGATCGGTAAGTAAATAGGGCCTGTTACCTGTTGGTGTTACACCAGCAGGTAACAGCCTATTAAAAAAACAAAAAAAAAAAAAAACATTAGGAGCTCACTGGGTCCCTTAATGTCCTGGGTCATGTGGCAGCCGCTACCGCTGCTACCCCAGTATTTATGCCACTGGTCCTTAAAGAGAACCTGTCACCAAGTACACAATACTAAATGCCATACATAATTTGATTCTTGCTGTGCTCCTGATCAATTTGGTGTTTTTCTTTTTAAAATCCATCCACCCATTCAAAAGATATGGCCCTAGAAGATTACATATAAGCCAGCTCTTATTCTCCAGCAATGAGAAAATAAATGGTTCCCGCCCACACCAGCTGGGGTTACTCAGCCTATTAAAAAAAAAAAAAAAGGTCCTGGCGGCTGAGGGCGGCTCTTTTGTTCCAAACTGCTATATCCTACACTGCTCTAATACGACCTCCTTCCCCCCTCCCATCTTTGGGTGACAGGTTCAGGTAGCTATGCTGAAATCTCACCTGGCCCTGTGTTCTTGCATTCGCACTGTCATATTAGAGCAGTATAAGGCATAGCAGGTTGGAGCAACAGAGTGGCCCTCAGTGCTCCAGACTGCTCATTTGCATAGGGGAGCAAGTGCTAGCGTGGGAGGTTCTGATAATAGAGGATGTTAGTCTTAGGTTATTGTGTGAACGGAGAGCACGGGTAGACAGAGATGAGGGAGGAAATGTAGGGAGGTTCGGCATTATGGAGAGCCTTGTGAGTGAGGGTGATAAGTTTATATTGTATTCTGTATTGAATAGGCAGTCAATGTAGTGACCGGCACAGTCCGGAGGCATCGCTATAGCATCTAGACTGATAGATGAGCCTGGCTGCCGCATTCAGAATAGATTGTAGAGGGGAGAGTTTAGTAAGGGGAAGACCGATTAGTAAGGAGTTACAGTAGTCAAGGCGGGAGTGAATCAGGGCAACAATAAGTGTCTTTAGTGTATCTGTGGTAAGGAAAAGGCGGATTCTGGAGATGTTTTTGAGGTGGAGATGACATGATGACATGAGCGTGCGAGTGATTGGATATGGGGGGATGAAGGAAAGGTCTGAGTCAAACATAACCCCAAGGCCGCGGGCATGCTGCCTAGGAGTTATAGTAAGGCCGGAGACTGCAATGGAGATATCAGGGATAGGTCTATTAGATGGCGGAAACAGCAGTAGTTCAGTCTTTGAGAGATTCAGTTTCAGACAGAGCGAAGACATGATATTTGAGACAGCAGAGGGACAGTCACTGGTGTTCTGTATTAGTGCAGGGGTGATGTCACGGGATGACGTATATAATTGGGTGTCATCAGCATAAAGATGGTACCGGAAGCCAAATCTGGTGATGGTTTGTCCAGTGGGAGCTGTGTAGAGGGAGAAGAACAAGGGGCCTAGGACCGAGCCCTGAGGAACCCCCGATGGCAAGAGGAAGAGGGGAAGAAACAGAGCCAAAAATGATACACAGAAAGTGCGGTCAGAGAGATAAGAGGAGAACCAGGAGAGCGCGGTGTCCATGAGGTCGACAGAGCAGACCATAGTAAGGAGGAGTTGATGGTCAACAGTGTCAAATGCTGCTGAGAGATCTAGAAGAATAAGAAGAGAGAAGTCACCTTTGGATTTAGTCATCAGGAAATCATTGGAGACTTTTGTGAGGGCCGTTTCAGTAGCGTGCAGAGTGCGGAAGCCAGATTGTAAGGGGTCAAGAAGAGAGTTAGCCAAAAGATAGCGGATTAAAATAGAATAGACCAAGCGTTACAAGATTTTGGAGATGAAGGGGAGGTTAGAGACAGGTCGATAGTTAGCAGCACAGGACGGGTCAAGGGAGGATTTCTTCAATAGTGGGGTTATGACAGCATGTTTAAAAGAGGTTGGGAAAATTCCAGAAGAGAGAGAGGTTAAATATTTTAGTAAGGTAAGTCGTTACAGCAGGAGACAGAGACTGGAGAAGGTGTGAGGGGAAAGGGTCACTACTGCAGGTTGTAGGGCGAGAAGAAGAAAGTAGCTGAGAGACTTCCTATTCTGTAACAGGTTCAAAAGATGAGAATGAGCAGTTTGAAGTGCGGCTGGTGAGGGAGTCAGTGCCACCTGGGGATTTGGCAGTTATTTCCTGACGGATCTTATCAATTTTGTCATGGAAATAAGTGGCCAGGTCTTCTGTGCTAAGGTCTGTGAATGGCATCTGCGTCTTGGGGGTGAGTAAGGAGTGAAAAGTTTCAAATAGCCTTTTCGGGTTACAGGAGAGAGAAGAGAGCAGTGAAATAGACTTGTTTGGCGAGGTGAAGGGCAGAGCTATAGGTTTTAAGCATAAATTTGAAGTGGAGGAAGTCTGCAGGTGTACGTGATTTTCTCCACAGACGTTCAGCACACCTAGAGCACTGCTGAAGAAAACGTGTCTGTGGTGTGTGCCAGGGTTGCTGCCTCCTGCGTCTAACTTTTTGAGTGGAGGGGGGAGCCGCCTCATCCAAAGCACTCTTAAGGGTTTCATTATAGTGACTGGTAGTCATATTTGGACAGGATAGTGATGAGATGGGGGACAGAGATGACTGTAGAGCAGGGGTAGGCAACCTTTTTTGTTCGGCGTGCCGATTTCGATTAAAAAAATCAAAGTTGAGGTACTCTGAGTGCCGGTCAATAATTGTAAGTCTGACGACCCCTGCACACGGTATTATGTCACATAGCGGCCCCTGCACACCGTATTATGGTGATAATACTAGTGATAATTGCTATTACTATTATTTTAGCGTGTAACAGATATAACTAGAGAGGCGGGCGGCGTATTTTACTCTATAAAGATCAGGTATGGACAGGACAGGGACAGTGAAAAAATGTAAACTTTATTGGTGACTTTGTGCATGTGTTGTGTAAGTGTTTGGTGCGACACTTCTGGCGCTGCGACCTGGAGGATGGTAAATGTCTGGGTCACAGTGCCAATAACTTCCTGGTTATGCGATTAGGCTCAGAGGGGTGTTACATTATCCCTCTATGTGGCTATCAGAGAGCAAAAGTACAGTATGCTCTCTGATTGATAGGAGAGGGGATAACATGGACAGAAGTCTCTGCTACCCCCGTCATCTGCAGCTTATGCACAGACAATGATGAGTTAACATTGTCTCTGCATCTCCTCCTCCCCCTCCTTCCTTAGCTCTAAGATGCTGCAGGAGGGGGGACACTTTTAGAGCCCCATTTCTAAGGATCTGTTAGGGCCACAAAGATGCAACTGGATTCATTTTAAAGATGAGAATCTCATCTTTCAAATTTCAAATGATACCAAGATCTCCATGATTGACCTTACACATTCAGAGCGATTCACTGTTAAAACGATGTCGGGAATTGCGATCTGCATTGGGATTTCAATGCCGAACATTGTTTTCACTAGCGAATCGCTCAGGATATTTATGGACGATCATGGTGATCTTGGTATCGTTTTAAAGAGGAGATTCTCATCTTTAAAATGAATCCAAGTGTTTCTTTATAGCTTTAACCAATCCTGAGCAATTCACTCAGGTACAGTAGTGAAGCCGGCAATTACCGGCTTCACTACAGTACATAGACTGTGCAGAGGCGGGGGTGCTGCCGCATCCATCTTCAGGCAGCACCCAGCGCTAATGAAATTTTAAGGAAGCTGGATGGAAAAATGCTGCAGGTAACGTTTTTCCATACGGTTGAGGCAGAAATAAGGCGCCAGAACTGATGCCTCTTGTGCCAGAACCGATCCCATAGAAAACTATGGGATCCGTCTTGGCACCAGTTTCCCTCCAGCTTGTGTGCACCACGCTGGAGGGAAACAGATAGCTGCGGACATATGTGAACGCACCCTTACTCACTTTTTCCTCGCTCCGCAGCCCCTGTGTGGGCGTTTCTCCCTGACGTCAGCGACCGCTGATTGGGTCTCAGGGGTTAATAATAATAATAATAATAATAGTCCTTTAAGAGTTCCACAATGGGGAAATTTAGTGTGTTACAGCAGCAAAGATAAGATAAGATAAGCAGATACAAATACAAATACAACATGTACAGGAATGTTCCAAGGTGAGAGGCATTACATTAATAGCAGACAGACAGATAGGACGTAGCAGGGGGGGGGGGGGGGGTTTAACAGACAGAAAGATATTTCAGTTCTCTGTGTGTAATGATCTCCGCTTAGGTCGGTGTTGGTTGTACAGCCTAACCGCGGTGGGGAGGAAAGACTTCCGATAGCGCTCCTTCTCACACCTAGGGTGGAGCAGTCGGTCACTGACAGTACTGCTCAGCGCGATCACAGTCTCATGCATGGGATGGGACTTCTTCTTCTGCATGGAGCTCACCATGGACAGTATCCTTCTGTCACCCACCACCTGCACTGGGTCCAGTGGGCTCCCCAGGACAGAGCTGGCCTTTCTAATCAGCTTGTCAAGTTTATTTCTGTCCCTGGTTGATATACTGCTCCCCCAGCAGGCCACTCCAAAGAAGATGGCTGATGCCACTACCGAGTTGAAGAAAGTTCTAAGAAGTGCCCCCCGGATTCCAAAGGCTCTCAGCTTCCTAAGCAGGTAGAGCCTGCTGTGGCCCTTCCTGTACAGGGCCTCCATATGATCTGCCCAGTCCAGCTTATTATTAAGGAGCAAACCCAGGTACTTATAGGTGTTCACAATCTCGATGCCCGTCCCCAGGATGTCCACTGGTTTAGGAGGGCTTCTGCCTTTGCGGAAGTCCACCACCATCTCCTTGGTCTTCCCCGCGTTAATCTTCAGGTGGTTCCGGTGGCACCAGTCCACAAAATCCTGGTTCAGTTCTCTGTACTCCCTGTCATCATCATCTGTGATGAGACCCACTATTGCAGAGTCGTCAGAATACTTCTGTAGGTAGCAGCTGGATGAGTTGCACCTAAAATCTGCAGTGTACAGTGTGAAGAGGAAAGAGGCGAGAACCGTACCCTGAGGTGCCCCCGTATTACAAATCACGGTACCTGACACACAGTCTTGGGCTCTCACGTATTGAGGTCGATTTGTGAGGTAGTCTAGGATCCAGTTGGAGAGGTGGTGGTCCACTCCAGCAAGGCCCAGCTTGTCCCTCAATAACCTGGGCTGTATGGTGTTAAAAGCACTGGAGAAGTCAAAGAACATTATTCTCACTGTGTTCCCTGGTTTCTCCAGGTGAGACAGAGCCCTGTGCAGAAGATGGATGATGGCATCATCTACCCCAATGCCCGGCCGATAAGCAAACTGGAGGGGGTCCATAGCGGGGCTCACTAGAGGGCGGAGATGTGTGAGAACCAATCTCTCCAAGATGTCAGTTCTACAGGTGGGATGTCAGTTCTACAGGTCTGTAGTCGTTGAGGTCCATAGGGTGGGGTTTCTTCGGAACTGGTACCACACAAGAAGATTTCCATAATTCAGGGACTATTTCCTGCCTCAGGCTCATATTATACATATATGTAATTATACCACACAGCTGGTCCCCACAAGTCTTAATTAGCCTTGCACTGATGTCATCTGGCCCTGCGGCTTTCCTCGCCTTGATCTTTTTCATCTCCTTCCTCACCTGGGCCCGTGTGAAGGTCAGACTGTGGCCAGATAAAGACGGATTTCTGGATTTACTGGTCTGTTGGGAAGTGGCCGCATGGGGAGAAGTCATTGTGGTGGGGGAAGCTGAAGGACATACTGGGGTGGGAGGAGCTGGTGTGTGATCAAATCTGTTGAAGAATAGGTTTAGTTCATTAAGCCAATTAACATCTGCCTCAATCTGGCAGACAGACTGTTTATGACCCGAAATTGACTTAAGCCCCTCCCAGACCCCCCTTATGTCTTTTCTTTCCATTTGCTTTTCCATTTTTTCCTTATAACTGGCTTTTCCTTGCCTGATTTGATGCCTCAGCTCCTTTTGTACTTCCCTCAACCCCTCCTTATCTCTTGTCCTGAATGCCATCTTTTTCTCCTTAAGTAGTGTTTTTATATCAGAGTTAATCCATGGTTTGTTATTGGAGAAGCACCTCACCACTTTTGTGGGTACTGTGTTGTCCACACAAAAATTAATGTAGTCTGTTATGCAGTGTGTGAGTCCTTCTATATCTTCTCCATAAGAATCCTGCAGCACTTCCCATGCGGTTGTGTCAAAACAATCCCTCAGAGCCTCATCACTCTCCTCGGACCATATCCTCACTGTGCGTGTGACAGCTGGTTCTCTACGTACAAGTGGCTTGTACACAGGTCGGAGATGTACTAGGTTGTGATCCAATCTCCCCAGAGGCGGTAGGGCTGATGAGTTATATGCCTCCCTCACGTTGGCAAAGAACAAGTCCAGTGTTTTGTTGTCTCTTGCGTGGCAGGTTACATACTGTGTGAAACTGGGCAGTGTGGATGATGGAGAGGCATGGTTGAAATCACCCGACAGAAGAAAGAGGGCCTGGGGATGTTTTAACTGTAACTGGCTCAGCATGGCTTGTAGGACCTCGCAGGCAGTGTCAGCTTTCGCAGAGGGGGGGACATATGCAGCTATCACGATGACATGTGATAGTTCCCTTGGTAGGTAGAAAGGTCTCATGCTCACAGCTAATAGTTCAATGTCCTTACAGCAAGTTTGCTCCTTAATCACAATGTGCCTAGGATTACACCATCTATTATTCACAAACATTGCCAGCCCTCCTCCTTTCCTCTTACCGCTCTCCCTTGTCCTGTCTGCCCGAAGGAGTTTAAAACCATCCAAGGAGACCAGAGGGTCAGGAGTAACTTCAGTGAGCCAAGTCTCTGTAAGTAGCATCATGCTGCACGCCTGAAACTCCTGATGATGCCTGGTGAGCGCTGCGTCGCATCATTATGCGTAATGACGTCGGACGTGACCCCTGAGGCCCTGTCAGCGGTCTCTTACATCAGGCAAAAGCGCCCTAAGAGCGCAGCAGCTGCGGATCCAGGGAAGGTGAGTTAAAATAGTTTTTTTTATGTTTGATCACCTCCCGGGGGGGCTCCGCTTATTATACTCGGGGGTGTGAAGAGACCCCACAGTATAATAATAGCAGTTTAGTTTCGGCCGTGTTTAGTCCGATCGAAACTGCTGGGTGAGGACTCCGCTGCCGTGCCAGGGAAATATGCCTCGTGTGCCACTCTTGGCACGCGTGGCGGGGGGTTGCCGACCCCTGGCCTAGACCTATATCTCCAATCACATCTCAGCAGTAGCCTAGAGCAAGAGAACTACGATGAATGAAGTAAATGAACTACGCAACTCATCTTTTGGTTGACCTACATTATAAGGAACTAATCTCCAAATTGAAACAGATTTCCCATCACAAGGGGTGACTATGGCTGGGGGTGCTATAACTTAAGACATAGCATAGCATGTTGACTGAAAGGAAGGGCCCAAGTTTGAGGAACAGCCCAGGGATTTTTGTCCCCTCAATCTACCACTGAAAGCAGTGATTAGACACGTCCAGTTCTTGTCTCCTTATGTACAATAGGAATAGGCAGCCCCTCGGACCCCAAAATCTCATTGCGGGGAATCTGATGGGTGGTGCGGGGGGTGTGTCTGTGCCAGCAAACCACCCAGGTGCCATGATTGCTATTGATCCCGGGATCTGTGGGGTTAAGCCGCCAGAGTTTGAGAATTTTCCGGCACCGGCAGCTATTCCCAGGTCTCGGCTGTGTAATACAGCTGAGACCCGGAAGTCATGCCGCCGGCACAACTCCTCTGTCTGCAGAATGAAAGCACTGTACTATTATGGTGCTGAGCATTAACTTTACACTAAGTGCAACATAACTGTATGGTGAAGAGCAGGAAGGGGGTTAGAGATGAGTCTCATTGGACTCATCTCTGGTGTTCCCAGCACCTGTGCAGTTCTGCAGTGAAGCCCAGGATGTACACTCCGGCTTTACTGCGCAAGTGCCGGAGGTCTGGTACATGTGCCCTGGAACCAAGGTGTACTCCTCTAGCCTAAGTGAAGAACTACGCTTGGGAGTACAGCGGAGTGTACAGCTTTTTTAATTTTATTGCGGGTATGGACGGCTATATATCAGGGTGGTTTGGGACACTAAACCCCCAGCCATAAGAAGGACCTGTGTGTGCTTTAGTGTCCCAAATCACCTTAACAGATTCTATTTTAAGGATTTGGTGCATTTTTGGTGCATGGAGCCACAACTTAGCCCACGGCCTTTCCCAATAGGCCACTCCCCTTTTCTGTACACATTGGAAAAGTGTCTAGAAAGTGTCTCAAACACTTGATAAATGTGGCACACAGCGTGTGAGACTATTTGTGGTGCAAATTACGTCAGCATTCAGCCACATTTTGCTTAATAAATGTTTTCTATTTTTTTTTTTCTATAGCCAAGGATCCATGTAAACCTTCTCCATGTAGTCCATATGCAACATGCAAGTCATCTGGGCCTCGGCAGTACACCTGTAAATGTAAAACCGATTACGTTGGAGATGGGAAAATATGCATTCCTGTTAATCCATGTTCTGTTAACATGGGAGGATGCCCAGAAAATTCTACTAGATGCGCATATAGAAGTCCTGGAAAGGTAAGCATTACTTCACCATTGTCTGTAATTTGTATACATTGAATTTGATGCAGAATTTGTCAAAATCCACTCACGGAATTTGGAATTTGGCCCTGTCCAATAAAGGCAAAATACAGAGGCACTCTTCTCCAAATTCAGGGTCAAAATATGTGTCGGTTTTTGTCAAATATCTGCTTCAAACTCCTACATGTGAACACCTCCTAAGAATGCTTTCAAAAATAGAAGTGTTAATGGTTTATTTCAATTAACAAAATGCAATTTTAATGAACAAAAGAGAAATGTAAATCACATCGATATTTGATATGATCGCCCTTTGTCATCAGACTGGATGATGTAGAGATCAGTCACTTTCAGGACTCCCAGGTCAAAGGTCACACCAAATATTGATGTAATTTACACTTCTCTTTTGTTCATTCACTTCATTTTATTAATTGACAAAAATAAACCACTTCTATTTCTGAAAGCATTCTTATTTTTCACTATTTTAATTTCTTCCACTCCTGCCAAAAACTTTTGTACATTACTGTATACCTCTGGTGTAATAAAAATTAGATGTGAACAGGGCCTAACACTCTGAGCAGAGCTAATGCTCTATACAGTGGTACAACTAAAGTCTTGTGGGTCCCAATGCAAACTTTGACTGGGGCCCTCTACCTCACCTCTATGGTGTATTCTTGATAGCCGTGCTTATGGGTGCTGCAGAGTTGTCCTATAGACTTGAAAGGTATACAGCTATAGTATCCACAACTGCTGAGAATACGGTGAGTAAGCAGCATAGCGCCCAACATATAAATGTTGGGAGTTCCATGCTCTGGGAAACAGCTGATCAGTGGGGTCCCGAGAGTCAGACCCACTCCAATCTATAATTGATGGCCTATCTTAGTGATGGACAATTTTTAAAAGGTGGTTAACCCATTTAAAGGGTTATTCCAGTTCCTTGCTGTTGAAGACCTATTCTCAGGATAAGTCATTAATAAGAGTCCAATGGGAATCCAACACTCGAGACCCATGCTGATCAGCTGTTTGAAGGCACCGCAGAGCTTGTACGATTGCAACAATTCCTTAACTATTTACATCACATGCCGTCTGTTTTATAGTGACCGTGTGATATAATTACATCCTGTTCTCTTCTATAGAATGAAGCTGTAATTACATCACATGGCCGCTATAAAATAGATGGTGTGCGATGTAAATAGTGAATGGGTCATGATAGGCCATCAATAGCAGGTAAATGGAATCACTCTTTAAGAGGGTTATCCACTGAAGGGTCCCAACTTCAGCTAATGAGAGCAGTAAGGGAAAGCCTGATACCCCACTGTCTTCCCTGTTAATATATTACATCACCGGCAGCACTCATACGTACATCAGCACTCATTTCTGCTGCCTGGGCCCCCTACCCCTTCGAGCCCGGTTGCACCTCCTGCACTCATGATCATTACTATTATGCCTAGTGCAGAGCCTAGGGGGATGGAGCAAGACACAAGTATACACAGGACACCAAAGCGAGGATACTTAAAGGGAGTCTGTCATGAGGAAATCAGTATCAAACTGATGACAGTACCTTGTAGGTCGGCTTCTACACTTTCTACACATGAAAATTAATGATGTATTCTTATGCAGATTAGCTGAAAAAGGAGCTTTAGGGTTTTTCTTTTGATGGGGCTTCGCTACCTGCTCTAGATAACTGCACCTAACTGCAGAGGGGGTGTGACAAAGTGGAAGATGTCACTAAAGTAATGGGTGGTGGAGCTGGGTGGCACTTAGGATATCTAGAGCAGAGAGTGAAGCCTCAGTAGAAGAAAAAACGCCCTTTTAAGCCATGGTACATTTTATAAGGTACTGTCATTAATTTGATATCAATTTTCCTGCTGACAGACTCCATTTAATATCATGTACAAACCTCTTTTGTCCACATTAAATTCATCTAAATTTTTCTTTTTTTTTTTTTTGTAATAAAGGTACTTCCTTCGTATAGAAAAAAAATACAAATGGGGGAATTTATTAACCCATCTACCACAGTTTTCTGCTGTAGATGGGTGTAAATGTGATGCACCATTTATTTATTTATTTTAGATTTTTTGCTAAGCACAATGTGAATTGTTTCTTACCCTTGTGTATTGTTATAGTGGAGGGTGGATTGAAATGTGCTGTGACTGTGCAGAGCTTTGTACTAACTATAAGTAATTCCAGTCTTATTGCAGTTGTTTGCCTGGATTGATAAGTCATCCCAGTATTATCAACCAGGGGTGTTATCTACCTAACATTTGTCGCTTATCAACTTGTGGTAAAAGTGCACTGTGTAAAGAAGTATCACCTGGAGTACACGGGTAAGTCTTTAGTAAAATTTGTAGATGACACCAGTTTACTATAGTTTAATTAGGTCAGAAAACATTGGCGTAAATTTACCAATACTGGCTCTTCCTATGCTTGGGTACCTGAGTTTTCATTAAAAGTGTGCAGGGTCTTGCTGGGCAGTTTGTTCTATGACTGTATAAGCCTTCATGCATGATGTTCTATCAGTTTTTCTGCTGCTACTAATCACATTATGGCTGAGACAAATTTTTCATTTGTCTCTCAGGTTGTGGGCATGTACAATAAGGAGCAGTCTGCCCCTTCCCCTATCCATTGCTGAGAAAGTTCTTCCATATTCTGAGAAATGCCCAAGCAACTATAATATAGGGGACTCAGGAACACTGGACTGTAAATACACAGCTCCCAACCGTCCTGCATCTGGCGGGACAGTCCTGATTTTACACTGCTGTCCCGCATAGCTTACAGTTTGTCCCGCTATGCCCCTGAAGTGTTTTGCTGTTAACAAACTTTATTTGGGTAGGGTAAAGGCTAAATGGTAGATGCTAAATCGTAATGGCTAAAGGACCTTTGATGACGTCATGAACATGTGATCAGACTCTTGTGTGGGCAGAGCTATTCTGGATACTGCGTGACACACTGTGATGTTACGCAGAAAGCTGGGAACAGAGTGATCAAAGATAAGAAGGAGAGAAGAGAGCATGTGTGAGCAAGAGGGGGGAACTGGGGCAGATGTAGGGGGCAGTTAAACTGGTGGCAAATAAAGGGGAACATTAAATTGGTGGCAGATAAAGGGGGACATTAAGATGGCAAATAAAGGGGGACATTAAACTGAGGGCATATGAAGGGGGCATTAAGCTGGTGGCAGATGAAGGGGGACATTAAATTGGTGGTAGATGAAGGGGGGACATTAAGATGGTGGCAGATGAAGGGGGACTTGAAGCTGGTGGCAGATGAAGGGGGACATTAAACTGGGGGCAGATGAAGGGGGGCATTAAGCTGGTGGCAGATGAAGGGGACATTAAACTGGGGGCAGATGGAGGGTGACATTAAACTGGGGGCAACTGGAGGAAGACATTAAACCATGGGGGATAGCTGGAGGGGGACATGTCTGACTCTAGTTTCCCCCAGTTTAATGTCCCCCTCCAACTACCCCCACTGTTTAATGTCAACCGCCAGCTGCCCCATAGTTTAATGTCACCCTCCAGCTGCCCCAGTTTAATGTTCCCCTCTAGTTTCCGCCAGTTTAAACTGGAGCACGAGGAGAGGGACTTAGTACTGTGGGGAAATTGTAGGGGACCATTATAATGTGGGGGCATATAATGTTAGGGTGACTGTAGGAGCATTATACTTTGTGGGGGCACATGGAAAAATAGATGAGAATGGGTGGAGTCAATATAGAAGTGGGTGGAGCTAAATTTGCCGCGATGCGCATAGCGCACCACATATTTTGTCCCTCTTTCTGTCCTTTGAAAGTTGGGAGGTATGTGTAAATACATGACAAATACATACAACCAAGCAGATAAAACATAAAACAATCGATGAGTCAGGAAAGCTGCTTGCTGTCTGTGACTAATATCCTATCTGTAACCACGTAAGCAGACAGAAGTAGATACAAGTACATAGAAGACTTTTCTTAGATTGTATGAGATTTGCAGAATCCTCAGTCTTTTTGCACACAGCAACAGTTTGAAAATGTGTCTGTGGAGGCTGTGAGAAGAATCAGCCTCTCCCCCTCCATTCACTGTATGAATCCAGAATCACACGCTCTATGAAATAAGACTAAGTTTTCTGAAAAGTTAGTGACCACTTAAAGGGGTTGTCTGGGATAAATGGAAATCCCTACACAAATCTAAACACCCTCCCCCCCTCCTACTTTCTAAATAACATAATTAATCAAAAATGTAGAGTTACCCATATCCCTGGGGCAGTCACTACTACTTCACCCCCCCATCCACTCCATCATACTTACCTTCCCGCCTTCTTCCTGCGGGATGGCTCCTCCTTCTCTTCTGAATGCTGCCGCTTCTCCCAGCGCTGCTCTGCACACTGCTGCCAATAATCCACCTCTATTGCGCAGCTCCCACGCATGTGGATAGTCGCTACAGAGCAGCACTGGGAGAATAGCGCGCGCCTGCAGAATCAGTAAAGAAGGAGGGGCCGTCCCGCAGGAAGAAGCCATGGAAGGAAGAGAGGTAAGTATATAATGGAGTCGGGGGTTGGGCTGAGTAGGTAGGAAGGGGATAGAAGTGGGTGGGATAGCTAGAGAGACAGGGAGGGGGGTGTATGGGAGGGAGGGAAAGAGGAAGGAGGGAGGGAGGGAGTGAGGTGAGAGGGATTAGTATGGAAGTTGCATAGCAGGATGCCAAACCATGTAAACAAATGCAGAAGATACCAGGAGAAACACAGAAATCATTCAAAACACAGCTAAAGGTATATGGGTGTGTTTATTTAACCCATTAATAGCACTAACAGACATTTAAAAAAAAAAAAACAAAACATTTTTTTGCCCGGAAAACCCCTTTAAGCCAAACATAATGTGAACTGTCTATCCTAAGCTCAGCTCTTTACCCTCTATCCAGTACTGTGCTCAGGTACAGTGCAGTAGATAACCAGAGAGTTCTTTACCAAGTGCTCATTAAAATTGCTTGTATTCATAACCACCATTTTATTGGTAGATTTAGGTAAATTGCACCTTTCATGAGACAAAGCACTATCAATAGAAGCATTTTAATGATGACTACAATGATAAGATTTGGGATGCTGTATGCTGTTGTTGATCTCCTGCTAACATGTACTCTGGACTCTAGAATGAAGCTCGATTAGAAGTCTCTGCTTGTGGTCCAGTTCAGCTGTGTACAGCTTCCCCCAAGTTGCATTTTTTGGGACTGTGCCAGTAAGAAGCACGATATTCATGCCCCAAATAAAAGTGCATCTGACTTATGAAATGCAACAATTTTCTCAGTTATGAAAATGTAAGGTATAAGAAATAAGAATTTATATGTACCGTAGGTGTGTTTGTCATGAAGGAGAGATTGGTGATGGCAGAAACTGCTATGGAAGCCTTTTATATGCGATTCAGTCACTGAATATCAACGATGGACAAATGAGGAAACAGCCTGGTGCACTGCGGCTATTTGGTGAGACACACATTTATTGGACCTGGGGTTCACTTGTTTGAGTTTTCTAGGTACAATATACAAGTATATATGTGCAGTCATTGGCAGAAGGAATAATTCACCCAAATAGAAATGTCATATTTCCGCAAAACTCAGTATGCAGTTATATCTCAGGCAGATATGTAAATTAGTACAGGTGTGGTCTGATTAGATACTGGGTCTTACCACAAGAGGGCATAAAATTGCTTCCCCCGCTGCAATATAAAAAGGCTCTCAGAGGCTACTTTTGGGTAGTGTATCTCTTGGTGAGAGACCATTGACTTCTATTTATGCCTTTACCTAGCTGTTAGAATGTGTTTGGAGCAGTAGTTACACGAGGGCACGCACACATGGAAAACAGGCTTTAGATGACCCAAACACCAGTAGAGAGAATCAATTTATCTGCTGATAAGCATGAGCAGCTCCCACAGTTTCCTTGTCCACCATACAGACGTAGATGGCACCTTGATCCATTGTCCTGTTGCATGACACAGTTTTGTCCAGGCTTTAGCTGTTGGGAAAAGCAAATCAAGCCCAAACCATCACATGGCCACCACTGTGCTTGATAGTTGGTATGAGGTGTTTGTGCTTTCTCCTGTCCACACTTCCACACAAACCAAACTTGTTCAGTCTTTTTCTAATTCTGTTGTCATGAACTTGAACATCTAATATCCTCACTGAGGCCTGTATTATATTTGATGCAACTCATGTTTTGTTGCAGTTTCTATCAGCTTTGCACAGTCTGACCTTTGGGTAAATTTGCTGGGATGTCCACTTCAGGAAAGATTGTGAATTGCCTTGAATGTTTTTCACTTGTAAATAATCTTTCACTGTAAAATGATGAACTTTAAATTGTTTGAAAAAGACCTTACAACCCTCCCCAGATTTGATGAGCAGCAACACTTGCTTCTCTAATTTATTTGCTGATGTTAACATACACCTTAATGCTCCAGACCAGCAAACTGCCAAAACTTTTTTTTTTTATAAAGGTGGTCACAACTTAATTAAGTACATCTGGTTAGCAGCATCGGAGTATTACTTACCCTTAATTTCCATGGAAGCATTAAGGGTGTACTTCATTTTCACACACTGCTTTTGTATTTTGTCTTAAGCAATGACACAGTGAAATCTGCCATGTGTTCTTGTTTTTTCCTAATTTTAAGACTTTCTAATGACCAAATTTTTGTTACTGTGTCCTGATGTGTAAAACTATAGAATTAAAAGTTGGACTTTTTCTCATTACTTTATTTACTGGGTGGTAAAACAAAAAAACTGTTTTAAAGGGAGTCTATCGGTTCCCCTAAACTCCCCCCTCCTGCCTTTGACTCAGCATCAAGCAGGATGTTTGTACCAAACACTACATAATTCTAGCTACATGAAAACCAATAACATCTACCTGAAATATTTAAAGGAAGTCTATCACCTCCCCCAACTCCTTCAAACTGTCACCATAGCGCTGTAGATGCTATGATATGCTTATAAATCATACTTTCCCCATTATGTTTCACAGTCCCATGGATGCCAATAAAAAGACATTTTATTAATTATGCAAATTAGGTACTCACAGCAAAGGGGGAGTTCCCAGAGATCCCCGAGCACTCCTTACTTTGTTGAAAACACGCCTCTTGTACAGCTTTGTGCCACCCACTGGCCAGTGTGAAATAATCATCCCACTACTGTGACCTCCATCATCTGCTCGGCAAAATCTCGTGCATGCGCAGTATACTCTTATAGTGTTAATTTTTAATTTTGGCTACCCAGAAATACAAAATACACACTGTGCTGTGCCAGTAGTGACTGTATGTTTTTATTTTCCATAGAGGAAGGGTGTGGAGTGACTCTGCGAAAATATGGTCCCTTCACAGTATTTGTTCCCCTAATGAAACAACGTCACATAAATGTAAGTACAAACAGTAAAGGAAATTTTCCAAGATACCAACTTATCATCTGTCTGATCACTGGTACCCCTGCCTATTATGGGGTGTGCTGCTGCGCATTTCCCACTTTATGGGAGTGCTAAACTAAGCTGTCTTTGGCAGTCCCAACATTGAATGGCTAGGCAGTGCACATGCCACTTCATTCGCCACTTCGCTTTCCTGTGATAGATTGGGGTCCCAGCATTTGGACAAGTTTCTATGTCGGGTAAACTACATAAAGGGAGTCTGTCACCAGAACCCAGCATATCCACCCAGCCATGCAGATAGATAGGTTAGAGTCACCTGAATCAAACAGTATGTTCCCCTTGGGAATCGCTGCCTTTGTTACTGAGATATTGCCATTTTTTCCAATAGGCAAATGGTCTTTGGAGCAGCGAGGACGTTGACGTTTACCTCTTTAGAGCAATGACAACCCCCATTGTCCTAACTCATTTGCATATTAACAAAAAAAGACTATATTTGGGCAACAGAGGCAGCGATTCATAAGGGGAAAACACCATTTGATTCAGGTGACCATTACTTATCTATCTGCAGGACTGGGTGGATATGCTGGCTTCTGGTGACAGACTCCCTTTAAAGCAATGAAGACATTTGCATGGTGCAAGGATTGCTTCACATACTAACAGCCCATCGAGCTGCTCAGTCTAGATACTGAGCAATAAGGTTTTATATTAAGATTAATTTTATTGCACTATATTATATTTTTGTAATTAAATGGGTTAGAAACATCTCCACATGTGTCTATGTACTGACATCTGCTATACCAGATGCAAACCATGGACAGATATTATACTGTTTCTGGGGAAAAAAAAATCCTGGACACCCCTTAAATGAATTAATGTAGATTGTGCAAAGCAAAATACCTACTACTAAAAAATCTTGAGGTCATCTTCCATAAAAGTATGTCCATATCTGCAAATACTACAAACAGTTTGGAATGGGTCATATCCTCTTCTAGTGGCGTAAATACTGGGGCAGCAGCGGTAGCGGTTTCCACAGGGCCCGGGACCTTAGGGGGCCCGTCAGGACCCTGATTACTTTACTTTTTTTTTTTTTTTTTTTTAAATTTTAATTGGCTGTTAGCTGCAGGAATAACCCCACTATGGGGCATAATACTGTGTGCAGGGGCCACTATGGGGCACAATACTACATAGAGGGGCCACTATGGGGCATAATACTGTGTGCAGGGGCTACTATGGGGCATAATACTGTGTGTAGGGGCCACTATGGGGAATAATACTGTGTGCAGGGGCCACTATGGAGCATAATACTGTGTGTAGGGGCCGCTATGGGGCATAATACTGTGTGCGGGGTCCACTATGGGTCATAATACTGTGTGCAGGGGCCACGGTGGGACCTAATACTGTGTGCAGGGGACGCTCTGGGACATTATACTGTGTGGAGGGGCTGCTATGGGATATTATACTGTCTAGAGGCCACTTTGGGACATTATGGTGTGTGTGTAAATGGGGCGTTAAGTAGACAGTAGTGTGGAGGCCAGGAAAGGGGGTTCTATGCCATAAGGGGGTGCCCCCAAGTCAAAAGTTTGCTGCGGGGCCCAGTCATTGCTAGTTACGCCACTGTTTGCACTAATATAACATCAATACATGCATTTATTATTAGGGGTTGCACAAGGTTACAAACTGTAGACAGGTGGGGTGCTGATTCTGGAAAAAAGCAGCCATGTTCTTCTAATCTTGTATAAACCCTTTAAAGGGGTTGTGCCATTATAGACACGTATCTCCTATCCACAGCACAGGAGATAAGTGTCCAAGTGCTGGGGTTCAACAGGGACCCAGTGATCAGGAGGATGAATGACCAAAAGTCCCCATAAAGCCTCCATGTGAATAGAGCGCCAGTGTGCTTGTGTGATTAGCACTCCATTCACTTCTATGGGGTTAAGGGTGCTGCAGGAAATTACAGTCCGGCAGCCCCATAGCAGTGAATGTAGCGCCGGTCATCCAAGCGCACAGGCGCTCCATTCACGAGGAGGCTTTAGGGAGACTTTCAGTCCTCCACCCTTCTGATTACTAGGGGCCAGGCGGTCGGGCCCCCCAGTGATCAGACACTTATTCCCTGTTGATGGATAGTAGATGAGTGTCCTTAATGGTTGTTACTCTGTCCTTCACCCATGCTTTACACTGTAGGTTAGAACTTTCCTTACCAATCATTTAGTTGATCCTGACGCCAAGCCAAATTGTTCCTCCAGCTGGATCATACGGGTATTACCATTTCATAAAGAGATGGCATATCACTTGGTTTATGGTGGTCCAATCACTGGCACCCCCACCAAAAATTAAGAGGCTTCAGTGCTAATTTAGTGCTATGTCCCCTTCACAACTACCATAGTTAATTATTGTATAGTGGGCACCACTTACTAAATTAAATTATGGGGTGCATTAAGACCATGCTATTTATAAATGCACAAAACCAAGAAAAAAGATGCAGGTCTTCAAAGGACGCACAACCTAAATAGTGAAAAAAAAAAAAAAATCTTTATTGAGCATGTATTTGAAAAATTTAAAAGCATTTAAAACAAACAACGGAGCACATGTAAGGAGCACATGTTAGGGTATGGAAATTAATTTCAGTCTATAATGAATATATCTAAATATGCACTGTTTGCTAGATAAAAGTGTGAATATAGCTGTCCCTAAAGTGTTATCCCTATAATAAAATAGTGATTACAAATATGCCATCTGAAAAATATAGAAAGAAAAAAACAAACAAGAAAAGGATATAATAATAATAAGTACACATAAATAATGCATGAAATAACCAGTGTTGCTGAAGGAACAAATAAGATATATCAGATGTGCAATTAATGAAATACACAATGTGGAAAACTTTTACCTGGTAGAGTGCATGTTGTACAGTGGGGAAAAAAAAGTATTTAGTCAGCCACCAATTGTGCAAGTTCTCCCACTTAAAAAGATGAGGCCGGCCTGTAATTGTCATCATAGGTAGACCTCAACTATGAGAGACAAAATGAGAAAACAAATCCAGAAAATCACATGGTCTGATTTTTAAAGAATTTATTTGCAAATTATGGTGGAAAATAAGTATTTGGTCAATAACAAAAGTTCATCTCAATACTTTGTTATATATCCTTTGTTGGCAATGACAGAGGTCAAACATTTTCTGTAAGTCTTCACAAGGTTGGCACACACTGTTGCTGGTATGTTGGCCCATTCCTCCATGCAGATCTCCTCTAGAGCAGTGATGTTTTGGGGCTGTCGCTGGGCAATACGAACTTTCAACTCCCTCCAAAGGTTTTCTATGGGGTTGAGATCTGGAGACTGGCTAGGCCACTCCAGGACCTTGAAATGCTTCTTACGAAGCCACTCCTTCGTTGCCCTGGCGGTGTGCTTGGGATCATTGTCATGCTGAAAGACCCAGCCACGTTTCATCTTCAAAGCCCTTGCTGATGGAAGGAGGTTTGCACTCAAAATCTCACGATACATGGCCCCATTCATTCTTTCATGTACCCGGATCAGTCGTCCTGGTCCCTTTGCAGAGCCCCAAAGTATGATGTTGCCCCCCATGCTTCACAGTAGGTATGGTGTTCTTTGGATGCAACTCAGCATTCACTCTCCTCCAAACACGACGAGTTGTGTTTCTACCAAACAGTTCTACTTTGGTTTCATCTGACCATATGACATTCTCCCAATACTCTTCTGGAACATCCAAATGCTCTCTAGCAAACTTCAGACGGGCCCGGATATGTACTGGCTTAAGTAGGGGGACACATCTGGCACTGCAGGATCTGAGTCCCTGGCGGCGTAGTGTGTTACTGACGGTAGCCTTTGTTACGTTAGTCCCAGCTTTCTGCAGGTCATTCACTAGGTTCCCCCGTGTGGTTCTGGGATTTTTGCTCACCGTTCTTGTGATCATTTTGACCCCATGGGGTGAAATCTTGCGTGGAGCCCCTGATCGAGGGAGATTATCATTGGTCTTGTATGTCTTCCATTTTCTAATTATTGCTCCCACAGTTGATTTCTTCACACCAAGCTGCTTGCCTATTGCAGATTCAGTCTTCCCAGCCTGGTGCAGGTCTACAATTTTGTTTCCAGTGTCCTTCCACAGCTCTTTGGTCTTCACCATAGTGGAGTTTGGAGTGTGACTGTTTGAGGTTGTGGACAGATGTCTTTTATACTGATAACAATGTCAAACAGGAGCCATTACTACAGGTAATGAGTGGAGGACAGAGGAGCCTCTTAAAGAAGAAGTTACAGGTCTGTAAGAGCCAGAAATCTTGCTTGTTTGTAGGTGACCAAATACTTATTTTCCACCATAATTTGCAAATAAATTCTTAAAAAAATCAGACAATGTGATTTTCTGGATTTGTTTTCTCATTTTGTCTCTCATAGTTGAGGTCTACCTATGAAGAGAATTACAGGCCGGCCTCATCTTTTTAAGTGGGAGAACTTGCACAATTGGTGGCTGACTAAATACTTTTTTTCCCCACTGTATATGCACATGTGAAGTTACATAGCAACAGAGCAAAAAACAGAGCAATGAAAAAGACCCATTAAAACACAAATAGTATTAGAACCTACCCATATGAGACTCCATAAACAGTACCCCATCCTCAGGGTATAACAACAGTATTTTGTACCAAGCTAGATCTTTATACATTGTGACAACTTGGGGATTAGTCTCAAAATGGCGGCAGACTCCTGGTCCGGACAGCGGTGGTTCGTGGTACTGGGCGCTGGAAAGATAGCTTTCAGACGGTCCAAGCATAAAATAAAACTGGCTTTATTCAGCTTAACCGCAACATAGCAAAACAACAAAAAACCTAGGCCACAGTTAGGGCACTAACTGACTCCTTGAGCCCCTAACTGTCCTGACTATTGCTCAGCTCCAGCAACAGTCCCCTGTGGACCCCAGCCCTTCTGGGACAGAGCCTCTCTCTCTGTCCTTAGCTGGTCCACCATCTCCTGCTCCCTGCAGGATACTCCAGCCCTTCTGGAGTTACGCGCCACGCCCAAAGGTGTGGCTGATGGCCTTTTCAGGGCTGGCCTGGGTCGCTCCCTAGCGCCCTCTAGGTTCACATACTCACAACATGAAAGAAGTAATGTCAACAAGGCATGCACCTGAACTGTATGATCTCGCAAAATCTTGAAGGAAATCGCCCTCAATGATGTATGCTATTAAAGCGATTTACAAGCTACCTACTAGCTCTCTTTGTGCATAAAAACTACTTGATCTCCTCTATATAAGGTTTACATCTAACACTATCTCTATTAGCGCTATTTATTCATAGTAGCTTAAGATCTCTATTAAATAAGATTTTCAGCAAACAATATCAATAACTACTCCGCCACAACTACCAGGCTGTGACTTCAATGAGACATCACTGCAGTACCTATAGTCGCTGATACACATCATATGGTGGGTGAGCAGCACAGCTCCTGGCATATAAACATTCCTGGACGTTGCGGTGTCCCACAACAGCTGATCTGGTGATAGATCATCAATATTTGCAAGGTGAATAACCCCTTTAATGGACCTATGCACGATACTTGTTGGGCATTGGACAGCTGCCTGTTGCCCATTGTGCAAATGGCTCCCCCTTTTGAAAGTGATTCTGTGTGTAGTGAACTGTTACTGAATAACTTACTGACAACTATATTGTGAAGTTATGTGCTCCCTCTGAAGCCCTGACCTCTTCTGAAGCATTATAAAGACTGAGTACCACAGCCCAGAGAGATGATGGACAGCCCGCGCTCTTTCACAGGAATTACTCGGTCACAATGGGTCATTTGTACAAGCTTTCTTTATTGTATACAGTGCCAAGTCTTTCTAGTGCACTCTGATGTTCCGATCCATTCGTTGACGTAGTACGAACACAGCTGCCACTCTCACCTTGGATTTATTACCAGGCTCTCTATGTTGTTGTGACTATATCACAACACAAGGTGAGAGACCAACCGGTCGATTTACTTACAAGAACCTATATTTCCATTATTTATGGATTTATACGATGTGCCACTCAACGTCTGTCTTTTTCTTTTGAGCTCTTCTGAAGCATGGAGTTACTGTATATATATATATATATATATAGAACTGGATTCAAGCCAATTATTCAAAAAATTTTGTGTTTGACCTGAACTTGAAATGTTTGGGGTTTGCCACCCATTCTGGAGGCCCAGGGAAGGTGAGTAAAAATAATAATAAAAAACATAAAATAATAATAAAATAAAAAAATAAAAATAATAAACTGTTATATTCACCTTGTCTTACATCTCCTGAGAATCCTTGTGTGATCCAGCAATCCTGATGTAGTTTATGGGGTCTTCAGGAGTCCGTGGGTAACACCAATCTTAGTAGATGTGCCCATTGTCTAGTAAAGTGGTCTTTGCTGAGTGGGGCCCCTTCCAATTTTTGCTATGGGGCCCTGTGGATATGAAACCTCTTTAGTCTATTTCCTATTATTATACAAAACCCTGTGTCTCTCCTGTGCTCAGTCACTCTTGTGGACTCTTCAGTCTTCTTTCGGATAGGATGTTGTGAGTAGATGTGAGGACACTTACAATATTATTGCACCCCATCAGGGAGACTGAACCCCATAACACTTGTAATGTAACCTGGGACAGGAGACGACATTATGGTATCACAATGACTAGAGTTATGTGTGATCTGCTCTCTGTATATGGCACCCGCTATAGTCCCCTGTCTTGCAGCAGCTGCCACCATATATATATATATTAGATGATACACTTTATTACTGTATATACAGATATTGGAATATACCAGAATATTGAGTGATAGCCATTACTATCATCATAGTCACTATCTAAGGAGTAATTCAGACACAAGACAAAACCACAGACACAATATAGATAAGTTTAAAGGGTTTTTATTGAATAGGCAACATTGTAATTAAATATTACGGGCCCTTTAAATTATAAAAAGGTCGCAGGGACTGAGAGGTCAGGCCTGGTGGAGACCATAGCACTTACTATGGTCCAGTCCACCCTTGTCCTGAGATGAGAGTCACCGACCCAATGATCCAGAGGAAGACGAAACAACCCCCCAGAGAGTTATATCTCAGGGGGGCAAAAAATTCCTTCCTGACCCCAAATATGGCGATCGGATATCTTCCTGGATCATATCTGGCCTGCTGCCTAGTGCTGTATGTATATATGTGTGTATGTATGTATGCTGTATGTATTTATATATGTATTTATGTTGTATGTATATATGTATTTAAGAGAGCTTAATGTATCAGAAAACCACACACATAAAATCCTTTATTGAAGTAAGGAGACTCCCCCGCACATCCCTCTTTGACCATTTTATTAAAAAAAAAAAATTGAAAAAGCTGTCATTCAGTGAATCTGAATGCGACAAAAAAACAAAACAAAAACAAACCTGTAAAAAATAAACAAACAATAAATAATTATATTCAATAAATAAATAATAACAGATAAATCTGGCCATACAAATGAGATGTTGTCTATACACCAGGTATCTCACTCAACTTCCCAATACACATGCACACTTGGCTTAGTAGTACATTTGTGGGTTACTTGTAGTCATTGGCCTACTTTCAAAAGTGACCTGTCCCAGTAACCTGTCACCGTAATAGATATGGGGCATCTTGGCAGATCCGTGCACCAGAAAATGGTCTGGGATTCAAAGAGCAGATGTCTGTGTGTGGGGATCAGGCTGCAGGTACTATTTCTCATGTAATAACACGCCTGTAGACATGTTGGTGAAAGCTACATCTGTATTTTGCCTGCACCCAAAACTATACACATTAATAGCTGGTCCTGAACACTCACTTGGCAGCTATTCCTCCCACCTCTCCCATACACATGCACACTTAACCAATCACACATGTGTTTTTAACAGGGACTGGCACCAACTTACAGATGAAACAATTTGTAAACTAACATTCATTGTGCTACAAACTACCGTTTGGCCAAAATCAGTTGATTTGGGTGATTTACGTCTAATGTATATGGAGACCTTTAGGCCAGGGCTACACACAGCGTACAAGCCACAGAATTTCTACAAGCCACCATGACAAAAACATATCAAATTGGATATAGTCTACCCCCTCTAAGCAACACAATGTGTGAACAAGGCCTCACCAGTGAGTGTAGAGCTACTTACCTGCACATCTGTCCTCTTCAAGCTGTCAAGCTCAAGTGACACAAGATGACTTAGGATAAGATCTTTACACATTCTAAACCCATTGTGACATCATGCAGTGTCTGTGATGTCATGTGCTCTGTGATGTCATGTGCTGTCTATGTTGTGAAGGGTTTTAATAATATACATTACACATAGAGATGATATATAAGATGTTTTATCCAGGATATACTATGGTTATATATAGATGGTGCACAGTATTACTTTTCTTGCCCTGCATGACCAGAGTAATTCTTAGTCCTTATTCTTTATATATGGGAACTGCACAGTACCACTTCTCTTGTCCTGTATGTTGGGTGTAATTCTCAGCATCTGCTCTTATTCTGTATATATAGACAGTGCACAGTGCCACTTATCTTGTCCTGTATACTGGTGTAATTCTCAGTGTCTGCTCTGATTCTGTGTATATGGACACTGCACAGTACCTCTTCTTCTCTTGTCCTGTATGTTGGGTGTAATTCTCAGTACCTGTTCTTATTCTGTATATATAGACAGTGCACAGTACCTCTTCTCTTGTTCTGTATACTGGGTGTAATTCTCAGTATCCTTATTCTGTATATATGGACACTGCACAGTACCACTTCTTCTATTGTCCTGTATACTGGGTGTAATTCTCAGTATCTGCTCTATTTATGTATACATGGGCACTGCACCGTACCACTTCCCTTGTCCTGTATGCAGAGGTGAACCTAGCCTCTCTGCTGCCTGAGGCAAACTATAGAAAGATGTTTCCTCACCCCCCCCAAAAAAAAAAAAAAAAAAAAAAAGATACCGATATAAAAAAAGATACAATATTCAACCCCCTTTTATTTGGCCCACCATATGATATATGACCCCCCCTTTTTTTTTGCCCACAACACAATATATGATACGATATATGACCCCCTTTTCCTGGCCCACCACATGGTATATCACCCCCCCTTTTTTTTTTCTGCCCAGTGAAAGTAAAGTGCGGATATCTTGTGGGATATTGTCTGTATTCAGAATGAACAGATTTACAAATCTTCAGGTTATAATAACCATATAATAGGTTTATAGCATTCCTGTCTGCACTCAGTGGCGTAAATACTGGAGGTAGCGGCTGCCACAGGGATTTTTTTTTTTGTTTTAATAATAGGCCGTTACCTGCTGGAACAACCACAGCAGATAACTGGCCCTATTTACTTACCGATCCCTGATCCTGCTCACAGCCGCCTCCGCTTCCACTTCTGCGTCCCATATCATGTCGCTGGGGCCCCCTGGAGGGCAGAAGGGGAAGCAGAGGCGGCTGTGAGCAGGAGCAGGGATCGATAAGTGAGGCCGCAGGCCCTTGAACCCAGACAAATACTGCTATTAATGAGCAGAGGCCCAGGGGAGGTGAGAAACATAAAAAACAGTGTTACTCACCTCTCCTGCACTCCGGCATTTCAGGACAGTCTTTGGTGACGTCCCAGACGTCACGTGGACCAGGCCGGCATCATAATAATGTGTGTGCAGGGGCCGCTGTGGGACATTATACTGTGTGGAGCGGCTACTATGGGACATTACACCATGTGGAGGGGCCGCTATGGGATATTATATTGTCTGGAGGCCACTTTGGGACATTATAGTTTGTGTAAATGGGGCGTTATACTGTGTGGAGGTCTGGAAAGGTGGCACTATGCCGTGGGGGGGCCCCCTAGTCAAAAGTTTATTGGGGGGCCCAGTCTTTGCTAGTTATGCCATTGTCCTTTTCTATCAAATTACATTGATCTTTGTAAATTAAGGTGTTGGCAACCTTCCTTGCTAATGCCACGTAATGTATCATAGGTATTAGTGTATCCATATACAAGTATCTATATAGGTATAGGGGTTCTAATGAATATGATTGAACTTGTATTCTGTTTTTAATATTTAATATTTAGTGAATCTCAATTGAAAATAATCTCATATCCAGGAAACAGAAGCAAAACAGTTATGTAAACTTCATATCGTTCCTGGTCAGTACCTAGCAAGTGAATTGAAGAATATTTCCAACTTGTGGACAATAAGTGGCGAATTGCTGAAATTTTCACTAAAGGTGAGAAACTGTCTAAACTGGTGCAAGTATAACTGAAAAGTCAGAGAAGTAATAGAAGATTTTGTCCACAACTTTATGGCAAATGACTGTAATAAGATCCACGTTGGTACAGATATTTGGTATGATGTCTATAGAAATCTATGGGCTCATACTGTTCATTTCCATGCCTCTATTTTTACAGCCCGCAAAGGCCTTTTTGCTCCCAGATTACATGAGAAACTGCGGAAAACAAAATTGTACCAGGTCATCAATATCCGATCGGTGGAGGTCTGACTGACTCCCAGTATCCTCATTCATCAGCTGGTACATAGAAAATGGAGCAGGATGCTGCCAGCTCTGTTCCCTCTGTAGTGAGCTAAGTTGCTGCAGCTTAGATCCCACACAGGGGAATAGGATGTGATATGCAGTACCTGGTCTGGCCCGGGCACGGTGAATGGAACTGTATGATTTCTGCTTCATTCTCTGTGTATCAACTGCTGAGAACAGGTGTTTAATGTGTCGGGTGCTGGAAACTCATCGATATGATATTGATGACCTATTCTTAGGATCCCTTTAAATATTCCGAGGACTGTGCTGCACCACTGCCAGTGCCACACTACTTTTGTAAACAATTAAGGGGCTACAGTTGGTGAGATCTCCTTTGATCAACCATTAAAACAGTTGTCTATTCACTTTACCAATCCCCCACCTCTCCTATTTCATATACTTTCCATGTCCCCATCAGTCTCCACTTTGTGGTCCCTCTCGACCCCCAGAAAATGACCATCGAGCCAATTATTGGCTGCAGTGATATCCTGCCACATTTGCTCCAGTAAGGAATTGGCTGAGCAGTTAGTTCCTGATTTATCATTTCTGTCTCAAAAAATTAGTTGGAATTTTTTAAGCCCATTCACCCATTATTCATATTGCAAAACTAGTATTCCATATGCCATACTATATGGCTATGTACACACTTCCATCTTTTCCCTTCAGACTTTCATTGTGTGTTTAAAAAAAAAAAAAAATCTGGCAAATATTTTCAGAAAAAGAAAAATTCATCAAAATGGATCTGTCCAATGTATTACAATGAGGCATGATGTCATAAAACAGCAGCCATTATTCTAATTTGTACAGAATCTAGGTTTGAAATATGTTATAATAATGTAATAAAGTGAAGTCCCTCTAATTCTTCATTTGATAAGCCAGAGATTTTCTTACTATCAAGTGTTTTCCAGTACAGAGCTTCTGCAGTGTTACTAACTCCTAGGGCTGTGGAGTCGGCAGGCCAAACCACTGACTCCGACTCCTGCTCCAACTCAGATTCCTTCATAAATGGCTGGCAGCCATGGTCAGTCAGAAGCAGTCAAGCTCCTCTAACTCACTAAAAAGCCAGTGATTGAATTACTATGAAAGTAAATATGTCATAAACTATATACATCTAGTTGATTTTATAATAGTAATAATTGTATAATATAATTAATCATCATAATTAAACCGACTTTAAACAAAATTGGTCCAGACTTTGACTCCACAGTCCTGAATGTGAAGCCTAACAGCGGCACATATGGTGTCTTCTTTATATATGAATATATAAGGCGGCAAGGTAATTGACACATATTTTTTTGTCATACTGTTTTTTGATAGAAAACCTTTTATTGCAGGAATTTATTAAAGTCTCTGAACCTAACAATAAGTATAAAATGGTAAAATTGGACTTACCAGCTGTCAATGGCATTTTTCATGTTATTGATAAGGTTATAAGAAGCAGTAACACGGAAACCATTGGACACCCCCAGGTAAATGATTCCACAATACATGATTCTTTCAGATCAATGGTACAGAAGTGAAATTCTACCTTAATGTGTTTTTTTTCTAGCTATTGGTGCTCACACAGTCAGCTGAGGTTTCCTGTTTTTTTCCTGATGACTTGTCAGCTTTGCTGTGTAGACTGGGACAAGGTTAGCACAGAGCAGGGGATTTATTGATAGATCATACTTCTGTTTGGCTTAGATCAGGCAGTAGACAACACTATATACATTGGTAAGGCTTTCAGTTCCCCTGCCATTCTCTGTACTCTGTCTCTTCTTGAAGACTTTATTATCTCATGTCTATTGATAGTTCTCTAACCATTGCAGCTGCCATATTGAAACACATGTCCTGCTCTGTTTATACAGACAATACAGGATCAAATTGTGTGTCCCCGATATGGCTGCCCATAGAAAGCATAACATAAAAAAGCTAAACAAACATATCATTCCCATATTATAGAGCTGTAGGTCCTCTGTGTGCCGCCATTTAGTGCCTTCATACAACACTGAATTCTTCCCAAGATGCAGTACAGCAAAGTAACATGCCACAATTTTTCTTATTCGTTTCATATCTTAGTGACAGCAGATTGCTAGGACATGCCATGTTTTTCTGGTTTTGGGGGTATGACTGCAAAGAGATCTTGAAATTAATGGAGCCACAGGCTTAGCCCTGTGGCCCTCTTGCAGTCTTCTCCTGCACAGCAGCACTCAGGACCACTGTCTTTATTTGAGTTGCACTTGTGGTCAGACCCCTTCCAGCAGTTAGGTTTCCCTCTGTCAGAAATGAAAAGTGTGGCCTAGTGATATGTCATTGCTTTATTGTGATGGGAAAACAACCATAAAGAGGCCATTTTACCACCAATTCCAACTCTTTGCATCCTTCAATATGTGCTGCTCCTTTGATTTTGGTGCAGTAAGGATGATTTCTCTAGGCCCCACACCATTCCTGAGCAATTGGTGTCCTTATTTTCAGCACCCAATATGTTAATTAGTCTGTATACTGGCATGTGGGCGGTCCTTGGCTAGAGCAGATAGTCTGGGCCCGCCTACCTGACTGTAGAGACTCTGTTTAGCATATTGGGTGCTGAAACTAACAGCACTGATTGCTCAGGAATGGCTGGGGCTATAGAAATAATTCCAATTGTGCCGGAATAGAACAGCACCTGTTGAAGGATACAAAGAACTGAAGTTAGTGGAGGATAAAAGGTCTTTTTTTTTTTTTTTTTTTTTTTTTTTTAAATGGCGCTCATATTACAGACCTATACAATATGCATCCGTAATAAAGCAATGGGCATGGGTAAATAAAATAATATTTGTAATATCATGATTCTTGCTGCCTTTTTTTTAATCTTCCGTTACTTTTTCTGCCTCTTTTTTCAGATGACTATAGGTGACATTCTTGCCACAGCAGAAATATTTAGCAGATTTGAAACTATGTTAGAGGTAAGATATCGTGAATAATGCAGTCCTTATACTATGATAACATGACTTTCTTATCTATATCACCTTTGTATACCCCAGGCAGAATTTGTAAGATGTATACTACTATCTGCACTATTACGGTTCCGCTCCCATTCATTTAAATGGATGTTGAGCTGCATAAGGTTCAGTTTTGGCCTCACACCTCCTTTTCTTACAGAAGGTTTGAGGCTTCTGTAGGTGTTTGATGTACACACATGGACAAAATTGTTGGTACCCCTCATTTAATGAAAGAAAAACCCACAATGGTCGCAGAAATAACTTGAATATGACAAAAGTAATAATATATAAACTTCATGTTGAAAAGCCACAAAGCTTCTGGGAGAATGTCCTATGGACAGATGAGACAAAAATCGAAATTTTTGGCAAGGCACATCAGCTCTATATTCACAGATGGAAAAATGAAGCATATCTTGAAAAGAACACTGTCCCTACTGTGAAACATGGAGGAGGCTCTGTTATATTCTGGGGCTGCTTTGTGGCATCTGGCACAGGGTGTCTTGAATCTGTGCAGGGTACAATGAAATCTCAAGACTATCAAGGGATTCTAGAGAGAAATGTGCTGCCCAGTGTCAGAAAGCTTGGTCTCAGTCGCAGGTCATGGGTCTTGCAACAGGATAATGACCAAAAACACACAGCTAAAAACACCCAAGAATGGCTAAGAGGAAAACATTGGACTATTCTGAAGTGGCCTTCTATGAGCCCTGACCTAAATCCTATTGAGCATCTTTGGAAGGAGCTGAAACATGCTGTCTGGAAAAGGCACCCTTCAAACTCGAGACAACTGGAGCAGTTTGCTCATGAGGAGTGGCCAAAATACCTGTTGAGAGGTGCAGAAGTCTCATTGACAATTACAGGAATCGTTTGATTGCAGTGATTGCCTCAAAAGGTTGTGCAACAAAATATTAAGTTAAGGGAACCATCATTTCTGTCCAGGCCTGTTTCATGAGTTTTCTTTTTTTAAAAATTCTGTTGAAGCATGGTTGAAAAGCAAAGTCTGATTTTCATTTGTTCATTTTCATAGAATTTTTATATATTATTACTTTTCAGATTCAAGTTATTTCTGTGACCATTGTGGGTTTTTCTTTCATTAAACGAGGGGTACCAACAATTTTGTCGACGTGTGTATCTCCAATTTGTTTCTACTGTAACTGACCCATCACTTTGTTTCAGAAAAGTTATTTGTAAGTTTTTCTTTACATCAGCCAAATTTTAAAAACAGAGGAAACCCAATGGACCCAATTGTAGTCAATGGCTGCATGTGTATCCGCTATTTTGGGCTCTGTATGTATCCGCTATTGCTGTGGTTTGTCTGTCCATTGTTCTGGCCCTCCATCGGTCCAGAACAACAAACTTGCTGGCACAGATGTGAACTTAGCCTTAGTCTAACATTTCTGTCCTAAGATGTTGCTCCACTTTCTACTGCACCTACCTACTGGAGTGAGATTTCACCCATTTTTGTGACTTTTTAAAAGTTGCATGTGATAGATCTGGCATACATCAGCTCGCCAGGCTAAGCACAGCCACTTTCCCATCACTTTTCAGATGTGAAGTGAACAGCATAAAAGTGTGAAATGGCACAAAGATTTTCTGCAAATGAGCCTTAAAACTGAAAACCCATTTCTGGACTGCACGGTTTTAAAAAAATTCCATAACGTTTCCTATAAAGCTACGCTGCCTTACCTTTTCAGATAGAACAGTTGTCTAAAACAAGTATAGGGGTTGGCCAATCTTGCCTAATTTTCAGAATGTGGTGCAAACCGCACATCAAGTGATTTAGTTGGATGATGATGGAGGACCATGTGGTGCCAACCCTCCATTGAGTAACACCGGCACAGCACTGTGTATGTGTCACTTCGACTCACCGTGCACCGTGTTGATAAATCAAAGCCTCTGATGGACAGGTCATGTCACATGACCTATCATTCGCAGTCATAAAGGGATGCAGTGGCGCACAGCCAGCTAGGCAGTTTGATGCCTAGTGGGTGGTGTCATTAATCAGGGCAGATACTTTCAATACATTATATAAGTAAGTCACATGATGTGAAAAAATAAAGTTTGGCCGAACCCTTTAATAAATGTGACGCATGTCATATGGGCCAGAATTCTGATGTACTTTGATTATTACATCTGCCACATTGTGCCTGGACTTCTACTTTTTAAAGTTTTATTAAAGCAAAAAAAAATAATAAAGAGGAACATAATGAAGTAAGTGTATAAGCCAAAAGTGCATGTGTGCTCAATGAGCATTTGGCTGAAAGCTTTCCAAGGTGTATGGGGTTAAGTTTACTGGAAATCCTGGGCTGTGTCTTGGGTTCTAATAGATGTGTGAACTGTTATCAGGGACACTGCAACCTGCTGACATGATAACATTGTAGGACCACTGCAGATACATGATAGTACTATCACACTGTGTAGGGCACATTCCGTCTAATCCCAGATGTAATAAGATCTGGGACTGCACAGACCTCACTCATAGTCCTGGAACCGTCCCATAAGTACAAGGCTCAATACACGACACAGCAGAACACAAATTTTAGTGTATTTATTTTCGAAGGATATAGATGGTTATGAACATTATACCTAATAACGTCTTCTCCTTTACCTTTTGCTTCTTACCATATTTTCATGCCCCCTATCCTTTTTCTTCTTTTTTGTTTTTATAATTTTTTTTTTATTGCATTGTTGTCTTTTGTCTTTTTCTATTTCCATGGTGTAAAGACACGCAACATATTTTAAAACTTTTGTTTCTATGTGCAGAACTGTGATCTCCCTGCGATATTAAATGGACCGGGCTCTTTCACTGTATTTGTTCCAAGTAACAAAGCTGTGGATTCTTTAAGAGATGGGCGCTTAATCCATCTCTTCACCGAGGTAGGAAGCCATGTTGGACGTACAGTAATATAACACTTGAACGTCTCTTTCATGCTAGAATGGCGAGGGCCAGCATACCAAACAGTAACCAGAAATCACCTATGGATAGATATTATATAATAAACATTTTTCTCTAAGACTAATGTTTTATTACTATATATAGCCACTATATTTGTGTGGATGCTTTTTTTGCATGTGAATTGATGGGGCTTTCATGGTTCTTTCCTTATTCTTAAGATAGACCTGAAGAACCCCAGAGTTATTAGAATGACAGATCCCACACACCCCTAACAGCGGTACTGACATAGTGACACTCATGTAACTCAGGTATTCAAATGAACAGGGCTGAGCTACAGTACCAGAGCTGCAATACCACACTCAGCCACAAACACATGAGTGTCACTGTGTAAGGTACTATTGTGAATGGACAGCAGAGTTTCGCTATTTAGGGGTCCTGGACCTGGTACACTCGCCCATCACACAGTGATGGCCTATCTTAATGATAGATTATCAATTAAGACCCAAGAAAACCCTTTTAAGTATATGTATAAGTATAAGTTAAGCAAATGTATTTATTCATTCTAGGCAAAGCACAAACTATTGGAGCTGGTTAAATACCATATTTCTTCTGTGGCTGCTGTAAGTACATGGATCCAATATTTTCACAATTTTAGCTTTGGCATCCAACATTGTAAAGTGTATTTGTTGTATTCAGTACATGTTTTTTATATTTATATATTATCAAGAAGTGGAGATCAAGCCCCAACCAGGATCACTGATCGCTTCGCTCAGTGTCTGCCAGGGTGTATTCACTACAAAAGCAAGCCTTGCTTTGGGCATAGCTTTGGTCAGTTAAAAACTGGAACTCTTGTCATTGTCTTGGCAGTCTCTTATCACATGTAAAACTGTGAACCGCATAAATCATTCATTGGACATTGTGGTCTTCCATTTATTTTAAAGGGTCCCTTATATGTAGTTCATCATTTATATTTAAAGGGGTTATTAGGGTGGGTTTTTTTTTAAATACCCCTGGAAGCAGACAGACAGGCTTCCATTTTTCACCACTGGTTTAGTGTCCCAAAGAACATGTTGGTGATTTATTGTCCAAGATTAACCTGACACATTCCCTTCAAGTGTATAGCTATACAGAGGATTTGGAGCTCAGTATCAGAAAACTGGAGAAGAATCAAAATCCATGAATATATCACCCAGCACAGAATACTGGACCTAAACATAACAGTGTTAGAATACGGAGATGCACTTTTTATTACATTGTTACAAACCATGTCCTGTATCTGCTAGTTTGTATTGGTTCTCTTTTAGGTCACTGTAGACAGATTTCTTATCATGCCACACATTTTGATGTCTTCAAATGAAATTATTAAGATCAATGTCACGGAAAATGTAAGTACCTGAGTGCTCCATGTATTATATATCATTGTAATGTATCTTATTTTTTTCCAGCATATATCCTTTAGATATACAAACTAAGGTGGTGGTGTTGGGCAGCAATTCCAGCGGAGTTCCAGAGCACTTGTGGCTCTCTGTAGACAAGTCAGGCCTCGCCCCCAGTGCACTCACAGGCTTATTTGCATATCCATACAAAAAATGATTATCTCTGCATTGCATCATCATTTTGTGGGCACAGTGGTATATTTCTACTCTTATTATAGGTTCCTATACAGAACTGTTATTGGTTTGTGAGAGATTTGGATCTGATAGAGACTCCCTTTAAGTTTTCTTAGATGTGTTACGTGTGGATTTGTCTCTTATCAGGGGAGAATTCTGTTTGGAGATGAAGGAATCCCTCTTTTGCACAGGGATATAGTCGCTTCTAATGGGATTATCCATGTTCTGGATGGAATTTTAATTCCTTCTACTATATTGCCGATTTTGCCAGCTAGATGCAATGAGACGGCGGTAGAAGTTGTACAGGTAACAGCATGCTTCACTTCTTCCAGTTTCAGCTGATACATTTGGGCCCTACATATATCCTTGACATTAAACCAAGAGCTACAATAAGACTAACATTTCATAGTAGGAACATTTCATTTTATTATAAGTATGTGTAACGTCTGTGTAAAATGTGCCAAAATGTACAGGTGCAGCTACAGATGAGCTAAAAATATTGATGACCTATTCTAATGGTAGGTGTTCTCTATAAGATCTCTGGGGGTCCGGCACCTGACACTTTCATCAATCAGCTGTTCTCAGCAATTGATACACAGAGAATGGAAAAGGAAGCAGACAGCGCTGTTCTCTATGTAGTGGTCAGACCAGGTTACTGCAGATCAGCCCCATTCACTAGAATGGAAGCTAAATTGTGACTCAGTTCAGCCGCTATGCGGAGAACAGGGCTACCTGCTTCCTGCTCCGTTCTCCGTGTACCTGTGCTATACATTAGGGAAAATTTATGCTTGTAACTTAATGTGTACTATAATAACAGCTGACAGATCACATTAAATATATATCTCAATATATTCTGTTTCTGTATATTTAGCTGTTTTCCCATGTAACTTGCTGTACTTAATGTCTGAAACAGGGTACATGTTCTGACTGCGCCTCCATGCTGCCCTGTCCGGATGGCACTACTGACATGGTAAGGAAAAAAAAGAAGTGCTGAAGAAATTTGTTCTTTGTCATCTTGTCATGATCAGACCTCACTTACCTGTGTCTGTTGTGCCTATAGGGAGTCACTAATAGAGAATGTCTATATGAAGAACATGGTAATATCACAAAGGGCTGTGCCCGAAACTGCAGCCGCTCTGTCATCGTAAGTTTTAAAATAATACACAAAACTGGAAAAAAAAAAGTCCATACAAGGCATGAAAAGTGTGACCTAAAGATGTGCTGGGCAATATATTGTGTTCCAGAGACCATGCATGTGGACATTTGTTCCTAAAATTCAAGGAAATGGCTCTTAGAAAGCAAACACTATTGTCAAGCACAGACTTCCTCTACTTATTACTATCTCACATAACGCAAACAGCAGTTCAGTATACTCAGGACGTATCCCATGAAAGAAAGCTTGGAAACTGAACATGTGCAAATACAGTAAATGACACGGAGATACAGACCCCATATATAATGTAGTAGCATAACTAGTCCAGAGTACTGACTAATATTTGCTTTATAGAACCCTGTTCACATTACCATTGTGGCTTCATATGATACCACGGGTGTCCAACAGACCTTATTGACTTACCATGGAGTCTGTCAGGTGCTATTGTGGTGTCTGTCATTTTGACAAGCAGAATATCGCCGCATTCTGCATTCCTCTATTCATCTAATCTGCCATGAATACTGTAGTGTGAACAGGGCCTGACCTGTATAGCCATCAATTATATAGGACTGAGCTCAATTGCAGTAGTAGACATATAGTAGTGCAGTACATACAGCAATACTGCTGTGAATGGTCGGCGGTGTTAGGGAGACTGGTGAGGGTCTGGAAGATGGTACACACACTCATCACACATCTATGAAAGAACCAGAAAACCCTTTTAATAAGAAAAAGCATCTTTATTCATTTCATGCAAAACACAACTGTTATGCTGAGCTAGTTAGATCAAAAATTAATAGACAAAAAAAGCAAAAAATACAGCCCACTCACTTGATAGAAAATGTCTCTGGTGGTCAGCGTATATTCCTCCAATGCACGGTTATTCCCTCGGAAGCGGAATGTATCATCAAACAAGTAAGAAAAATAGAAAAAAATTTCCACCACCAGAGGAAAGGATGCATATAAAACGTAACTTTTACTTCAAAAAATGGATACCATAAAATGATGTCACATACAGAT
This sequence comes from Leptodactylus fallax, assembly GCA_947044405.1. Lineage (NCBI taxonomy): Eukaryota > Metazoa > Chordata > Amphibia > Anura > Leptodactylidae > Leptodactylus > Leptodactylus fallax. The sequence goes on from CAMRHE010000215.1 coordinate 2,462,839, forward strand.
AGATAAAAAGTTGCTTCCGCGTTTCGAGACTGTCGCCTCTTACTCATAGCATGAATACTGAACAAAAATAGACACATTAAATAATTTCTACAACGTCCAAAATGCTGTCACACACCTTCTTCTAGAGATTATACCCCAATCATAATTCATACCAAAAAGACAGGAGGACAATGTTTTCACTAAATAATAGGTCATGAGGATACTGTTATTACTCTATCTGTACCAGAAGTAACAGGAATAATATGAAACCGTTCCAGAAATAAGATGCTGACATTTACTTCATATCCATATGGGCCTTACATATGCCAAAAGAAAGGCCTATTGCAGAGCTGTAGCAAGGCTTTCTTTTGCCTGGGGCAAAGTTTTATTTTGCTGTTGTTGCCGTGGTCAGGATACTTAGATACAGGGTAACATGGCACTCATCACTGGGGCACATGTTTGCCAACCCCTGCCTTGCTAAGCTACAACCTAGTCTATTGGCATACCTTCATACTTACCTGTATTAGATTTACACAGGGTAGAGAAAGTTACTATTCCATTATTTATAGCAAACATACAAAGTCTTAAGAATGATGTGATGGAAATATCTTGTATCTTTCAGGTGAATGGATGCTGCCAAGGATTTTATGGTGTTGAGTGCAAGCCATGCCCTGGTGGATTCTCAAACCCATGTTATGGACGAGGACGTGTAAGTGTGTGCTTTCTCACAGTCCCCCATGCCTCTTCCATGTGAATGAGACACCTGTGCACCTGTTTGACCAGTCACTAATGGACTTCCGGAGATTAAGCTGCTGGAAACCCCACAGAAGTGAATGGAGTGCCGCTCATGAAACGCACTTAAGTTTCATTCAGGTGGAGGAGGCATGGGAGACTTTTGGGTCCCCATTCTCCTGATCATTGATCTCCCTTGAAAGCAATTTTCTCTGGCTTTTCAAGACCACTCTTTAACCCATTTTGTCCCATTGTCACACACCTTCTGATTCAACCTATGTCTTGTTCCATACAGTGCAGTGATGGTATCAATGGGAATGGAAAGTGTGTGTGCTACCATAAATATAAAGGAATTGCTTGTCATATCTGCACTGAGCCCAATAAACATGGCGAAGATTGTGAAGAAGGTGAGTGGGATGATGTTAAAATGCATCAACTACATAACCCTGAAGAATTTAACTTTACTATGAGTTAAATGAAGAAATGGGACCAGAAGGTGGGAAACCCTTTGTTGTCTGCATTACATTAAAGCTGTTGACCCACAATTCTCATTTGGAGATAGCCAAGTGCTGTACTCAGCTATCTCTGGAACTGCATTGAAAAATCCACTGAAGGATATAGTAGCAGGCAACTGGATGATATTTTAACAATTTTCATCTGTATGCTGCTGACATTTCCCACATGGAAGTTGACCTATGGTGTGGATTTTTAGATCTGTTGATTTAAATGGGGAAATCAAAGCCTGCAATGAGCTGTTGCAGATTTTGCTGAGGATTACTTGTGGTTTGCAGGACCGCAGATTTCAAGTCCATTGATTTTTCTTATCAGAATCTGCAGGAAAATCTGCTGCAGATTTTCCACAGAAATATTTTGCTGCACATTTCACCCGTATGAACCTGCTCTAAACCTCATCCTTTTATGGGATAAATATTAAAGTAGAAGCCCTAACCCAAATTATTTTGGTGGTATTTGCTGTTTTTCAAATTTTTCTAAAATGAGAAAAAAAAATAGACAACCAAAATCTAACAGGTTATTGGGTTGTTTTTGGGAATTATTTTTAGAATGCAGATGTGTGCATGGAACTTGTGACAACCGGCCAGGGAGTCGCGGAGTTTGCCAAGGAGGCCGTTGTAAAGAAGGTTACATTGGAGAATTCTGCGATCAACATTCTGAGCCATGTACATCTCTGAACATAGCCCAATACTGCCATATTAACGCAGTGTGTGTATCGACGGGTAATGTTACAAGGTAATATCAGGATTTATGACTTTTGTCTCCAGTTTTGAATTAGACCTTGCACATTCTGTCACGTACACGAAGGAAAGTTAACACTGAAGCTTCCACTGTAGATAGTAGATGTTATACTGCTATGTAACACTGCTATAAAACCTCATGTAGTGATTTTCTCAGGATGCATTACTGAAAAACTAAGGTTAGCGGCTGCCATAGATCAGGCACTGTATGAGAGAAGCAACAGAGAGAAAAGAGGCAGCAAAGAGTGGAGGGAAGATCATGGTCCATGTACTGTGAGGGCAGGCCTCACTTCTCCACGTCATTGCTGGGCTGCGAGGAACACCCCCTCACAGTACAAGACTATGGAAGAGCACTGTTGGGAGAGGCCTTTCTGACACCAATATCTCTGGCACCCAGGCGCATACCAGCAAAGCACGCTGAATTCAGCGCACTGTCAGCTTTTTAGCGGTATACAATACCACACATCTACAAGGACATGAAAGGTCCTCCTTACTGTCCACTCTCCCAAGCCTAGCATGCAGGTGTAAGGGAGGATCAGGAGAGATAGCTGTCAGTCAAGTAAGTGTTCAGTTGACAGGTATGGTCAGGCGAAGCCATTGCCAGACACCTCTGAGGATTTTTTTTTTTTTTTAAAGAATAAAAGGACTGACCATGTTACAATCCAACAGCTCAATCCTTCTCTCCCCCAACATCTGCTGTCGGAAGAGAGTCCGTAGGCTCCTATACACAATAGAGGGTTCCCCAGTCCTGCTATTTGAAGTGTATGGCCAGCTTTACGCAGAAGGTAGAATATGTCAAGAAGATCAGGTCAGCTTTCCCGAGTTCATTGCCACTCTCCATGCCTTCCAGTTCTTTGATTCCACATTTAACACAATTATTTAGAAAATACCTTCATTATACCTAATTTACTTTAATGAGACTCTGTCAGCAGGTTTGGGAACACTAAATCTCCAGAATGTCCGTATGGACTTGTGGTTTAGTACCCCAAATCTGTTTATACCATATCTGTCATCCCGGAGGAGTATATAGATGAAAATGTGAATACTTACCAAGTGGGTGCTCCACATGAACTCACATTGTGCCAGTTGGTTCCCTTTTAAGGCCTGAAACATGACTAAAGCTACACATGTTATATTGCTGGTCAAGGTGACCCAGGCAACTCTGAGGAAGAATTTTAAAGGGGTTTTCCCATAAGCATAATCTTATTTAGATTTGTCCACAATTAAAAGTTAAACATTTTTTGCAATTTTGCATTTTCACTAACCATCTTAGTGGTGCCAGTCCTTTGTCTTGATCAGTTGTCAATGGACATGACCATGAAAACAGGAACTTTCTATGGTCTGACACTTGTCTTATACTCAGCCTTGATTTCCTTATTGTGGATAGGTTATCAGGCAGGGACACTATATCTATAAGAAAATAAAACGGCCACAAGAAGGAAATCATGGCTGTCAAGGTAGACCGTGCAGCCACTGTGGGGCTCTGAAGATTGAGAGATCTGTCAAAAAGACTGGGGCAGCAGTGTTGGTGCTCTTTATTACTAGTCATGGGCCTTCTTAAGTTATATTAAAATGCAATCAGTTTTTCTTTTTTACTGACAGCCGCCAGTATACCATAAAATCCACATAAGAATTCCTCCAAAATACTTCATTGATGATGTCCTGATGTCCTGTCTGTCTGTAGAATGGGATCACATGGCTCCCATTCAGCAAGCCAAAGTGGTTAATGACACCTGTGAGAGGGGAAAAGTAAAGAACAGGCCATGCATTTTCACTTCTTTATCCATTGTAGTCTATAGGAATTTCTGGGAACAAGCAAAACCAGTGGCACACTCATAGATTGCAATTGAGACTAGCATACGTGCTTGGCCTGCTTTCCCTTTGGTCTTTCCTCGTGTTATGGCTGTTACCAGTCACTGCATTGCAAATGGAGGTCACAGGTCCCTCATTCTTTAGATAGGTGAACCCCACCTATCAGGAATTTCTGATCTTAATATGTTAAGGTTAGAATTCTCCTTTTAAAGGTATGTTTTACACCTTTCATATTGTCTCATATTGATTTGTCTTTTAGCTGTCTATGTAAGAATGGATATGAAGGCGATGGATATTTTTGTCAACCTCTAGATGAATGCAGAATGCCAGGCAGAGGAGGCTGTTCCGAAAATGTAAGTATACTTATTATTATGTGACATTTCATATTTTAGTACACCACCCTATAACTGTTGGTAGTAGACGTGCCCCAATTGTGGGACATTTTAGACCCTTCCCTTTATCAATTTGGGAATATTTTCTACATTTCCAAGAACAACATATTACTACAGATTAGCATTAGATCTGATTCGCTGGACAGTCCCATGGAAATGGTGACTGTTGGCAAGTATGATGGTTGTATGCGATTACTATGTATGTAGCTATTATATATGCTGTCCTAGGCTTCCCAGTACTGTGTCTTCACAATTTTCACCACAGTTCCCTAGGACTTGTGGTCAGACGTTTTTGCCCATAATAATGGTAGACAGTAGGATTCATTGTGAGTTTTTCATGCCCTCTCACTGCTAATGTATTGTGCTATAATGTGATGAATTGATGTATTACTATCAGGCTATCTGTTCCATTGCACCAACTGGAGGGGTTACATGTCAGTGTAATCCTGGCTGGAGTGGAGATGGCATAGAATGCATACCCATTGACAACTGCGCCCTGGAAAATAGAGGAGACTGCCATGTTAATGCTGACTGCAAATTTACCCAACCGGGACAGGTAAAGATTACAATTGTCTAAAGCAACTAACACAATGAATGATTGTGTAATACATAGTATTGTACCTAAACATCCTAATGCACACTATACAATTTAATAAGCTATGTATGCCCTTAACCCCCGACATTCATAATGCAGACCACCAAGTTGGCTGCCATTGCATGTCTCTAAAACAATTTAAAGGGAGTCTGTCACTAGGGTGAAGCATATTAAGGGTGAAGCATAGTTTGACAGCTCAAGCTCATCTGAATGGAACGTTTTTTTTCCCCATGAATATTCGTGTCTCCGTTACAGAGCCACCATCCAAAATTACATAAGAAATTCTATGTTAAAGGGGTATTCCAGTTGTTGCCATAATGGTTTTCTGGCCCTTTTACTTACTTTATACTCCGAAAACATAAAATGCACAGTAAATTGACAAGGGGTGTCTAAACATTTCCTCATGTTTTAAGAAGAAATCAAAAGCCTTGAAAATCTTTTTCGTGATGAGTAGAAGATTTTTTTTCTCTTTTTTTTTTTTTTTTTTTACAGAATACTTGTATATGCAAGAAAGGATACGCTGGCGATGGATATTCCTGTGACCCAATTAACATATGTTTAGAAGACAATGGCGGCTGTCACCAAATGGTTGGTAATGTCAATGATAAAAGAACTGATGTGCAATTACAATGCACCCTAGCTGGCATTTGCAGATCCCTCTGGGACCATTAGTGTGAGAAATATGTCACTGCAGCTTCAATTGATCATGTCATTGCATTAACAATTCTCTGTTATGGTATTCGTTCTACAGAGCCATTTCTGAAGCAGTCGCACAATTTTTTTCTATTAAATATGAAACATATTAGAAGTTGTAGATTTTTTTTTGTGCATATTCATGCATAGTAAGTTTTATGGCTCAATATAATCTCCATGTTATATGGAGCTGCAAATTAGCACCCATAGACTTCTATGTGGCCCTATTGTACATCTGAATGCCTCTAATTCTACACAGGAGCCCCCAGAAGTTTGATGTATTGCTTATAAATCTTACAAAGTGTTGTGGAGCTTTTCTTGAATAAAACCACTGCCTCTAGAGTAGAATAACTATGCCCTGGCACTGTACAGGGCAACCATAGGACAGAACATGGAGTGCCTATGGCTCCAAAGAACAGAGCCATAGAGACGCTATATGCTCTAGTACCGGTTCTTAACTGCTATACAAAGTGGTTGTTTCCAACAATCTGTATTACTCTATATACTGAGCATTTAGATTCTAGAGTCTAAAGTGTTTGCACTATAATTACTAAAGGAATTGTGAATGTAAAATTATATTAAAGGAGTTTTCGCGATTAAAAATATTGATGACCTATCCTAAAGATAGCTCCCTAATATCTGATCTGTGGGAGTCCTGCAACAATGAGTTGTTCTCAGCAGCTGATACACAGAGAATGGACCAGGAAGCAGGCAGTGCTTTTCTCTATGTAGTGGTTGTACTAAGGTACTGCAGCTTAGGCCCCATTCAAATGAATGGAAGCTGATTTGCAGTACCAGGTCTGGCCACTACACAGAGAACAGGACTGTCTGCTTCCTACTGCATTCTCTGTGTATCAGCTGCTGAGAACAACTCATTGATGCAGGACACCTACAGAAAAGATATTAGGGAGCTATCTTTAGGATAGGTCATCAATATTTTTAGTCCAGAAAACCTCTTTAATAAAGACTAATGAATCAAATTTTTGACAAACGCTATACTACAAGTTTTAAGCTGGCCATACATATTAGATAGTTGTCTGCCAAGCCCTTGTTAGGCCAACAGTTGCTGACACCCCCTCCCCCATGCATGCTAGTTATACTGAGTGTACATGTATTTTCACTAGGGGAGGGAAATAAGTGTCTGCCATACACCCCCCCCCTTCCCCCAGCATCTGCTGTCAGGCGAGAGTCAGGAAGCCGCCCTGCACATTAGCTGATCAGACAGCTTGGCCATTGTTAGTCTATTGCGTATGGCCAGCTTCTCAGGGCATTATTAAAACATTGCTGGATCATGTTGTTAAACACTCTTGTTATTAATACACCTAGTAATCCATTCTATTAGGCTACTTGTATACCAACTTCAGGAGGAGAGAGAACATGTGTCTGTCCCAGTGGGCTCGAGGGGGATGGCTTCTCCTGTTATGCCGATGTATTAACAGTAAGTATAAATCCTTATTTGGGTATCTTAGTGGGTCTGGATGAGAACAATTTCCATCGTAAACTGTTGTGTAACCATGGATTGTAGCATTCAGAAGCTTTATTCACACAGGCATTCTTCCTCAAGTTACCATTTGGATTGACTGAAGATGATTGATAAGTTCCCCAGGCTTGGAAGGGTTTATGAAAAGTATTATTATGTTTTTTTCTATTGAAAAAGTAAAAGTGGTATTACCATCTCAGATATGCCATGGCAATATGATTGGTAGGGATCCAACCTCTAGGACCACCATATACATGTGTAGCCTGTAATGGTGATATTCTGGGGAAATCTGTGATGGAGCAGCAATGTGCCAAAGCTTCTTTATGCTAAAGGTCAGTAGGGGTCCTGGCAGTCTAATCTCCACCAATGAATAAATGAGAGCATATCCTTGCCCTTACCGATTATGGTGCAAAAACCCCTTTAGTGCAAGTATAAATGATAGGATGGCAATGGTGTATTACCACTGCATGTAAATGTGTGAAATGATAGAACAGATCATCTTATAGGATCAGAAGTAGGTGTAATTCATCATTGGACATTTATAGGGAGTGTACATTCTCCAAGCAAACTGTACTGTATACTAAGGCTATGTTCACATCTGTGCCGGAGTCTTTTCTTTCTGCCGATTTCAATATGAAAACAGCGGACAAGCTACGGACACCCAACACACTCCGTTATAGTCTATGGCGTCACCGGTGTCCATGGGTAACCTCTGTTTTAGCAGTCCGGCTGTCATTAAAGGGATTTTCTGGGAGTTTAATAATGATAAACTATCCTTATAAGTCATCAATAAAAGGATAGGAGTATGGGGGTCCAACTTCTAGAACCCCCATCTATCAGCCTTTGGAAGAAGCTCAAGCATTCAGATGAGTGCTGTGGCCTCTTCATTGGATGCCAAGCACAGCGCCACACATTTTATAGCCTCTGTGCTTGGTATTGCAGCTCAGTCCCATCCACTTAAATCGGACCAATAGACATGTCAAATAAGCGTGACATCATTAGCCTGGAAGAGGAAGTGACGCTCACACAAGTGCCAAGGCCTCTTCAAACACCTGATAGGTGGGGTACTGGTTGTCAAATCAATCTGAAATTCATTCTAAGGAGTATTAAACTCCTGGAAAACCCCTTTAATGATCATGAAATGTAATATTTCTACAAGTTACAAATAAGAAACCATGCATATGTGTCATTGTATTTTAGGAACTATTGAGAATCCCGGAAGTAAACCTCTTCAGTGAGTGGATAAAGGTATTGCCTTGTGATCTGTCTTGATCTTTGATGTAGTTGTATACTCATTTCTCCATGTACACCAATGAAATTCTGAACCAGAGCACTGCAATGACCCTGTTGTACCTCCTCATGAATGATAATAAAATACAGTAAATCCTCTTAGAGACAATCCCCAAAGTTGCATTGAAAAGTTGTTTTTTTGGGGGTCAGGTGGTCTTCTTAGAGAAGATGGCTAATATCTCTAATATATGGTGGAACTTATATATAACCTATATGCATTACCAAAGGCAACATGTTAGAAATAAAAATTTAAGGTTAGAATTATTAAAAAGCCTACACCATCCTCAATGGCACATTGGTGTTTCTAGTTAATCCTTGTGTAATACTCCAGTTTCTGTATATACTCAAGTTAACCCTTGTTGTTTAGAGCATTGATATAAACTGCAGTCTTTGTATAAAGCAAAATCCCTACTGTGACTTGCTGTTTAGCTTTTACAATATTTCAGGTGCCATATTTGGGGTCTTTCTACCCGGTCCCTATATATGACGCTACTCTTAAATTGTGATTATAATGTCATATAACAATTTATTTGCAATGTTTTATAAATAAGTTTTATACTTTTCAAATCTTCCATTTCTTTTTTACATCCAGAATTCCCAAGTCACCATTTCACAAACAAGCAATGTTACTGCTTTAATCCCTACTGATGCAGCAATTGGTGCACTTTCTGAAAGTACTAGAAAATTTTGGCAAGACAAGTTGCCCTTTTTAGTCAGGTAAAATAACATTAAGCAATATAATGTGGATTTTTGAATGGTTAAGTTTTTGTGTTGTAGTGGTAGATCTGGTTAGACTGCTCCCTTCCATCGATCAGCACAGTACATACCTGCTTTGTGGGCACATAAGCCTCACCCATGATAGTTCCATTTTGCAGAAAAGACCTGTAAAAGAGTGGGAAGGTTGAGAGGTATGGGTGCCAACTGGTTCGCTGCTTGTGTGTGGATGTGATATTGTACGCAGCTGCTCTTGGTGGTTACAGTGGCACATCTGTCCAAGTAGCCATATCAAGCAGAGCTGCAGCTAAAGACAGGAACCATAGAGGAGCCACAGCTCTGCTGGATCTGCCCGCAGCTGCCCTCCTCTTTACTGATGGCATTGTCGGTTTGCTGGTACAACCAGTGCTCTCAGATGACATTGGTCATGCTAGCCTATTTAAAGGGGGCTCCAGCCTTTACAGCTTTAACTGAAGATCGAGGTGTATTCTTACCAGGCTATAGTCTCTGTTATTATCTGCCTCTGAGTGACCCTTACCCTGACTTTGACCTTGACCCTGTTCCTAAATTATGCTCCTATCGGGATCTTTGACTTTATCATGTGTTTAGCATGGTTTCATCTTATCCTCTGGCTTATTGTGTCCTGACTGCTATTCTGTTGACCACCCCTGGCTATGTTCTTGATCTCACTAGTTCTTTTCTACAGCACACTCGCCCATTGGGGCAATAACCTGGGGGCGTTTATGATACAGAACAGGAAAATTCCTTAGAGTCCAATTGTTAGAAAACTGAACGCTGAAGAATTAAGATATAAATAGGCATCTTGTATACAATTATTGCAGGGCACACTTTCTCCGAGGAGCCTTCACATCTGAGCAACTAAAACAACTTATCGGTCAAGAACTGGATACAATTGACCCAAGGACGAAGTGGGAGATTGGTACCATGAAAGGAGTAAGTCTTTTTTATCCAATGACCCGGTACCCCCAAAATATGCATAAAACAGCTGGCACTGGCAGCTATAAAATTGATGTGCCAGTTTGTAGTAGAGAGAAGGCTTTGTACTGTCAGTAATTCAGCATTGTCTATTCTCTATTGCAGAATGTAACAGTAAATAACGCAAGTATCATTGTCCAGAACATTCCAGCTTCAAATGGATATATTTTCATTATCAACCAGGTTAGTGCTTTACCATCACACAATGGTTGTCAGTCATATGACTGCCCATCTTAAAGGGAATCTGTTACCAGGCAGGCTCTTATAGGATGCACTTTATAAAGTGATGAACAGGATGCTATGGCACCCAGTGCTCGACCCCATCTTAAGTGAAGGCAGTGTACAGCTCACAATTCAACCAGATTACATAGAAGACTATGGAGACTAGAGGAGGAGACCAGTGAGTGAAAAATATACAAAGGGACGTACTGCAACAGTAAGGCAAAATGGCAGCTCAGTGGTTAGCATTATAGTCTTGCAGAGCTGGAGCTCTAGATCTGAATCTGACCAAGGATGACATCTGCAAGTAGTTTGTGTGGGTTTCCTCCGGGTACTCCGGTTTCCTCCTACATTCCAAAAGCATACTGCTAGAGAAAGCAGATTGTGAGCCCTGTATGGGACAGTGATTGAAAATGTCTGTAAACCGATGCAGAATTTGTTGTCGCTGTACAAGTAAGCAAAATAAATAAGTATTTTGCACTTTTATAGATGTTTTCTATCAGATTTTAGCTATACTGAGCAGTGTAAGTGTGAATAAAGCTCTGGTGAGAATGATATGTTACTGTTATCTTCTCCAGGACATCTGTGGTCTTGGCTTCTTATTCACTCCTCCTCTTCCTTTCCATGGACTTCTATGAACTGAACACAGATTTGTAGTATATTGAGCAGTTTAGCAGGCAGGAGAGAAGCTGAAAGCAGGAGATAGAAGTATTTGTCTATGATGAGTTATGTTACAAACTTGTTTTATATTCACCTGGACATTTACAAAAACTAAATGAAGATGATTTTCAAGCTGAAGATTGAGCAATAAAGTCAATAAAGAAAATTTTCATATGAAGAAAATAATATATAGTAGTACAGGTGCAAATGAGATACACGTATTCTTGTGCCTGTAAAGTGCATGGTTTTCGGCTCTGTACTCAACATCAACAATACCTGCAGGTTTTGATCCCACCGCTGAGCGTCATACCACCAGCGCGGCCAGGACTTTACCAAACCTTAGATCAAGTTCCTGCATTTGAAGAGTTTAAGCAGGCAATCCAGGTAAGCCAATATCTTCTGCAGAGGCAGAACGCTGACTCTAACAACCAGGAATGTAGCGGCTACATCATACAGGAAGTGGATGACAGGTGATTATTTACCATAGGAAATAAAGGTCAAGTAGTATAGGATGCTGAACATGAATGGCAGGAAGTTGTGGTCTGCAGGAAGTGACACATGATGTGGTATGATTCCTGCAAGGAAACATGTCTAATAATACTAAGAGCTGCAGTGTTTGTAAATCCCAATGCTAGATTATAACTCAGGGGTTAGAATATGTGCAATAGATGTGTCTGACAATTGTCATAGTATTGCAATATGAGTATAACCTTAAAGGGAGCCTGTCATCAGTTTCATGCTGCCCTAACCATGGGCAAACATGAATTGACAGGCTCTCTGATGACCGTGAACTGTATTTTATGTTGAGTCTCTGTGATGCTCTGATTTTTCCCATTGTTTTCAATGGGAGACAGAGATCGAAGCAGGATGCTGAAATAATAAGCGTCGATATTTCCACGGCTGATTCAGCTGCAGAACCCGCGACACGACACGCTCTACTTATTAGGTTTATTCATCTGAGCATAGTCAGTGGGTGTAAAATTGTGGCATAAAGCTGTAGGGGTGAAAATGGTACAGAAATCTGAGGCGAATGTCCGCCTTCAATTCTTATTCTGTGTCTGCCATGTGAACATGCCCTTACAGTATATTAATAATCTCAATCTCTTCTCACTGCAGAAAAATGGATTAATTCAGGATATTGAATCCAACAAACTGAAATACACAATTTTTGTGCCAAATAACTCTGCTGTGACAAGGTTTTACAATCAATCTGGATTTAATTACTTGGTAAGACTTTGCTTTGTAACTGAACAATGTATATATACTGTTTTCTAGCAAATGTAGATAAATTTAATCCCTTAAATACAAAGCGAAATTCACTTTTTTCCTCCCTGCCTTCAAAAAGCCATAATTTTTTTTAATGTTTTTTTTTTCTGTCTACATAGCCGCATTTAATATTAGCTTATACTATATTGAGAAACCGTAAATAAAATAATTTCTGGAGTGTAATGGAGAAAAATAACAATTCTGCCATTTTTTGGGCTTTGTTTTGATGGTGTTCACTATGCAGTAATAATGACACCTTAATGGTGTTCCTTGGTCAGTATGTTTGCTAAAATACCAAACTTATACGGTTTTGCTCATTAAAAAAAAAAAAAAAAGGGGGGGGGGGCTTGTTTTTTGTGGGACAAGCTTGGGTTTTTATTGTTACCATTTTTGGGGGGCATAAGTCTTTTTGATAATTTTTTTGTTCTTTTTTTTCTGTGAGTGGAGTTGACCAAAAAAACAATTCTAGCATTGTATAACACACCCAGAATCTGCCCTGTATGGTGTGGGCTCAGTTACTGTATCGGATTAGTGAAGATCCACTGCATATGAGGTGTGACTAAACCTACATGCCCATGATTTAAAATCTGAGATATAAGATTATACTGTATTATCTGGTTACATACGTACATAAGTTACTTTTAAGAAGTAGATGTCAATGTTATTTAGATTGTCACATCTATGCTCCACATAATATAGTGCTCTCTCAAATACCCCCACATAATGCCTATTCAATCAATATAGTACATGAAAATTAAAAAAAAAAGAAGGTTATACTGATCTAACCTCTTTCCTATAGAGGCAGTAGTGATGTCTCTGGCTTGGCTCTCATTGCACCTCCCTGTTACACACATCATTCAAAGGATGCAGATAGAGTTGCAATGGCTGTGTGTGCCTGCAGAATCAGGATAATACCATAACTGTGGGACTGTCCCTTTCGATCTGGGTTGGCTGATATAATGGGTCGGCTACCATAATGCCTGATGAGGATGGACTGTTTGCCCTATGATTATTATTTTTATTATTAACTATTCTGTTCCATCATTTTTACAAAAAAAAAAACAAAGTAAAAGAAAACTTTTGAGTAACATCTCCAATGATATGAGTTGGACTTTCTTATGGCAAATTCCTTGATCAGTAAATCATATAGTAAGATATTGTGCACAAGGATACAAAAGCCAATATTAGTAGTTACTTCTGCTCGTCTTTTGAGTCAAGACGCCAGTAGATAGACAGATAGTTATAGTAAGTGGACACTATTTCCATGAACCACATAGGTTTCCTGCACGTATACAATTATCCATGTGAAGGTGTTGCTACCAGAAATGCTTTATTATTATTATTATTATTATTATTATTATTATTATTGATATGGTTTTATCTTTAGGCTAACAGCACAATAAAATATCATGTTATACTTGGAGAGAAATTAGCTCCTTCCGACCTACGTGATGGGATGCACAGGAGCAGCATGCTGGGAATCTCTTACTGGCTGATGTTTTACAAAAGGTACAACCAGGTACAGTACAGTTATCTTGTAGGTTATCATCACTTGCCAGTTTACACATGAAACAAGTGACAAGGCCATTAATGCCCCCTCCAAAATATTAGTATAGTGAGGGGCAGAAATAAAAAGGTAGGGTCACATGTGGCAGCACTAACGCAGCCGCTTTCATTGTGACCGTCAGTCATCCATGATACTGCCACAAACACCAGGTTGGCGCACCTTACAAGTGAACTGATTGTTAAAGTATTGCTTGATAATAGTAGGGTTCACCTAAAATTGTGCGCCCATTAACAACCAACAGGAAGTTAACAATCAATTCATTTGCTAACCACACTGATCTGGTGTTTTTGGCCACATACCTGCCGCTATGTGGGACACCATCTTAAAATTGATAAGTGACCACGTGATTTTGCCAGGTAATAGCTGATTCTGCCACATTGTCCACTTGGTTTTGCACCTGAAACTGTTTTCTGACAAAATTGCGCAGTCTCTTAACAATGTACGTAAAAACTGCAGCAGATGTATACCACCGCAGTTTCTGGGCACATTGAGCCGTCATGTTTGACCCTACTTGACGACAAAAAACAAAGGTATATTCATTTGGTATGGGCAGCATGGTGGCTCAGTAGTTAACTTGGAGCGCTGTAGGCTTAGGTTTGAATCTAGCCACGGACAACATGTGCATGGCGTTTGCATGTTCTCCAGTGTTTGCATATAAGTGGCACTATATGAACAAGCAAAATAAATCTGCCCCCGATTAGAGCTTCAGTAGAATGTTAAAACCCATTTTCCACCAGCTGTCAGGCCCCCCTGAGGCTAGGTTCACACCTGCGTTCGGGTTTCCGTTCTTCAGGTCCACTAGAGGACCCGAAAAACAGAAAACTCAATCCCCTTAAAAAGAGGTTACCCGTGGACCCCATAGACTATAATGGGGGACGGAATCCCCGAACATAAACTGAGCACTAGTGTAAACCTAGCCTGAGACTCTTTAGATTTTGCAGCGATCCTTGCTGAGAGACCATTCAGCTGACCATAGGCTGCCAAAAGCTATTACTAGTCCAATATTAAGATCAGGCAACACTGGATACACATGGGCTGTACAAGGCAGAAGGCAGAAGGGTGAAGTTTGTGTTGCATGGTACAAAACTGACTGAAATATAGTCCAGTGATAATTTTTCTACCTCTGGTACATTGTACATATAAATGGCATATACAGAAAACTCCATAACTACAATTTTCCAGTTTATTTTAGAATCTGCAATGAACTGAGAACCAATTTTAACATTTTCTGCCATTTAATCTTACCATATGATGTAGGTGCTTTATCTGTATTTCCTTTTTGAACAGACCTTCGTGCATGATGCCCCCCTAGAAGGCAGCTTTTATGAAACGGATAACGGAATGCTGATGGGAATATCTGAAGTGATAAAAATTCTTGAAAACCGCTGTGACATCACTAAAAGTATTATGAACAAGGTTTGTATACCACTGCACATCCATATAGCACTTTTTCTGGATGCACTGTGTACATTGCAACAACAGGCGTGTTATTAGTACTGAAACTAAAAGATGTCATTTCTAAGTCTTTGCATAAGCCCACCTTAGGCCGGGGCCCCACATGGTGTAAACGCCGTGGTGGAAGGGCCACGGAAAAAAACGCTGTGTTTTACACTCACTTCAAGGTGGATGGGATTCTAGCGCATCCCATCCATACTAGAGATGAGCGAATCGAAGCTGACGAACTGTATTTCAATCTGAATTTCAGGAAATATTTGATTCGCATCGAATCCGGATTTTTTTTTTTTCAATTCAAATTTTTATTATATTTTATGATAACACAACATGGTCCAAAACAGACCAATGATACAAAAATACAAACATAAGAATACAAACATAAATACAAACATAAACAATGCAGACTGGAACCACCCAGGGATCCCCAGGACATACCCAGTCGGCAAGGTTACAGGGATACCAAAGAAGTAGAGTAGGCGGAAAGAATGGAAATGGGAGGGAAGGAAAGCAGAAAAGAAAAGAAAAAAAAAAAAAAAAAAAAAGAGAAGGGGGGAGGGGGGGGACAGCTAAGGGATGTGAGTAGGGGGACGAACAGAAAAACATACCATATGAGGGCCCCAAAGAGGGTCCGGAGTGCCGGAGGACCTCAGTAGAAGGACCTATAATCCATAATATAAGAACAGACATTAACATATAAATAGTTTTAGCACTGAGGCCAACGTTGGAGACCATGCACAAAACACACCGCTCAGGCCTAAGAGGAAGGCTCAGTGCCCAGAAGCGCCTGATACTCTCCAGAGTGTTGGAATTCCAACCAGTAAAACCAGGTTTTGTTAAAGACTTCAATCGTGCCATGCAGGAAGGAAGTGAGGTTTTCCAGGCTTATAATCTCATTGACCCTTAGAATCCAGAGGGGGAGGGGAGGAGGTTCTACTTGCCTCCAGTATTGCGGAATGCAAGCACGGCTTGCGAGGACCAAAAAACGGAGTAGTGAGTGCTTGTGAGGCATCTGGATTTCCTCACGCTTGGTGGTAACGAATCGCATTTTTTAATAAAATGGCTGCTGCACGTTAGGACATGGGGCAAGGAACTCTAGGAACGTGGGATCACCCATAATGCCATGTGTGCAGCCAATCAGCAGCCAGCCAGCCCTGTGATGTCACAGCCCTTTAACCCGTTCGTGACCGCCCACGGCATCGGGAGTGGGTGTTAGATGTAACTGACAGCTAACACCCTGCACCATAACCCCTGGTCGGAGCACGGCTCCAATTACGAGTTTTAACCCCTTGGATGCCACTGTCAAACATGACCATGGCATCCAAGGGTTTCCGCCATGTTACATGTCCCCCTTGGCACCCCCCCAGCAGTGAGATCGAGGGGTGCTGATATGCATCTTCTGCAGCATGTTCTACACCACTATACAGGCTCTCTGCAGTCAGGAAATAGATGTTTTTTTTAATGCGATTCACCGCAAATTAATTCAGATCAAATCGTATTGGAAAATTCGGCGAATCTGTCAAATCGAATTTTTTAAAAATGCACTCATCTCTGATCCATACCTTGCAGAAAAATACGCGAAGAAGACACGATGTGATTTCCAAAACCATTGCGGAGTTTCCTCTGCGGACTTTCTGTGAAAAGCGCTGTGGGAAAAACCATAATGTGTTGCCACCGTGGTTTTTTTCCCAAGACGCTTTTTTACTGCGGCCTGCTACGTGGGGCCTTAGCCTCACTCTGTAACTCCCCATAGTAAAGCCAGAAAGTGAGGTCCATTTTTTCATCATTGACCATCTCAATACCCCTTACGGATTGAGTAACCCTTCAGGCTTGAAGTTGTATTTTTATTGGCGTCATTTTGGGGTACAGATAATGTATTGAAAAACTATTACTTTTCTGGGGGGGAAGGTGGAAAAAACAACAATTCCTCCAATGTTTTATGAGGTTTTGTTTTTACAGCATTAAAAGAGCAGTATACCTTATTCTGTGACACTGAATCAATATTGTGTATTTAAGTTTAACTTTTTTTTTTTTTTTATACACTATTCATGCGTAATAAGGAACATATTAATTTTATAGTTGTTACACTTACAGAGACACCAAGTGTATGTAATTTTTTTTTTAAAATATTTACATACCTCCCAACTTTCAAAGGACAGAAAGAGGGACAAAATATGCGCTATGTGCGCGGCGGCAAATTTAGCTCCACCCACTTCTATGTTTACTCCACCCATTCTCATCTATTTTTCCATGTTCCCCCACACAGTATAATGCTCCTACAGTCACCCTAACATTATATGCCCCCACATTATAATGGTCCCCTCCAATTTCCCCACAGTACTAAGTCCCTCTCCTCGTGCCCCAGTTTAAACTGGCGGAAACTAGAGGGTGACATTAAACTATGGGGCAGCTGGAGGGGGACATTAAACAGTGGGGGTAGTTGGAAGGGGACATTAAACTGGGGGCAGCTAGAGGCAGACATGGTTTACCCCCTATGGTTTAATGTCCTCCTCCAGTTGCCCCCAGTTTAATGTCACCCTCCATCTGCCCCCTCTGTTTAATGTCCCCCCCTCCATCTGCCCCCAGTTTAATGTCCCCCTTCATCTGCCACCAGCTTAATGCCCCCCTCCATCTGCCCCCAGTTTAATGTCCCCCTTCACCTGCCACCATCTTAATGTCCTCCCTTCATCTGCCACCAGCTTAATGTCCCCCTTCATCTGCCCCCAGTTTAATGCCCCCCTTTATTTGCCACCATGTTAATGTCCCCCTTTATCTGCCACCAGCTTAATGTCTCCCTTTATTTGCCACCAGTTTAATTGCACCCTTAATCTGCCTTCAGTTTAATTGCCCCTTCATCTGCCTTCAGTTTAACTGCCCCCTACATCTGCGTTCAGTTTAACTGCCCTCTACATCTGCCCCCAGTTCCCCCCTCTTGCTCACACATGCTCTCTTCTCTCCTACTTATCTTCGATCACTCTGTTCCCAGCTTTCTGCGTAACATCACAGTGTGTCCCGCAGTATCCAGAATAGCTCCGCCCACACAAGAGTCTGATCACATGTTCATGACATCATCAAAGGTTCTTTAGCCATTACAATTTAGCATCTACCATTTAGCCTTTACCCTACTAATAAAGTTTGTTAACAGCAAAACACTTCAGGGGCATAGCAGGACAAACTGTAAGCTATCCGGGACCGCGGGACAGCAGTGTACAATCGGGACTGTCCCGCCAGATGCAGGACGGTTGGGAGCTATGTATTTATATTTCTGAATTTTTTTAGTTTGTCATAGAGGGAGCTTTCTTTGTCACCCATCTTTCTAAGGCTGCAGCTACTATTCACAACACCATCTGAGGGTTTCCGCCTGAAAAATGTGGAGAGAAAAGTTCTGCTTGCTGGACTTTTCTCTCCGTATTTTTCAAGCGGAATGGGGGACAGAATCCCTGAACAGAAACCAAGCGCTGGTGTGAACCTAGCCGAAGTGTCTGGGAATAGGGTTATCAGCAATTCTGGACAATGACGCAAAGTGTCAGCTTTTCACCAGCATTTTTCACCAGTGAGATAAAAGCTCAATATGTTTAGTGAACAGAAGGTACAGGTGCATCTCAATAAATTAGAATATCTTTGAAACGTTCATTCATTTCAGTGATTCAGTAATACAATTCATAATCAGCGTCTTCCATGATTGTGTGTCCTACTGAACCAGACTGAGGGACCATTTAAAGGATTAGGAAACCTTGGCAGGTGACACACTGAATTTACAATACTGAACTTTTTTACAATATTCTAGATTTTTTTAGATTTTTGTTTTCATTACCTGTAATCCATAATCAATATTTACAGAAATAAAACACTTGAAATAGAACACTCTGTGTGTAAAGAATCTAGAAAATATAGGAGGTCACTTTTTTAATTTAATTACTGAAATAAATAAACGTTTCAAAGATATTCTAATTTATTGAGATGCACCTATATATGCCACTGTAAAGGGAACCTTTCAGGACTATTTGGGGCACTAAACCAGCAGTCCATAAGGATTTATGGGCAGTTTAGTGCACCAAATAGAACTGACAAGTTCCCTTTTAATTACAGATTTTCTACTTACATCAATGGCTATAACATGGTACAACACTCTGCCAGACGTCATTGCTGCTCTTCAATAGTCTCATTGTCTTTTCCACAGACAAAATGCGGCTCTTGTGATAGAGGAATTCAATGTCCACAAAACACAGTTCTAAAGGTAAGTGACTAGCAGCTGGTACGATGCCTCGGATAGGTTGTCCCACTAGGGTGTATAAATGTCACCTCTGCTTTGGGTTGTCCTAAATTGGTCATAGTAGATATTTCATATATACATTATAAAAACATAACACTGCAATACAGCCAAACTTACCTGATACTGTGGCTGTGCAGGATGCAGGCAGGCCCATGTAGTATATGATAAAAACTGCACAGGCGCAAACTGCTAATAAAGCAACCACTCACTCACCTACAATCCGGGAGGGAAGTGTATGCCAGTATTTCAAGTGCACACAGATAAAACTTGCACAGGTTACTAGTCACATGATAATTTAAGGTGCACAATGCGAAATAAACAACGTATTGATCACACCAATACTATTAGAGTAGGCGGCCTGTCCAGCACCTCCATGTGTGCACCCCACTAGAACCAGCACCCTGCAGACATAACAGGGCCTGGCTTTATTCAGTTATTTATTGGCCATAGTGGATAGATACTTCAATATGAAGCTCCCACATTGAAGGACTCAGCGTGATCATGGAATACATCAGTGTAACTACTATCATTTGTGAACCATGTATGTATCACTAGTACCGCAATAAAACACAACAGTTTGCACTGAACTGAATAACTACTGTTTTCTGCATAGGAACCACTAGGCAGAGGGTCAGGAATATGTGTATATAAAAGAAGAAATAGTCCCATGATTGGTTGCAGATTCAGCTGCATTTCCTCAGAAGTAGTAAGTAACTTTTATGATGACTTATTTCCTGTCAATGTATACTGTATGTGGACCTCAGACAATGGAAGAAATTTATTAAGACTAGTGCTTCCTATGAGAGTCTTAGGCTAATGCCCCACGATGTGGAAAAGCCACTTTTTCTGTTGCAGAATTTTCTGCGTTTTTTTGAGAATGGCTATAAAAGGAATGAGAGATATATAGGAAGTCCTTATACTTCTCCCTTCTTCTCAATCCGCTCCTGTCCTACAGCAAAATCTGCAACAAAAAAATCTGCATTTCCGCAACGTGGGACCTCAGCCATAAAGGGGTTTTCCAGACTACATAATTGATGACCTATCCTTAGATGGAGCCCATTCACATGGTGGAAATTGATGCTAATTTTGAGTTAGATTCCGCCTCAAAGTCAGTGCCAAATTCCACCCTGATTCTGACTCCCGTTATTTTGAATGGAAGGAAGAGATCAAAGCAGAATGCTTGAAAAAAAGGGTCTTGCTCGATCTTGCCATGGATTCTGCAGATGATTCAGTCTCAGAGACTGTGCTTTGTATCGCATCTCAGCCCATTCAAATGAGACTAAGCTACCTTCAGGCCATGTAACTGATGAATGTGACTTTACATGGCCTGAGAAGTGGAAGGGGTGCCACTTCAAACAGCTGATCCATGGGGGTTCCAGGTGTCAGACCACCACAGATCTTCAATTGATGACCTATCTAAAGGATAAGTCATCAATTTAAAAGTCCAGGAAAACCCTTTTATTTGATTTACCTGCTAGTGCAAATGCACCCGCACCAGTCTCTTAAAAATCCTGCTGCGTCTCGGGAGGTCCCATGTGCCAGAAACACCAGCAAGCATTTGGCGTATATTTCAGCTAACATTCTGGTCAGTTTTCTAATGTGAATTATGGTACATTTGATGGGCTGAGGAGTTCCTGCCTTGACCCACCTTGATCCCCTGTGTAAATAACAAAACAGCACATCTGTGGATCAAAGCAGGACCGTGCGCCAAATATGCAACACTTCTATACAAGTTATTTGGCATATATAGTATAGTAAATTTTCCCCAATATGTTGAAAATCCTTCCATTTATCTCCTATTCATTTCTGCTATGTCAAGGCCCATATAAAACTGACCCCTAACAGTAATGTATAAGTGGGAATAATAGGCCAGCTTTATGGCTATCTTACTGGAATCCCATATGTTGTGATTAAGGCTGTGGATCTTAAGCTGTATTCCCCTATCCCAGGAACTTGAGTGCTGTAAAGGGTATTATGGATATCAGTGTCTAGCTTGCCCAGGTGGTCAGAACAACATCTGTTCTAATAATGGAGTGTGCGAAGATGGGATTGATGGAGATGGAGAATGTGTATGCAAAGAAGGTTTTCATGGAACTGCGTGTGAAACCTGTGAGCCTGGAAGATATGGTAAAGACTGCAAAACAGGTGATTTGAGATCTCTTTATCTACACATTGACGGAGTATAGATAGACACACTTATTGGTTGAAAACCACGTAAATTTTACTCCAAACGTGTGTAATTTTTAGATTAATTGATAATGTGTTGGCAGTTTACACTGCCATTTACCTACAAAAATGTGGGGTATTCCCATCTTGGACATTTATGACGCATCCATAGGATATCCATAAATCTCCATTAGACACCTCTGGGACCCACACCTATCTAGAATGAGGGTTTCCAAAACACATCTTTTGGTCGCCGTGAATGGAGAGGTGGCTGCACATGCTCAGCTATTTTTGGAACTTTCATTGAGGTGTTCTGTTGAGGTATTCTGCAATCGAACAAGCTTTGGGGGTGCAGGCTTAAAAAAAAAAGTGTCCAGTCTGACCTGGCCATAATTTGGATCGTAGCCTTGCAAAATTCCCCTTACAGTCTCACACTTGTCCTAAAAGTGAGTAGGGCTATCTCCTGCAATATTGACACTGTTGGACTTGTATTGACAAGCTGGGGTAAGTCTGGCCAGGTTGCTCCAACATCCACTTTCTCTCTCCAGGAGAGAGAACTCTAGGCTTTCTTCTCCTCCTCAATAGAATAACCTAAGTCATGATTGTCAGGCATGCTCAGGTTCAGCATAAATGAATTAGTCCACTTAAAGTTATAACAGTGCCCAAAGGAAAACAGCATGTGCCAGAGCAGGAGCTATTGCTTAAAGGGTTTTTCCCTTTTTAGAAAAGGTCTTTTAGTACTATTATTGGGTTAATAAGTGCACCCAAATACCTTTAGCAGTGTTTTGAGTGATTTTCTGGGTTTCTCTGGGAGCTCCAGGCATCTTCTGCATTTGTTTACATGGTGTAGCTTCCTGTTCTTTTATCCTACAACTACCATGATGCATTGCTCTTCACTCAGAGCTGACTCACACTACATCCCCTCTCACTCCCTTCCTTCTCCCTTCCTCTCTCACTCCCTCACATCCCCTCCCTGTTTCCCTAGCTAACCGCCCACTACTACCCTTCCTACCTAACTAACTAACTCAGACCACCCCCCACCCCTCCATCATACTTACCTGTCTTCCTGTCCGGATCTTCTGGGCATGGCAGATCACGTCTTTCTGCAGGGCCGGCTCCTGCTCCTCTTGCCGGCGCGTGCGCAATAGTGCCGGAGCTGGCCCCCCAGAAGGAAGTGATATTCCGTGCCCTGAAGATCCAGACAGGAAGACAGGTAAGTATGATGGGGAGGGGGGTGGGTTAGTATTGGTGATGTTCTGTTTCCCCGTCACCGTAAAATCTGAAAATGTGCCTGGGGCGGTCATATGGGTAAATATACATTTTTGGTAAAGTGAGTAAGTTAGAAGTTAGGTGGGGGGAGGGTGTTTAGCTTAGTTTAGAAATATGATTTTATCCCGTACAACCCCTTTTAAGATCGAATGGGAATGGGACCCCCCTCTACGCTATACATTTGTTTAATGATAATAAAAGCTGGGCTTCATCTGGACTATAGATTTTGACTATTATTATTTTACAGAGCATATTAGATGGTGTATAAATATAGAAATTTGTATAATGCACAAAGACTACATTGTGGAAGACACTTTTCATGCACCATGAGGAGACTTTGTACAGACTAGGTACTAGTCACTAGATACGATGCTCTGAACTACATGCAAAAATAATTGAAAAGTGACAAATGTTTATTTTATATTTTTTTTTTTAACAGATTGTGACTGTGTTCATGGAAAATGTAATGATGGATTGCATGGGGATGGATTCTGTCAGTGTGAGAGAGGCTGGACTGGCTACACCTGTGACATCGGTAAATATATTACAGGAAGCGCCAAAATGAATACAGGCTACAGGCCAGATCCCCTAAATACATACAGATCCTCCCACACTCCCTAAACTAAGAGAACCCAGACTGGACCCTAGACCAGATCCCCATCTGTTTACAGACCCCAGACCAGACTTTCCCTGCTTAAAGACCGCCAACCTACCTGTATACAGATGCCAGATAAGGCTTTTATAGCCCCAAACAATTTAAGGAAACAGCTTGGAGTAGGTGTGTTTGGCCTACTTTGACATTTTGTTCGACTTCTGTATTACACACACATTTAAACATGTTACCGCAAGTATATTGCCCACATATATACACATTGCACACATACACAGTCTTAACAAATAGAGACAAAAGGCACAATATTACCTTTCTCTACCCAAATTAAAGCATAACTTTTCTCTTTGTTTGTTACTGATAGTCCATTGGTCGATGCTTAATTTATCTTGCAGATATCAAAACAGATTTGTGCAATGGCAGCTGCAGTATTTATGCCATGTAAGTAGATGATTTCATTATAGTTATGTGTATATTATGTGTACTAATACTGGAAAGTGAGTCTTCCTAAAATATCCAGGATATGGATAGCTAACGGAACTCAGCAGACAATGCCATCCTGAGTCCATTTAGTTTTCCTTTTTTGTGTGGCTTTGGCTGCACAGAGACCACATTGAGACTGGAAATGTGGACTACTAGTTGCAACTTAAAGACAACCTTTTATTATTATTTTTTCTCTAGCCCCCACCGTTCCTGAGCAATCAGTAAAGTGAGGTTTTAACTAAACCCTCTAATGTTAAGTGGGTGGTGTCAGACAGGAACAAGCAAGGGGGTGTAAACGCTGAGTCACACACCCTTATCTGCTCCTGCCTGACACCACCCACTTGATATTAGTGAGTCAAGTTAGGATATCAAGCCCTAAAACTAATTGCACTGACTGATATGTAGTAGAAAGTGGATGCAAAAGGATCTTGCTCGGCACTGTTGTCTTCCAAGTATTTGGTCGGACAGGTTTTTAGAATAACTTCAAAAAGCATAGTTTACTTTGACACTGGAATTTTGATATTGATGGCCTATTCTTAAGATAAGTTATCAATATCAGATCAGTGGTGTTCAGACACCCCTGCCGATCAGCTGTTTAAAGAGGCTGCAGTTTTTGGACAGGAACTGCAGCTTCTTCATTGCATACCAAGCAAAGCACCTTACATTACATAAAGGCTATAGTTAGTATTGTGGTAGTTATGATAGAATTTCATTCTGATCCCCCCAACAATGGATCTCACCTTTAGTGTCTGTGAGCCTTCAATTCTTAAATACCCTTTGGAGCTAAATATATTTTGGGCCAGACTTAAACAACAGACCCTTGACTCATAGCATGTATGTGAAGTCTCTTGCATGACCCCACAGTAATCCGTTTATTTATAGTATCAGGCTTTACAATGTGCATCCAAGTTCCACTCAATAGGACTGACACTTTCTTCAATCATAATTGTGATACCATATGTGGCATACATACATTAACTATATTGTGTTTACATGTAGAATACCCCTAATCTAGACATAAACCCTGTGTCTCACATTTCACTATTAGCACCAGTAGATAATAGAACTAGCTGGCAGTGATTGATCACAACATATACAGAGCGAGGTTAGACAATGGTCAGTATAGTAAAAATAATATGCTTAACCCTTTTATGTTCTGTGCTCTTCAAACTACCTTATCACAGTTCATTCTCATTTGTTTGGATGGAACTGAGCTGCAAAAAGACCAAATGACTAATGAAGTGACATCACTGGCCTGAGATGAGGAAGCATCTCTAGGGTTACAGACTCCTTAAACAGCTGATAGCAAGGAAGCCCAGTGTAAGCCCCCACTGATGTGATATTGATGACCTCTAAGGATAGGTAAATATCATAATCACAGAAAACCCTTTTAGGCTGAAGCCCCATGTTGCAGATTTTGCTGCGTTTATATGAGCCAAAGCCAAGAATGGCTACAAAAGGAATGTGAAATACATAAAAAATACTTATACTTCTCCCTTTTGCTCAATCCACTCCAGGCTTTGGCTCAAAAAAACGCAGCAAAATATGCAACAAAAAAAAAGCTGCGTTTCTGCAATGTATGGCCTTAGCCTCATAAAGGATTTATAGCAAGATTCCTGGATTTTTTGCATTCACTTTCTACTACTTGATCTAAAGATCCACACCAGTCTAAAGCAGTCCAAATGGGTAAAAACTGGTTAAAAGTCAGTGGAGTGTTAAAATGCGCTCACTTAGCTAGTTCTGTTTCTAAATATATTATTGTTCTTCCTATTGATCCATTAGTGCTTTTGATGATGGCGCCTTCTCGTCTCAAGCATCCAAAGCTATTGATACAAAGATGGAAATCACAGAGAGTTTTTTTTTTTTTCCATTTTTGTTATGACACGTGATTTTCTTTGTATTCTGCTGGCTATTCACAAGAAAACAAGATACTGTAGAGAGGTAGTGCAATAGTGTAATAACTTTTCAGTAAGACACTGGGTGTAGATCCACAGTGGAACAAGGGTAGACCATTACACAGATTTTGTGTCAGGGACCTGGATTTGTTGGCTGTACGGCTGGTAATTGTATGGTTATTATAAAGTGATGAGGTCACTTTGGCTTCTGGACCCTTAGTAAGTAATTCTTCTATTTTACCAGCTGCATTACAAATACAACAAACTCAACTGCAAGATGCTCGTGCCTGGCTGGCTTTGCAGGAAATGGAACACATTGCACAGGTATGATCAGAGTTCTTTATTCTAATTGTGTTCAACTCCCAAACCAAATATTTGCCGCAGCCAATTGGAGGCTTGGCGTGGTAGTACTTGAACTTGTCACTGTGGCTATGAACTCAACCTATTCCTCTAGCTCTTCTCCTGGGCTGGTGCTGTGGGGGCCTGCCTGGTTCCTGACGGCGTAAAGTCTAGTCCTAGTTGTTAATCTTCCTGAGCATGAAGTTGGGTTTCCCATGAATGTTCATGCAGAAATAAGACTTAGGAGAAACGAGGTATGCAGGAACAGGGTAACTTGCATCTCTACTTGAGGCAGAATACAGATGAATAGCATCCAAGGATGGAGGTACACTTCTTTTAATTTTTACCACTGTGAGTTGGGGCTGAGCTGGCAGTTGGTTTACCCAGATGTCAATCTGGGCTTTTCTTGCTAAGAATATCTCTACTTATCCATATTCCTCTCTCTCTCTTTTACAAAAGTCTCAAAAATCCTTACCAATACCCACTCCAGGGTGTAGGTCAACAGGATACCCTGTCTGTAAAGTGGCATAGACAGGATTAGTAATCTGAGGCCCATATAACTCTTATCAGATTCTAGGCTGGCACACTCTTCTTAGTCCTTAGCAAGAGCTCTGGCTCAGTCCCACCGTTCTGCACTTCTGCACTCTCCAAAGGCCTAGAGAAGACTCCTGGTCTCCTCCTCCTTTCTAGAACCAACTGCCTGGGTCATACCAAATATCTCCCAGGTTACAGCCTATATAAGGGAGAGCTATATCCATATATATTATATACAAACTTTGTACAAGTTGCAATATAAACACATCACACACCGCATAAATGAACAATGTACATTTTATAGCACTCCCAGTGGGAGGTTACATATTCAGGTCACTAAAGCTGGCCATACGCCTAGCATTTGGCTGCTAGGTCCGACAGCTACTCTCTCCCCTTCTCCATACACATAAACATTCTGCTGAGTGTGCATGAATTGTGAGTGAAAAAGATGGGAAGCAGGTCATCTCCCTAAAAAAAAAAAAAAAAAAAAGTTATGTTTACGAAATCTACCAGGCCAATTTTTCTTTATCCTGCCATATGACATATCATACACATTATAGCCACTCACATCAATATTGGCATATTTGGCTGACATTACAAATAATCTGTGAGAATACAGGATATCACACATAGGAAAAGGACCATTTTTATAGTATAACCACTTACAGAGCATTCATTCCTCTTGCATAATATGTAAGAACATTCAGCACTTTATTATACTGTATTCACTAGATGTCTGCCTTGTCATTTCAGAAATAGACCCCTGCATTGTGAACAATGGGGGATGCTCTGAGTATGCAAAATGTGTTAGAGCTCCCTTGGGCCAGGCACATTGTACCTGTATTGATGGCTACACCGGAGATGGGGTCGTCTGCCTTGGTGAGAATCAGATTTGTTTGCTTCTTCTTGGTAACAGTACCGCTATTGCCATGTATATAATTTGGATCGATTGTACATCCTTATGTAAATATACTTTATTATACCTGAGAGGTTTCTATAGGTACCACATAGCAGCACTACATAAAGTCTATAACTTAGGTAAAGGAAAATTTGTTCTTTACATTTATGCCACTTTTTTATATTATTAAATTGCATATACTGTTAGGCTACTACATGGCTGAATCTGGCGCTGATTTTGAGGCAGATTCCACACTGAGTCAACCGGCACGAAACTCCCCACTGATAAAGCCCTTTTACCTGAAAAGCCGTGGTGGAACGCTGAAACTCTGCTCCAGCTTGTCGCCACAGGAGGCCAGAAGGGTAGAAATGGGAAGAGGAATTTGAAGTGGATGTCAAGGTGGATGGTGGGTTATGCCAAGAAGCATATTTATCCTCTCTCCATGTGATGGAGGATAAATAGCAGTACAGCACTTGGCTATCTCTGGTTGAAGTGAATGGCAGCGTGGATGTCTCCCGTCCAGCAGGGGAACGCCTGAATCCATCAGGCTGAATCCACAATGGGAGGATCTTAGAATCGATGGATGTCTCAGTAGTCAGACCCCCACCAAAATATACTTTGCACCATAACCCCCTTAAGTGAGGGTATATCGCTACTATATACCATTATTTTGATTGCGGTGGTCTGGTGGGGAATCCAGAGAATGAAACGATCAAAGCTCTGGTGTAACGCTAAATCCCCTTCTCAGTTTACTTTGCAAAACAGTATCCCAGCCACCAGGATGGACTTACAACTTACAACTGCAAGTGCTGAGGTGTTGAAATGAAATGAAGGGTATACAGCACAATAGCGAAACTGCATTCTCTTTTTTTTTTTTTTTTTTTTTTGTGTATTTTCAATAAACAGAGACCATTACGACAATCCATCAGTATAACACGGAATAGCTTATGTATTGAACAGCATATTGCAGGATTGTAGACCAATACATGTCAGATATTATAGCATTAAGGACAATATCCACAACCCACCTCTGCACTACAACAGCCAGTGATACCCATACTCATACAGAATTGTTCCACCCCCCCACCCCATCCGACTACTGGGCACAGTCTGTACAGCAGTGTCAGTTGGCTCCAGACAAAGCGACCATGACTTCTCAAATTTATAGGGGAATTCCATAGTAATGTATTGCAACTGATACAGGGGAACATATTTATCCATGAGTTAGTCAGTGTGTCTGTGTTTGCTTATAAATATACTCAGTTAGCCTCTAAAAGGTATCGCCTGATTTCTTCACTCTTCCACTACTTTCAATGGCTAACACGGTACAACATTAGAAGAGTGAAGAAATCAGGCGATACCTTTTCTTCACTCTTCTACTACTTTCAATGGCTAACACGGTACAACATTATACTACGGTACAACATTATACTACTATTTGCTTGTCTGTAGCTTATACTTATGACCTTCGAGCCATAGCACAACATAAAACAAAAAGATTTTATCGCTATAGGAATAGTTCCCCTGGAATGTACTTTCATTGTTTGCCAGCAGCACAGCCCCTTGTAAACTCTCCTTGTCTAATGGGGCCTTTATAGCAAATAGGCTTATATGAGGAGTTTGGGAAGGTCTGGAGCCCTGAAGAGATCCTCCAGTTTCGATAAGCTTAGGAAGGTAGCTAAAGAAAGAAACATACATCTTTATTCTCAGGATTGGTGGGGGTCCCATATGTCAGACTGTTACCTATCATAAAGCAATGGCATAGTCTAGAGCAGTGGTTCTCAACCTTTTCAAGTGAAGGACCCCCTGGTGAGAAAATGTCCCAACCGAGTACCCCCAAAGTAGTGACCACTTCTAAATGTTAATAAAATAAGGCTTCATTTAAAGCCTTTAACGGTTATGTAATGGGCCCCTTCAGTGCCCCACATGTAATTTAATGGCCTTCACATAAAAAATAATAATATAATAAAATGGCTCCCATGCTTCGCGACATTTAAGGAGTGAGTGGTAAACTGCATTATTACTTACCACCGGGGTAGATTAAGGGTACTATGGGACTGTGTAGAAAATGCAGCCCCCTCTTCAGACTCCAGAGTATAATAAGTGGAAGCTCAGGAGAGGTGTAAAAAAATAGCAAACACTTGTACTCACCTTCCCTCACCTCTGCTGAGCTTCTTTGTGGCGTCCAGTTTTCTTCTAGCCTACGGCTGATGTCACACCCCCTGGGGGAAGGGCACCATTGAGGACAATCACAGGTCTCAGCAGTGACCCCGGGGAGCGTTATGATGACCGCAGCCACCTGGGGTGCGTGACATCAGCCAGATACCTGAAAGGGATACTGAGGGACCGCCGGATTCTCAGCAGAGGTAAAGCAAGGTGAGTATATATGTTTTTTACTTTCCCTCACCTCCCCTGGGCCTTCACTTATTATACTCTGAGGTCTGAGGAGACTCCAAAGTATAATAGTGTTGGGGTTTACTCCGCTACTGCCGTGCTATAAAGGTTTTTTTTTAGGTAAGGTCTATCTGAACCTCAAGGCTAGTGGCATGGTTGTCCTACACTACTAAATACGAGAACATTATATATATCTGATGTTTTATAGACTATAATGCATTGAAGGCTAAGGGATAGTGAATGTTTATTTTACCATGTAAATAATACATCAAATATTTTATGTGGAACAAACATTTTGACGATTGTTTTAATTCTGATACAGAAATTAATGCATGCCTACAAAATAATGGTGGTTGTCATCGTGATGCTGAATGCATTAAAACTGGGCCAAAGAAGGTAAGTCATATTATTATTCTTCATCTATTTCTAGAGCACCATTCCCAATGATTCCTTTACAGTTGTAGAAAAAACAAGAACAAGCACAATAGACTAAGATAGTGATCTAATACTCTTCCCTATCTTGCAAAATCAACATTATTATACTGTCTAAATGGGCTTTGTCCAAAGGTATGCATTCTTTGTGTGTTTTCTAATTTTTGTATACAGACCAATAATGTGAGAATGAATTATATTTTATTATATATACTGGTAAGCAGGGCTGTAACAAATTAACCATAGGACTCCATAGTGGGATCCACTCCACCATAAACACCTTGATCAGCAAGTACACTACATGAAAGACTTTCAATTATTTTGGTTTCCCTATTGCAAAAGGATAAAACACCCAGTGATGTTACAGTACAGGACTAATGCACACCGTAATGTCACAATAGAGGCATAAGGTGTGAAGCAATGTTACAGTCCAGAAACCATGCACACAGCGATGTCAAAGTACAGGAATAATTCACGCAGTAATCTCACACTAAGGGGATAATACGTGCTGTGATGTCAAAGTAATAATAATAAATTTTATTTATATAGCGCCAACATATTCCGCAGCACTGTACAATTTGTGGGGTTCAAGTACTGACAAAAAAGATACATTACAAAGAAATATTCAATTCACACACTGGGACTGAGGGCCCTGCTTGCAAGAGCTTACAATCTATGAGGTAGAGGGGGTGACACAAGAGGTAGCAGGGGCGGCAACAGACGTAGCATTGTTTGTACAATGGTCAGTCAATTTTGTAATAGAGGTTACTGTCATTACACATATATAAGCTGTATGAGCCGTCACCAGTCATGTCCTTTAACGTGCAGATGGTGCCTGGACATATAAAGTTAGTCTGATACGGCATCATATCCTGTGAGATAATGCGGGAGCGTGAACAGAGGAGGGTTTTGTTTTAGGGATTCTAACTACAGAAGGGTTTACATTAGGAGTTCAGGCCTGTCTGAAAAGATATGTCTTAAATTTATGCTTGAAACTGTGGAAATTGGGGGTTAATCTAATAGTCCGGGATAGAGCATTCCAGAGAAGTGGTGCAACTCGGGAGAAGTCTTATATACAAGCGTGGGAGGTTCTGATAATAGAGGATGTTAGTCTTAGGTCATTGAATGAACGGAGGGTACGGGCTGGGTGATAGACAGAGATGAGGGAGGAAATGTAGGGAGGTGCAGCATTATGGAGAGCCTTGTGGATGAGGGTGATAAGTTTATATTGTATTCTGTATTGAATAGGCAGCCAATGTAGTGAACGGCACAGACCGGAGGCATCGCTATAGCGTCTAGACTGATAGATGAGCCTGGCCGCCGCATTCAGAATAGAATGTAGAGGGGAGAGTTTAGTAAGGGGAAGACCGATTAGTAAGGAGTTACAGTAGTCAAGGCGAGAGTGAATCAGGGCAACAATAAGTGTCTTTAGTGTATTTGTGGTAAGGAAAGGGCGGATTCTGGAGATGTTTTTGAGGTGGAGATGACATGAGCGTGCGAGTGATTGCATATGGGGGGTGAAGGAAAGGTCTGAGTCAAACAAAACCCCGAGGCAGCGGGCATACTGCCTAGGAGTTATGGAAAGGCCAGAGACTGCAGTGGAGATATCAGGGACAGATCTAGTAGGAGGTGGAAACAGCAGTAGTTCAGTCTTTGAGAGATTCAGTTTCAGATAAAGTGAAGACATGATATTTGAGACAGCAGAGAGGCAGTCACTGGTGTTCTGTATTAGTGCAGGGGTGATGTCACGGGATGACGTGTATAATTGGGTGTCATCAGCATAAAGATGGTACCGGAAGCCAAATCTAGTGATGGTGTGTACAATGGGGGCTGTGTAGATGGAGAAGAGCAGGGGACCTAGGACCGAGCCCTGAGGAACCCCAACGGCAAGGGGAAGAGCGGAAGAAACAGAGCCCGCAAATGATACACAGAAAGTGTGGTCAGAGAGATAAGAGGAGAACCAGGAGAGAGCAGTGTCTGTGAGGCCGACAGAACGGAGCATAGTGAGGAGGAGTTGATGGTCAACAGTGTCAAATGCTGCTGAGAGATCTAGAAGAATAAGAGAGTAATCACCTTTGGATTTAGCCGTCAGGAGATCATTGGAGAATTTTGTGAGGGCCGTTTCAGTAGAGTGCAGAGTGCGGAAGCCAGATTGTAAGGGGTCAAGAAGAGAGTTAGCAGAAAGATAGCGGATTAAACAAGAATAGACTAAACGTTCCAAGATTTTGGAGATAAAAGGAAGGTTAGAGACAGGTCGATAGTTAGCAGCACAGGACGGGTCAAGGGAGGATTTCTTCAGTAGTGGGGTTATGACAGCATGTTTGAAAGAGGATGGGAAAATTCCAGAAGAGAGAGAGAGGTTAAATATTTTAGTAAGGTAAGTCGTGACGGCAGGCGACAGAGACTGGAGAAGGTGTGAGGGGAAAGGGTCACTACTACAGGTTGTAGGGCGAGAAGAAGAAAGTAGCTGAGATACTTCCTCCTCTATAACAGGTTCAAAAGATGAGAATGAACTGTCTGAAATGCGGCTGGTGAGGGGGTCAGTACAGAAATAATGCTCCCAGTAATGTCATAATTGAGGGACGAGGTGTGCAGCGATGTTACAGTACAGAAAAATTGCACACAGTGATGTCACAATACAGGAATAATGCACACAGTGATGTCACAGTACAGGAATGATGCACACAGTGATGTCACAGTATAGAAGTAATGCACACAGTGCTGTCACATTACAAGAATAATGCACATAGTTATGTCATAGTACAGGGATAGCGCACACAGTGATGTCACAATATATAATGTGGTTATAATGTGGTTCCTGTACAGTGATGTCACAGGAATAATGTAAACAGTGATGTTACAGTACAGGAATAACACACAGAGGTGTAACAGTACCATAATAATGTATACAGTATTCTCACGATAGAGGGATATTGTGCACAGTGATGTCACCATACATGAATAATATACACAGTAAATGTCATAATAGTGGGGGTAATGTGTACAGTGCTGGCCAAAAGTATTGGCACCCCTGCAATTCTGTCAGATAATACTCAATTTCTTCCAGAAAATGATTGCAATCACAAATGCTTTGGTAATAATATCTTCATTTAATTTGTCGTCAATGGAAAACCACAAAAAGAATTGTCAAAAAGCCAAATTGAATATAATTCCACACCAAACATAAAAAAGGGGGTGGACAAAAGTATTGGCACCCTTTGAAAAATCATGTGATGCTTCTCTAATTTGTGTAATTAACAGCACCTGTTACTTACCTGTGGCACATAACAGGTGGTGGCAATAACTAAATCACACTTGCAGCCAGTTGAAATGGATTAAAGTTGACTCAACCTCTGTCCTGTGTCCTTGTGTGTACCACATTGAGCATGGAGAAAAGAAAGAAGACCAAAGAACTGTCTGAGGACTTGAGAAGCAAAATTGTGAGGAAGCATGAGCAATCTCAAGGCTACAAGTCCATCTCCAAAGACCTGAATGTTCCTGTGTCTACCGTGCACAGTGTCATCAAGAAGTTTAAAGCCCACGGCACTGTGGCTAACCTCCCTAGATGTGGACGGAAAAGAAAAATTGACGAGAGATTTCAACGAAAGATTGTGCAGATGGTGGCTAAAGAACCTCGACTAACATCCAAACAAGTTCTAGCTGCCCTGCAGTACGAGGGTACAACAGTGTCAACCCGTACTATCCGTCGGCGTCTGAATGAAAAGGGACTCTATGGTAGGATACCCAGGAAGACCCCACTTCTGACCCAGAGACATAAAAAAGCCAGGCTGGAGTTTGCCAAAACTTACCTGAGAAAGCCAAAAACTTTTTGGAAGAATGTTCTCTGGTCAGATGAGACAAAAGTAGAGCTTTTTGGGAAAAGGCATCAACATAGAGTTTACAGGAAAAAAAAAAAGAGGCCTTCAAAGAAAAGAACACGGTCCCTACAGTCAAACATGGCGGAGGTTCCCTGATGTTTTGGGGTTGCTTTGCTGCCTCTGGCACTGGACTGCTTGACCGTGTGCATGGCATTATGAAGTCTGAAGACTACCAACAAATTTTGCAGCATAATGTAGGGCCCAGTGTGAGAAAGCTGGGTCTCCCTCAGAGGTCATGGCTCTTCCAGCAGGACAATGACCCAAAACACACTTCAAAAAGCACTAGAAAATGGTTTGAGAGAAAGCACTGGAGACTTCTAAAGTGGCCAGCAATGAGTCCAGACCTGAATCCCATAGAACACCTGTGGAGAGATCTCAAAATGGCAGTTTGGAGAAGGCACCCTTCAAATCTCAGAGACCTGGAGAAATTTGCCAAAGAAGAATGGTCTAAAATTCCAGCAGAGCGTTGTAAGAAACTCATTGATGGTTACCGGAAGCAGTTGTTCGCAGTTATTTTGTCTAAAGGTTGTGCTACCAAGTATTAGGCTGAGGGTGCCAATACTTTTGTCCGGGCCATTTTTGGAGTTTTGTGTAAAATGATCAATGATTTGACTTTTTTTTTCATTCTCTTTTGTGTTTTTTCATTGCAAGCAAAATAAATGAAGATATTATTACCAAAGCATTTGTGATTGCAATCATTTTCTGGAAGAAATTGAGTATTATCTGACAGAATTGCAGGGGTGCCAATACTTTTGGCCAGCACTGTATACCGGTAGTAAATTTGCAGCACAAGGATAATATGTATAGAAATGGCACAGTACAGGGACAATGCATGCTACAATATCATTGCACAGGAATAGCACAGACAAAAAGCACAATTTTTCTGTGATCTCACAGTACAGGAAGAACATATAATGTTGTGACATGCAGGTATAATGCACACATGATGTCACAGCACAGGAATAAGGCAAAACGTAATGCAGAGAAGTGATAGGGCACTCAGTAGGAAATCACTTCTCTGCATATGAATCTGCAATGTAGAAAATAAACACAAATAAAAACATGGAATGAAAAAGTACAAGTGAATACTATGTATCAATAGCTTCCATGTGGTTGTACGCTCCCAAACTATTTTGAAAAGATTTTTTATTTAATTTTATATTTTATAATTTTATGTCATTTTGTCTCCATTTTGGCTCTCACTCACTTTTCCACTTCTTTGTAGGTCGCTTGCAATTGCCTTCGAGGATACAAAGGAAATGGTATTATATGTAGAGGAATCGACCTTTGCATTGAGGTTTGATATTTGCATATTAGACTGAAATAATATTTGAGTACAATGTCTGTAAATTACATATATGCACACAATATGCTATACAAGTCACAATCTACTTGTTAGTATATAGAATAAATTGTAACGCCTCTCATAGGCTTATATTTCAACCTTCCAAACATCCTTATTCCAAACCTTCCAAAATCTGGGCCTTCAGGTTAAAGTGGAACTGTCACTTTAAAAAGGCATTGGAATCTGGAGGTAGCATGTTATAGAGCAGGGATTCCTGGCTTAGGACTCCAGTGGGCAGTCCTACATCAGCGATTGACAGCTATCTCTGTATGCACACTCTTACAGGCAAGGCTAGAGGAGGACCGCCCATTTGACTACTGCCTATTTATATTCAAATCTGCGGGATGCCAAGAATTTGTCTTCTGTGTCTGAACATAGCCTTATCTTTTCCCTTTTTTTTTAGTTATTTTGGAAACTTAGTTGACGTGAGATCCCATCACAAGATATTTTTAGCAAGATATAACTTGTCAGAACATTTTTATACATTCCCACATATTTGTTTTTACCACACATTACCACCCAATATCTTTCCTACCTCATATGCATTTTATTCACTTATCTCTTTACAGAATAATGGCGGATGCAGTCCATATGCAACATGCAGATCTACTGGCCCAGGACTACGCTCCTGCCGCTGCAGGATTGATTTCATTGGGGATGGCATAACTTGCTCAGGGAGAGTTCCACAGGTACGCTACAGAATTCATATATGTAGGCTGTATGGCCTAGTTCTCACTAGTATTCCTACTTATTTCATCAAAGACATATATGGCATATTGATATGATATGTCACATATTATTGACTGGTGGGGTCTGACCCCTGAGGCCTTCATAGAACCAAACGCATTCCTGAATGAAGTAGGCACGGTCAGTCTCAAATGTGGGAGATGGGGAGCCAGTATGGTTACGGATCTATTTTTCCAGCATGTTGGCTCTGTGGGGTTGGGGCAGCTTGGTATATTGGGCGAGATTTATTATGCCTTGTAACCCGGATTTCTAGCCTACAAGGCATAAAAAAGTTGCAGATCTTTTGTGCAAGTCAGGTTTTTGCACATAAATGTGTGACATAAATGTGCAGTTGCAGCCAAATTAGAGGGTGCGCCTGATTTAGATGGAGGCCTATGCCTTTGTCATAAAAGAGGTGTGCCCTCTTCCAGCACAGGAGATATGAAGACTGACATTGAAAATATTTATTAGCTTAAATGGAGACTGTCAGCAGGAAAATCGGTGTCAGACTAATGACGGTACCTTGTATGGCTGCTTGTACACTTTCCAAACATGCCTATTCCTATACCTATTCTTGTTCTGCATTGCAGCTCCATTTTCATGAAAATATACATTTTATTCTTATACAAATTAGCTGAAAATGCCTTTAGGGGTGTTTCTTCACCCACTGGGGCTCTACTCTCTGTTCTAGTATATTGGCCCTAACTTCCATCCTTTCCCCCCCCCCCCCCCTTCCCAGTACTCATCGGCTGGATTGTCCATGGTAAGTGCTCTGCTGACTGTACTGCACATGCCTAATGATGTCAGGCCGCATTGAGAAGAGCAGGGGGTTGGCTTCAGATGGAGGCCGCTGCAGATAAAGTGGGAACTGTAACCAGTCGGAGTTGGAAGGCAGTTACGGGCGGTTATCTAGAGCAGAAAGCAAAGCCCCGACAGGAGCCTCTAAAACACTTGAAAGCTAATTTTGGAAAATGTAGAAGCCGCCCTACAAGGTGCTATTATTAGTTTAATACTGATTTTCATGCTAACAGACTCCGTTTTATTACAAAGGTGTTGCTTTTCTGTTTCAACCATTTTTATTGTTGTATTTTACATAATGAGAGAGGATTACATTAAACAAATATATAATCCAGTAAGATTACATAGTACTATTAAGGTGACATGCACACGACTGTGATGACATCCATGTGCTGCCCGTGCCTCCACAGCCTCATTCACTGATGTCAGAGAGCACGGACCGCAAAATGGACATGAATAGGACCTGTCCTGAGTTTTGCGCCGGGTTTACAGCCCCATATACGGAGCCATAGAAATGAATGGGTCAGTTTGCTAGCCATGAAAAACACAGCTTTGCACACCTTTCTCATGGTTAGCAACCTGCCAATGTTGGCCATCATTATTAGATCTCTACCCCCTCCACCAATGAGTAACTGAAGGAGTCATGGTACTCGAATGGCAGCGGCTTCTTCAATGGCTGTGTCTGGTACTACACGTAGCTCTGCACTGTTAAAATCTTGGATAACTCCTTTAATGCTGTATCATTAAATAAATATATCATTACTAATATATTATTTCATCATTTTACAGGTCCTTCAATATAATACAGAAACAAACCGTTTCCAGTTTCTACTCACAGTGAGTAATATAACTAAAACATACATGACATGGTAGACCATAAAGAAACATTTTGTAACTTGTCGCTTTTCTCCTCTTTTGGTGTAGAGGAACGACATTAGAGATTTGTCAGGAGAAGGACCTTTCACCGTGTTTGTCCCACACAGCCACATTATTGACAACATCACTACGGTAATAGTAATGAAGTTTTATTCACATATCCATTTATACTGACATTTAGGATAATGTATAGCACACAATACAGATCACTGTCATCTGCAGGATACAAGAGAAGGTATAAAGGGCCGATACTTATATTTGAGGATAAGACTATATACTGTTTAAACCTATTTTTAGAAAAATGGCTTCCAAAAATTGTATTGAAAAGTGGTCTTTTGGAGGCAAAGGCTACTCAAAGAAGGCGGCTAGCATGCATTATATTGTATATATACAATAGTATGAGATTTATTGTCACAGAAAATCTGGTCTGGCTATAGGGGTGGTCTTCTCAGAGAGGTGGGCTTTTAAAGCACAATTGGGTGAACCTGACAGATCACAGCACCTATCATGGTGGGCAGGGACACCTGTAAGATTTTTTGGCCTGGGACCCCAGAATATATGATTGGAGACCCAGGCCTCGGCCCCGGGTGCACTCCCTGCTGTCTTCGGGCCTCTTTAGGGATGTCACAGATGTCATGTGAGCCAGGCCGGCGTCACGACGCACAATGACACTGGCGTACCCCACGTCTGTGCCGACATTGATGATGGCCGAAAGCAGCAGGGAGTGCATCGGAGCCCAGGAGAGGTAACACTGGTTTTTATGTTTGTCATCTCCCCTGGGACTCTGATCATTATACTCTGGGGTCTTGAAAGACCCCAAAGTATAATAATAGTTTGTGGGTGGTCCACTATGGAGCATAATGCAGTGTGGAGGGGCCACTATGGGACATTATACTGTGTGGAGTGGCCGCTATGGGACATTATACTGTGTGGAGTGGCCGCTATGGGATATTATACTGTATGGAGGGGCTGCTATGGGACGTTATACTGTGTAGAGGGGACGCTATGGGACGTTATACTGGCTGGAGGCCACTTTGGGACGTTATAGTGTGTGGAGGGGCCTCTATGGGACATTATAGTGTGTGGAGGGGATGCTGTGGGACATTATACTGTGTGAAGGCAGTGGCGTAAGTGGGAATGGCTGGGCCCCAAGGCGAACATTTGACATGGCCCCCTCCAACTTCCCCCCGCACAAACTGCATTCCTGTGCACACTATTATGCACCATAGTGGCCCCTGCACACAGTATTATGCCCCATAATGGCCCGTGCACACACTATTATGCACCATAGTGGCCCCTGCACAGAGTATTATGCCCCGTAGTGGCCCCTGCACAGAGTATTATGCCCCGTAGTGGCCCCTGCACAGAGTATTATGCCCCGTAGTGGCCCCTGCACAGAGTATTATGCCCCTTAGTGGCCCCTGCACAGAGTATTATGCCCCATAGTGGCCCCTGCACAGAGTATTATGCCCCATAGTGGCCCCTGCACACAGATTTATGCCCCTTTGTGGACCACCCATGAACAGTTATTATATTATGGGGTCTTTTCAGACCCCAGAGTATAATGATTGGAGACCCAGGGGAGGATACAAACATAAAAAACAATGTTACTTACGTCTTCCTGGCTCTGCTGCACTCCCTGCTACTTCGGCCATCTTCAGTGTTGGAGCAGATCTCACATGATCCAGGCCGGCGTTGCAACGCATAATGATGTTGGCTGACGTCTGGGACGTCACCAAACAGGCCCAAAGCCTGTCGGAGCGCAGGAGAGGTAAGTTACAGTGTTTTTTAAGTTCTCTCACCTCCCCTGGGCCCCCGATCTGAAAAGACTCCAGAGTATAATGATAGCAGTGTTTGTGGGGTTTGCGGCAGCGGCTGCCACAAGGCTCTGGGCCCCTTAATGTCCTGGGCCCTGTGGCAGCCGCTACTGCTGCTACCCCGATATTTACGCCCCTGTGTGGAGGCCACTTTGGGACATTATAATGTGTGTAAATGGGGCATTATACTGTGTGAGGGCCAGGAAAGGGGGTGCTATGTGGGGGGGGGGGCAAGTGGCAAGTCAACAGTTTGCTATTAGGCCCAGTCTTTTCTAGTTACGCCCGATTGAATGCCTACTGCTCATTGAAGACATATCTGCAGGTTGTCCGTGACATTTCTAATTAATGATCGATGTCCACAATTCTGATAAATACTGTTCTGATAAATGAGTTGTAATGCTGTATTACTAGATTACTATGTAAAGACACATAATACTGTATAGTAGTATATATCATCTTTCAGATTACAGAATGGATGAGAAATAATTCTATAAAGCAAATACTCCGCTACCATCTAGTAAGCTGTCAGAAGCTTCTTATTGATGAGCTTCAGAAAATGTCATCTGTAACGTCACTTTCTGGTGAGGTCATAAGATTGTCTACAAAGAACGTAAGTCAAGTGATTTATATGCATTTTCTTTGCAATAAATTACACTCATATTTTGCAGTTTCCTTAGAAGCTTAATATGGACCCGGAGTATCAGGATGTGATACCATTTGATACTGTCATTAGATATCTCATGTCCTGTCTTCCTGCATATGAAGCCCTGGTTTCCACTAATATATGTACACCCCTATATCACACTTTGTGTGTATTTATTTTGTTTGAAAGATCATTGGGGTGGTGTTTTATTATGAGGGGAATTTTTATAGTCAGTTTTGCTGGCGTTTATAAATTATAATTTGACTCAAATGTATCAAATGTTACATAATGTTTGCTAAATCTGGTGCATCTTTACAGAGGACCTTTCACCACCTCCACAAATTCTAGTTCATGGCATCTGCTCCACTTATTCCAGCAGTTGGAATTTTCTCTCTAGCTCCCACCATTCCTGAGCAACAAGCACAGTTAGTTTTGCTGTTTGATGTGCAATTTAAGCTCTGTAATGTCAGAAGGGGCGGTGTTAGGCAGGTGGGCGTGATTCAGAGCTCCAATCAGAGACAGCCAGTGTCAGAGCTCCAAATCACACCCCTTGTCTACTCCTGCCTGACACCGCCCTCCTGACAGTACAGAGGCTAAATATTGTATCAGACAACAAAGATAACAGCATTGATTGCTCGGGAATAGTGGGGGGCT
Organism: Leptodactylus fallax; assembly: GCA_947044405.1. Taxonomy (NCBI): domain Eukaryota; kingdom Metazoa; phylum Chordata; class Amphibia; order Anura; family Leptodactylidae; genus Leptodactylus; species Leptodactylus fallax. The sequence continues at coordinate 2,503,969 of CAMRHE010000215.1, forward strand.
AGAGAAAAATTCCTACTGTGCCAGAATCAGTGGAGCTGTGGCTATTAAATGATGCAGGCAGTAACGAGTCCTCTTTAAGTCTAAGGGGTGTATTCACACTGCTTCTTTTGGTGCATTTTATGAGGTTTTTCTGCCTCAAAAGCAGCTCCAAAAACGTCTGTTAAAATGAGTGAGGCAGAAAATACTCTAAATTCCCTTGAAATCAATGGGAAACCTCAAAAAAGTTCTTAAAAAAAAAAAACAAAACACTTGCAGAATTTGAAAAATGCTTAACAAAATGGAACTGCTTTTTTAATCTGTTTTCGATGTTACTGGAGTGAGATTGCAACAATTATCTACTTTTGTAGAAGTTACTTATGATAATTCCGGCCCACACAGCCATGGCAGCTTAACCACACTCACTTTCTCACCCACCTACAAATAAGCCATCAAGTCACCAAATGCTATGTTTTGCTATTTGACAATAGAATTCTGAAGTGCTAGGCTGGATAAGTTTCCCCCAATGGTGACTGGATGAAAGGTCATTTCCTTTGTGTTGAGAGGAACCATGAAGAAGAGACAGGGGAAGATGGGAAGCTGTGGAGTGGAAGTGGTTGCCATCGCTTCTTTTGTTTTGTTTTATGCCATTCTGATCCTAAGGCTGTGTTCACACAGAGGAATTTGCCGCGGAATTGGGGGCGGATGTCACCTCAGACCTCCCTGCTGATCCCGTTCAGGGAAAGCAGCATCCTGTCCAATCAGCTGCGGGCCGCGGCCGGCCCCGCTGTTGGCGTCCACGCAGTGGGATGCCGCGACGGAATGCTGATGCACCGCGAAAATGCCGGTGGCGGAAAATGAAGAGGAATTCCTCTTCATTTTCTGCTGTGTGAACATACCCTAAGAGGTCCTGTATGGCTGGATGGAGGGTCTTGTGTTCTCTGCTGGGTCCCAGGTAGTTTAGTTCGCTCTTTGTCATCATTTGGCAATCAATCTTTCAAATTTCAAGATACACTAAAGCCTCAAAAATTTATAATCAATAAAAAAAAAACTTGAAACAGACCACATAGTTATCAAAAAAAAAAAAAAAAAAAATGGGGAGGCTGCAGTCAAAAGCCCATACGTCAATGGCAGTTAAAACTGACAACCTCTGACCCCTGACAAGCGTTTTGCTCCCTGCGGCTTCCTATGTAGGTTCATTATATGGAAATATCTTATAGACTTTGTAAATGTGGATTGGGTCAGTTCAACTGTAACCTGTGTCATGTATCTTTAGGGTGACGTGTACTTAAATGAATATACAAAAATAACAAAGAGTGATACGGAGGCAAGAAATGGAGTAATCCACATCATCGACAAAGCTTTGATTCCAGAAATTCCTATGAAAAATAGTGCTAATATGGTAGGTATATTATTTACTCTACTTATAAGTAATGTAAGGCTTAGAGTACGTCTACACATACAAAGTTTATGCTTGGTAGAAATTTTTAAAGGGCGTTTGTCAGATCAAAATATGACATAAAGATAAACACAGAACCTGTTACTGAGATATTTGCTGTTTTTGAAATATGTAAATGAACTTAAAAGGGCTCTAGGGGCGTGTGATCTGCAGTTTGGGCTTTGGTCAGCATTGCAGATTACTGCCCCTAATTCCCTCTGAGGTCCACCTTCCCACAGGCTGAAGGACAGCTCTCTCCTCTTTTGGCTTTCAGCTCTTTCGCCTGAGAGTTCTGAAATAGTTTGTAATATTTTCCATTCTTGGCCACTAGAAAGAACATCATCTGTGTACTGTGTCAGTGCGCCACACAGTACACAAATGATGCACCTTCAATGACATCATCGAAAGTCCATAAGCAATCAAATACAATGACATCTCTCCGTGCTACATCTGAAGCTTCTACTGCATACTTGCCAACTCTCATGGAAGCTCCCCCCAAAAAAAGGGGTGACCTATCCGCTGGGCCGCCATAGTATAAGCACTTTATGTGCCGGTGAAAAGAGTACATGGCCAGCAGATTTCTTGCCCAAAGCATGGAGATATACAATAGGAGGGTGTCAGTAACTGATGGCTATCAGTTACTGTCCATTATAAGTTCGTTACCCATAGACTTCAATGTTAAAAAAATAACAGACACTTGCTGTCCGTCAAGAATCCGTTTTTTTCAAACGGACAAAAAGTCCTGCATGTAGGATTTTTTGTCCGCGAAAAAAAAACGGACTTCTGACGGATTTGGTGTCAACGGACACAAACGGACACAATATAAAAACCTATTGAAATGAATGGAAATTTTAACGGATTTCTGACGGTTCAGCTAGTGTCCGATGCTAAAATCTTGTAACGGACAATAGCAACGGACACTACTGACGGTCACCAACGGTAGTGTGAACACCCCCTTACAGTGTCGGATACCGCTTATCCATGTTTGCTTATAATTTGTATACATTGCATTGTGTTTAATTATTCTATTATTTATCTGCAGTTAAATATAAGTGAAGCAGCTGATTTTTATGGGTATTCTAAATTCATCCAACTTCTGCAGGTAACTTGTTTTCTGTGGATGTCTACTGTTACTGTCTTGGGTAATTCTTCATATAGATATCTTTGCATTCTATTTAGTTGTCTTGTTGAGTTCTTATTCTGAAGGGAGTCTGTTACCAGAACCCAGCATATTAGCCCAGCCCTGTAGATGGATAGGTGTCACATGAATCAGTGTTTTCCACTTGTGAATTGCTGCCTCTGTTATTAAGATTTTCCAGTTTTTGTCAATATACAAATGAGCTCCTTGAAGAAATGAGGGTGTTGCCAATTACCTGTTTGGAGCAACAGCAATACCCTCATTGCTCCAAAATGCTACTTTGCATATCGATAAAAACAACATCTCGACAATGGCGTGGGTTGATATGTTGGGCTCTGATGACAGACTCCCTTTAAAAGATAGGGAGTATATAGGGATTGTGAATCGATTTTTTTTTTTTTTTTTTTTTTCTTGAGTAGTCTAATGCTAAAAATGCTGATCTACAAATAGTGAGGCAGATTTATTAAGCCTGGCATTTCCTATTCCAGTCTTAATAAAGGCCCAGACTGGTGCAAGGTGTGCCAGAATTATCAAGAGACTTCGCCCTCTCAATAAATCAGGGGCACGCCCATGCGCCATAATGGAGGTCTATGACAAAGATTTTGAGCTTGGGTATAGCTAAAGCAACTAGGCAGACCCAAAGCAAAAAAGTGTAATTATTATATAGTTTATATTTATTACTTTTATAGGATTCTAATGTGATGCCTATGGTTCTGGATAAAATTCACCAACCAATCACAGTGTTGTGGCCAACAAACAAAGCCTTCGATTTACTGTCCGAGGAACAAAAACTATGGTTGTACCATGAAGACCACAGAGACAAGCTGGAGGCTTATCTGAAATTTCACATTATCAGGGATACAAAGGTCAACTCATTGTGTATAATGTTTAGTTGTATTTACTCTTGTTCTATACTGTTCTGTTCTATTCTGCACTTGTCCCATCATCTCTGAGTGTCAGACTGACCTACAGCGCAGACTACTTGGTTTCTGACGTCTTAAACTTTTCCTGACACAGACATTTTTCTTTTAGTTTTTAAATCCCTGATTCCGAGAGACATCATTTTTTTTTTTACTTTTTCGTAGACGCAGACATATTAGGGCTCATGTTTTGCAGGACAAATTGGATTTTTTAATGGCACTATGCAATGTTTTGTTTAATGTCCTGCAAAAGTTATAAAAAAATATTGAGGAAAAAAAAAATATCCTGCTGCTATAGTTTTTCAAACTTTGTTTTTACAGTGTGAACATGACATGACATGACATGCTATCATTTTTACATTTCTTATTTTTTATTGGTACTATTTTGCGGTACATACCGGTACAACTTTTTGATCACTGATTGCTTTTTTTTGCTCACCCAAATAATCAAACAATATGGGCATTGTGATTTTTTTTTTTCCTTACGGTATTCACTCATAATTTATTTCTTAAAAGTTCTGATGTTTCCGGATGCAGTAATAATGTTTAAGTTTATTATTTCTGGGGGAACATGTAATGTATTGTGTTTCCAGTATCTTTCTATTAGGCTTGGGCTTAAAGGGTTTGGTCAAGAACATTTTTTTATGGCCTATCATTAGGTCAGAAATGTCTGATCATGGGAATAAGCTGTACAGGACCGCTTTGGACATCCAAATTACACACAGCATGGATCCAGAATCCATTTGCTCTGTGCCCTGTATAGTGGCCAGGTGCCAAAGATACAGCTTAGCTCCCATTGAATGGGGAGCCCAGCCACTATACATGGAACAGAGCCAACTGCTTCCAGCTCCATGCTATGTATAGTATGGGTGTCAGAAGTGGGCCCCATAGAGCTGATCAGTACAGGGGCTGCATGTGAGGCCATAAAAAAAAATATGATTGGCAACCCCTTTAACAAGTCTCTGGCTGCCATCATAAGCAATCTGCACCCCACATTCTTGTTGTGGGGGGCCAATCGGGGTCGGAGAGAGTTCCCTCAGTCTTATTAACCATTCAATCACTACTGACCACAGTGCAGCATCTTAGGGGTTAATCATCTGAAATCTGAGTTATCTCTGATCAAGGAAGCTACTGGCGGAGTGTCAGCTGTGTAACACTGCCCATAACTGTCATGTATGGATTTCCAATGATGACAGGGAGGTCTTAAAGGGGATGTAACCCTTAGTAATTAATGGCATATCCTATGTCTTGAACAGTAAGTTATGCACCCCTGTGTTAGATCAGCCTTATAGACTAGTTAGTTTGTAAATTTGATCTAGAAATGTTCATGCTTCTATTCTGGCAAGAAACTTTTGGGTAAACCCCCTCTTCCCCTTCTCTGCTTTGTTAAATACTGTGTATCATCTATAAGGGCCGGTTCACATCTGCGTTCGGAAACCTATACGCATAAAAAGCGGTTTTCACCTGGGAAACCCGCGGACCCCATAGACTATAATGGGGTCCGTGTGGTTTCCGCTCTATTCCCACACGGACCCCATTATAGTCTATGGGGTCCGCGGGTTTCCCAGGTGAAAACCGCTTTTTATGCGTATAGGTTTCCGTTCGGAGGATCCCGAAGCGGACTCCCCGAATGGAAAGCCAAACGCAGATGTGAACCGGCCCTAACAGCTTTGCCTTGGAATCATCAATTTCCACAATTCTTATTTTGCTCTCTGTATGTTTTGTATCCTAGATGTCTGCAGGAGCACTGCTTGAATCCAAGTCACGTAGGACACTTTATGGTTCATCTGTTTCCTTTCAGTGCAGCACATCCAACCTTGTGAGTAGCCATTCAACAGAATACTGAAATAAATAATACATATTCCCTCCATGCACAACTTATTATACTATATTGTCTATATTATGTATATTGTTATTACATGTATAGAACACTTGGCACTCCCTGTCCTCTTCTTTTCAAATTGGTGGTCCTCATACAAAAATGAATTATCCACTGCCTGAAAATTCCTTAAAGACGACCTTTCACCACTTCCACCAATTTATGTTTTTGGCATTTGTTAATAGGTGCGCTCCACTGATTCCAGCTCAGTTGAAAATTGTTTTCTAGCCCACAATATTCTTGAGCAGCAACTGCAGTTAGTTGTGGTGCCTGATGTGTTATTTAAAGATGACCTTTCATTGCCTACAAGTCCAGCTGTTTACATCAATTATTATTATTATTTTTTTTTTATAAGATTTTTTTAGAGAAGAAAAATACAGCTGGGGTAAACCAGCAACAAAGTACATCCATCTTTACATTTATCGATTTATAGGCACAGCTCCACTGATTCTGGAACAGTTAGATTTTTTCCTCTAGCTTTTATTGTTCCTGAGCAATCCGTGGTGTTATTTTTGGTGCCTGATATACCATTTAGACTCTGTACTGTCAGGAGGGCGGTGTCAGGCAGGAGCAGACAAGGGGTGAGATTCTGAGCTCTGACACTGGCTGCCTCTAATTGGATTTCTGAATCACCCCACACCCCGCCTGACACCGTTCTTCTGACATTACAGAGCTTAAATAGCACATCAGGCACCAAAACGAACTGTGCTTGTTACTCAGGAATGGTGGAGGCTAGAGAGAAAATTCCAACGGTGCTGGAATCAGTGGAGCCGCGACTATTAACAGATGCTAAGAACTTAGGTGGAGGTGGAGAAAGGTCCTCTATAAGCTCCTGTCTGACACCACCCACCTGACAGTAAAGAGCCTAAATAGCATAACAGGCAGAAGCTATTAAATGATGTAAAGAACAGGACTTGTTGGAGGTGGTGAAAGGTCCTCTTTAAAGCATGCCTATTCTTTACATTTTTTCCCATAAATCAAAAATGTATACAAAGTTTAAAATATATCCCATCAGACACCCTGTTTATTGCAATGTGTCTAGGTGTTCAAAAACTCTGCACTCACTGAAAAATTGCCACATTTGTGTAACATATTCTGTTCCAGTTATATGATATATATTTCATGATGTGTTCTATGACTTAATATTAGATATTAGATGTATCAATATCAGATCAGTGGCAGTCTGGCTCTCAGCACCCCCTCTTGTCTGCTGTGTGAAGGGTGTGATGCTCAGTCCCATTCAAGTGAATGTAACAGCCACTGCACAATGTACAGCAATGACACTGTGCCTGCTAAGGAAGAGGCCATAGAGCTTGCCCATGCGCTCTGCCCCCTTCAAATTGTTGATCAGTGGGGGTGCCAGAAGTCGGTCCCCCACTAATCTGACACATTAAAGTTCTGTAAAGCCTGTTTAACTCTCAAGCTTATTCTAAAACAGCTGTGATTGTATTGATACACAGCAGCAACTGAACTGTACACTACACTAAGACTGGGAGTTGATAAAACACTAGGAATGTTTAATTAAAACTTGTGCAAACAAAATGAAGTGCAATTATCAATGACAACCAATCAGATTACAGCTGTTTTTTTTTTTTTTTAAAAGGGACTCTTAAAAATGAAACCTGAAATATAATTGGTCGCTTTGGGCAGCATTTCCACTCTACATTTGTATCAGTTTTAATAAATATCTATTGCCTAATCTAACATACAGCAAAAAGACATTGTAAGACTCTGTTCAGACCTCAGTTTTTCTTCTCTTCATTGTATATGCTACAGAAACTCCTAACGCATACACCAAATGTATTCACAGGATCCCATACATCCATCTGACATACCTGTATATGTGTTAGCATAGCCATCTATCTATCTATCTATCTATCTATCTATCTATCTATCGTATACATCATGACAATTACTTTTTATGTTGCAGGGGGACATCCTTGTGAACAATGCTAAAATCATCCAAAGAAACATGGAATTTACTGGTGGAATTGCCCATGGAATTGATCAGTTGCTGGAGCCTCCTGACATTGGAGCCCGATGTGATGAATTTACTGCAGTAAAGCGCTCAGTAAGTAACACCAAGCCAATGATTAATAAAATCAAATGTGTTTCCCCGTACAGAGAGTGAGGAACAGCTCTGTAGCGCCCCCCACACAGTATTATATGCTCCACAGTAGCCCCCACACAGTATTATATGTTTCACAGTGGCCCCCACACAATATTATATGTTTCACAGTGGCCCCCCACACAATATTATTTGATCCACAGTGGCCCCCACACAGTAGTATATGCTCCACAGTGGCCCCCACACAGTATTATATGCTCCACAGTGTCACCCACACAGTATTATATGCTCCACAGTGGCCCCCACACAATATTATTTGCTCCACAGTGGCCCCCACACAGTAGTATATGCTCCACAGTGGCCCCCACACAAGAGTATATGCTCCACAGTGGCCCCCACACAGTAGTATATGCTCCACAGTGGCCCCCACACAGTATTATATGCTCACAGTGGCCCCCACACAGTATTATATGCTCCACAGTGGCCCCAACACAGTATTATATGTTCCCAAGAGCCCCCCTACAGTCGGTGCTATTATTATACTCTGTGGTCTCCTCAGACCCCAGAGTATAATAAGTGGAGGCCCAGGGGAAGTGATTAAAAATAACAAACAGTTATACTCCCCTTGTCTCACCTCTCCCGGGCTTCTTCGCTCCTGCTGTATACGGCATCTTCCTTGGTCCTGTTCTGCCTGACGACTGAGGTCACGTGTCCCAGACGTCACTGCTGGGACCTGTGATTGGGCCTCAGCGGTCATGTGGGGCGCGATGACGTCATTACACCGGCACTCCACATGTGACCGCTGCAGCCCAATCACAGGCCCTCATCAGTGACGTTGGTGGCGCGTGACCTCAGTCACTGGTAGGAAGAGCCCCGGAAAGGATGCTGAGCCCAGGAGAGGTGAGAATAAGTTTTTTTTTTTTTTTTTTTTTTTTTTATTTTTAGTCACCTCCCCTGGGCTGGCATTAATTGGAAAGCCCAATATATAGCTATATAGCTTTCCCCGACCGCTATCTTGGTGGCCATTTCCATCTGGCCGTGGGCCCCATACCCCTCCGGGCCCGGTCGAGGTGGCACTCCCTGCGTCTGTGATCGTTACGCCACTAGTCACTGCTCCACTGATTCTGACACAGTTGGAATTTTTTTCTCTAGCCCTCACCATTCCTGAGCATTAAGTGCTATTAGTTTTGCTACCTGATATACTATTTCAGCTCTCTATTGTCAGTAGTGCGGTGTCAGGCAGGGGCAGACAAGGGGTGCAAAAAAAAAAAAGCTAAATTTCCACAACGTGGGGCCTCAACCAAAAAGTGTTTCACCTGTAAAAACCTGCAAAACGATAGCATGCATTTTCCAGATGTGGTTTACCCTGCGACATGTGAGTTACTGTCATGCCGGCCTGACATTTACTGATTATTGCCTGTGACTTGTTACCGGTGAAGCAGCAACCCGCAAAACCGCACTGCTGGTCACAAGTCACAGGTGGTAAACAATAAATCTTTCACTAAATCAGCAGCCTATCCAAAGTGCAGCTGGAGGTACAGCGCATGTCTTCACCCGAAGTGTGGCGACATGCAGTTAATTAATAATTAACCCCATCCTGTACCTTACATGACTAACCCTTTATGTCATTTATGTGAGGACATGCGACAAACCACACAGATACTTTTGACAAAGTTGCACAGTTTTGCTATAAACAGCTGTTAACATTGACAATGACTACGCGGTTTTGTGGCTTTTAGTGAGCTGTTTTCTGGCAACAAAATGGCACCTAAAAAACTTCAGCTCATTAAAAACAAGACTACTTAGTTATGTTAACATATCCAAATAAAAACAGTAATGTTATGGATGTTATTGTTAATGTGGGAAGATGAAAGAACATAAATCTTGTTTTCGAGGGCAGATTTTTTTTTTTTTTTTAGATCATTTTATATTTGTGCTTTTGTTTCCCTAGATAAATATATTCAGTTGCCAAGTTTGTGGCCTTGAGTCACGGTGCCCATCTGGAACAATTGATAAAGTGAGTATGAAGTTACATAATAATACTTCAATGGTCACTGTTATGTCCACAGACTTTGTATAAATCAACAGCTTAGGTGAATATAGGAAACTTTGTAATATATCTTATTGGACTAAAATGCTTTTTCTCTTATTAGACTCTCTTCCTGCTCCCCATCCCCTCTGCCAATCTGACTTTTACTCTGAAATCTGTCTTTACAACTGTCTCAAGGCATACTTTGGGTCTCATGTATTAGATTAAACATGTCTATAGGAAAAGTCTATGGGAAAGGGAGGGAGGAGGGTTAGTCTGATGCTGGAGCTAAATAAGAGCTTTCCCTCACTGCCCAAGTACTTTATTTGTATTAATATAGGTCAGTACTTCTCTGTATGTATCCTGCGTGATTTTGGACTTGTTTCTATACTTACTGTACAGCTAGTCCCTACCCACCAGCTCAGAGATAAATGCAAACAGATAGAGCATGCAGAGGGCAAAGAAAAGGACAGAAATAGTGTAACTCCTCCTGTACACACATGGCAGCTTATCTTAACAAGTCACCTGTAATGAAAGGCACACTTTAAAGGGCTTATCCAGCTTCTGCTATACCTGGTCTATCCTTAGAATACGTCATCAATATTAGATCTGCGAGGTCTGACATTTGGGACCCCAGCAGATAAGTTGTACTGAGTTAGCACGGCTCTCAGTATTGTTTACATGTAGGTGCCGCGTGACTCACTCGCAATACAAACTTTAGCGGTAGGTTTTGGTACTGCAGCGCCGCCTCATTAAAGTCTATGGGGCAGCACTGCAGTACCTACAGGTAACTTGCAGACATGAAACATTGCCCAAAAACAATTACCCCATCAATGTAAAGATATACTTCTTACCAGATTGACAGTGCACTATAACATGCCTTAGAGCACTCACACTACAAGGAAATGGATGACTAGGATCTGGAGTCTTAATAGAAATTTCTCCTGATTGCATCCATGTATGAATACTGTATAATTATAAGTGAGATTGGTCTTAAAGAGGTATTAGCATCTCAAACATTTATGGCGTATCCCCAGGATGCGATAACTGTGAGTCCCACCTCTGAGACCCGCACCTAGTTTGAGAATAAGGTTCCCCTATGACTGGCCCTGCACAGGTCTCCCTATTGATACCTATGGGCAGCCTTGGCTATTTTTGGGATTCTCATAGTCTCAAGAATAATGCTGCGCATGTGAGTACAGGAAAGCCCTAATCTAAGTCTTATTAGTGGGAGAAGGAAAACATGGCTGTTTTCTTCCAGAAAGAATGCTACACTTGCCCATAGGTTGTGTCTGGTATTGCAGCTCAGAACCATCCACTTGAATCAGACTGAGCTGTAATACACACAGCCCATGGACCAGATTCAGTTCCCAGCCTGCTGATTCATTAAATCTTCGTGGAAGAGTGAAGAAATCAGGCGATACCTTTTAGAGGCTGAGTATATTTGATAAGTAAGCTTTGGAGAGTGCTAGCTCTCTCCTTCAGACATGGTGGTCTTTAAATCTTCATCACTTGACTGACCTCGCTCTATTCCTGCTGCTTGTATTTGGAGAAGGGCATGGTTGGCTCCATGGCAAAGAATCAGAACTCCAGCAGAGCAGGCTAAAATAGAAGACTTCTGGTCCTCCCAGCAGCAATGTGAAAGGCTCAGTATGACTGGGGGACTGCCTTCTATATTGGTAAATTGATCCTCCTCATGCATTATATGTGCAGAGGTCATTGTGCTGTGAAGAGGAGTAGATAAGCTGTGACCATCACCTATTGTGAATGGGGGATCGGATAATATTGGGGTTACCCTTTCACTGTAATCCTGACTGGATGACTGCCAAAAAGCGAACAGAATAATGTACAGAAAAGGAAGTGTCAGCATATTATTAGGCTTAGTGGTCAGTGTGAAAACTGCAGGAATTAAAAAAAAAAAAAAAAACCTAGGTAATCACATGGAAAATCAAAATAAGGTACCAAAAATTCTTCTAAAACTACATTTAACATAAAATCTTGATTCAAACTTAGGTTATTTTCTGATGCAACATTCATAAAAAGTGACTGTTTTTATCAGATGAGTCTTACAGTATTATAGATTTACATCCCATATTGGCAGTAAATGGATAGACTTCATGGTCACCCTGGTCATAGACCTCTAACCAGCTGGCAGTTCCATAGGTTACTATACAAATCAGAGGCCTCATTTCAGTCCATGCCTACTGCTCAATTACACCCCCCCATATGACAATCCCTATTACTCCCTATTCTCCTCACCCTACAGAGGTTGTTAGTGAGGAAGCCTTGGAATTGCTGCAGTAGCATGTGAACATGCGGCTGCACGACACACACAGAACACGGCTTCAGCCAATCTGAGGAGGCCATTAGAATGATGTAAGCTTGGGGAGAAGGGTGGATGCATCAACTCCTACATAATGATTTGGATTAACCATATACAATGAAACACTAAGACAACATTCCCATTTGTGTTGGAGCCTGCAGCACAATGTCTGTCCGTCATTGGACCATTTTTTCCAATGACGGACCAGAACAATGGAAACTCTGATGCAGAGGTCCCTTCTTTAAGAGAAGTGCACAGGCTACCCATGCAAGATTGCTCTACCTTCTAAGGCCTTTGGCTCTTGCACACAAAAGTTCTTAGCCCTCCTTCATTGTTATTCTGAAGTCTCTTACAATCTACTGAATCTACTCCCAAGAGTATAAAAAGATCAGTCACAAATATCAGATCATGGATTGGTAGGAGAATCTCCCAAAAAATGAGGTGTGGGGACCGCGCTTCACCAAAGATGCTTTATTATACTCAAATAACACTGTGTTGTTAACACTCATTTTTTGGGAGATTCTCCTACCAATCCATTACCTGTATACCGTCTGGATCCAGGAGATTCTGACGCCTAGAGGTTCCGCAGCTCACATATACCAAAACATACTCTGGATCCATCCACTGTGTTAGTTGTGGGCCAGCACAACTTGAAAAGGTGAGAACCCACCTATACAAACATCCATAATATCTAACTATCCTGGTTGTGAGATCACCAATTGAAGGGGTACTGTTTACCATCAGACCCAGCCAGTTGAACACTCACTATAATATAGACCAGTGATTTTGTGCTACTTAGTGGCTTTCTACCATACTTTCAGTGGATGATCCTTGTTGTTTCTCCAATCATTTGACTACCTCCTGTTCTCAACACAATTATCTATGTACAACCTATTTTTCAAGCAATATTACGCTATGTGCCGCTCGGCGTTGTTGTTTTTATTTTTGTTTTGAAGTAAATATCAGATCATGTCACTTTTTTCCTGCAGGGGGAGATAGAATTTTGCAATTTAAGACGATATAGAGCCAGAATACCTGGGTGCGCAAGAAAGTGTTACACCATTACTTGGGTGCCTCAGTGCTGTAAAAACCATTATGGACCCTATTGCCATGGTAAGAATTGTCTTGTAACATTCTATAGTTTATAAGCGTTATGCAGTAACAATATATAGATCCGAGCAGCGCATTGTTCAGACTCTGCAGTACACATCAGCCCAGGTTATCTGAGGTTGCTGCCCGTTTTCTAGCAGTATTTCTGCCAAGATTCCAGCGCAGTTCATTAGTGGTTTGCACGATAAAGAATGTCTGTGTGCAACATGCTCACTCTCTATTCTGTTGAATGTTAGTTGCTCCCGGCTGTCTTTGCAGTCTCTTTTAGATGTCAGCAGCTTGGGGTTCATGTTGTATGGTTATTATGTGGCACAATTGTGTGCCAGCTCCAGCCTTGGGAATCTTGTCAGGTGCCATCTTATCACTGTGTTCTCCTGTCACTGGGCCAAGTGTGTGACCTCCTGACAATTCCCTCACAAGTTCTGTAGTAGTCACAGTCAAGCAATATTGATTGAGGAAAGGAGCCCCAGCTACAGAGAAAATAGTGTGTTGTGGACCGCCCATGCTCGCTCTGTACAGTCAGGATGGCACACCTACACTTGTACTGCCAGAAAGCAAGGGACTGTCATAGGAACCGGACTGTGCCTGCAATTCCTGGAAGATGCTGGGGGACATAACTCATGACAACCATATAAAACACTTACACAGAATGTGGGGCATTTTGGTTACAAATGCCAATGTCCATTATTTTAACACTTTGATTTAATAAAGCTTGAATGACATTGGGGGAAATATCCTTTACACTAACCAAACTCCCCAAAAATATGTTATAAAGTGACATGGGCAACATTTTCTAACCATAACAAATGATTCTATGTTTCAGTATGTCCTGGTGGGCTGAAGACTCCTTGCAATAACCATGGAACATGTATAGATAAAATGTCAGGAAATGGGCAGTGTTCTTGTTCCTTAGGATTCAATGGGACTGCTTGTGAAATCTGTGCCCTGAACAGATATGGGCCCGACTGTAAAGGTACGGTAATATTTATCTACTTGCTTCTATAGCGCCAACATATTCCGCAGCTCTTTACAGACATTGTCATTCACTGAGCTCACAATCTACATTCCCTATCAGTGTGTCTTTGGAGTACCCAGAGGAAACCCACACAAACATGGGGAGAACATACACAGTCTGTGCACATGCTGTTTTTTTCATTGTGACTGAATCACTGTATGGTGCCTAGTGCATGAAGGGTCACAGTATACATATTGCTTCACTTTTTTTTAAGCTGGTGTGAAATATACTTTATTGAGCTATTTTCATAGAAAACAGGCTCTAAAGTTATCCCTAGCAACACTCTAACTTGTTCCAATGGCTGACATTTACTAACTTGACTATGCTTTGAAAATGGCCAAAATTGCACCTCAGCTTGGCTCATTTTTGGTGCATGATGGCACATCTCAGCTTCTTCATCCCATAGGTTGCAGACAAGAGCACAGATGCCCCAGTCCATCAGATGTACTATAACTCATGGCAGAAAACTGATGGGATTTATTCCAGAAATCTGCTTCAGTTCCTGACTGGCATAGATTGGAGTTAAGGCACAGTTATATGCACAAAAATTATTAAAAGGGTTATCCAGGATAATGTTTTTTCTTTTTTAATTAGGTCGGGGAGGTGAAAAAAAAAAAACATACCTGTCTTCGGTGCTCTACTGCCTCCCAACGTGGTCAAATCCTGTAGCTCCACTGTTTTCTTCCAGCGGAAGTCTTCCAGACCGCGCTGGGAGGACACTAGAGCCCCGGGGACAGGAGAGTATGTTTTCTTTACATTTTTTTTCATCTACCCCGACCTAATTAAACAGGTTGCCCAGCCTAATTTTTTTTTTTTTTTTTTTTTAAGTGGCTAGAGCATCTTAGTAGTTATGGTGTTTCTTGTGCCTGTCAGGGATTAAGATTGGCATAAGAAACACCAGTTTTATCAAATAGTTGTATTTCCAGTTTAATACCACCGAAAACCGTTCACATTCCCAAATGTGTTTTAACTAGTGATTTCTCCCATTTCTTTATAGGTAGAACTGTGATTTTGGTAATATACAAAAGCTGAAGCTGTTCTAGTGGTATAAAACCAGAGATACAGATATCTGAAGTGACCACATTGATCACAGTTTTACCTATAAACACATTTGGGAATGTGAGCTGTTTTCGGTGATATAAAACTAGAAATACAGCTATTTGAAGTGACCCCCTCACCCTTCAGAAACTACTACATCTGTACGTGCTGGCAATACATGGTGTATACAGGATGGACTCTCTGCAAATGCTTAGAGAGTGGCTAGGGAGAATGTTAGAGCCCGTTCTCTACTAAACCTGCTCTGGGTAATAAGCTCAGTAACCAAACTTGCCTTTTTTTTCAGACAGTTCTTTTCATAACACAAATATATATGTACTTTTCATCTGAATATTTATACCCAAATACTGCAATAAAATGTCATTGTAATATTTCTATACAATGCCCACACAAGAAAGTCATTACAATGTCAAAATAATACCATCATACAGTATCCAAATAATACTACTATTTATTGCCCACATAACAGTGACATATTGGAAACTTATCGCTATTTGCATTGGTGTGTCTACTGTTGGGTTAGATCCCACCATTGAGAAACTGAAGATTTCAGAATATACTCTAGTATGAGGCATGGTTTGGTGCGATACTTGCCTACTGCTTTGCTATCTATATTTCTGTCAGGGCTCTGGAACATATTAGACAGACAGCAAAGGTCACACTGACAAGTGGGGGGGGGGGTTCTAAATTGGATTTAGGTTCTAATCCTAATTTATCCAACAAGTCCATCACGATGTCTGATGTTGATGGTTTGGCATGGCTGAGCCCATCCTTGTCCTGTTTTCTCTGTTCTAGGAGACTATTTGAGCTTTCCAACATGCACATCTTTCTTCTTACCGACACCAGGTTATTTCTTTTTCAGAATGTACCTGCTCTAAAAATGGTCAGTGTAATGATGGGATTTCTGGAGACGGATCTTGTTACTGTGCTGAAGGATGGTCTGGTGAAAAATGTGAAATCAAACTGGGTAGGAGTTCATTTCAGAAACTACAATTTTTTTTTAGGAATTGGGTCACCTAAATTATTCATTAATATCTAATAATTAATTAATTTAGTTCATTAGATAGATAGATAGATAGATAGATAGATAGGCATATGCAGTACTCTGAAAAAGTTTTAGGCATGGTGGGGGAAAAAATAGTGGAAAGTAAGAATGCTTTCAAAAATAGATGCATTAATAATTTGTTTTTTGACAATTAACACAATGAAGTGATTGAATAACAGAGAAATGTAAATCCCATTAATATTTGGTGTGTCCTTTGCCCTTTGGAGGAGGAGTCCTGGAAGTGATGATACGGCCCCCACAGAGCCCTGATCTCTACATCATCCAGTCTGTCTGGGATTTCATGAAGAGACAGAAGGATCTGAGCAGAGTAGCTGTATACACAAGATAGTAGAAGACTATTTACTAAGATGTATTACAGCAAGAAAAGGAAATTGTTTGCAAAGGAATAAATACCCTTTTAGTTTCATATCTCAAAGTATTCTATTGTGTTAGTTATGTTCTTTTCTAATGGCCTTTTATATTGTTTTCTTGCAGCGACTACTCCTGTTTGCTCTCCAGAATGTGATGGTAATGCCACATGTAGAACTAATAATGACTGTGAATGTAACCCCTTTTACGACGGAGATGGAAGAACATGTAACGGTTAGTATATATACATACCCCCCAGATTATAGTGTTTATTGGCATTTTAATGGGATGACAGCTTCAAAAACAGCTTAGATGCCCTCTTACAGCAAAATGGCATTGATGCTTATGTTACTGTATAGATTTGTTTCCCTTACCCCTTCCCCCTTCCCTTCCACCATGTCCTTTCTTATCACTTAACCATGATAAACATGTCATTGGAAACTGTACTATGTAACTATATATGAATTCAAATGTACAAGTATAGTATAAAGAATTACTCATGCTTCCAAGTTCAAGCCTGTATGTGGCACATACATAGGGTGTCAGTGATGATTTGGATTTGCCCTTTGGGCTAGACTATCACCCTTTTTGCATACCATCTACTGTTCTCATTGCAAAGGATGAATAATGACTAGTCAGCCACCAATTGTGCAAGTTCTCCCACTTAAATCAGACAATGTGATTTTCTGGATTTGTTTTCTCATTTTGTCTCTCATAGTTGAGGTCTACCTATGATGTCAATTACAGGCCGGCATCATCTTTTTATGTGGGAGAACTTGCACAATTGGTGGCTTTACTTTTTTTCCCCACTATATATACACACACACCACTGTCCTGGAATAGGGAAGTATAATGTTGGCTTCTGTTGCATGATGGAATATAACAAAGAACCAGCCATCCACACAATAATGTGTATATTTAATGTACGTGTATATTGTGTAATGTGTATATGTGCCAATATTTTTAGCATACTATCATATCATTACATTTGGCAATTTTTGGATGATTCTTCATTACAGTAATCGACCAATGCAGTTCTTACAATGGTGGCTGCAACAGCAATGCCAAGTGCTCACAGTCTGGAATAAAACTCTCATGTGAGTGTTTTCCGGAATATGAAGGAGACGGCTATGTCTGCACTCCCATCAATCTCTGCGCTAATGGTGAAAATGGTGGATGTAGTGAGCACGCAACATGTATTTACACTGGTCCAGTAAGTGAGAAGTTCTCCTTCTTCATTACTTTCAGACCAATTTCTTGGGACAGGAGTTCTGCTCTGTGATCACAGTCTTAGGGTTGTAACAGGGTAAGAAATTCATGTCTGCTTCCTCCCAGAAACAGCGCCACACATGTCCAAGGATTATGTCTGGTACTGCAGCTCAGATACATTGAAATGTGTACTGGCACCATGGACTGGGCACTGGAATGATCACATGTGCATACACTTTCACATATAGAGCTCTTTAAATGTCTGACATCTTGCCCATAGCTCTAGTTTCCTCTAGAACATGATGCACTTGTATCCGTTCCCCTGCCACTCCGCTGCTGCTGCCCACAGCCATACTTACTGAACACCAGGTGGCGCTGTTACCCATTAAAAGCTATATTGTGGGAGGAAGAAAATAATTGTATTTGGCAAGGTTCCTTAGTATTGCATTACTAATATGTTATTGTATGCAAATTAGTTCTCTTTGCAAAAAAAAAGCTGTGCCTCTAGTGCCACCTGTTGGAAGGTAGCTATCCCATGAGTCAATGTCTGGCTCCTTTTAACAGGCCTTGCATCAAAATATAAGCCAAGCCAAACCAAACACTCATCTGCAGCCATTTCAGAGTGCTTGCTCCTCAGCAGGGCAGGGCAGAGGAGAGGACTGATTGGCTAGGTGAGAGGTCTTTAAAGGGGATCTGGGGGTTACTGTTTCTTGGCAGACCACCAAGTAGGCATAAGGAGTCCTATAGACCATGCAATGATTGTCTGGGAAAAGGGTATGCAGGTTAGCACTGTTTCCAAAACAAAGAGTTGTGCCTCTAGCTCCACCTCTTGGAAGGTAGCTATCCTATAAAACAATGTTCATTGGGCATTATTTATTTATTATGCTTACTTATATAGCGCCATCATATTCCGCAGCGCTTTACAGACATTGACCGTCACTGTCCCATATAGGGCTCACAGTCTACATTCCCTATCAGTATGTCTTTGGAGTGTGGGGGGAAACCGGAGTACCTGGAGGAAACCCACACAAACATGGGGAGAACATACAAACTCCTTGCAGATGTTGTCCTTGACAGGATACGAACCCAGGACTCCAGCGCTGCAAGGCTGCAGTGCTAACCACTGAGCCACTGTGCTGCCCATGGTTAATTACATTACATGGTTAATTAGAATCTGCCTACTTGGCACTTTCCCTAAGGAGAAGTAGAGTCCCCAAGATCCTTGGGTTCATTGGCATTTTTATGATGGCACAAACTGTTTAAAGTAGTTCTGTCACAAATAAAATGTATCCTCTATCCATAGGGATAAAGCAAGAATGGGGATGTTTTATTCCTACTGTGAATTCACCCTGACTGCAACCACTGCCTGACCGTAGTCATGTCCCTTGCTGGACAAGATGCATATGCACTACCATTCACTGCAGTGGGAGCGCAAGAGAAAGCAAAATGCTGTACTTCAACTATCTCTGGGGCTCCCACTGAATGGGAGCTCGGCTGCATCCTGTCCAGCAAAGGACATGACTACGGTCAGCTGGCAGATGCCGAATTTACAGTGGGGGTAAAACATCCCCATTCTCAGGATTGCTGGGGTCTCAGCGGCCAAACCCCCACCGATCAGCTATTTATCCTCTATCTATCTAACCTCTTTAAGCATTATCCTCCCTTACATCCTCTAACCATACTTTGTTTAGCTTGCTCTAGCTTTGAGAAATCTGTTTAACAAGAGGTTCTCACTTAGAAATTTCACTTACTAATAAGTAACCTTTACTGATAATATGGCTGTGAGTTTCTTCTGCAGTTTTTGATAAGACTACGTTTGGTTGTAGAAAACGCGCAGATGTGAATGTCATGAAGGTTATGTGGGTAATGGAGTTCAGTGTCTAGAAAAAGCTATTCCACCTGTGAACCGCTGTCTTGAAGAAAACGGAGGATGTGATTCTCTGGCAACCTGCGTAGATCTGCATTTTGAAGGTACGTAATGATGGATTTCATGATAACCAATTCCATAACCGATAACCAATGAAACAGCCTAAGAAAGCATTTTATATTGTACGTTTAGTACTGTTATTATACAGCTACTGGGCTACTATAAATGGGCTTCACCAATGATCTGTAGCTGAATAACCTCTCAACTTTTATCCACTAGAAAAAACTTCCGGAGTTTTTCACTTACAGTCACGAAAAGGTAAATATCAGTATACCTATGAAGAGGCAGAGATCGCCTGTGGGTCAGAGGGAGCCAGCATTGCCACCCTCCAGCAGCTCTCTGCTGCCCAGCAGGTACAGTAGTCTACGTATATTGTAAACCAGTGGTCATCTGTGGTTTCTCCTACTGTATATTGGTATATATTTATTTTTTCTTCTTATGTCTGAATACATGTAGTTGGGTTATCATCGGTGTCTGGTCGGGTGGCTTGATAATAGGACGGCGGGTTATCCTACGGTATATCCCAGTGCAAGCTGTGGGTTAAATCATGTTGGAATTGTGGATCATAAACAACGGACAAACATGAGCGAGAAATGGGATGTATATTGTTACCGCTTCCGAGGTCAGTATATTTTATGTGGTAACTGAAACTTTTATATATCTAAGTCATAGAGGTCCACAGAACAGAGATTTAATGTTTAATCCCCTTCCCCTTCCTGTTTGTCCAAGTTGATATGACCAATACAGCTTTGGAGGAACAGGAGTTGTCCTCAGTTTAAGTGCTTCTTACAATAGCTCCATCTCCCTGCTACTTCTCAGGTCAGCACATACATTAGATAAGATAAAGTAAAATAAAGCTTGGACAAAGTATTCCTGGGGAATACTCTGTCCAACAGTGAAGAGATCCCTGACCTCCCTGTGCTCTTCAATAAAAAAAAAAATCTGCTTCATCCATGTGCGAGGTTAATCCTTAACTTCACTTAGGATCCAGCTTCTGTGTTGTCTGACCTGTGCAATAGGGTCAGGTGTTAAATCCCTTACACTGCTGTAATACAGATCACTACAGTGCCCTTATTTTACTTTCCTATATCCACTCTATTAGCTTCCTAAGCACTATTGAGCAAAAGTAGCAAAACCAGTAAAAACTAGAAATTTGGTATTGCTGTAGTTGTAATAATCTGCAGAATAATGTTACCATGTCATTCATACCACACATGGACCACTGTAAAAATAGATCCCAAAAAAATGATGTTTGCTGAATTGTTGTTGTTTTTTCAGTCCTCCCCACCAATAACAATAATAAAAGTTATTCAATACATTAATACCCCAAAAATTATTCTTATCAAAACCACAACTTGTCCCACAAAATACAAGATCTCATATAGCTACTTAGAAAATAAAAATGATCACAGTTAATGTGCTTTCCAGTACCACAGATCAAGGTCAAAGTGTGTAAAGTGCTCATAATAATTCTAATTTTGTAGATACAAAATGTGACTGTCCTGATGGCTACGTGGGTGATGGGAGTTTCTGCAATGGAAATCTACTACAAGTTTTGGAGGCAAATCCTCGACTGTCAAAATTTTACTCTGTGAGTTATTTCTGCCATGACTGGTAGCTATGTGTATATACCACAGACAGCATACAATGGGTGGTAATTGGCTACTAAGTATACATGGATATTACTAATAGGGGTGTTCCTGGCTGTGAAATACAGGCTGGTGTACACCACCAAATGTAGATGTCTTAGTTTCTATAGAAGTGTCTTATTGGCAGCCTGATAGAGATTAGTTTATATACTGGGAATACCCAGTGCTGGTTTCAGTTGAGAATAAATACTTCCACACAGTGACATATCCAGTGCTGAAATAATAAATTCACATTACAGGCTTGGTTATTTAGCGGCTGTTTCTCTCTCTGTTTAGATGATTCTCGACTATGGCCTGGTCAACTCTAAGGGTTCAGCATTTGTAGACATCCTATCTAATCGAACCTCATATAAAACCTTATTTGTCCCAGATGATGACAGCTTGGACGATAATGTGGTAGGTTTACTTTAAAAATATATTTTGTGAAATGTCTAAATAAAGGAATTTTTTTTATCTAGTTATACATGGATTTAGGTTAGACTTTCCTCATGTGACCATGTCCCTGTCAGTAATACTGGCTGGATGTGATGTCTGTGTGTCCAGGATGCTTCCGGCCTTTACTAGCTCTCATATACAATGCACAACTTCATTCTTGGATTGATTTCTCCAGACATTGAGGCTAATGCATATGTCATCTCTCCCTCCTCCTGCACAGTTTGCCATGGGTCTCTAATATACCTCCTTTCCATGGTTGCTGTGTGTGTTCTTCCCTATATATCTAGCCTGTGTGACTTCCTTCCCTCCTGGACACTTGGACTCTTTGTGCCTTTTAATCTGCCATTTACAGTATAGAAAAAGTGGGCACCCCTTTTAATTTTATAATTTTTTTTTTAAATTTTGGGGGTTGAAGGCCTTTTAATTTTTTTAAAAAAAATTTAAATTAAAAAAAAAAATGAAACCAAAAAAAATCCCAAAACACCTTTTCCCCTTCCGGCCCCCCCTGGCGCCCGCCCCCCTCGGGGGCGGTCTGGGCGTGTGGGCCGACGCCTCCCCCCCCGCCCCCGCGGCCCAGGGCAACCCGGCGCCGTGTGGCGTCCTTTCCGAAACGGCCCTTCGCCCCCCCCCCCCCCCCCCCCTCCCCCTGGGCCGAGGGGGGGGGGTTGGTGGCCGCCGGCCCGGGGGCCCCCCCCCCGGCGGGAGGGGGCGGCGGCCCTTGGGGGGGGGGGGGGGGGGGGCGCCCCGGCGCTCCCCCCCTTTCCCCTCCCTCCCTTTTTTTTTTTTTTCCCCCCCCCCCCCCCCGCGGGCCTAAAAAGCCCCCCCCGTCCCCCCTCCCTTTCCTTTCTTCCCCCCCGCGGGGGGGAGGGGGAGGGTTTAACCCCGCCAATATTTTTTCCCCCCCCCCCCCAACAATTATTATAATTTTTTTTTTTTTATTTTTTTGTTGGGGGGGGGGCCGCCGCCCCCCCCCCGGGGGGGAAAAAGAGAGAGAACGGCCGCCCCCCATAAAAACTTTTTTCTTTGGGGGGCCGCCCCGGGGGGGGCCCGGGGGGGGGGGGAAAAAAAAAGTGGAAGAGAAAGGGGGGGGGGGAAAAAAAAAAAAAGAGGGGAACTAAAATTCCCGGTTAAAATTTTTTTTTTTTAATTTTCTGTTTATTTTTTTAAAAAAAAAAAACCTTTTATAATTTAAAAAAATTGGTTTTCTTTTTTAATAAAAATAAAATGAAATGGGGGGGGGAAAAAAAAAAAAAAAAAAAAAAAAAAAAAAAAAATAAAAAAAAAGGGGGGTGCAAAATTTTTTTATAATATTATTTTTTCCTCCCCCCCTCCTTCCAACTAATACTAAAAAATGGTAGAGAGCAAGCACAGCCAGAAACAATGTGCTGTTGCATTGATGTCAGAAGTAGCAGGACAGCCAACTATGCTAAGGAGTTACACAAACTGTGCAGCAGCAAGATGGCAGAAAATGTTTAACCAAGCTTATTCTAAAAGTTGTTCAGTTTTGCCTTTAGGAAGCAAATGAACAATAAAATAATGGCAAAAGTTCAGAAGGAAGTTTTGATAAATACTAGTTTACAACACTATAGTATACGGCTATACCAACACAATGTTCAACCCCTGACACCCCTTCAGCATTGTTCCTACACAGTGGTAGTAGGCACTTTACCATTTATCAAGTAACGGCACATCCCTACAGCATGTCAATATAAGAATAGTCAAACCCGGAACAGCTTAGTAATGGCATATTAGAAGTTCTGAACAATGGAAAAGAAGGACACCACTGAGCCATCATTGCATCCACTACTGACAGTAGATGTCGTTACATCTTATTTACTCCCACTTATCTCATTTTCTTTTCCAGACTTTAACATGGCGGGACTTGGAGCATCATCTGTCTAAACTGGACATATCGGTGCCATACACAAACCTCACACATGGAACCACTCTACTTTCTAATCTAGGCTACAACCTTTCCGTTTCACAAACTACGAATTGTTCCACATCCCAGGTAAGTAACTTGCACTAATGTCACACAAGCACTTCCTATATCTTATGTTTATACAGCGCCATGAATGGAATCAGGAGGAAGAGACTAATTTTTTTTAGTTTTTGTATTTTTTTTCCTGTATCGAAAACTGTGAGAAACTGGCCTTACAATGTCTGCAGTGCATCACACTGCTCTAAGTCAGTACTCTTATTTTTCCTCCAGTGTCCTAAGGTTGTAAATGATAATGTCATTCTTCACTGGGACATCCCGGCCTTCAATGGAATCATCCACATAATAAAAGGCCCTTTGATGGCACCGCCCATGAAGGTAAGTAGACACCTATCAGTTACTATACTGACTCATGATGGGCTTACTGATTTTACATTGATCGTTCCAGGACATACCTGAAAGCCAAATCTCTCACCCACTTACGGCAGCACTGGTCACACTTATGGTCCTGCTGACAGTAGCTGCGGTGTCTGCTGGTTACTTCTACTACAGGAAGAACACACAAGGATTTCACTTCAGGCAATTCAAGGTTTGTAATGATACGTCAAATATATTTGTTACCCAAACTGGATCCATACTGTGAACATCTTATCCATGTGAGCTCGCTCCTATCGATTATTTCACATCCATGTTATCCTGTCTGGCACTGGCATTCCTAAAGGACACGTCACTAAGTATACACTATCCAATGAGGATGGCTGATATGTGACTGGATGGTCTACTGTAAGTGATAT
This sequence comes from Leptodactylus fallax, assembly GCA_947044405.1. Classification (NCBI taxonomy): domain Eukaryota; kingdom Metazoa; phylum Chordata; class Amphibia; order Anura; family Leptodactylidae; genus Leptodactylus; species Leptodactylus fallax. The sequence continues at coordinate 2,528,288 of CAMRHE010000215.1, forward strand.
CCCTTATCCAATGGCTGTGTGAGACAGGATGCCGCATAATAATAATAATAATAGTCCTTTAATAGTCCCACAATGGGGAAATTCAGTGTGTTACAGCAGCAAAGATAAGATAAGATAAGCAGATAAAAATACAAATACAACATGTACAGGAATGCTCCAAGGTGAGAGTGAAACATAGAGTGTAACATGATGGCGGCACAGCTTCTCTAGTCAGGGTGTAGACACTAACTGGCTACATTACAGTGTATAGCCACCACTGCATATAATACATTACCCATGCTATTGTATATCTGCTATATACACCTGTAGCATACATGTGCACATATCAGACATACAAGAGCAGGGTGCCAAATGTAATATAAACTGGCTTATAAATATATTAATTGTATTATATACCAGTTATATAGGTTATATCATGTATTTGGAGCCTTAAAACATTGTCCTGCGGACTCAGAAGATGGTTCAAGTAGTATCAGTGGGGATGGGGGGCAGGGCTTCAATATGGCCTGACATCCTTTTCTTTTAGTATATACTGTATATAGTCTAGTATATACTTTATAAAGAGCTGTACACATAGCTGCCCTTGTAGTATATACTGCTCTGTATACAGTATATACTATATGAACTTTATACACTATATGGGATATACACTTAGGACATGTGCAGAATAATACATGGCATAGGACTTGGCAAGTAATCAAGGAATGACTGAACCAAATATAATAATAATAGCGGTGTGGCATGTAAAAGGGAGCATAGCCTAAAATAATTAAAGGGAGTCTATCATTGCCCCCAGTTACTTTAAACCACTCCCATAGTGCTGTAGATGCTGTTAGCAGAATAAAAATCATACCTTTCTTAAGTTTCAGAGCCCCAGGGATGCATAGAAAAGCACTTTTATTCTTTAGTTAAATGAGGATCTTGGGGCACAGGGGGAGTGTTTTTCTGTTACTGAGCACTGCTGCATCATCACTAAACACGCCCTTTCGGCTCATCCCCCTGGGCAGTGTTTGGATGAAATGACACTGGGAAGATCAAATCACACCCAGGGGGAGGAGCTGAATACAGGATGGGCGTGTTTAGTGATGATGCAGCAGTGCTCATTAATAGAAGACAACTCCCCCCGTGCCCCAAGATCCTCATTTGAATAAAGAATATGAGTGCTTTTTCTATGCATCCCTGGGGCTCTGAAACTTAAGATAGGTATGGTTTTTATTCTGCTAACAGCATCTATAGCACTATGGGAGCAGTTTAAAGTATCTGGGAGCAGAGAGAGACTCCCTTTAATCGTAATCAAGGTAAGATGTTCAATTAATCATTATTACTATTTAGGTTATAATAACCCAACCCTAGTGTTGGTCCCGTCTGTCATGCACAAAGCCTAGGGCCGGGCGCAGATCCATCTAAAATAGCTGGACAATTGCAATAATGTTACTGACCTCTCAGTTGTTCACATCATCTCTATCTACAGGAGGAAGAGGATGAAGACATAGGTTTACAAAACCCACCACTGGTGTCCATCCCTAATCCAGTATTTGGTGTCAGCAGCGCTTTCTTAGATCAGTTAGAGGTAAGACTATGGGATATTCCTCCACTGTAGCTACGTACAACCTGTAGAGAAACTCCCTCCAATTCTGGCTTACATCTTATATATCCGGCTGAAAATAACCCAACTAGATGAATAAACAGGAGCAGAAAAAATGGAATCAGCTAGATATAAATCTATCAGCCATTTTAGCAGTCTGTGTATGGAAAATCAGAGTTTAACCCTTTACAGACGCAGGGTAGCTTGTATGTTAATGCTTGGCGACTTTTTTCATATTTTCCATCTCCACCTTTGAAAATTCATAACTTTTTTTATTTTTCTGTCCACATAGCGAAGTGAGGACTTATTCTTTTAAAGTGTTCTGATCATCTTTTATTAATGTTTTGGGGGGGTTTGTGTGAAAAAAACCCACAATTTTATCATGATTTTTTGCATTTTGTTACTATTGTGTTCAATCTGCATTAAAAATTAAATGGCAGCTTTGCCGGCTGTTCATTACGATTATGGCAATACCACATTTATATTGGTTTTATTATGTTTCACTGCATTTACTAATAAAAGGTCGTTTTTAGAAAATGATTGATTTTCCTGGGGTCACCGTATTCTGACGCCTAGAACTTTTTTACTTTTACTTTACTAATGTCAGGGTTCTTTATTTGCGGCAAGCTGTAGTTTTAATTGATACCAATTTTTGGTATGTATGACTTCTTGATCACTTTTTATTGCTATATTTGAAGGGAAGCAAGGTGACCAAAATACGTAAATTTATGCATTGAGGTATATTTTTTTCACGGCGTTCACCATACATGGTATATAACGCTATTTTTGGACAGTGCAGACTTATGCGCACATGAGGATACTTAACATGTTTGTTTTTTATTTTGGTTACATTGTGGTTTTTTTTTTTTTTTAAATTAAAAGATGGATTGTTTGAACTATTTGTTTATGTTTTATACTTTATTTTTTTTATTTTTTCCTGTCTCACAAGGGGCCTTGAACATGGGACCTTTGATCCCCGCCCCTGGGCCACCCAGATCCCGTAATTGCTAATGATCACGGCATCTAAGGAGGTTAAGCCGCCGGAGTCTTTATATGCTCAGCTTGATGTAATAGTATGGTGTGGAGCAGGAAGGGGTTAAAGTTGGCCATGAACAGTAGCCAAAATAGCAGAATTTACATTACTTTGTAATGTAGGTATTGCAGTCATTTGGTCCGCAAAAACCAAGTTCTGCATTATTATTAGTTTAAGCAGGGATTATTTCAACGACCACACTAAAGAACCCCATAAAAGGGGTCTCCCGTTAACAGACTTGTATAACATGTCAATCAGACCTGTTCTTGAGTTAACATCAGTTAGGGGGCACTCACACTACTGTTGTTAGTATCCATTTTTAGCATCCATCAGAAAATGTTAACAACGGACACTAACAGATCCGTCAAAAATCCGTTAAAAATACCAATGACTTTAAGGGGATTTGTTTTGTCGTCTGTTAGCGATCATTTTCATCAAATCCATAACAGGTCTGTTATTTTTCTGGAGATGATAACGCAGGGCGCAAGACTTTTGGTTCCATTTAAAACAACGGATTTATGGCGGATGTGAAGTCTGTTGTATTTTTTTTTTAACATTAATGTCTACGACTAACAGATGTATGACAGATGGTAACAGACAGTCATCCATTATTTCTGTGCGTTTTTTTCTGCATATGCTCAGAAAGCAGAACAAAGAAAAAAACAAACAAAAGAACGGACATTAACTGATATTAACCCTTTCCCGACATCCGCCGTAATAGTACGGCAGATGCCGGGTGTTTAAAGATGGCGGCCGCTCAGGTGTCGTGCAGCCACCCGTTTTATACAGCAAAGACCTGGTGCTAATGCCCGCGATCGGTGCCCACATTGATCGTGGGCATTAACCCCTCTGGCGCCATTTTGCTGTCCCATTGCTATGACAGCAGGGAACTTTCTGAAGGCTCCCAGGCCTGTCTTTCATTAGTTTCTATTGCAGGCTACTCTTTTTAGCCTGCAATAGAAATGCCGTTTTTTAGCATTGTAATGCATTGCATTAGTGATCACCCCCCTTTCCCTAGAACACATATAAAAGTACTTAAATACTGTGAAACACATACACATTAGGTATCCCTGTGTCCGAAAACACCCGGTCTTCAAATCTACAAAAATATTTTTTCCGTACGGTAAACGCCGTAGCGGGAAAAAAAAATCAAAAGTGCCAAACCGCTGTTTTGCATCTGATTAAAAAATTTTATAAAAAGTGATCAAAGCAATAGCAATTCCCCAAAATGGTACAACTAAAAAGCACACCACACCTGGTCCCGCCATAAAAGATGCCCTATGCATCCCAGTACACGGAAGTATAAAAAAGTGTTACGGGTGTCAGAATATGGCGACTTTTCTAAAAAAAAAAAAAAAAAAAAATTTTTGCAGTTTTGAATTTTGCTAAGGGGTTAAAATGTAAATAAAACCATATAAATTTGGTATCCCCAGAATCGTACCAACATATAGAATACAGGTGACATGTCAATTTGGCTGCACAGTGAACGCTGTAAAAACAAAGCCCGTAAGAAAGTCGCACAAATGCACTTTTTCTTCAAATCCACCCCATTTTTTTCCAGCTTCCCAATACATCGTACAGAATAACTAATGGTAGCATCATGAAGAAAAATTTGTCCTGCAAACATTAAGACGCTATATGGCTCTGAGAGCGGAAAAATAAAAAGGTTATGGGGTTTGGAAGGGGGAGGAGTCAAAAACGAAAATCGAAAAATTCCTCCGGCGGGAAGGGGTTAATGTGTCCGTTTTTTAAACTGACGCTATGTTCACATCTGCACCTGGTATTTGCCCACTGCAAATCTGTCTAATAAAAAACGGATTAGTCAAAAAAACAAACAAATGGTTACACATCACATACCATTATCCTTCAAAAAAACTGTCCGTTTGTGTTTGTTTTTGGCAAATCCGTTTTCCCCCCCTTCATTGTCATTCTTTGCATGCACAGAGAAGAATGAAGAGGGTAAAACAGATTGCAAAACAGACACAGATTAATATTTCATTTTCCATAGAACTCAATGTTAAAAAAAAAAAAAAAATCCTTTGCTTTCTGTCGTGTATCTTTATTTTTTGGATGGAACCAAGGTGCTACAGGTCCAATTTTGGTCTCTGTCTAAAAGAGCCGGTAGACCGTGGAAATGCTCCAAACGCTCACTGGTGGATAGTTTTAAAAACCCATCAGTTAGTGTCCTTTTTTTTTATTTTTTATAACAGACCCTATCATAGTGGACTTCCAACGGTAGTGTGGGAACGTCCCCTAATAGTCTGGTAGGTAGTACCCCTGCCAATGGTAAGAATCAAAGGACTTCATCCCACACAAGTTGCAAAGGGATGATCACAGCTCCACTGAAGTGGGTGACAGCTGGAAACCCCATTAACTAACAGTAATTCTTTTTGTTATTTTTAGGATCCATACAACGACGAATACACGAGTTCTGATATCTGCAACATCCTTCATTAAGCCTTCAAGATAAGATAATAAAACTGACACTGTTTACAATTCCCTTGGTTTCCTGTCTACCGAGACATCCTATGGAACAAAAAATGTATCATTCATGTTTACATATATAAATATTTGTAAATTGGTCAATATATGTACATATATATATTACAAATAGCTGGTGATATGGGGATATTTAAGAAAAGAATCAAGAACACTAAAAAAGAATAACTGACTTATAAGTCCCACAGATTCCATATGGACAATAATGTGCTGCTGTGCGTGTAAGGAGCCTTGTTTACAGTATCAATAAAGTGATATAGAAATACATGATGTGTGAGCCTAAACTTCATAGAGCCATTTTCAACCAGCTAAGGCCGGGTTCACATCAGCGTTTGTCTCTCCACATGAAATCAGTTTTTGTAACCATCTAAAAATCCTCAAAAACTAATTGTGAATTTTTTTTTTTTTTATAACATTGAGGTCTATGAAAGGCAGATAGAAATCTATTTGTGTCCTTTTTGCAATCTGCTTTTCCCTCTTCATTCTTCTCTGTGCATGCTCAGAATGAAGAATGGGGGAAAAAAAAAACCAACACACGTCACTGTTTTTTGCATCTGTTTACATAGAGATCAATGTTAAAAAAAAAATAAACTGATCCATTTCTGTCCACTTTGTTGGATGTACATAAAACCTAGTATTTCATACTTTTGTGTTTGTCAAAAAAAAAAAAAAAAAAAAAGACAAATGGATGTTTTTTTAAATTTTGCATTGATCTCTTTGTAAAAGGGTTGGCCACCCATTTTCATCCATTAAACTGATCTGCTAAACAGATCTAAAAAAAAAAAAAAAAGTTATCTGAATGGATCCAAAAGCTAGGTTCACATCTGCGCCAGAGTCTTAGTTTCTCACATGCAGTCGCAGAATCAAGGTCCATGGTCCCGCTCATGTGACATCCCAAACACTGAACATGTGTTTACCTCCGCTATCCCTGATCTATGGGACCTCACACATCACATGCCTTTCCTCTATTGATCCCTAGCTTTTCCCCCCCTCCCTTCTTGTTGACAAATCTTGATCAATAGGCCTCCCATACCAGTGCTCCCTATACTTCTGTTAAGAAAAAAAATAATAATACTCACCTAACCCTGTACCCAAGGAACCCTTCGTCCTCTATTTTCCATGATGTCACAGCAGCGACATCATCTCACCTATCCTAATGGCACTGGTCCCTGACATCTTCAGTGTGCTCACTCTCTCTAATAGGCGACAGGCCTAAATGGTGGCACAGGGAGCCAATGGCCATACTTTTAAATATAAAACCTATAAGTATATCCCTCAACAACACAACACAAACAATACTAACCAGTCAATACAAAATATATTTCATTGAATGCATATTAAAACTGACAAAAATTGATCCATAACAACAACAAATCCAATATCAAGGAAAGGAGGTGCGGCTGATAAATATCAGAAGCTACAAATATATAAATTCATCAACATGAGCTAGTTGGTAAATGATAGATAAATAAGTAGCTATCCAGGCCTACAGGAAATATTTCATGTGATTAAATGCAAAAAATGTACAAAAATATACAAACATCCTCCTAATGCCCAATATATGGGTAGCAATATATGTCCCAATGCCAAGCCATATATGTGCAATATCCAGGAAGAATAAAGAGAAGGCCCTTACTATAATATTCATATGCAAGTTAAATATATAACTAATCCATCCACAAAATCCATAACAAACAACCACAACCTCCAATCTTTAACCCCAATGCGCGCTTTGCCCCGCGGCTTCCTCTAGGGTCATTTACCAACTTCTTCATGTTGATGAATTAATGTATTTATTAACTATTGATATTTTTCAGCCGCACCTCCTTCCTTGTTGCATTTGTTGCTTTTATATGTTTTTATGGATCAAATTTTGTCTTTTTAATATGCATTAAGTATATTTTTATTGATTGGTTAGTATGGATTATTGTGTCGGCCCTCCAGATGCAGTGGGCCGTACGCATAGCATCTATAGGTTTACATGCAGCAGATTTGGTGCATCATTTTATTTTTTCTATGTTCTCCAGAGTATGACCTTAGTAACTCCAGCTGTATTGGTAATGCAACAGTTTGTAAGCCACATCTGTGTGCACTGCTACTTACACAGATTTATAGCCACACATACACGGTTTCAGCAGTATGGCTAAATAGTCTAAAAAGTGAATTTCCCCTTTAATTAAAAAAAAAAAAAAAAAAAAAAAAGGGGGAAAAAGATTAACATATACAATTTAATTGTGTTATTACATGACAAAGGGTTAACAATCTATTTCTGCATAATACTTTACACCAGGGGTCAGCAATCTTCGGCACTGCAGCTGCTGTGAAACTACAAATCCCAACATGCTCCATTCACGTCCATAGGAGTTCCAAGAACAGCAGAGCAAGTATACATGCTGGGAGTTGTAGTTTTACAACAGCTGGAGTGCCGAAGGTTGCCTACCCCTGCTCTACACTGATGCTCTTTTTAATACATATCCTTATTTTTGCTGTTTTCAAATAAAAAACACAAACTTGTAAAAAAACACAAATTTGACCGTAAACCGTAAATCAGTATAACAAAAGACATGACCTGTACCCCTGAAAACAGTAAAACGTTCAGCTGACGTATAGTCACTACATATACACACTTGTGTACTTATAGACACTGCATATACACACTTTAATAGATGTACATACCTTTGTAGAATCCATGTTGTGTTCTCTTCACATGCTGTATCTGCCCTTGTATTCAGGTTGCCTTGCATCCATTTGCCTTACAGCCTGGGTGACCACCTTTTTAGTACAGATATCTGCTGCACAGCAGACTGCCTCTGCATACTACACAGACTTGTTTTGATCATCTCCCTGAGGCAGGAGGAATCATACAATGACAGCACTAGAAACCATGTAGCTTCAGAATATAAATCCAGCAGTATGACAGTGTACCATCTCTACAACCCACAATAAATAAACCTGCTGCCACAATAGTACCATATCAGCAGTTTCTATCCCCTCCTACTTTCTTGTCCCCCCTGCTTTCCTTGTAGATTGTAAGCCCGTGTGCTTGCGTTCCCAGCACACCATTCACTGCTCTGGGGCTGCCTGAACTTTAATCTCAGATAGCGCCCACGGTTCCACAGAAGTGAATAGAATGCCGCTAGCACAAGTGCATTGGCGCTCCATTTATAAGGAGGCTTTAGGGGGACTTTCAGTCCTGATTACTGGGGGACCCGGCGTTCAGACCCTCAGTGCTCTGACACTTATCCCCTGTTCTGTAGATAAGTGTCCTTAATGGCACAACCCCTTTAAATTGACTGTGGACTATGGGAGAAATATATTTGTATCTTTTTTTTTTTTTTGCCCCCCCTTAGCTGCAGGTGACTTTTTCTGCGGTTTATTTCCACGTGCCTAATATGATAATAAATCTTGTGCAATCTCACATAGAAGATATTGTGATTCCATCACAAAAAAGCAAAGTGACGAGCCTTGTGGAAAAGCCTTCAAAATAGGAGCAAACGCCTGATAAATCTTGCCCACATATGGTAAAACTTAAAAAAGGGCAGAATTAGAAGAAAATAGGTACAAGAGACTTGATAAATGACCCCCTATGTCTCTACCGGACATGATAAGAAACCTTGACCCTGTCCTGGGGACACCATCATAAGAAATACACTGGATACCATTACATATATTATTTATTGTTCAGCAGCTTTGAGGCCAATACAGGCTGGAGACAATGTAAGACATGTCAGCGTATAACACCAGGCCATATAAATACATTTTATATCATAATAGACTTAAAGGGGTTCTCTGCTTTGAACAATCCCTACTTTTTAGAAGCATCCTGAGACTAGTCCAAAACCTTTCAATGTTATGCCATGTAGCTTAAAATTTCCACCCACTCATAAAAGGCCTACTCCATGCAGGCTCTCACCTAAGAGATCAGGCAGAGCGATTCATGAGTGCTCTGCCTGATCACAGAGAGAAGTGCGTGGCTGTACAGTAACAGTTGTATAGTCTTCTCTGTCCTCTCCCTGATCTATCAATGTTCAGCCAGGAAAACACTGGAGCCTTGAGAGGAGGGTAACCCACTGGACATCAGGTATGGAGGATTAACCCCTACTCTGCCCTAGACCACCAGAAATAGTCATTAACCTCCTATTTGCCCTAAGCCATCAACAATGTCCTAAATCCTCAGGGATGCTGTTGATAACACCCTTCTCTGCCCCAGACAACTAGGGATCCTGGAAATAACCTGATCTATCCTACTGACCCCCAGAGATACATACTTTAACCCCTTCACTTTCCTAGGCCATTAGGATTGTGGACGTTAACACTTTTTCTTGCCGAGACTGTGCTCACTATCTACAAAGGCTTAAAGAGAACACAGTAGGGAGCAATAGGGAATACATTCTCTCTATTGCTAGAGAATTATTGTCTTATGGCCCTCATATACTGGCCAATAATTGGGTTAATACACATAGGAGGACTCATTCCCAATACCTGGTTGTGTTTCGTTGAGTTATCACATATTTTCTTCTGGCTCTAAATGTCAGTCTGTCACAGCACATTGTCCTGATGTCTGTAAACAGGGCATGTGCCACTAACACAATGAAATGGAGGACATACCATTATAGCAGATGTAGTTCCTCCCCCAAGCAGTTTGCATTGGCCCTTAATGTTACGGTTTCTCTCATTTACTACTGCATTGACTCTAATGTGCTTTGTTTAGGCCACTCTCATTGCTAAATATAGCCAGAAATTTTGGAGGTTGCTGAAGTAAATGAATTATTTGTAAGGGGTAATGAGGATCATTTCATTTCTATCTAAAGCTACTTATCCTTACATGACTTGCTGGTAAGGATTATCTATATACTGGTAAATCAGCAGCTAGAGTCATAGAAAAAGGGGATCAAAGTGTATGAAATAACATTGTAAATTTTGGTGCATGGATGGTTTTGCTTAAAAATGTGCAATTTTTGCCATATTTGTGCCCCAGACCTCAATTGTCCAAAAAGTGGGAGTGTCCAGAGGGGCACATCCAGACAAAATTACTATAATTTATGCCAGAAACTGGCTCCATTGCAAGGGAAATGAAGACTAGCATATGAAATGCCAGTCTTTATAAATCTCCCCCAAAATTCATAAACTAAGACAATGGGATTGGTTGCCATATTTTGCAAATGCTCTTTACGGTTAAAGATTTCCTACCAAGACTTTATGAACTTTGATGTATTGGCATCTTTCAACATCATGTGAAAAATTATGTCTATGCATATAACATATTTTCCATTCTGTATATAATATCTAGCTTGCCACACTGCTGACCATAGCAGTAACAAGCTGCATGTAGCAGAGACAACTGGCATGTAACACAATGTGCCACCTGACTTCTGTATGTAGCCAGCAAGGCCATTCTGTGCAGCCTCCAGCATTACGAACAAGCACCATGCACAAAGTAAGTGTCTTGCCTTATCTATAAATGTGTACACAGTAGTGCATTGGCATTTAGTCTTCTGTATCCATTGTGTCATGTCCACTTTGTAGTTAATTTCTTTACAAACTGACATGACGCTGCAAAATTACAACATTAGGGCAAATTTATCAATAGAAGTCTGCCACTTTTCTGTCTACATTTACAATAAAATTTATGCTGCGCGGCATTTATGACATATTTATGAACAGTGTACACCAGAAAGAACAGAAAAATACAATAGGCTAGACACTTTTAATTAATGTGCACCAGAATAGGCGCGGTTTAGAAGTGTCTCACTTTACGACACATTTATGAAACATAAAAGAACAAATATAGAGAAGATTTTCTTGTGCAAAGTAGACCAAGTTTAAAATGGTGTAAACTTAGTTGAAGATTCTATTGAGACAGAATTTTTGTGCCTGGGCAATAGAAACACGCTTTTTTGTACAATGGAGACAATTTTTTTTTTTTTGACACAATAGAGACTATTTATTTATTTATTTTTTTGCATCATAAAAATGAACCAGAAGATGGTGCATGTGAAAGTGAGAGAGATTTATGAATGTCCATACAACAGGACAAACAGGAGTCATAGGGGAACATTTATCAATACTGTCAGACTTTGCACAGTACGTAATTTTAGACATAGTTATGAATCTGTTGTATGGACCTTCATGGAGTGTATGGAGTGTTTCGAGAAGCTCCAAAATTCTGATTGAAATTCTGGTGCACGTTTTTCAAAAGTATCGAACCAGTTGTATTTTCTGTTCTTTCTGGCCATTATATATCATGCACTGATATATACCCATGACTTCCAGATTTGCATGTCCCCAATGCTGAAGCTGAACTAAACCAGAATTCCCGGGTCTTTATACCAATTTGAACTAGGGAAGGGCTTCCAGCTGTCTGTGTCTGGACAGCTGGACAAAAGAAATAACATGAAAGGACCCAGGAAATCACACATTGTCCAAGGAATATTTGCATTAACAGGAAACCTGAATAAGGCCATAAACATGGGAATATGGCCATAACAAAGGGTGACAAATGAGCAGGAAACTGAACCACAATAACATTCATGGATACATGTGTGATGTTATATATATATATATATATATATATATATATATATATATACACATACATACATACATACATATATACACATACACACAACAGATACATATAGATAGGTCAGTTAAGACATTAACCATGTCATATCACATCAATAAGACTATGATTTTGTGGGAAAAACATGTCCTATTACAACTTTTCATAAATATGTCATGAATGCTGTGCACCATAAATTTTGGCACAAATGTAGAAAGAAAAGTATTAGACTTCTATTAATAAATATTCCCCATAGTTTTGATAGTATTGATGTGACCCACTGTATCCAATGTGATCTTACTCAGAACCACAGAATGGGCTTTATAGATGTTATTATAGCCACATCAAGTGGTGCAGTCCACCCACATGGAATGTGCACCCCTGTCCTCAGTCTGCTGGAAACCTGTAAGAATATTAATACTGTAGATATTATGCACTCCCATCCATTTGCTGAGCAAATAATTTGTAATCGTATTTTAGAAAGGTCTGAACACTCCATAACGTCTCGGCATAGATGCAGTACAGAGATGTGTCGTATGATTTCTAGCCTATGTTGCATTTTTTCAAGCAATAGCAATAAAATCAGACCTAGGAACATTTACAGAAGCGTCTTTAAGGCTATGGCCCCACGTTGCAGAAACGCAGCTTTTTTTGTTACAGATTTTGTTGAGGTTTTTTGAGCCAAATCCAAGAATGGCTACAAAAGAAATGGGAAATATAAAGGAAGTTCTTATACTTATACCTTCTGCTCAATCTACTCCTGGCTTTGGCCAAAAAAAAAAAAAGCAGTAAAATCTGCAACAAAAAAAGCTGCTTTTCCGCAAGGTGGGGCCTTAGACTAAAGGGGTTTTCTGGCCCCAAATGGATAGGTCATCCATAACTGATCTTTGGAGGTCTGAAACCCAGACCCCACATGGATCAGTTGTTCCAGCATCCTCCAGGTGCTAAAAGCTGAAGCAGTGGACGTGGACTGGAAACATTTTGTTCCTATTAAGTAACAGGAGCGAAGCAGCATCCCCATCCATTGTATAGCAGTGGTTTCCGGGGAACTGCAGCACCGTTCCATTCCATTAATAGGAGCAGACTGCACAAACTCCCTGACCACTGCAGTTGATTCCTGTGCGTAAAGTCTGCTTGAATAGCTGAACTGGCCGGGGTCCGGATGTCAGACCCCAACAGATCACATACTGATGACCTAGCCTTTGGATATGTCATAAGTATGAAAAATCCATTTATGGCGAAAAAAAAACCCTTTATGAAAAAAAAAGCTATAGCTGTATAGCAGAAGCAAAACTACATGTACTGTTGAACTCTGTAAAAACAGTGTTGGTGCAATTTCTGGTATCGCCACTACATGTAAACTCAACCTTAGTGCCAGGGTCTGTGGACCTTAATGTTCCAAGCAACTCTCAAGAAACTTGACTTCCTTGATAGGTTTGTAGTAAGACATGGACCCATTTGGATATGGACTGATAGTTCCTGCAAACTCCTTGAAAAAAAAAAGTGATATATAAATAACCATACATCCAGTACTAGATGCATCAATCATCATAGCAGCATGGTACTTCTATGGATCCTCTTAGTAGCAGTACACTACTGTTAAAGGGGTTTTCCCATCAATGCAAGTGATTCTCTATCCCCTGTTCTCCCCATCAGTGATCTGCAAGTTGTACCCTACTCTAAGGATACAGAATCACTTGCCTTGATAGGAAAACCCCTTTAAGTGCAGAACTGCAGGAGTAGTCACATGACTACCTGTACACACTGTGCAGTACTGTGTCCTCCATAGGATCATGCACTAGCCTTGCACCTGGAATAACTCACCTAAATTTCAGAGTCTACTATCGAATATGAACCATCTCATCTAGGAAAGGGGTCTTCATGCAGCCAGTGCACAGCTGATCCATCCATAATGGGGCCTCATGTTGCAGTGGGGTACGTCGTGGATAAAAAGTGAAGTTGATATCATAATTTAATAGGCAACTGATAGAAGACATGTAGATGTCGGAGAATCGTATCAGCCTTCGGGAGAAGTATGTTGGGTTATGGAAAGTTCTAAAAATGCTGCCAAACTGAGGATTGAATAAGTTCTTGGTAATTGACCTGTAATTACAAATCATATCATATCAAGGAGTTGGTCATGTTTAGTGGGGGCTTATTTTATACCCTACATTTTTTTATTAGTTTTAAGTTAGGGATTTCTCCTTATGTTTATAAGCATACCGCTTGTCTAGTAGCAGCACCGCTGTATTACTCTGATTTTTTTAAAGAAATTATTGCACTTTACAAAGTAAAAAATGGCCATAACCTAGACCTAAATAAGCACTTCAGGTGAAGCTGACACTATCATGTTTCTACCAGCATTAGGGTTCCCCGGTGCCCATGATAAGGCTGTATTTAGCTGTGCCTATCCCCTTTCTCCTTGACTTTTGAGCAGGTATAACCTGTTTACACTACGTACTATGTTCTAATAAGTATCTGGATCAGACTTCCCAAGCATTGTCCTTCTATAAAGGTAATTCATCATTGGCATACAAGTGTTTATCGTACCCCTACAAGACCACAGAAAGGTAGGTTATACAAGTTTTTAAGCTTTTTTTTTTTTTTTTTTTTTCTTTAGAGCCATGCAGTGTCACCAACTCCAGCAACTCAAGTTCTTTTCATCTGTTACTAGGTGCCCTTCACCAATTCTGGCACAGTTGGATTTTTTTCTCTAGTCCTCGCCATTCCTGAGCAATCAGTGCCTCTAATTTTGGTGCCTGATATGATAACTAAACTCTCTAATGTGGGTGGTGTCAGTAACAGTCATGGGGGCGTGATTTAGCGCTCCAATCAGAAACAGACAATGTAAGAGCTTCCTTGTCTGTTCCTGTCTGACACTACCCACTTGACATTAAAGTGTCTAGTTAGCATATCAGACACCAAAACTAACAGAACCGATAGCTTGGCAACTGTGGAGGCTAGAGAAAAAATTCCAACTGCGCCAGAATCAGCGGAGAAGAGCCTATTAAAAGATAAAAAGGGCTCGAGTTAATGGAGATGGCGAAAGATCCTTTTTAATCTTACCACAGTGCCTTCCTTCACTTACGTATACAGTGGACAAGATGTGGCAGACCATACAATCTGATTATGTCTACACTAACTCTAATGAGAGGATCATCACTTAACTGGTAGCACCAAGTCAGCACTAAAAACTGAGCAAAAAATATAAACAACAAAGTTTTACCTTAATTCTTGACGCTCTTTCATCCACTCCATAAGAACTTGCCTGGACTCAGCATCTTGGTAAGTCTATAATGATATATGTAACATTGCGGCTTAGTGTGCATGTCGAGGGTTACTTGTTAGAAGAACATAACCACTGAGCCAACTTCATTAAATATGTTGTAAGAGTGGTGCTATAAAACAACAGCATAGATCACTGTCTTAGAACAAAAAGTAACATATATATGATTGCTGAATACCTTTCATTGATCTGTGTCTATTACTTAGTACAATTATTCATTGTTATAGTTTTGCATGTTTAGGTTAGTAAGTATTAATGGTTTTCTGCTACAGTACAAAAAATGCTAATAAGATTAAAGTATTCACATGAGAAAGAAAAGGCTTGTAGCCTACAGAGTATAATTCTGCCTCATTTATTTCATTGCTAACTGGATCTCAGTCTACACAGCAAAGCTAAAACCTGAGCTGCAAAAAATATAATGTTAGTCTATTCTGTGTTCACTAATGGGTAGAGTGATAAAAACTGGAAAACGTCAGGGTTTCATTATAAGGATGATATAATTGAAGGGACCAGTCACCTAGAAAAGTCAGTGCAGTCTGCAGGAAGTATGTTATAGAGCAGGAGCAGATTAACAGACTGTGAATACAAACACAGCTGTCAGTCACTGCATAGGACCAGACATTGAAATCCTAAACCCAGGGTGAGCAGAAATTTGGATGAAAAAATGACAAGTTATACTGAATCTTTCCTCAAAAAACTATACATAAATCCGCTCAGCTTCTCCAGCTCTATAGCATGTTGCCTGCACATTGTACTGCATTTTCCATGTGACGAGTTCCCTTCAAAATAATCCAATGTTCTGATGATACATTCCCTTTAGATCTACAAAAAGTAACATTTTTCCTGTACTTTGTTTTATACAAAGTGTAAGGGCAGAACCATGTATATCCATTTACACCACAAGTCATAAATGCAGACTAATGTGTGCAAATCACAATGTTAGACTGGGCAGAAGCTGTGGACCCTGCTTAGAGTATTATCCTCCTACATATAGTCCTTGGTCCAGTGCAATAAACAATGTAGGCTTTGAGGTTTTCCCTGACCTGCATCCTCTCCAGCAGCCCAGTAAGCGCCTGTTGCCAGGTCAGTGAATGCATGTACTGTTCAGTGTTTATTATCCGAATTTCATTCTCTAATTCAGGAACAATGGCTCCAGTTCTCCAGCCGTGTCGTAACATGAGATCCTGTTCACATGAGAAAGGGGGAGGGACAAGAAACAGTTCTCATTAGATTTAGAACTTCTGTCACGTTAACAAATCACTTTAAAGGGAAAGTGTCATTAGAAAATGACCTATTGTTTAAATCATGTTATTATATTAAAAACATTTTTAAGAATTTTTGGTGATGATGTTTATAATTTACCATGTTATTATCTAGATTTAAAAAAATAAACTAAAAATCTTGAAATTTCAACTCTTGCCACTAAGCCTACAATAATCTGTGATTTCCTGTTTCCTGGAGGTGAACCATGGGCATAGACACTGGTCTGAAGCAGACCCTGTTGACTTCTATGCATGCTCTGTGACCAATGCAGAGGTCATTGTGTAGAGAGGGGAGTACATAAGCTGTGACTGGTGGATTCTGTGTCTTATCTACACATATGTATGATAGCTGTGATCATCATTGTGCTGATAAGTGAGAGGGCTGCTGCAAAGAGAGAGGGCTGGAAGAGAGAGGGCTGCTACAAAGAAATCTATAGAAAACAGGACGTGTCAATACATTATAGTATAGTATATAGTGTACCATTGAAACTGTTGCTTCTGTGTCTTATCTACATATACATGATAGCTGTGATCATCATTGTGCTGATAAATGAGGAGGCTGCTGCAAAGAAATCAGGAAGTGTCGGTATATTATTTGACTTAGTGGCCAAATATAGATAATGACATGAAAAATAAAAAATAAACAAAAAATTCTGAAATTTTTTTTTCACACGAAACTTAATTTAAAAAATGTGTTATTTTCTGATTACACATTCCCTAGAAGGGTCTGTCTACAGGGGACTTAGTGAATTTTTCACATGGGAAACTGATACAGAATTCATAGAGTAATTGCTGTAGGTTTGCCATTCTACGTACTGCAAAGCTTGAAATCTGCAATGAAAACCTGCAGCATAAATTGACATATTGCGGATTTTATATCAGCACCTCAAGCTTCTGGCCAGAAATCCAACTGGTATCCATGCAAATCTGTATGTGACAAGCTGACAAGACAGCAACTCCATAAGAGCAGAATGTCATACTACTTACTGCTAGATCGCTATAAAGATGATCACCAAAGTAGAGCACCTTGGAGCCTCTCCAGCCTGTTAATCGCAGGAAATCAAACAGGTTTCCCTAAGGAGAAAAGTGTCAAGGAATAAGTGTGAACAACACACAAGTCTTTACATGCATATAAGGCACTGCATGTAGAACTGGAGGACTCAAGATTTTCTGTTTTTTATTTCCTATACCTCAGTTATATATATCCTTAAAATAGGGACAATAAGGAAATATCACTTCATGTACATACACCTTGAGATATGTAATTTGTATAATAAGGTTTCCTATATATTTGTAAACATTATACCCATAGCTGTCAACCTGTTTAAGAACTTGATGGATTTTTTGATACCAGCTTTAAGACAGACCTCTAATATTTCATCAGGGTGCTCCTACCAGGGCTTTGGAGTCGAAGTTGTAAAGTTGGGGTCAGGGATAGTTTTGAGTGGAGTTGGAAAAAAGTTACCAACTTCGACCTCAAAATAAAATTCTGAGTTATTTTACATATTATACAATTATTGATATTGTATAATTAATCAGATGCAGAGTATATTTACTTTTATACAACGTTAACCACTAGGTTTTTTTTTGTAAATTAGAGGAGCTTCTGTCTGACCATGGATGTTAGCCATTTTTGAAGGTTTGGCCTACTGACTCCACAGCACTGGCTTCTAACCCAGCCATGGTTTACCTGGTTTTGAGGCTTGCCCTGTATGCCTTATTTTAGGCGAGATTAATTTGATAAAGACTTTACCTCTGTTTTCTGCTCAGTATCTAGATACTGGCACTGTCTAAAATGAGGTGTGAAAGTTGTATGCCTCCAATTTTGAAGTAGAATTGAGAAAGTAGTAGAAAAGTGTCTGTCTAAAAGGAGGTCTACCACTTATGCTGAAATAATTCAGTTTCAGGCTAAGGCCCCACATAGCGGGCCACATCAAAAAAAGCGCTGCGGGACAAAACGTTGCAGCAACGCACGCTGTTTTACCCGCAGCGCTTTTTACAGAACGCTGCAGAGGTTTCCTTTGCTGACTTTCTGCTTCCATTATACCTATAGGGAAACCACCAGCATTTCTGTAGGTATAACTGACAAGCTGTGATTTCCAAAACTGCTTTGGAAATCACAACATTTCCGCTGCACTTATTTTTCTGCAATGTGTGGATGGGATTTGCTAGGATGGGATTTGCAGTGACTGTAAAACACTGCGTTTTTTTTTCCAAGGCCAAACTGCGGCATTTACAACACATGGGGCCCTGGCCTAAAGGAGACTACCACCAGCAAAATCTCTTCTAAACCACTTACATGCAGTTGTAGGGATGTTAGTAACATAGTGAACATAAACACCTTTTGTGTCAAACAATAATCTTACTATCAATAAAATTAACTTTTAATCTGTATGTGAATTAGCTGTTTGGTGCACCTATGGTGTGGTCCATCTACAATAGCTCCCATTGCTTTATAATATGGGGCAGCATTGGGTGGCACAGGAGAAAACAGATGTTCTGGAGGCGCTGCCATGCTTTTGCTGGTGGCAGAGTTCCAATAGTATATATTTATTATAATCTTCTATACAGCATGTTTTCCTAGTAAAAAAAATAAATAAATAAAACAAACTTTTTCTGTTACCTGTTTGTATATTTTTCCTTTTTCCAGACTATTGATCTTGTCCCATTGCAGTGAACCACTTTCATCCAGTCTCCTAAATGGCCTAATTATAATGGAAGAAAAATTATTAAAAAAAACAGTTTTCATTTTAACATAAATTTAAAGGGGCATTCCCATTTTAAGATTATTTGCTATCCATCAGGGGAATTTTGTCCCTTGTTCTGAATGGAAAGATGGTTGGGTCAGTGCATGCACCCCTCCATTCATTTCAATGGGGAGTGCAGGAAGTAGTTGAGTGCTATACTTTGTCTGTCTTTGGCACTCCAATTAAATTAGAGTAGTGCGGACCACCAATGATCTCCACGTTATCCGCTATCCTATGAAATCTAATAAACTTTCCCTATAATCATATAACAAAAAGGTCTCAGTACAACTGCATATCAAGTTCTGCCCTCCTCCTCTAACAACATAATCAATACAATAATAAGGCTAGGTTCACACCTGCACATGCTGTCCGTTCGGGGTTTCCGTCCCCAAATCTGCTTAACAAATGCGGAGAGAAAAGTCCTGCATTTTTCCACCTTTTTCGAGCGGAAACTGGGCAGAGACCCAACGGACCCCATTACAGTCATTATAGTAAACCCTTTTTACGCGGATTAGGCTTTGGAAGTTCTTCGGGTCCCTAAGTGGACCTGACGAACGGAAACCCGAACACAGGTGTAAACCTAGAGTCAGCGCCCATTTGTTTCTATTTGATCCATGCAGTGTGTAGCACATACTTGCGTCGGTCAGTGAAGAAAGCAGGTTTGTCAGCCCGTACTATAATCACATCAAACAAATCTCTCCATTCCTTCCCCGCCATGTGCTTCATTCCCTTATCTCTGAAAAAACACAAGAAACAACAAACCGTATTCTATTGTGTGACATTTGTAACTACATGGATCGTACAAGGTCATTGCTGGAACACAAAATCAATGTTTATACAGTAATGTTTTTGGTCGGCAACACTTCCAAATCAGATATAGTATAAAGAGCCTGTGTCTGTTGCGTCTACTGCTTCACATACATACACCAGCATGTTCTGTAGTGTATCCTGATGGGAGTGGTAGCTGAAGAACAGCCAACTTGATAACATCAACCAGCTATGCTGACAGGTAAGGACAGACTGTTCTGTGATTCGGAAATAGGAAATCATAGATTCTGGTTAACCTTTTATAAGATAATGTATTATTATATTAGAAACCATTGCAAAACAAACTATCTGGAAATTCACCAAACTTTCCAGCTAGCAAGTCCCCACTGCTCAGTTATTCGTTGGGGTGCTTCAGGGTGAATAATGGGGTGCGCATTTTCCCTAAAAAGTCTGTCATAAACAAAATTGATTTCCTATGTCGTCAGGATACCACATTCACAGTCATTGTATTCTGCAGGACTTGGACACCCTGTGTGCAATATACATTTTATCTACTGTGAGCAGTTCATAGGTCACGTATTTAAGTGTGTGGCATGTGGTTTCATATTTTAAAGTAGCAGTCCCCCCCCTTTTTTTTTTTTTTTTTAATGGGGGGCCCCCCCTTTGTTTCTACATTGATGGTTCAGTGGAGTGGTGTAAGAATTAAACTTACTAGATGTGTTATTCCGCTGATATGTTGCCCCACTTGACCTGCTCCTGAGTTGCTGTGATCTGCTCTCCACAGTAGCTGTAAGTCACTTTCTTATTCACTGAACCGAAACTCAGGCTTTTAATATTTTCCTATGGAACTCAGACCATGAATCTTACAGGAATGCTTTGAGAACCTAGTTCTGTTTCAGTGAATAAAAGAGTGATCTCTGGCAGATCAAAAACACATCACACAGGGCAATATATCTGCCTAATAACACAATTAGTATGTGTAACCCTTACACCACCCCATTGAACCACCAATGTAGCAATGAGAGGGCATTAAAAAAAAAAAAAAAAATACAGTGGACTGATTCTTCAAGGCTTCAAGTTTGGTATATACGGTATACGCACAAGTATATGGCTGGCAGTGCTGTTATCAAGCAAGTTTAAAGGGGTTGTCCAAGGTAACTGGAAATCCCTACACTAATCTAAACACCCTCTCTCCTCCTACTTTCTAAATAACATAATTAATCAAAAATATATATTTACCCATATCCCTGGGGCGGTCATGTGACACTTTCTAATTATCCGGTGACAATCCGTATCCTTACCTTCCACACTTCTTCCTGGGGGACGGCTCCTCCTTCTTTACTGATTCTGCAGGCGCGCCCCTCTTCTCCAAGCTCTACTCTGCGCACTGCTGCCGATAATCCACCTCTGCTGCGCAACTTCCACGCATGGGCAGTAGAGGTGGATCATCGCTACAGAGAACAGAGCAGCGCTGGAGAAGTATATATGTAAGTATATAATAGGGTCGGGGGTTGGGCTGAGTGGGTAGGGAAGGGTGGGATAGATAATAATAATAATAGTCCTTTAATAGTCCCACAATGGGGAAATTCAGTGTGTTACAGCAGCAAAGATAAGCAGATACAAATACAAATACAACATGTACAGGAATGTTCCAAGGTGAGAGGCATTACATTAATAGCAGACAGACAGATAGGACGTAGCAGAGGGGGGGGGGGGGGGATTTAACAGGCAGAGAGATATTTCAGTTCTCTGTGTGTAATGATCTCCGCTTAGGTCGGTGTTGGTTGTACAGCCTAACCGCGGTGGGGAGGAAAGACTTCCGATAGCGCTCCTTCTCACACCTAGGGTGGAGCAGTCGGTCACTGACAGTACTGCTCAGCGCGATCACAGTCTCATGCATGGGATGGGACTTCTTCTTCTGCATGGAGCTCACCACGGACAGTATCCTTCTGTCACCCACCTCCTGCACTGGGTCCAGTGGGCTCCCCAGGACAGAGCTGGCCCTTCTAATCAGCTTGTCAAGTTTATTTCTGTCCCTGGTTGATATACTGCTCCCCCAGCAGGCCACTCCAAAGAAGATGGCTGATGCCACTACCGAGTTGAAGAAAGTTCTAAGAAGTGCCCCCCGGATTCCAAAGGCTCTCAGCTTCCTAAGCAGGTAGAGCCTGCTGTGGCCCTTCCTGTACAGGGCCTCCATATGATCTGCCCAGTCCAGCTTATTATTAAGGAGCAAACCCAGGTACTTATAGGTGTTCACAATCTCGATGCCCGTCCCCAGGATGTCCACTGGTTTTGGAGGGCATCTGCCTTTACGGAAGTCCACCACCATCTCCTTGGTCTTCCCCGCGTTAATCTTCAGGTGGTTCCGGTGGCACCAGTCCACAAAATGCTGGTTCAGTTCTCTGTACTCCCTGTCATCATCATCTTTGATGAGACCCACTATTGCAGAGTCGTCAGAATACTTCTGTAGGTAGCAGCTGGATGAGTTGCGCCTAAAATCTGCAGTGTACAGTGTGAAGAGGAAAGGGGTGAGAACCGTACCCTGAGGTGCCCCCGTATTACAGATCACGGTACCTGACACACAGTCTCGGGCTCTCACGTATTGAGGTCGATTTGTGAGGTAGTCTAGGATCCAGTTGGAGAGGTTGTGGTCCACTCCAGCAAGGCCCAGCTTGTCTCTCAGTAACCTGGGCTGTATGGTGTTAAAAGCACTGGAGAAGTCAAAGAACATTATTCTTACTGTGTTCCCTGGTTTCTCCAGGTGAGACAGAGCCCTGTGCAGAAGATGGATGATGGCATCATCTACCCCAATGCCCTGCCGATATGCAAACTGGAGGGGGTCCATAGCGGGGATCACTAGAGGGCGGAGATGTGATAGAGGAACAGGGAGGGGGTGTATGGGAAGGAGGGTGGGGAAGTGAGGTGAGGGGTTAGTGTGGAAGTTACATAGCAGGAAATTGAACCATGTAAACAAATGCAGGAGATACTAGGAGCTCCCAGAGACACCCAGAAATCACTCAAAACACAGCTAAAGATATATGGGTGCATTTATTAACCCATTAATAGGACTAACAGACATTTAAAAAAAAAAAAAAAAATTTTGCCCGGAAAACCCCTTTAACCACTTCCGGACCGCCCATTGGGTTTTTACGTCTGGAGAGTGGTTGTCTAGATCTGCAAGGACATACCGGTACGTCTTTGCAGTTTTAAGCAGCTGCACAAAATCGTGCAGCTGCAGAAACAGGGAGACAGCTGTAACTACAACCGGAGCTTCCCTAGAGAAGGCAGGGATGGTTTATTACCGTCCCTGCCTTCCCGATCGCTGTGTACACAGCGCTCAATGAGCTCTGTATACACAACTATGGGAGCCGCCATGATGCGGCTCCCCTCTGACCTGGCAGTCACGTGATCCGCCGGGATCAGAGACTTAGAGCTGCTGGGTCCTACAGGACCCAGATCAGCTCTATAGTAACGTGCAGGAGGCTGTATTCCTCCTGCAACTGGGGCTAAATGTACCAGCCCCAGGTACAGAGGAAATCAGCCTCCCCAACAAAAAAAAGAAGTGTTCAGTTGCCCCCAAAGGTCTATTATGACCTTATGGGGACACAATGTAAAAAAATAAAGAAGTAGAAAACTAAAAATTAAAGTAAAATAATTTAAAAAATAAATAAGCCCTTATCACAGGTTCTAGCCCCACCCCCGATGACACAATACAAATCACAATAACAAGAAAATTATCAAAAAAAAAAAAAAATGTTTTTATTGAAGCAGGGAAACAAGGCCTAAAGATACACAGTCAGGTTGGTTTGGGACACTAAACCACCCACAGGTCCTTATAGACCCAGGGTTTGTTGTACCAAATTGCCCGGTTTTAAATCCATCCGTACCATAAATTGAAAAAAAAATTTATTATCTGTCTACAGATGAGTCTCATCGGACCCATCTCTGATGCTCCCGGGGCCTGCGCTTTTCTTCAGTGAAGCCGAAGATGTACACCGCAGCTTCACAGTGCAAGTGCCGGAGGTACAGGGCATGAGCACTGAAGCCGAGGAGTACGCCTCTGGCTTCAGTGAAGAACTGCGCAGATGCGGGGAGTACAGCGGCAGGGTGAGTATGAATCTTTTTTATTTGTATTGTGGGCACGGATGGCTTTATTACAGGGTGATTTACACTAAACCCCCAGTCCATAAACCACCTTTGGGTGGTTTAATGTCCCAAATTGCCCTGGCGGATTCTCTTTTAAAGCATATCCTGCATATGATGTACATCAGAGACTTTCCCAATACATGTCAAACCAACACTGCAAATAAAGCGTGAACAGGTCCTATACGACAAGTCTGGTACTTAAAAATATCAAAAGACTGTCAAACTGGGACTAAAGATGGGTATGATAACCTGTAGACAGACTCTAGTTTGTTATGTAAACCTTATCAGCACTGTACATTAGGAAGCCTACGTAATAGATGTGAGATCAGTCATATGTTACATTCACCTTAGTTTTATAGACAAACAAGTAAATGATGTGAAAATCCTTACACAAAGCTGAAGGGGCTGTTGGTGATGAGAAAAAGTTTCTTATTGTGTTTTACAAGCCTATTAAGAACAGCAAAGACTTTCTCCCCATGAAGGATGTAGTGCTCTGAAAGGAGAGAAGACCATAAGAGAATTGTTAGTTATGATTGCATCTACACAAAAGTACACACTTAACCCCTTAAAGAGGTATTCCCATCTCCAAGATCATATTTTACACAGTGTTTTACACAATATATTACTCTATCTCCGTTTGTCAGATACAGCTGAACATGTATCCTCTGTGTGTACAGCTAGTTGCCTAGGTTTTAGACCACCCCTGCTATGTAGTTGCAGTGGCTTGGCTGATGACATCAATCCTTGTTCCTGGCCACCTCTATTCTCTTCTCTTCAGTGTGACGATGGCTATTGGGGCAGTCTGTCAGCACTTAAATAGGGGCTAGAACAGTGATCAGTCTCTCTGTTATCTCTGTGTATAAATCCAGAGATAACAGTGTGCAGTTAAAAACCAGCTTAGTTATGGTGCGTGCTACTGGCCTGAATATCAAACAAGTTCGTCCACCAACTTGTCACTGAAACCAGGAGTGGAGGGAAGAGGAAACAGGTGGAGAGAAGAAACCCTTAGATGAGAAAATCCCCTTAAAGGACATGTATTTTTTTGTTTTTCATAATTTTACAATTTTTTGTCAATGTTTCGGATTGTTCGCCTTGTTTTTTGCAGCATGGTTTTTATTTTTCAACCATCCTAGGATGATTGTAAATTTTATTGTCTCTCTTTGAGAGGGGGAACAATTCCAGAACTACATTTTGTGCCCTTTAACATATGGTATAAATAACATGTTACCTTTTATTCTGCTGGTTAGTATAATCATGGCGATACCAAATTTATATAGTGTTTTTCATCTTTTCCTAATTTTGCACAAATGTTTGGGGAAATCATCTTCTAAAAGCCATGAAGTTTATTTTTTTTTTTTTTTTTTCTTCATCAATAGAGCTAGTTAAGGGTTTGTTTTTTGCCAGACAAGCTATACGTTTTTTGTTTCCATTAGGGCACATATGACTTTTTCAGCACTTTTTATTTCATTTCTCTAGAGGCAAGGTTATCTTTCATCTGATCAGTAATAGAATACAGTGACAGCCTTCTTATTAGATCCTGCTGAAAGAAGGACCTAATAAGAGGATAAGGATGGCAGAAATACATGCAAGAGATGACCCTGGTGACAGCAACAGGTAATTCCAGTAATTTAAGCAGTTTTTTTTTTTGTACCACTCTTTATATTTACTATTGTGTAGGGGGATGTTTGTAGAACATTTTGTAGTTTTTATATTTTTTTAAACATTTCCTGAATTTTAACTTATTTTCAGTACTGGTAGATGACTAGCCCATGTGACTATCTGATCAGGGATATAATACACTAATAGCCTTCTTATTAGCTCTGGCAGACCCGGGGGCCTTGATCTTGCTGACACCTGCAATTATAACGCATTGGCACCCCCCCCAATTGTGGCAGGGTAGGATTGACTTTAAGGGGCAACTATAGTCAGGAACCTCTTACATGCCTTGGTCGCTATTAACTGTGGCAGTAAGGGGATAAATGCCTGGAACTGGAGTTATGAGCACTACAGCAGGGTGTCTGCTGTATGTTATAGCTGATACCTTCAGTTGATGGTGCCTGTTCAGCAACTGCGTCACTGCCGTCATCATGGTAAACATTTATTTCATAGTTGGTTAAAGGGGTTCTGCAAGATTTATGGGGCTCTCCATAAATATGGCCATCAGCATGTGCCAGCAATCTCACCTAGAATGTAAATAGGAGAGGTTGCATGCTTCTGCATATTTATTGGAGGGGTTTGCCTCGCTTCATACTGCCTTCTGATACTTCGCTCCTTTGTTCCTGTCCAGACAGGCAGGATAGTGACAGCACTGACTACGGCTGCATCATTGGTAGCTGACTGTAGGGCAGGCAGTGTGTGTTGCTCTATAATCAGATCCTAATAATACTGCCACACTAAAGTCCATAAGATCACTTATACAATTTGTTTGTATTCTGGCATGCCTTGAGAGCCATGTATCTTCATGGTTACAAGCCTATAAACAAACCCTGCAGTCACATGTTACTATACTGTTTTCTTCTAACCTATTCCACGGGTACACAAAATAGAAAGAAGGGAGGCAGAGCATCCTTCAAATGTAACGCCCTCTGAGCTCTGAACTTGCAGATTCACAATCATAAACGTGAGAGAAAGAAATAAACCAATGACATATAGTGCAATCTGAACTTCTTTAAGACTTCTTTGCATGATAAATTACATATAAAATTAATCTAAATGCAAAGTATTATATTGTAATATAATGACATTATATATAATATAACTATCAGACTTACCCATATCCTTTTCAATCCATTCATACATCATTCCTTTAACATGGACATCACGAATTGCATCCTATAAAAAAATGGGGTTACTCTGAACATATGTCATCTCAGAGGTAGGCTAGCATTGCTGTCTTCCGTCATAAGATGACAGCAACGGACATTAAACTGTCAAAGAGAACGGTCACCGACTGATGCTGTTTCCATTCCCATAAACACTAATGTAAACAATATGACAGAAGCTACTTTCCTTCATGTTTGTTTACTTTTGTAACAGAAGATAAAGTCTTGCATGCACTACTATGGCTCTACCGTTCTCCCTAGCAACGCTTTAAGGACTGCCATGGAGATTCCACCCCATACACATTAAAGGAGATTTACAATGCAAAATGCACCAGAATTCTGGAGTAATTGGTGCAAAAAAAAAAAACAACCTGTCTACCATACCTTGCATCACATTTATTAAGTGTTTTAGACTTTTATGACTTTCTTCCTAGAAAAAAGGCTTTACAGAATGTGGGAGTGGCCTATATTGGAACACCACATGCCAAGAAATGCACCACATTGCACAGGCAGGTGCACATTAAGACTGTCTAATTTAACTTTTCACTTTCTAACTTTTAGACAGAATTAGTAAGTCTGCCCCACTGTGTATGGCCAGTATGTACAGATGTAACAGTTGCTAAAGGGGGAGGGTCACATCAAATAACTGCATCTCCAGTTTTATACCACCTAGAACAGTGGTTTTGGTGTCATATGAAAGCTGAGCTGAGTTCATGCTAAACATCGAAGTCACATTTCTGACTGTATCTGGGCTTTTTATAGCTAGAACTGTGATCTTGGTTGCATATGAAAGTTGAGATTTACTGTTCTATGTTGTATATCACTGGAGATAAACCTATTTGAAATTACCTCCTCCCTTCTACAATTTATCTGTACATCTCTGAATAGTAGCAATGTATAGTAGACAGAATTTACTATTGCCTCTACATCATAAAACTGGCATAGATGTAATGTATCTTTGGCACATGGCCCTTTTTTGCATCAAAGATGCGCCACTTTCTCCTTTCTGTGCCCTGCTTAACACTTTTTACAAAAGTGGGTGGAGCAGAGCAGAAATCAAGATGGGCCAGGGACTCCTTGGGCCATCAAAACTGACATGATATATGCCAGAAATCTATCCCAATCCATGGCAGGAAAATTTCAATTCTAGCGCACAGGACCTCCTAAGATTCTCCCGCTGGCGCAATATATATCAATTACAACTGGCGTATGAAACAAAAATTTCTTTTAGTGTGTATGGAACCAATAATCCTTTGCAGTGCTTGGTTAGAGAGGAAGTAAAATAAGAAATGGAAGTAAAATAGCTTAGTAAAGTACAGTCATATGAAAAAGTTTGGGCACCCCTATTAATCTTAATCATTTTTAGTTCTAAATATTTGGGTGTTTGCAACAGCCATTTCAATTTGATATATCTAATAACTGATGGACACAGTAATATTTCAGGATTGAAATGAGGTTTATTGTACTAACAGAAAATGTGCAATATGCATTAAACCAAAATTTGACCGGTGCAAAAATTTGGGTACCCTTATCATTTTATTGATTTGAATACTCCTAACTACTTTTTACTGACTTACTGAAGCACAAAATTGGTTTTGTAACCTCACTGAGCTTTGAACTTCATAGCCAGGTGTATCCAATCATGAGAAAAGGTATTTAAGGTGGCCAATTGCAAGTTGTTCTCCTATTTGAATCTCCTCTGAAGAGTGGCATTATGGGCTCCTCAAAACAACTCTCAAATGATCTGAAAACAAAGATTGTTCAACATAGTTGTTCAGGGGAAGGATACAAAAAGTTGTCTCAGAGATTTAACCTGTCAGTTTCCACTGTGAGGAACATAGTAAGGAAATGGAAGACCACAGGGACAGTTCTTGTTAAGCCCAGAAGTGGCAGGCCAAGAAAAATATCAGAAAGGCAGAGAAGAAGAATGGTGAGAACAGTCAAGGACAATCCACAGACCACCTCCAAAGAGCTGCAGCATCATCTTGCTGCAGATGGTGTCACTGTGCATCGGTCAACAATACAGCACACTTTGCACAAGGAGAAGCTGTATGGGAGAGTGATGCGAAAGAAGCCGTTTCTGAAAGCACGCCACAAACAGAGTCGCCTGAGGTATGCAAAAGCACATTTGGACAAGCCAGCTTCATTTTGGAAGGAGGTCCTGTGGACTGATGAAACAAAGATTGAGTTGTTTGGTCATACAAAAAGGCGTTATGCATGGCGTCAAAAAAACACAGCATTCCAAGAAAAACACTTGCTACCCACTGTAAAATTTGGTGGAGGTTCCATCATGCTTTGGGGCTGTGTGGCCAATGCCGGCACCGGGAATCTTGTTAAAGTTGAGGGTCGCATGGATTCAACTCAGTATCAGCAGATTCTTGAGAATAATGTACAAGAATCAGTGACGAATTTGAAGTTACGCCGGGGGTGGATATTTCAGCAAGACAATGATCCAAAACACAGCTCCAAATCTACTCAGGCATTCATGCAGAGGAACAATTACAATGTTCTGGAATGGCCATCCCAGTCCCCAGACCTGAATATCATTGAACATCTGTGGGATAATTTGAAGCGGGCTGTCCATGCTCGGCGACCATCAAACTTAACTGAACTGGAATTGTTTTGCAAAGAGGAATGGTCAAAAATACCTTCATCCAGGATCCAGGAACTGATTAAAAGCTACAGGAAGCGACTAGAGGCTGTTATTTTTGCAAACGGAGGATCTACTAAATATTAATGTCACTTTTCTGTTGAGGTGCCCATACTTTTGCACCGGTCAAATTTTGGTTTAATGCATATTGCACAGTTTCTGTTAGTACAATAAACCTCATTTCAGTCCTGAAATATTACTGTGTCCATCAGTTATTAGATATATCAAATTGAAATGGCTGTTGCAAACACCCAAATATTTAGAACTAAAAATGATTAAGATTAATAGGGGTGCCCAAACTTTTTCATATGACTGTATATTCCAAAAATGTTTACCAAACGCTCTCCTACAAAATAGTTGTTAAAAAAAAAAAAAAAAAAAAAAACTATAGTCACATTTTAAGGTAAATAAACTTTATATCCTGACCTTAGGTGATTGGGATTACGAAATTGTTACAAGATATGAGATTTTTCTATGCCATTTCTATATATCGCATAGAAGTAAATAGGAGTTACAGAAACAGTAGTTCACTCACTTCTATAGGTACAGTGGGGGAAAAAAAAGTATTTAGTCAGCCACCAATTGTGCAAGTTCTCCCACTTAAAAAGATGAGAGAGGCCTGTAATTGACATCATAGGTAGACCTCAACTATGAGAGACAAAGTGAGAAAACAAATCCAGAAAATCACATTGTCTGATTTGTAAAGAATTTATTTGCAAATTATGGTGGAAAATAAGTATTTGGTCAATAACAAAAGTTCATCTCAATACTTTAGTAGTAAAAAAACAGGGTATGTATGAGCGCTACTTAATCAGCCAGACATGTATTAAAATAAAACTTTTTTTATTGGATCACAATGTTACTCCACAAGGTGGCGATATAAAGTATGGCAACACGTTTCGACGTCTTAATTGACGTCTTCATCAGGCCAACTAGATAAGAATCAAATAAAACAGTGGTATAGTATAATGTATAATAAATAATATAAGATATAATAAAAACATTGTTATACATAAGAAACAATCTACATGTATATACATAGACACACACAAACACATGTATGCATGTATGTACACACATATCCCAGCACACATATAAATGTACACATATGGTGGCAATCAACAAATGGTTAATGTATAAATAAGTAAAATGAAAAGTGAATGGATTGGTATAAGAACAAATATAGGTTAGATAGATATGAAAAATGGTTATAGTTAATGAGAAAGAGGAGATGGAGGATATATATGGTACCAAGATTAGATGATTAGGTAGGTAATAATAGAATAGGGGGATATATATGAATACGTCTAGGAAATAATTGTAATAAATGAAAAGAAGGGGGGAGGGATATGGTTGTGACATACAATAGATGAATGAGTAGTCAATACATCTGGTTGTTTATAAAAGGTGGTGGAGTGTGAGATTATATCTAATTGATACAATAAATAATTAGGATAGGGATGGGATAGTTGATAAAAAATGAAGTGAAGGATAGTTGATGAAAAAATGGATAATAAGCAGGAAATGAATGTGTATATATATATAGATACATGGATAGTTAGATGAATGAGCAATAAATAAATAATTCAATGGATAAATCATGGGTACATGAGCAAATAAATGGAACATCAGGTAAATAGATAGGTAATGATAATCCTAATAATTGATTGTAAATGTTTGTAGGGTTAAATGAGAAATATACTTAAAGTAGACTAAATAGTGGATATAATGTTTGTAGAAGCAACTACTGATTTGATATATACAGAGTTGATGTGAAATATAAACAAATAAATAGATAAATGTGACCTTAAAAGCATATAATGAATAACTAAATGGATATGGAGATGAAGGTTTAGACTTACCACGCTAGATCATGGAGCAGGCACAAAGTGTGCCCCTCTCATGATACTAGCGCTTTAAATAAGGGCTTGATTAGTGCAGGTGGCATTGAGAGAAAAAAAAAAAAAAGGTACATGTTTTTTTAAAAATTGGATTCTACAGTGTCATTAAGACCATGAGGCATGAGTGTATTAAGTTTGTAAATCCAAAAAGATTCACGTTGGCGGAGTTGTAAAAAACGGTTGGGAGCAGTATTAGGGATGTGTTCAATGGGGATGATGGAAATATGTTTGAAATCTTTTTGGTGTTTGAGAGAACAGTGTAGGGAACGGTTATGTTTTTTGAATCCCTTGGAAACATTTGATCGGTGGTTGTTAATGCGTAAGTGCAAAGGTTGGATGGTGCGACCAACATATTGAAGGTTACAAGGGCATTCTAACACATAAATAACATAATTGGTATTACAATTTAGAAATGAATTAATGGGGAAACTTTCGTTAGTAGTTTTGGATGTAATGAAGGTTTGTTGATGTTTAATATTACTACAACAAGCACATCGTGGGTGTCCGCATCTGAAAACTCCTTTTTTTAGTGATAGAGTGTTATCTGTTTTATTCTTTTCCGGATTCGGATTCGGCTGGGGGCTAAAAGATTCCGCAGGGTAGTGGCTCTTCTGAAAGTAATTGTGGGTCGTTTGGGAAGTTGTTGCTGAAGATAGCAGTCACTCAGAAGAATATCCCAGTGTTGAGTTATGATAGATTTTATTAGTTTATGACTGGAGTTGTATGTGGTTATAAAACTAGACCTGTGTTTGATGGGAAGGGTTGAAGGATCCTGTTTTTGTTTCTCTATTAAACATGAAGCCTGTGATAATTCAGAGGTTCTCTTAATCGCATTTTGTACTACAGATTTTGGATAATGTTTATCCATGAATCTGAGTTTTAATATTTTGGACTGGGTTCTGAAGGTGTCATTGTCATCACAATTTTTTGGAATTCTTTTTAGTTGGCTAAATGGTATATTAAGCCAGGGAATGTAGTGAGCACTGCGGTAGTCCAAGTAACTATTGACGTCCACAGATTTAAAGTATGTTTCGGTGGAAAATGTATTATCTATGGTTTTAGAGATCAGGAGATCTAAAAATTCGATACTGGTCTGAGAGTAATGATGGGTGAATGATATTCCCATTTCATTATTGTTTAGAGATGTGATGAAATTTGAGGCTGATAATTCATCACCGTCCCAAACAAAAAACAAGTCATCAATATATCTTTTATAGAATATTATATGTTTACTGTTCTCACCTGGGGTTTGGATGTATGTTCTCTCAAATAAACCCATGAACAGATTTGCGTAGGATGGCGCAAACCTCGTGCCCATGGCGCAGCCCTTTGTTTGACGGAAAATGTTGTTTTGAAATGAAAAGATGTTATGTTCAAGTATGAATTGGATCCCATGTAAAATGAATCCTCTTTGTGTTGGAGGCATTGAGGAATTATTGGCAAGGAAATGATTGATTGCTGCTAGACCATGGGGATGGGCTATATTGGAGTATAGGGCCGATAAATCTGCTGTTAGGAGGGCCCAATTGGTTTTGGTAGCATTTCCATCATTTAAGGTTTTTAGATGGTTAATTAGTTGGGTTGAATCTTTAAGATACGAAGGAAGGTCAAGGACCAGTTTTTGAAGATGTAAATCAATAAAGTGTGAAAGGTTACTGGTGAGAGATCCAATGCCTGAAATTATAGGGCGGCCAGGTGGGTTGGTAAGTGATTTGTGAATTTTGGGAAGGTGGTAGAAAAAGGGTAAGGGAGGTTCCATGACTTGTAGGAACTTCTTTTCTTTCTTAGTTAGAAGGCCATTGCTGGTGGCTGAGTTAATAAGAGTTCTATATTCAGAAATATATGTAGGTAGTGGGTTGGTGTCGAGTTGTTCATAAAATTCTTTATCTTTCAAGAGGCGATTAGCTTCTAGAATATAATCCTCGCGGTTTTGTATTACTATGCCACCTCCCTTATCGGCACGACGTATTATAATGTTGGTATTTTCTTTGAGGTTTTTCAAGGCTTTAAATTCTGCTAAAGATAAGTTGTCTGGGGTTTTACGGGTAGTGTTGAGTTTATAAAAATCTTCATTAACCAAAGAAAAAAATGTTTCAATAGCTGGACCTCTGTGGTATGTTGGATTAAAGTTGGACAAGGGATGTACATCAACTGGGATAGGTACAGGCGTAGAGTTAGTGGTAAGAGTGGTAGATTGAGGGTGTATTGGATTTTCAATGATAGAAAAATGTCTAGTTAGGGTTAGTTGTCTAATGAATCTATTGAGATCCAGAAACAACTGGAACCCATTAGGTTGAGAGGTAGGGCAGAACGCCAGACCTTTGCTGAGTAGTTTAGTCTCGTCCAGATTAAGTATGTGACTGGATACTGCTCCCAACCGTTTTTTACAACCCCCGTTTTTTACAACAACATGTACCTTTTTTTTTTTCTCTCAATGCCACCTGCACTAATCAAGCCCTTATTTAAAGCGCTAGTATCATGAGAGGGGCACACTTTGTGCCTGCTCCATGATCTAGCGTGGTTAGTCTAAACCTTCATCCCCATATCCATTTAGTTATTCATTATATGCTTTTAAGGTCACATTTATCTATTTATTTGTTTATATTTCACATCAACTCTGTATATATCAAATCAGTAGTTGCTTCTACAAACATTATATCCACTATTTAGTCTACTTTAAGTATATTTCTCATTTAACCCTACAAACATTTACAATCAATTATTAGGATTATCATTACCTATCTATTTACCTGATGTTCCATTTATTTGCTCATGTACCCATGATTTATCCATTGAATTATTTATTTATTGCTCATTCATCTAACTATCCATGTATCTATATATATATACACATTCATTTCCTGCTTATTATCCATTTTTTCATCAACTATCCTTCACTTCATTTTTTATCAACTATCCCATCCCTATCCTAATTATTTATTGTATCAATTAGATATACTCTCACACTCCACCACCTTTTATAAACAACCAGATGTATTGACTACTCATTCATCTATTGTATGTCACAACCATATCCCTCCCCCCCTTCTTTTCATTTATTACAATTATTTCCTAGACGTATTCATATATATCCCCCTATTCTATTATTACCTACCTAATCATCTAATCTTGGTACCATATATATCCTCCATCTCCTCTTTCTCATTAACTATAACCATTTTTCATATCTATCTAACCTATATTTGTTCTTATACCAATCCATTCACTTTTCATTTTACTTATTTATACATTAACCATTTGTTGATTGCCACCATATGTGTACATTTATATGTGTGCTGGGATATGTGTGTACATACATGCATACATGTGTTTGTGTGTGTCTATGTATATACAGTCATGGCCAAAAGTTTTGAGAATGACACAAATATTATATTTTCACATGATCTGCTGCCCTCTGGTTTTTATGTGTGTTTGTCAGATGTTTTTATCACATACAGAAATATAATTGCATTCATATTATGAGTAACAGAAGCTTATATTGACAGTTAGAATGAGTTAATGCAGCAAGTCAATATTTGCAGTGTTGACCCTTCTTCTTCAGGACCTCTGCAATTTTCCCTGGCATGCTCTCAATCAACTTCTGGACCAAATCCTGACTGATAGCAGTCCATTCTTGCAGAATCAATGCTTTAATTTTGTCTGAATTTGTTGGTTTTTGTTTGTCCACCCGTCTCTTGATGATTGACCACAAGTTCTCAATGGGATTAAGATCTGGGGAGTTTCCAGGCCATGGACCCAAAATCTCTATGTTTTGTTCCCTGAGCCATTTAGTTATCACCTTTGCTTTATGGCAAGGTGCTCCATCATGCTGGAAAAGGCATTGTTGAGCGCCAAACTGCTCTTGGACGGTTGGGAGAAGTTGCTCTTGGAGGACATTCTGGTACCATTCTTTATTCATGGCTGTGTTTTTAGGCAAGACTGTGAGAGAGCCGATTCCCTTGGCTGAGAAGCAACCCCACACATGAATGGTTTCAGGATGCTTTACAGTTGGCATGAGACAAGACTGGTGGTAGCGCTCACCTCTTCTTCTCCGAATAAGCTGTTTTCCAGATGTTCCAAACAATCAAAAAGGGGATTCATCAGAGAAAATGACTTTACCCCAGTCCTCAGCAGTCCACTCCCTGTACCTTTTGCAGAATATCAGTCTGTCCCTGATGTTTTTTCTGGAGAGAAGTGGCTTCTTTGCTGCCCTCCTTGAGACCAGGCCTTGCTCCAAGAGTCTCCGCCTCACAGTGCGTGCAGATGCACTCACACCTGCCTGCTGCCATTCCTCAGCAAGCTCTGCACTGCTGGTAGCCCGATCCCGCAGCTGAAACACTTTTAAGAGACGGTCCTGCCACTTGCTGGTCTTTCTTGGGCGCCCTGGAGCCTTTTTGGCACCAATGGAACCTCTCTCCTTGAAGTTCTTGATGATGCGATAGATTGTTGACTGAGGTGCAATCTTTCTAGCTGCAAAACTCTTCCCAGTTAGGCCATTTTTGTGCAGTGCAATGATGACTGCACGTGTTTCTTTAGAGATAGCCATGGTTAACAGAAGAGAAACAATGATGGCAAGCACCAGCCTCCTTTTAAAGCGTCCAGTGGTGTCATTCTTACTTAATCATGACAGATTGATCTCCAGCCCTGTCCTCATCAACACCCACACCTGTGTTAATGGAGCAATCACTGAAACGACGTTAGGTGGTCCTTTTAAGGCAGGGCTGCAATGATGTTGAAATGTGTTTTGGGGGATAAAGTTCATTTTCTAGGCAAATATTGACTTTGCAAGTAATTGCTGTTAAGCTGATCACTCTTTATAACATTCTGGAGTATATGCAAATTGCCATTAGAAAAACTGAAGCAGTAGACTTTGTAAAAATTAATATTTGTACCATTCTCAAAACTTTTGGCCATGACTGTACATGTAGATTGTTTCTTATGTATAACAATGTTTTTATTATATCTTATATTATTTATTATACATTATACTATACCACTGTTTTATTTGATTCTTATCTAGTTGGCCTGATGAAGACGTCAGTTAAGACGTCGAAACGCGTTGCCATACTTTATATTGCCACCTTGTGGAGTAACATTGTGATCCAATAAAAAAAGTTTTATTTTAATACATGTCTGGCTGATTAAGTAGCGCTCATACATACCCTGTTTTTTTACTACTTTACTATTTGCACTACCACTGTCCTACAGACAGGTGGTCCCAGGGGGAGCAGCAACTTTCCAGACTCTTTCTCTCTTTTTACCATACTTAATCCTGAGGCATTACTATCCAGGTCCCCACAGGACCACCAGAGGCGCCAGTGTGGTAATAAAACCTTTTTCTTTTTATTTATCTCAATACTTTGTTCTATATCCTTTGTTGATAATGACAGAGGTCAAACGTCTTCTGTAAGTCTTCACAAGGTTGGCACACACTGTTGCTGGTATGTTGGCCCATTCCTCCATGCAGATCTCCTCTAGAGCAGTGATATTTTGGGGCTGTCGCTGGGCAACACGGACTTTCAACTCCCTCTAAAGGTTTTCTATGGGGCTGAGATCTGGAGACTGGCTAGGCCACTCCAGGACCTTGAAATGCTTCTTATGAAGCCACTCCTTCGTTGCCCTGGTGGTGTGCTTGGGATCGTTGTCATACTGAAAGACCCAGCCACATTTCATCTTCAATGCCCTTGCTGATGGAAGGAGGTTTGCACTCAAAATCTCACGATACATGGCCCCATTCATTATTTCATGTACACAGATCAGTCGTCCTGGTCCCTTTGCAGAGAAACAGCCCCAAAGCATGATGTTGCCACCCCCATGCTTCACAGTAGGTATGGTGTTCTTTGGATGCAACTCAGCATTCACTCTCCTCCAAACACGACGAGTTGTGTTTCTACCAAACAGTTCTACTTTGGTTTCATCTGACCATATGTCATTCTCCCAATACTCTTCTGGAACATCCAAATGCTCTCTAGCAAACTTCAGACGGGCCCGGATATGTACTGGCTTAGGCAGGGGGACACGTCTGGCACTGCAGGATCTGAGTCCCTGGCGGCGTAGTGTGTTACTGACGGTAGCCTTTGTTACGTTAGTCCCAGCTTTCTGCAGGTCACTCACTAGGTCCCCCGTGTGGTTCTGGGATTTTTGCTCACCGTTCTTGTGATCATTTTGACCCCACGGGGTGAGATCTTGCGTGGAGCCTCTGATCGAGGGAGATTATCAGTGGTCTTGTATGTCTTCCATTTTCTAATTATTGCTCCCACAGTTGATTTCTCCACACCAAGCTGCTTGCCTATTGCAGATTCAGTCTTCCCAGCCTGGTGCAGGTCTACAGTTTTGTTTCTGGTGTCCTTCCAAAGCTCTTTGGTCTTCACCATAGTGGAGTTAGGAGTGTGACTGTTTGAGGTTTTGGACAGGTGTCTTTTATAATGTTCTTTGATTTCTCCAGTGCTTTTAACACCATACAGTCCAGGTTACTGAGAGACAAGCTGGGCCTTGCTGGAGTGGACCACCACCTCTCCAACTGGATCCTAGACTACCTCACAAATCGACCTCAATACGTGAGAGCCCAAGACTGTGTGTCAGGTACCGTGATCTGTAATACGGGGGCACCTCAGGGTACGGTTCTCGCCCCTTTCCTCTTCACACTGTACACTGCTGATTTTAGGTGCAACTCATCCAGCTGCTACCTACAGAAGTATTCTGACGACTCTGCAATAGTAGGCCTCATCACAGACGATGATGACAGGGAGTACAGAGAACTGAACCGGTTTTTTGTGGACTGGTGCCACCAGAACCACCTGAAGATTAACGCGGGGAAGACCAAGGAGATGGTGGTGGACTTCCGTAAAGGCAGATGCCCTCCAAAACCAGTGGACATCCTGGGGACGGGCATCGAGATTGTGAACACCTATAAGTACCTGGGTTTGCTCCTTAATAATAAGCTGGACTGGGCAGATCATATTGAGGCCCTATACAGGAAGGGCCACAGCAGGTTCTACCTGCTTAGGAAGCTGAGAGCCTTTGGAATCCGGGGGGCACTTCTTAGAACTTTCTTCAACTCGGTAGTGGCATCAGCCATCTTCTTTGGAGTGGCCTGCTGGGGGAGCAGTATATCAACCAGGGACAGAAATAAACTTGACAAGCTGATTAGAAGGGCCAGCTCTGTCCTGGGGAGCCCACTGGACCCAGTGCAGGCGGTGGGTGACAGAAGGATACTGTCCATGGTGAGCTCCATGCGGGAGAACAAGTCCCATCCCATGCATGAGACTGTGATTGCGCTGGGCAGTACTGTCAGTGACCAACTGCTCCACCCTAGGTGTGAGAAGGAGCGCTATCGGAAGTCTTTCCTCCCCACCGCTGTTAGGCTGTACAACCAACACCGACCTAAGCGGAGATCATTACATACAGAGAACTGAAATATCTCTCTGCCTGTTAAATCCCCCCCCCCCCCTCTGCTACGTCCTATCTGTCTGTCTGCTATTAATGTAATGCCTCTCACCTTGGAACATTCCTGTACATGTTGTATTTGTGTTTGTATCTGCTTATCTTATCTTATCTTTGCTGCTGTAACACACTGAATTTCCCCATTGTGGGACTATTAAAGGACTATTATTATTATTATTATTATACTGATAACAATGTCAAACAGGAGCCATTACTACAGGTAATGAGTGGAGGACAGAGGAGCCTCTTAAAGAAGACGTTACAGGTCTGTGAGAGCCAGAAATCTTGCTTGTTTGTAGGTGACCAAATACTTATTTTCCACCATAATTTGCAAATAAATTCTTTAAAAATCAGACAATGTGATTTTCTGGATTTGTTTTCTCATTTTGTCTCTCATAGTTGAGGTCTACCTATGATGACAATTACAGGCCGGCCTAATCTTTTTAAGTGGGGAACTTGCACAATTGGTGGCTGGCTAAATACTTTTTTCCCCACTGTATTATGCAAATAATATAAGGGTAGGTTCGCCCTACCATCATTTTATGTCCGTTGCTCTCATCCATCACAAATGCAGATAGAGCCTCCTCCATCGAATGTCCATCTGCATTGATCAACAAAGTAAAAAAAACCTTTCTTCCGTCATGTCTATTTACTTTCCGGTATGCAGGGCTTTTTCTTCGATTACAATAGAAAAACAAACATGATGGCAGAAAATGTCCATAGTTATAGTCAATGGGAACAGACAGACAGAGGGGGCTCTGTCTGTGTCCATTACTCTACTACCATTTATGTCTGTTGCTGTCATCCTATGACAGATGACAGCAACGGACATTCATAACAGTAGTGTGAACTTACCCTAAGACAGCCCACTTGGCTGTTTTTGTAATACTGGCCATCTCAGGTGGTTGCAGAGGGGTGTTCGCATTTCAGTCATGAAAGGCTAAAATGAGATTAACCCTTTAACCTATTCAGTTAGAAAGGAATACCCCTTTAATGATCACTTACTGTGGTATCTTTATAAAGATGAACCGGGTCAAAGTCAATACCATTGCTGAGGAAGAAATCAGTAACACAGGAAATGAGAGTCATCTCAGGTAGAGAGAAAATATCCATGAATTGTTTCATTGTGGGACCCTATAATAGATACATACCATTGTATCATGAGGGCAAATATTCATAGTAAATTTTACCAACTTAGTTCATCCAACAGGGGATATGTGTAATCAGATGTGAAAATTGCTAGATTTATTTACTTATAGTCAGGATTTGCCCTGAAGCTTACAATGCCACTGTATGCAACTACCCTTACCGGAAGTTAGTAAAGTATCTTGGGCAATGCAACTACAGGGTGCCTGATTGGATCAATCACCATGATACTGAGAGTCTATGAAACACCTGCTAAAGCAATTCCCCATCCAGTGGCTAGAGAGCCCCCTATGGCTCCTCAGCCAAAAACTGTGTTTTTAGTGCAGATTTTGCCAGAACCAAAAGTGGCTTCCAAAGGAATTAGAAATATAAAGGAGTTTCTTATATTCACATGTATTATCCATTTAAAGAGGACCTTTCACCACCTGCAACAAGTCCACCATTTAGTAGCTGCTGCTCCACTTTTTGGAATGATTTTTCTATCCCCTGCCATTCCTGAGCAATCAACACTGTTTTGGTGCCCGATATATTATTTAGGCTCTGCACTGTCAGGAGGGCGGTGTCAGACAGGAGCAGGCAAGGAGTGCGATTCTGAGCACTGACACTGGCTGCCTCTGATTGGAGCTCTGAATCACACCCCCTGCCTGACACCTCCTTTCTGACATTACAAAGCTTAAATAGCACATCAGACATTAAAACTAACTGTGCTTGTTACCTCTGGAATGGCGGGGGCTAGAGGGAAAATTCCAACTGCGCCAGAATTAGTGGAGCGAAGCCTATTAACAGATGCTAAGAACTAGAATTGGTGGAAGTGGTGAAAGGTCCTCTTTAAGTAGATGGTTTTTTTGTTTTTTTAACCTATAGCAATCAAAAGTAATTGCAGGAAAAGATCAAGATATCTTGAAGTATATGGAGTAAGCAGGGGAAGGAATGTGAAAAGGTGGCTGCACAAAAATAAGTACCGAACGTGCTTCACCCAAATGTTCTCACATGTACTAAAGGCAATGAAATAAAAATGGAAAAAGATAGATCACTGGATTAAATGTATTGTGGTGATAAATATAATTATGGAATATGGAATGGTGGAATGGAACAATTCTATATTATCAATCGATCTAGGGTTCTCTCAGTTTTCTAGAAAAAATAGTTACCTTTCCATAGAAATCACTCATCTCAATAAGCGGAATATGTGGGGTGCCGCCATATAAGTCTATTACTTCCTCATCAGGGACAGGCTTCAGACCTCTATCAAAAATATTGTGAGAAAAAATTAAAATTAGGTCATTCTACACAGAGGAAATGAAGGGTAAAATAATCTACTAATAACCAGAGAAATGGTGGAAGAACAAAAGACACTGCTGGCATGGAGGACGCCTGGCACAGGATGCGCGAGACAACATTCCCAGACTAAAACCAATAAAAAACAGACTTTGATATATTGAAGACTGAATCAGTTTTGGAAAAAGCAGCAGTAACTAGATGTACCTCAAAGAAAGCAATTACCGTATTCTCAAGATTATACATGGCCTGTTCAATACATGACCGAAATACATAACCGAAAGAAAATCTATGCATTAACATTTATCAATATGCCTAACAGGGTGCAGATGGCAGACATTACAGCAACCAGGGTCGTTTTAGCAGACTAGTGGGCCCAGTGCAAAGGTTTCATAAGCAGGCTCCCCCATATAATTTAATGTCCGCTCAAGTGGCCCCCACATTATTTAATGTCCCCTTAAAGGGGTTGTCCGGATTAAAATTTTATTTTTTAATAAGGCTGGGGAGGTGAAAGAAAAAAAAATAAAAAAAATAAAAATAATACTCACCTGTCCCTGGTGCTCCGATGCCTCCCGGCGCGGTCCGATCCTGTAGCTCAATTGTCTTCCAGCAGAAGTCCCCGCGGCACGTGACTGCTGAGGTCAATCAGCAGCCTAGGGAAGGGACCCGGGGACGTCACTACTATTGACGCCCCCAGGTCCCTTTCTGTGGCCACTGATTGGCCTTAATAGTCATGTGACCTCAGGCGGCCAATCAGCGGCCTCAGTGGAAGGGACCCGGGACGTCAAAGCCGGCGAAGAATTTCACTGCAAGAAGAAAACCGAGCAGAAGGACCGGACCACGCTGGGATGACACCAGAGCATTGGTGTGTTTTTTTTCACCTCTCCCGGCCTAATTAAAAAATAATATGTTAGCCTGAACAACCTCTTTCAGTGGCTCCCATATAATTGAATGTCTCCTTAAGAGGCTCCCATATAATTTAATGTCCCCTCATGTGGTCCCCACATAATTTCCTATCTCCTCAAGTGGGCCCCACATAGTGCCCATTCAATCGCTATAATATGTACAAATTAAAAAAAATAAAAAGTTATACTTACCTAGTCCCGTTCCCACCAAACTGCTTGCAGGGTCTGACTCCTGCTATAACACCTTGATAAATGGCTGACAGCCATGGTCAGACAGACACAGCAAATCGCCTCTAATTCCGTAAAAGAAACAAGTGACTAAATTCCTAAGACAATAAATATAAACTAAACATCTATTCAGTTATACAATATTAATAAATGTATAATTTTAGTTAAAATAATTAAGCATTTTATTCTGAAGACGAGATTGAAGTCAACAATTTTTTTCTGACTCCATGCAAAAATGTTCCTGACTCCTCAGCCCTGTGGGAATCTCAGTCCCCTATCTAGGGTTTTGTATGACACAGAGATGTAGCATACTCCCCACTGACTTCTTGGTGAGTCTGTGATAGGTATGTGTGTATACATAGCAGCCAATCTGAGGAGGTGGTGCTGTAGGGGGAGAACCAATGATGACATAGGGGGTGTGTCTCTGACTACCGCAGACTCAAAGTAGGCACTGTAGATAAATTGGAGTTACAGATCACTGGTCAGCTTTAAAGGGGCTGAGCTAAATAGTAGCCATGGAGTAAGATGTGAAGAAAATACATACAGTAGTAAGTAGTCACCCAGTGCAGATAGGGGCTCACATATTATTTAACTCCAGACTGGACAGTCGTTTTAATAGACACAGTGGATATGAATAGGCTATGTGCAATGCTTTGCTTTCCTTAACTACAAGGACGTTACAAGGAAATCAAGGATTTATATTGCACTTTCACAGTAGATAACAGTTTATCACAACATGTGGGGGAGGGGGGGCGCCAATCTCATAGGCATGTGTCCATGAGGGGTACTCTCATTTTAGAAATTAAAGTGGTTTGCTGGAGAATTTTACTTATTTCCCATCCTTTCCTTATTACCTGTTCTGTATGTGTTGAATGTTGGACTTCCTCTGGGCCGTTTTCCCACACCAAGGTCCCGTCATAGGAACCAGCACCCGGCTCTGTCCATTCTGTGCTCAATGGTATTACCTGAATATGGGATCTGGCTTTACTATTACATTGATGGAGTCTGTCAGCCCTCATATGTA
Organism: Leptodactylus fallax; assembly: GCA_947044405.1. Taxonomy (NCBI): domain Eukaryota; kingdom Metazoa; phylum Chordata; class Amphibia; order Anura; family Leptodactylidae; genus Leptodactylus; species Leptodactylus fallax. The sequence goes on from CAMRHE010000215.1 coordinate 2,571,573, forward strand.
GATCCTGGATACGACTGAGAAGTTGTGTGACCGTACAAGTCCCAAGCATAAGTATTAACAGAAAAGCATGAAAAATATATGATATGCTTTCATAGCATGCTAGGACCTTTCGCCTTACTGTTTCACAATAGCTGAAGAACTACAAGTTACACTTCACGGTTTACAGCACATATTAAATAATTTAACACATAAGTATTACTGTTACCTGTATGCAGTTCCCAACTGGATATAATGAAAAGCATCAATTTTCATCAGTAGATTCTGTAGAAATACACATAATAACAATATAGATATGTAAAGCTGTACACGGTGCAGAATGTGCAAATAATAATGGATAGAAATATCACTAATTATTTCCCAAAATTAATTTTTAAGAATAATTTAAAGGGTTTTTCCTGGCTAAAAATATTGACGACCTATCCTAAGGTCAATATCAGATTAGTGAGGCCAACACCTGGCACCCTCTCCTATCAGTTGTTCTCAGCAGTGGATACACAGAGAATAAAGAAAGAAGCAGACAGCTCTGTTCTCTGTGTAGTGGTCAGACCAGGTACTGCAGATCAGCTCCCATTCATTTAAATAGGAGCCAAGCTGCAGTGACTTAATTCAGCCACTAGACAGAGAACAGAGCTGTCTGCTTCCTTCTCTATTATCTGTATGAGAACAGCTACTCAAAAGGTGGTGCTAGGTTATCCATATTTTTAGCCCAGAAAACTACTTTAAAGCAGCAGTCAATTCACTCCCATTTTATTCCTTATGGAGACAGGAAGTCAGGAAAAAAAAAAATCAAAAAAATATTTAAAAAAACCCACAGTGTTGCTCATTTATCATGCCTTGTGCATCAATTTTCTGACATACATGTTATGTCAAAAGTCATATTTGTGCCAAAAATTGTGACCTTTCCCCAATTTGCAGAAAAAAAACGCAACAAATTTAACATTATTTTGCGCCAGAAATCTCGCTCAAATAATGGTTGAAATCTACACCAGCTAGGGATTTCAATTTCTGGTGCACAGGCCACCGAGATGTACCATTTCTCTTAATAACTTTGGTCAATCTCACTGTGACACAAGCATTCATTAACTGTAGCGTACTATAAACCAGTCTTAATAAATTGGGCCCAGCATCCCTTCTATGTCACAGAAAGGCACAGGGACAGCTAAGGCTGCACTACAGTGTAAGGACACCACATGTCACGTTTTCAACTGATTTTCCAGGTTTTTTTTTTTCAATACCAAAGTCAATAATTTGCCATGTTATTCTTCCCGTCAGCTGATACAGAACACCAAAGAACCTGGCAGACACCATAGTAAGTCAATGAGGCACCAGTGGAGTCTGTCCAGCAATAGCAACCTGGCAGTCTAAAAAGTCCAGATTTCAACAAATTAGCATTTTTTTTTTTCATCTATAGCTCCTATGCAGAATTCTGCGTTTCCATGGTTACAGACTACTACAGCACTACAACTACATTAGAAACAGCAAGAGTCTCTTACCTTCTGTATATCATAGTGAAGACCTCTTATTGCAAAACCTGGGATATAATCATACTTCTTAATTCCTTCTGGATACTGTACATCATGAAATAAAATAAAATCAACCTTATAGCTGAAATAGTGATATAAATGGTGCAACCTATTAGCACGTATTAGCAGTTGAGTAAAAAAAATTGCTTAAAAAAAGAAAGACATCATGTGAATGGATCGTAGTTGTGACCAGACCTGCCATATCCCCATGAGAGAGCATAGCACCATATCACACAGACATCACTCACTGTGCCTGTTTTATCTCAGTGGCAACGATATGAAGCTCACCTTTTAATTAACTAGATTGCAAGTATTCACTCTGTCTACTAAGCTTAATAATATTCTGACAGTTACCAGTTCTGTTTTTTTTTTTTTTGCCACAGGCACCTCATTTACATCACAGACTGGCGTACAATAGAAGATAACACCTCTATAGATAACACCACTGACCCATCATTACCTCCACTGCTGACATTATATCTACTCCCTTCCCTGCATAGAACATGTCTAGAAAACCCTCCCATAGACATCAATGAGTCCGCTCCAGTCTATTGCTGCCTATGATCATGGCTATGCTGTAAAGCAGGGGTCGGCAACCGCCGGCACGTGTGCCAAGAGTGGCACGCGAGGCTTATTTCCCTGGCACGGCGGCGGAGTCCACACCCAGCAGCATCGATCGGACCAAACATGGCCGAAACGAAACAAACTACTATTATTATGCAGTGGGGTCTCTTCAGACCCCTGAGTATAATAAGCGGAGACTTAGAAGTGATAAAACATAAAAAACAATGATACTCACCTTGCTCCCTGCGCTACGCGGCGGCTGTGCGATCTGCAGGCGCTTCTGACAGCTGACAGGGCCTTAGAGGTCACGTCTGCGTCTGACGTCATTACGCATAATGACGCGACATGACCCCAGAGACTCAATCAGCAGTCGCTGACTACAGGCTGAAGCGCCGAAGAGAACTGAGCGGCTGCGGAGCGTGGAAAAAGGTGAGTAGCATTGTTTTTTTATGTTTGTCGCCTCTCTTGGACTTATTATACTCTGGGGTCTGAAGAGAGCTATGGGACCTAATACCGTGTGCAGGGACCGCTATGGGACCTAATATCGTGTGCAGGGACCGCTATGTGACATAATAACATGTGCAGGGAATGCTATGTGACATAATACCATGTGCAGAGGCCGCTATGGGACCTAGTACCGTGTGCAGGGGCCGCTATGGGACCTAATACCGTGTGCAGGGGCCGCTATGGGACCTAATACCGTGTGCAGGGGCCGCTGTGGGACCTAATACCATGTGCAGGGGCCGCTGTGGGACCTAATACCGTGTGCAGGGACCGCTGTGGGACCTAATACGGTGTGCAGGGACCGCTATGGGACCTAATACCGTGTGAAGGGGCCGCTGTGGGACCTAATACCGTGTGCAGGGACCGCTATGGGACCTAATACCGTGTGCAGGGACCGCTATGGGACCTAATACCGTGTGGAGGGGCCGCTATGGGATCTAATACCGTGTGCAGGGGCCGCTATGGGACCTAATACCGTGTGCAGGGGCCGCTATGGGACCTAATACCGTGTGCAGGGACCGCTATGGGACCTAATACCGTGTGCAGGGACCGCTATGGGACCTAATACCGTGTGCAGGGACCGCTATGGGACCTAATACCGTGTGCAGGGACCGCTATGGGACCTAATACCGTGTGCAGGGACCGCTATGGGACCTAATACCGTGTGCAGGGACCGCTATGGGACCTAATACCGTGTGCAGGGACCGCTATGGGACCTAATACCGTGTGCAGGGACCGCTATGGGACCTAATACCGTGTGCAGGGACCGCTATGGGACCTAATACCGTGTGCAGGGACCGCTATGGGACCTAATACCGTGTGCAGGGACCGCTATGGGACCTAATACCGTGTGCAGGGACCGCTATGGGACCTAATACCGTGTGCAGGGACCGCTATGGGACCTAATACCGTGTGCAGGGGCCGCTATGTGACATAATACGGTGTGCAGAGGCCACTATATGACATAATACCGTGTGCTGGGGCCACTATATGACCTAATACCGTGTGCTGGGGTCACTATGTGGCATAATACGGTGTGCAGAGGCCACTATATGACATAATACCATGTGCTGGGGTCACTATGTGACATAATACCGTGTGCTGGGGCCACTATATGACATAATACCGTGTGCTGGGGCCACTGTGTGACATAATACGGTGTGCAGAGGCTGTTATGGGATATAATACCTTGTGCAGGGGCCGCTATGGGACATATTACCGTGTGCAGGGGCCGCTATGGGACATTAGGGACACAGGCCGCTATGGGACACAGGCATTTTTTTTTTTGTGCAAAAATGCATCATGTGAACGCAGTTTTACATTGAAGTAAAAGTTTCAGTGGCCTAAGACTATATCTGCATCCAGATACATAGTGTTTTTTCACCATAAGGATGCTGCCTTACGGTGCTCCTGGACACTTACATTTACCACTAATTGGCGGCTGCACATGTACTTTCATTGCTTCTAATCGGAAAGTACAGGAGCGTCCCAGGAAATAGCAGTAAACGCATGTGTCCTAAAGCATCTGGTGGCAGCGCTTCTGTGTTATGGTTTGTGGTATATGACTTTAGTTTAGGGGTCGTCAGACTTACAATTATTGACCAGCACTCCGAGTACCTCATCTTTGATTTTTTAATTAAAATCGGCACGCCGAACAAAAAAGGTTACCTACCCCTGCTGTAAAGCATATCACTAACTGTTAATAACAGAGCAGGGAGAAGCTCACACGAGATGGGAGACCCCATAATCATGTATAGAAAACAGAATAAAGAAATCTACAATCATAAATTAACAACAGGTTAGAAAAGAGTTTTTAATAAATAAATAAACTGGCGACACATCCCTTTTAGTACTTAAAAGTCTAATGCATGTATCGGGTATACATTTTTTGGATGTTCATGTGTTGATGTGTGTTCTGTACTATGTGTTAGCTGAGCTGGCCCGGATATTCACATGAGCCATATTTAGGGTAACAAGAAGCTATAATAAGATCTCTGAACAGCAGCTAGTGCTCAGAAAGCAGCAGCATATGTGTTCAGGCTGCTCACTATAAAAACAAGAAAATAGATGGACTAAATTGTAAAGGAGAATATCACAAAGACGACAGACTTTACTTTATATGAGATAAATGTTAATGGTAAAATCATAATTGTAAAATGGATCTAATAATAATAATAATAATAATAATAATAATAATATTAGAATCAGAAAAGTGTTTTCCAACAGGAATCTTAATACATCTGTAGGTGACAGCACATCTCATATGTACCTTCATATGAATCCAAAAAGCAAATGTTATGTCATTAAAGTAAACAGCGCTCCAGCACTGATCTAATGGTCCCCAGCAGTGATGGCTGAGGCCGGTAATAGGCTAAAGTGGCGACATGGCAGTACAGCACACAATCACTCCTTGGAAGATTGGCAGGGAACCACCAGGGAATCGGCACTTTAGAGTCATGTGACTTAACAGGTGCGTACTGTGTTTCTTGGACAAATCTTATAATTTCATCTACAAAGTGAAGGGGACTACTATTTCTTTCTTTATATTATAAATTTGCTATTCCTTTATATGTGGCCAAAAATTATATAAGGCTAGGTCCACACTACTGTTATTTAATGTCCATCTCAGGATGACAGCAATGGACATTAATAATGGTAGTGTGAACATAGCCAAAGAAAATCACTGCTTGATATTTCTTTCTTTTCCGGTGTAAAGGGGTATTCACAGTGAGACACCCCTGTCCATATTGCTCATAGGTGTTTTTTTTTATTTTGATGACCCATCTGCAGCATAGGTCATCTGTATCTGATTGGTGGGAGTCTGACTTCCAGACCCTGCACTGATTGGCTGATCCAGCTGCCCGTGAGTGCATCTACTGCAGTGGACAGGGCTGGAATAAAATGTCAGTAATAAAAGACAATTACCTATCGCAACTAGTGCAGGACCCAACTAGAGGCGAGGCACTTTTAGACCTAATTTTAACAAATGAACCTGACACATTGTCAAAACTGGAGGTTGGGGATCATCTTGATAAAAGTGATCACAACATAATAAGTTTTCTTGTACACATTAAAAAAATGTTCAGTAGAGGGGGAACAAAAACACTAAACTTCAGGAAGGCCAATTTTAACCAGCTGAGAGAGGAGATTAGCAACATAAACTGGGACAATGTCCTCAAAGTGACCGGAACACAAACAAAATGGGACATTTTCAAAAGCCTTCTAAATAGGACCGCTAAAAAATATATCCCTTATGGGAATAAGCGGGCCAGAAATCATAGAAAACCAATATGGCTAACTAAAACGGTAAGGAGTGCAATGAGGGATAGAAAGGAAGCATTTAAAGTACTAAAAAAAGAAAGTAGTGACACAGCAATAAAAAAACAAAAGAAAAAAAAAAGGAAAAGACAATAAAGGGGGCGAGCGGGCGGGAACAAGGAAAGATCCAAAATTAATCTTAAATTACATAAATAACAAGAGAATAAAAACTGACAATGTGGGCCCTCTCAAAAATAATCTGGGTGTAATGGTGGAGGAGGATGAGGAAAAAGCACAACTATTAAATGCCTTCTTCTCTACGGTGTTTACACAAGAAAATCCAATGGCCAGTAACATGATTAGGGGTAATGTTAACTCTCCATTAAATGTCACCTGTTTAACTCAGGAGGAAGTGCGGTGCCGCCTTCAAAACACTAAAATAGAGAAATCACCAGGTCCAGATGGCATACACCCCCGAGTTCTGAGGGAATTATGCACGGTGGTAGACAGACCCTTATATCTAATATTTAAAGATTCAGTAATGACTGGGTTTGTTCCACTTGATTGGCGCATAGGAAATGTGGTGCCAATTTTCAAAAAGGGGTCTAAAAGTGAGCCTGGAAACTATAGGCCAGTAAGTTTGACTTCTTATTTGAGAGCTTTCTAAAAGATGCTATCCTGGAGTACCTCAATGTAAATAATCTTATAACGCCCAATCAGCATGGGTTTATGAGGAATCGGTCCTGTCACACTAATCTGATCAGCTTCTATGAAGAGGTCAGTTCAAGACTAGACATGGGTAATGCAGTGGACGTGGTGTATCTGGACTTTTCAAAGGCTTTTGATACTGTACCACATAAACCGTTGGTATGCAAAATGAGAATATTGGGACTGGGGGAAAACATATGCATTTGGGTTCGCAACTGGCTCACTGATAGGAAACAGAGGGTGCTTATTAATGGTAAATATTCAGACTTGGTCACAGTCACCAGTGGGGTGCCACAGGGGTCAGTATTGGCCCTTTCCTGTTTAATATCTTTATTAATGACCTGGTGGACGGTTTGCAAAGCAGGGTGTCCATATTTGCAGAAGATACTAAACTTTGCAAGGTAATCAAAAATGAGGAGGATAATTGAATATTACAAGGGAATCTAAGGTTATGCATTTTGGACGACGAAATAAAATGTATGATTATGTACTTAATAGTAAATTACTGGGTAAGACTTGGGGATTTTGGTGGACAGTAAGCTTACCTTTAGTGACCACTGCCAGGCAGCTGCTGCCAAGGCAAATAGAATTATGGGATGCATCAAAAGAGGTATAGATTCTCATGACAAGAACATAGTTATGTCTCTATACAAATCACTGGTACGGCCACACTTAGACTATTGTGCACAATTCTGGGCCCCAGTATACAAGAAAGACATAATCGAACTAGAAAGAGTGCAAAGAACGGCAACCAAAATTATTAGGGGAATGGGTGGATTGGAGTACAACGATAGATTAAAAAACTTGGGGTTATTCAGTTTAGAGAAAAGACGTCTATGGGGAGATCTAATAACAATGTACAAATACATGAAGGGACAGCACAAAGAACTTTCTAATGATCTTTTTACCCCTAGGCCAGTGACAATGACAAGAGGACATCCTCTACGACTGGAGGAGAGAAAGTTTCACCAGCAACATAAAAGAGGATTCTTTACAGTAAGAACAGCGAGGCTATGGAACTCTCTGCCCCAGGAAGTGGTGATGGTGGATTCATTGAACAAGTTCAAAGAGGGCCTGGATACCTTTCCCGAACAGAACAACATTACGGGTTATGGGTTCTAGATTTTAAGGGCACGTTGAACCAGGGTTTTATACTGATTGCCAGATTGGAGTCGGGAAGGAATTTTTTTCCCATGAAATGGGGCAATTGGCATAAGCCTCATGGGGTTTTTTGCCTTCCTCTGGATCAACACTGTAGGGGACTGTAGGGTCATAGGTTGGACTTGAGGGACTGATGTCTTCATCCAACCTCATCTACTATGTAACTATGAAGCAACTCTGCTCCTATTCAAGTAATAGGCATGGAGCGGCAGTACCCCAGTGCCACTGCCATATGGTGCACAAGGCTGCAGTTGTGCACCTATTACTTGAATAGGAGAAAATCTTCTTCTGGCCCTCCCAGTGCAGTAGATGCGATCAGAGGCAGCCGGATCAGCTGATCATTGCACGGTCTTAGAGTCAGACTCCTACCGATCAGACAGTGATGATCGATCCTGTGGATAGGTCATCAGTGTCAAAAAGTAACTAGGGGCTGGAAAATCCCTTTAAGGTTAGAAGTTTGACCCAAGGTGACCAGTTGATGAGTGGGCTTTCTCTCTTTTTTTTTTTTTTTTGTCTTGGCGAGATAAAATCTTGCTCCGTTAGGGCAGAACACAGATCAGTGACTCCAGCTTAGCTGCACTGTCTGATCAGGTTTTTTTTTTTTAATTCACTTTTTATCACCAAGATCCTTCCCTAGTGCAATGCTTTACACCGCAGCTTAACTTTTTCACACTGGCTGTAAAAAATGTGTAAAAGTACAAGCCCATCAAATGATCACAGGCAGTGTTAAAATGAAGCTTGCAGGTTCACTGGTGTAAACAGGCATCAATAAGACAGGATAATGGAATTTTGCTTTAACATTGTCTTCCCTGACTACTTTGGATTGCAACTTCTCCTATGCAGGTGAGCGTGGGTTAATGAAACAGGTGCCAGGACAACCAGTATACATGCCAGCTCACTGGGCACACACGGCTGATAGAGGAGGAACGTTACAGAAGTAAACACTGTGGCTGCAGATGAAGAATATTTCCACATATAGCACATGCAGCACACTAGCTCATGCTCTATGAATAGGTTACATATTACGTATATCATGATGCAGGAAGAATTAAAAGGGTTCCCACTAAATACACTACCACCTATCCACAGCATAAAAATAACTCACATTTAGTTTCTCAGTAGGGATACTATTTGGATGGCAGCATAATAAATGGATGGGCTGCACTGAACCAGCCCCACAGCCCTGACAACTAACACAGCATATATAAAAGGAATAACTGGGCTGATCCTACAGCTGGATTATGTGAAATCTTTACAACAGTCTAGTTTGTGTCACCTGTGAGCCATATTCCTGACATTTGTAAAGTCATTGGCCATCTGAATATTCTCTTTCTAGTTGCATAGATTTTATTAATAGTTTCTTTTTTGCTAGGAGTATTAGCAAAGTAATCCAAAATTGGATTCTTCTTTTCCTTTTTACATTATGAAGCAATTCTTTCACGACATACTATAAGAGATTATGTGTTTTCATATCCAATTCCACTTGTAACCATTCAGGCTGGGTTCACACCATGCGGATTACTGGTGGTGCCAATGCTTTTACTTCTAAGTAACCCCGCATTCACATGACTGAGTTTCAGCAGTGAAGCTCGGTCTGTGTGTAAACTGGATTTACAGGCCCAGGAGAGGGACTCCTAGCAGTGTAGTTATTTATGATGCTACAGATGCATCTCAATAAATTAGAATATCTTAAATTAAAAAAAGTGACCTCCTATATTTTCTAGATTCTTTACACACAGAGTGTTCTATTTCAAGTGTTTTATTTCTGTAAATATAGATTATGGATTACAGGTAATGAAAACCCAAATCTAAGAAAATTAGAATATTGTAAAAAAGTTCAGTATTGTTAATTCAGTGTGTCACCTGCCAAGGTTTCCTAAGCCTGTAAATGGTCCCTCAGTCTGATTCAGTAGGACACACAATCATGGAAGACGCTGATTATGGATTGTATTACTGAATTACTGAAATGAATGAACGTTTCGAAGATATTCTAATTTATTGAAATGCACCTGTAGGAGTCCCTCTCCCGGCACACTGTTCAGGCTGGTGAAGTTCTTAACTTCGATCCCATTTTTTGGGCTGGTGTATGGCAGTACACAAAAAAAAAAAAAACACATTATGAAATTATATGATTCTGCCATAAACATCCCTTCATTGCTGACTGTTGATTCCATAACCTGTACTTTTTTATGTATAAGGATTAAAGCCCAAAAGTACTGCTCACTGCACATCAGGACCAGGCAAATGGGAAGTAACCACAGCAAAAATGGGTACTGTGGCAGATGTGCCATGCTCCAGGAGCACTCAGCAGCTCATCTGCATACCAATTAAGGCTAAGGCCCCACGTAGCGGGGAAAAACAGTGGCAGCAATGCATTGCGGTTTTTCCCACAGCAATTGTCACAGAAAGTTCACAAAGGTTTCCTTACACCACGTGGGGCACCGGCTTAAAAGTTGATTTTCTTGGCAGCAAGATTGCATGTTGGGACAAGGTACGTTCACTATGACACTAACCGACCCTGGAAGATCATATAAGTGGTTTAGGAGTGATTTTGTGTAGTAGTAGGCTCCCTTTAAGGGTTTATTCACCTTTCAGACTTTTCATGGTGTTTACGAAAATTGCAGTAAAAAAAGAGATATGACTGCAACGTGTGAATAAACATTAATATAGAACAAATGCAATAACTTATCAAACCATTGCACTGGGCCACCTCCTAGCTGGCAGGTCTCTGATAAGAGCGCCTTTTCCTTTATTCACTGCTATTTGGGTAACATGGAATGACAAGCTGGTGCAATATCAAAGATCAATTCTGGGTGGAATCGCACTAATCTAAAAGCCTGAATCCTACCTACAGGTAGAACAGGCTGCATGGGTGACCCATCTATTATGTTAGACCCAGGCCTGTATGTCTATAGCTCCTCTAGTTCAGCTCCTGACACACATCACCTTGTACTGTTGTATAAGGATGTCCCGGGCGGTCATGAATATCTTCTTATGTAACATATCTGAATATTGAGCCAGGGTATAATCATAATCAAATCCATAGATCTCGATGTCTCCCAGACAGATCTCATTGTTGGAGCATATGGTGGCTGGATTTAGCAGGTTGCACACACCAGGAGGAAGAATTTCTGCAAAATACCACAAACAGGTTACTAGCTTTTTCTACATACAGCAAAATTGATTGTTTTGCCCAACTGACTGTATATACAGTCATGGCCAAAAGTTTTGAGAATGATACAAATATTAATTTTTACAAAGTCTACTGCTTCAGTTTTTCTAATGGCAATTTGCATATACTCCAGAATGTTATAAAGAGTGATCAGCTTAACAGCAATTACTTGCAAAGTCAATATTTGCCTAGAAAATGAACTCTATCCCCCAAAACACATTTCAACATCATTGCAGCCCTGCCTTAAAAGGACCACCTAACATCGTTTCAGTGATTGCTCCATTAACACAGGTGTGGGTGTTGATGAGGACAGGGCTGGAGATCAATCTGTCATGATTAAGTAAGAATGACACCACTGGACACTTTAAAAGGAGGCTGGTGCTTGCCATCATTGTTTCTCTTCTGTTAACCATGGTTATCTCTAAAGAAACACGTGCAGTCATCATTGCACTGCACAAAAAATGGCCTAACTGGGAAGAGTATTGCAGCTAGAAAGATTGCACCTCAGTCAACAATCTATCGCATCATCAAGAACTTCAAGGAGAGAGGTTCCATTGGTGCCAAAAAGGCTCCAGGGCGCCCAAGAAAGACCAGCAAGCGGCAGGACCGTCTCTTAAAAGTGTTTCAGCTGCGGGATCGGGCTACCAGCAGTGCAGAGCTTGCTGAGGAATGGCAGCAGGCAGGTGTGAGTGCATCTGCACGCACTGTGAGGCGGAGACTCTTGGAGCAAGGCCTGGTCTCAAGGAGGGCAGCAAAGAAGCCACTTCTCTCCAGAAAAAACATCAGGGACAGACTGATATTCTGCAAAAGGTACAGGGAGTGGACTGCTGAGGACTGGGGTAAAGTCATTTTCTCTGATGAATCCCCTTTTCGATTGTTTGGAACATCTGGAAAACAGCTTATTCGGAAAAGAAGAGGTGAGCGCTACCACCAGTCTTGTCTCATGCCAACTGTAAAGCATCCTGAAACCATTCATGTGTGGGGTTGCTTCTCAGCCAATGGAATCGGCTCTCTCACAGTCTTGCCTAAAAACACAGCCATGAATAAAGAATGGTACCAGAATGTCCTCCAAGAGCAACTTCTCCCAACCGTCCAAGAGCAGTTTGGCGCTCAACAATGCCTTTTCCAGCATGATGGAGCACCTTGCCATAAAGCAAAGGTGATAACTAAATGGCTCAGGGAACAAAACATAGAGATTTTGGGTCCATGGCCTGGAAACTCCTCAGATCTTAATCCCATTGAGAACTTGTGGTCAATCATCAAGAGACGGATGGACAAACAAAAACCAACAAATTCAGACAAAATTAAAGCATTGATTCTGCAAGAATGGACTGCTATCAGTCAGGATTTGGTCCAGAAGTTGATTGAGAGCATGCCAGGGAGAATTACAGAGGTCCTGAAGAAGAAGGGTCAACACTGCAAATATTGACTTGCTGCATTAACTCATTCTAACTGTCAATATAAGCTTCTGTTACTCATAATATGAATGCAATTATATTTCTGTATGTGATAAAAACATCTGACAAACACACATAAAAACCAGAGGGCAGCAGATCATGTGAAAATATAATATTTGTGTCATTCTCAAAACTTTTGGCCATGACTGTACTTTCAGTAATTGCCTTGGCTGCAGTAGAATCTACTACAACCCAGCCAGGTGGCACCAAGGCCTACCACCCCACTTAGAACCTGAAAATGCAGGTAATGGCCTAATCTGATGGCAGAGCTGGTGGAAGGACGTGGCAGTGTTCAACTTGAAGTTGCGGCACTCTCAGTGTCCTCTGTGCTGCTCTGAGGAGGTCAGTGCTCCAGGGGGGGGGAGCACCTAACTTCACAATAAAGCTGTGACTACGTTATTCACTAATATTGCACCACAAACAGGCTCAAAACAGAAGGAACAAAAATTTAATTTAATACAGAGTTTCTTTAAAAGGAAACTATCACCATGAACATTTCTGAATCTGCAGTTATATGTGAATCTACTCTGCTCCTTCTGCTCTGCAAGTTGGTGCTGGGAGAGCAGATTTCATGTTCAACGTGACCAGATCCCTTTAAGATGTCCATACACAGAGTAATGTCAGCCTCCCAACAGCAGATGTCAGGGATGAGAGGAACTGGACAGTTAACAGGTGTTCTCTGATAAAAACAGCACCACAAGAGTCTGGCAGTGACTTATTCTCCTCTTCTTATAGAAAACACCGTGTTGTTGCCCTAGACGATACCTTATTGACATGTCAGAGCCAAGACATTGACCCATTCACCTCAGTGGGTGAATCAGACCTGATAGTCTGATGAGTGAGAAGATAGACCATGCTCTATTTTTTTAAGGAGTGCAGATAGGCTAAGAAGTCCCGTGAACAGGCTCTAAGGAATATTTGTTGAAATGTGACAGATATTCGCTTGTTAGTAAACAAAACAAGCCCATTCAGATGAATGGAACTGATTTTCAGTGGCAAACATTTCTGAAATAAATCTGCTGCATGTGAATACTGTCAGAATCTTCAGCCACTGTAACAAATAGAATATGAAGATATCTGACAATCACTGACTTGGTGAGTATTCCAGGGCATAGCCTAGTTCTCTATCAGGCTGCCCCCCCACCCAGATATAGTGCACATGGCCTCCTCACACCCCCTCCCTGACACCTGTTGTCGCACATCTCCTGTGTGCCCCCTCAGCCCTCACATTCAGTGCACCCCCAGGGTCCCCGCATTTACCGTACACCATCTTCTTCATCTCATGGTAGCGGCTCCACAGCTGGGCTTTGCTGTCCACTTTGTCTGTTACATTCTGCTCCACGGGGGTTGTGGCACACTCAGTGCCAGGCTGCTGCTGGTGAGGGGCGCTACTGAGCTGCGCACTTAGCACCCGGCTGTACCCCACAACCCTCGACCTTCCACGGGCACAGAGCGCTGACATTGTGCTGCAGCAATCCGTGCAGAGTCGGGGAAGGCGATGCGCCCCGTGTGGCGGGAAGGGAAACTGCAGCCAAGCTCGTCAGGGAAAGTGCTGCTTGTGTGAAAGGCAATGTCACAAAAAAGAAGGAAGGTAATAATACACCAAAATACAGAAATCTAATATAGAATGAACATTAGATAAAGAATATAATGAAGAAATTCATGTGTATATACATACTTTTCTACATAGATGGTGCAGGCAATGCTGAACTTGGCACAACCAGTTGTTTAACCTTGCCCATGAATTGCACCTTACCTCTAATCTATCATACATGTCCCCGAATATTATTTAATATTTCATGTAGGCCACCATCTTGGCGCCAATCTTTATCTATAGGGCATGCTGACTATGAAGAAAAAACACTTTGCTGTGCACCAAATACCAGGGGTGTAACTAAAGGTTTAGCTTGTGCCCCCCACACAACTTCTCCTCACAACCGTCAGCCATATCCCATCCATATATTTTAGCAGCATTTACATGTCCCTTTTCTTATCTGACTGAATACTTATTCACAATATGTCTGTACACACAAGCTTCCCATTATTCCCATCCCCTCAGTGTTCCCTATAAAATATACAAGTTGTACAGTGCTGCGGAATATGTTGGCGCTATATAAATAAAAATTATTATTATTAGTACCTCTTTTTGTGCCACAGTCTCCCCCTCCCCCTTAGCTATATGCTGGTGACCAACTGCAATGTTTGCCATGAAATGGTTAATTTTCTCCTTTCTGTCAGTGGAAGGCTGTGTATCAAAAATCTTCTCATTCCATGTCACCAAAGGGCCGGGTAATAAATTTACAATGCACAGACTGCCAGACATGAAAGTTCAATATAGCCTGCCCTAGTGTGGTGAGGGAAACCTAGCCCCCTGGCTTCTGGGCCCGGTCACAGATGTGTTCCCCTATGCCATTGCAGAATATATAGACAGATTTATGAGGTTGACTTTTTAAATATAAATATATCGAAAAGTGCAGTCGCCTGTGTTTTTTGATAGCGCTGGGCCTGTAGGATAAGGACATATGCCAACCAATTTTCTGCCAAAAAGACACCATTTTGGTATATATCTACCAGTTAAAGGATATAGACTACAAATGTGTGCAAATATGAAGTCATTTTCCTGATGTATAAGCTGACAGTATACCACACACAGGGTGAATTTAGACTTAGTCATACCAATATTTAAGGTTATTACTTACCCACAATGTCTGATGTCCGAGGGTGAGAATTGGGGTCTTGTGTATCCTTTATGAGAAGCACAAGGTCCACAGAGGTGAAGGTCAAATACTTGATCCCCATTCTTGTGATCGCTGGGGGTGCCAAAGGTTGGACCCCTATCAATCACAGAGCTCTGCTATCTTGTGGGTAGGTTGTAGGATAAATGTTGACTAAACCCACTGATCCAGAGAAAATTCTCTTTTCAAAACACAGGAATAAATACACATGAATAAACCAATATGTAAAATATGAGGCAGCTTTACTGAGCTAAATGCAGCAGAATTCTGGTTTGATTTGCACCAGGAAAAAAAAAAAATACCTGGTGTACATCATATTTACATCACATTTAGGCTAGGGCCACATGGCGGCTTTGGCTGCGAACCTTATTGCACAACCAAAGATCACTGTGTCACCCTCTGACTCCTTCACTCATGTTAGTGAATGGAGTGGCGTTGCAACCTGAGGGTGCCGTGACTTCTGGTGGTCACCGCACCCTCAGTTCACAATGCCACTCCACTCACATCCATTAAGTGAAGGAGTCATAGGACGACACAGAAATCTTTGGTCATGTGATAGGAGTTGCGGCCAGAGTCGCCGTGGGCCCACCTTATTAAGCGGTGTGCCAAAATTTTAGTACAAGGTAAACAAAACAATAGGTGGTGGCGATGTTTGCCAAAAGTGTCTAATATGTTTAGCAACATGCACCAAATCTATCATACTGAGTGGTGCACTGATAAATTTTAGTCCAAGTGTCCCATCATCTCCACATTGTAGATTATAATTGTATCCACAGAAACCCTGAACTATCAGCAGAAGGGGCCGATACATTTACTATCAAATACAATTGATTTTCCACCACAATGTATGAATCCCATCTACTTCACTGTTACGGTAATGAGCAGGGGGTCCACTGTCCTCAAAAATGCTATTTAAACATCAAAACCCAAAGCACCATATCATAGTGTCAAAAAGATATCCTTTCTCTTGAGTTTAGCAGACCCCACCACCACAAAGAATTCCACCACAGCAGGAACTGTATCTGCCACTGCAGTCCTTCACCTTCTTAAATCCCAAAAAATTTGTCCCCGCACAGTTTGAAAAAAAGAAATAGCACAAATAAATCAAATTCTATCTTTCCTAGATTTATGTGTTTGATCCAGAGAGAGGCAGAACAACGCCCCTGTGTAATTTTAGCCATGTTCACAACAGAAAGTATTTCCTTCCCCCCACAAGAATATATGGATACTGTAAATTCCCTGGATTTACAATACTTAAAAGTGATTGTCAAGTTTCAGACAAATAGTGTTTGTATAACAAAAAGTTGTAAAATGTTCCAATATTTTCTATATCAATTCCTCACAGTTTTCTAGATCTCTGCTTGCTGTCATTCTGCTTACTGCCAGTGGATAAAAATCAGTCCATGGTCATGTGATATACAGAATAAATGACATCAAGCAGAGATCTAGAAAACTGAGGAATTAATGCAGAAAGTATATTGGTAAATTATAGAACATTTCTTCATAATATAGCACCTGTAAAAGTGAATGGGGCCCTACTGTATGGCAACAATTTTATGTTTCATGGGCTAGAATATAACTTATAACTTAAGCAGTCTGAAAATATGGCAGATTTATCACAGTGGCTGATGCTGGATGATAAATCTGGTGTATCTTTATACTGTCTAGTCTAGTTGGTGTTACTTTAATCCCTTCCCGACATCCGCCGACATCTATGGAACTTGCAATCAAACTATTGCAGGTTAAAGCCCCCTGGGGGGGGGGGGGGACTAATAAAAAAGCCTTAAAAAATATAAAAACAAACAAGACCTAAAAGTTCAAATCACCCCCTTTCCCTAGAATACATATAAAACAAAATAATTACAGAGAAACACATACACATTAGGTATCCCTGTGTCCAAAAATGCCCAGTCTACAAACTTAGAAAAATGTTTTTTCCATACGGTGAACGCCGTAGCAGGAAAAAAAAAAAATCAAACGTGCCAAACCGCATTTTATTCGCTGTTTCACCACTGATAAAAATTTGAATAAAAAGTGATCAAAGCGATAGACATTCCCCAAAATGGTAAAACTAAAAAGTACACCTGGCCCTGCAAAAAAAAGATGCCCTTTGCATCCCCGTACACAGAAATATAAAAAAGTTACAGGTGTCAGAATATGGCCACTTTAAGAATATTTTTTTTTTTTTTGCTAAGTTTTAGATTTTTAGTTACAGGGTTCAAATCTAAATAAAACCATATAAATTTGGTATCTCCGGAATTGTACTGACCCATAGAATACAGGTGACATGTCATTTTGGCTGCAGATTAAACGCCGTAAAAACAAAGCCCGTAAGAAAGTCGCACAATGCACTTTTTCTTCAATTCCACCCCATTCTGAATTTTTTTCCAGCTTCCCAGTACATTGTATAGCATAATAAATGGTGGCAACATGAAGGAAAATTTGTCCCACAAACATTAAGCCCTCATATGGCACTGACAATGGAAAAATAAAAAAAAAGTTATGGGGTTTGGAAGGGGGGGGGGGGGGAAGAGTCAAAAACAAAAATTGAAAAATGTCACTGGCGGGATTGGGGTTAAGCTAGTATTTAAGCCACGCCAAAATTGGCCTAAGCTAATACATGGGGTTCAATCATAGACAATCATAAGGTTAGGTTATAAAAAAAATAAATATTTATTTCATTTATGGGTTATACATTGTGAGAGGTCAGGATTGGCCTTTTGTGTCCATTAAAGCTTTTTCTTCATACATTCTCTCTGACTGGCGTCTTCTGTACACGTCATCTGAAAAAGAGGATAAGATCATTAAGTATAATTACCAGAGACGTATTTACAGGTAGTATACTGATGGCATAGCTGAAATAACAGCTTACTGTAAAAGCCTAAACTGTGAGGGTATGTAGCCAGGTGCATAGGCGGCATTTATGTTGGTAGAGATGATAGTAGAGTAATATCGCTCCTGGTTATTTTTTTTAAAAATTCCAGAAGACTCCTTTTCGTTAGAACATAGCCACAGTGGAAAGAGACACACCCCTGCTCTATGTATATAAATGGAAGTTTCGGAGATGGCAGAGTCTGGCTATTTCTGGTGATCCCACTGAAATGAATGGAGCAGGGGGTGTCTGTGTCCACTGGGGTGACCTTCTCAATGGGAGTAAAACACCCCCTGTTCTCAGGATCAGTAGTCCTATAGATAGAGGATAAATACATTTTATAGCATAACCAGGGCTGTGGAGTTGGAGCCAGTTTTGGGTGAAGTCAGAAAAAAGTTACTGACTCAGACTTCAAAGTAGAATGATCCATTATTTTATATTCTGCAATTATTACTATTGTATAATTAAATGCATAGTTTGTTGCACATTTACTTTTAGAGGAAGACGATCAGTAGCTTTTTCCTGAAATAGAGAATCTTTACAGCGCCTGTCAGCTATTTATGAAGGAGTTGGGCTGAGTAAAAATAGAGGAGTTGGTTTAAGGATTGGCCATCAATACAAAGTCTGAGACAACCCTTTCTTGGGGGACAAGTAAAAGTTAATTGAGAATTATTTCTAATTTTATTATGGATGTCTGCTAATTTCTGTAATGTCCTGCCCCTCATAAAGAAACCAGAACTTGCAAAAGTGGAAGGAACCCCGTGTGAGTGACCTTAGTAATGGGTAGGACACAAACACAAGAGTCAAAAATACAGGAATCAACCAGACGTTTTTGGGAAGCCTGACAAAGGGGCCAGAATACTTACAAAAGGTTTCTCTGCCAATTCGAACATTGATCATAAACCACTCCATGGCCCCTCCAAGGACAAAGAAGAAAGGTAAGAAGCGATACATGCCGAACCTCCGCTTCCCTGGCACCATGTCCATCAGAGTCCTAATTCTGCTTTTAGGCCTCATATCTGAAGGTCTATGGGAACATATTAATTTTTATTTTTCATAAAAGGAGAAGTATTCAGTTTTACAAAAAAACTTGTCAACAGGTTTGGGGCACCTAAACCGACAGTAGGTCCTTATGCATCTCGGCTTTAGGGTCACAAATCAGACTATATCAGTCCTGGCCATTGCTCTGTCTTTAACTTTAATAGCATTTAGCTCCATTGGCTCCACACACATGCACAAAGAATTGAGGTGTACTGTCCTGGCTTCAGACTTCACATGGTGGTAAATATAGAGAACAAAAACTGTGAAAAACCGAAGATTGCATAGCAGTGAATCAAGCATCGGTCACACAAGTGCACTGGCGCTCCATTCATAAGGGTGCTTTCTGAGGACTTTTGGGCCCATGTTTTCTTGATCACTCGGGGCGGTCAGACACTTATCCCAGTCTTGTGTATAAGGGATAAGTGTTCAGAACTACACAACCCCTTTAAGTCTGAGGGATCTGTGAAAAAAGGCCAGAAATAGGACATGTCCTATTTTTAAACTGGATTATAAAAAAATGGACACGTGAATATGTTAATAGCAATCAATGTGTTTTAAAAATGGCCGTCAAATGGCCATTTTTGCTGTCTGTGTGAATAAGACCTTAACGTTTATTACTAATATACCCCCAGTCTCCCCCAGCCCCGTTTATTACCTTTGAGGAGGGCAGCTAGGGAGGCCAGAACGCTTATTCCTCCTCTGCAGACCTTGATGCTGCTCCTCTCCGTCACATGACCAACCCCACTCTATTAAATGGACCTGCAGCCCGAGTAGAGGAGAGTCAGTGATGTCAGTGGGAGTTGGAGTGGCTGCAGGGGAGACAAAGGAATGAGAGTCCTGTCTTCCCCAGCTGCCCCCTCAAAGGTAAAGGGATTGAGGGGTATATTAGTAATAAAGCTTAACCAGTGCAAGGAATACACTGGTAAACTTTATTACTCAATAACTAATCCTTTTAATGTCACAGGTGGAATATTTATTTAACATGAACCTGTAACATTAAAAACTGCAGGCAATACCTTCTGATGCATTTTTAACACCACCAATCCAGTCTGAATGCAGCCTAACTATCAGACCAACACTTCAGCCCTCAGTCCTCTGGGTGTTACTGTGTGCCAGGCCTGCCACGGGTGAGAGAGCATGGCTGTGCGGCAGGTCCTCATGAGATACAAGGAGGTCTCCTGGGGTGCTGGTGTGGTCCACCAAGCACAATAATGAGGCTGAATTGTCACAATTTCCACCAACATTAAATGTCTTTATAAAAATCAGCGGCTGACACTTTGTCTCTATACGTCTTATATACTGCGGCCACATTGCCTCTATACTTCTTGTATACTGCCTCTATACGTCTTATATACTGCGGTCACATTGCCTCTATGTCTTATATACTGCCACCATATTGTCTCTATACGTCTTATATACTGCGGCCACATTGCCTCTATACTTCGTATATACTGCGGCCACATTGCCTCTATACTTCGTATATACTGCGGCCACATTGCCTCTATACTTCGTATATACTGCGGCCACATTGCCTCTATACTTCGTATATACTGCGGCCACATTGCCTCTATACTTCGTATATACTGCGGCCACATTGCCTCTATACTTCGTATATACTGCGGCCACATTGCCTCTATACGTCTTGTATACTGCGGCCACATTGCCTCTATACGTCTTGTATACTGCGGCCACATTGCCTCTATACGTCTTGTATACTGCCGCCACATTGCCTCTATACGTCTTGTATACTTGCCGCCACATTGCCTCTATACGTCTTGTATACTGCCGCCACATTGCCTCTATACGTCTTGTATACTGCGGCCACATTGCCTCTATACGTCTTGTATACTGCCGCCACATTGCCTCTATACGTCTTGTATACTGCCGCCACATTGCCTCTATACGTCTTATATACTGCCGCCACATTGCCTCTATACGTCTTGTATACTGCCGCCACATTGCCTCTATACGTCTTGTATACTGCCGCCACATTGCCTCTATACGTCTTGTATACTGCCGCCACATTGCCTCTATACGTCTTGTATACTGCCACTATATTGCCTCTATAAATCTTGTATACTGCCACTATATTGCCTCTGTTTAACACCAGTCTATATAGTTACATATAGGGCTGCCTGCTATCCTGGGCACTATATACCGTATTTCTTGCTATAACATGTGCAGTTACAGCACATATATAATACAGAGCAGTGATAATGGCCTCAGATGGCAGACTTAATAGTCTGCGCCATATTCTCACTGCTCTATGGTATTTTAAGGAACATTTTATGCTTTAGCTTTCCGGATCCCAGTGCTGCTATATGTATATAGAATTATATGACTATACTACGTCAGTCCTGGGGGTGGCGCTGTGCTCCCGTCCACATAGACGTCTATAGTCATACCTTCAGCTTCTATCCCCTCAGCTCTTCTATGTTCTCATGTCCGATGACCCGTCAGAATCTCACAAAAGGTCGAAGCAAACATCACCTTTCGGTCGTGACTAGTGTGGAGTTGCTCCTGGTAGGTATGATGTCACAGGAAGGGGCGGAGCCTCTCGGATGAGGGCGGGGTTTCTTCTGTCACAACTCTGTGCTGTATAGAGGAAGCAGGAGTGGAGCTCGTGTAGATGGAGAACAGAAAGCAGTGCGGACTGTTTTGCGGGACTGCATGATGGAAGGGGAGTGATAGGATTGTTTTGCATGGGACTGCATGTTGGTGGAGGCTGAGGGGAGGGAGTGATGTATTTACATGGGACTGTAAGTTGAGGGGCTGAAAAGAGTGCTGCTGGCAACTAAAGGGTGTGGAGACATGGGTCTCTGGGGTGCCATTGGCATCTAAATATGGGACCATGCGTCCTTGGTGTACTTCTGGTATCTAAAGGGGGGAGGGGCAGGGGTCCTTTGGAGTGCTGCTGGCATTTAAAGGGGGGCAGGGGTACTTGGGGTGTTGCTTGCATGTAATGGGGGCAGGGTCTTCTGGGCTTCAGGTCCCTGGGGGGTTGCTGCATGTGTCTGTGTGGGGTTCCTGGGGTATTGCTTGTGTGTAAGAGGGGGTTCTGGAGGTGGTCTCAGGGTGCTGCCACCTGTGTGCATGTTTGGGGGTCCCTGGGGGTGCTGGTGGAGGGTCCGAGTGGTGTGCAGGTCTCATCTTTATGTAAGTGGGGGATTCCTGCGGTGCTGCCTCTGTTTGTGTGGGGGGTTGCTGATGGTGGTCCTTGGGGTTCTGCCACCTGTGTACGTGTGGGGGTGCTGCCTGTGTGTTGGAGGGGTCTGGCCCCTGGGATGTTGCCACCTATGTGTTGGGGGGCTCCAGTCCCTGAGGGGCTGCCGCCTGTGTGCTGGGAGAAGTGTGGTCCCTGGGGGGCTGCCGCCTGTGTGCTGGGAGAAGTGTGGTCCCTGGGGGGCTGCCGCCTGTGTGCTGGGAGAAGTGTGGTCCCTGGGGGGCTGCCGCCTGTGTGCTGGGAGAAGTGTGGTCCCTGGGGGGCTGCCGCCTGTGTGCTGGGAGAAGTCTGGTCCCTGGGGGGCTGCCGCCTGTGTGCTGGGAGAAGTCTGGTCCCTGGGGGGCTGCCGCCTGTGTGCTGGGAGAAGTCCGGTCCCTGGGGGGCTGCCGCCTGTGTGCTGGGAGAAGTCTGGTCCCTGGGGGGCTGCCGCCTGTGTGCTGGGAGAAGTCTGGTCCCTGGGGGGCTGCCGCCTGTGTGCTGGGAGAAGTCTGGTCCCTGGGGGCTGCCGCCTGTGTGCTGGGAGAAGTCTGGTCCCTGGGGGGCTGCCGCCTGTGTGCTGGGAGAAGTCTGGTCCCTGGGGGGCTGCCGCCTGTGTGCTGGGAGAAGTCTGGTCCCTGGGGGGGCTGCCGCCTGTGTGCTGGGAGAAGTCTGGTCCCTGGGGGGCTGCCGCCTGTGTGCTGGGAGAAGTCTGGTCCCTGGGGGGCTGCCGCCTGTGTGCTGGGAGAAGTCTGGTCCCGTGGGGGGGCTGCCGCCTGTGTGCTGGGAGAAGTCTGGTCCCTGGGGGGCTGCCGCCTGTATGCTGAGGGGGTTCGGTCCCTGGGGCGTTGCCTCCTGTGTGCTAGGGTTTCCGGTACCTGGGGGGCTGCCGCCTGTATGCTGAGGGGGTCCGGTCCCTGGGGGGCTGCCGCCTGTATGCTGGGGGGGTCCGGTCCCTGGGGGGCTGCCGCCTGTGGGCTGGGAGAAGTGTGGTCCCTGGGGGGCTGCCGCCTGTGTGCTGGGAGAAGTCTGGTCCCTGGGGGGCTGCCGCCTGTGTGCTGGGAGAAGTCTGGTCCCTGGGGGCTGCCGCCTGTGTGCTGGGAGAAGTCTGGTCCCTGGGGGGCTGCCGCTTGTGTGCTGGGAGAAGTGTGGTCCCTGGGGGGCTGCCGCCTGTGTGCTGGGAGAAGTGTGGTCCCTGGGGGGCTGCCGCCTGTGTGCTGGGAGAAGTCTGGTCCCTGGGGGCTGCCGCCTGTATGCTGAGGGGGTCCGGTCCCTGGGGGCTGCCGCCTGTGTGCTGAGGGGTCTGGTCCCTGGGGGGCTGCCGCCTGTGTGCTGAGGGGGTCCGGTCCCTGGGGGGCTGCCGCCTGTGGGCTGAGGGGTCTGGTCCCTGGGGGGCTGCCGCCTGTGTGCTGGGAGAAGTCTGGTCCCTGGGGGGCTGCCGCCTGTATGCTGAGGGGGTCCGGTCCCTGGGGGGTTGCTGCCTGTGTGCTGAGGGGGTCTGGGTGCCTGTGTGCTAGGGTTTCCGCGTACCTGGGGGACTGCCGCCTGGATGCTGAGGGGGTCCGGTCCCTGGGGGGCTGCCACCTGTGTGCTGAGGGGTCTGGTCCCTGGGGGGCTGCCACCTGTGTGCTGGGAGAAGTGTGGTTCCTGTGGGGCTGCCGCCTGTGTGCTGGGAGAAGTCTGGTCCCTGGGGGGCTGCCGCCTGTGTGCTGGGAGAAGTCTGGTCCCTGTGGGGCTGCCGCCTGTGTGCTCCCTGTGGGGCTGCCGCCTGTGTGCTCCCTGTGGGGCTGCCGCCTGTGTGCTCCCTGTGGGGCTGCCGCCTGTGTGCTCCCTGTGGGGCTGCCGCCTGTGTGCTCCCTGTGGGGCTGCCGCCTGTGTGCTCCCTGTGGGGCTGCCGCCTGTGTGCTCCCTGTGGGGCTGCCGCCTGTGTGCTGCCGCCTGTGTGCTCCCTGTGGGGCTGCCGCCTGTGTGCTCCCTGTGGGGCTGCCGCCTGTGTGCTCCCTGTGGGGCTGCCGCCTGTGTGCTCCCTGGGGGGCTGCCGCCTGTGTGCTCCCTGGGGGCTGCCGCCTGTATGCTGAGGGGGTCCGGTCCCTGGGGGCTGCCCCCTGTGTGCTGAGGGGGTCCGGTCCCTGGGGGGCTGCCGCCTGTGTGATGGGAGAAGTGTGGTCCCTGGGGGGGGCTGCCATCTGTGTGCTGGGAGAAGTGTGGTCCCTGGGGGGCTGCCGCCTGTGTGCTGGGAGAAGTGTGGTCCCTTGGGGGCTGCCGTCTGTGTGCTGGGAGAAGTCTGGTCCCTGGGGGGCTGCCGCCTGTATGCTGAGGGGGTCCGGTCCCTGGGGCGTTGCCTCCTGTGTGCTAGGGTTTCCGGTACCTGGGGGGCTGCCGCCTGTATGCTGAGGGGGTCCGGTCCCTGGGGGGCTGCCGCCTGTATGCTGAGGGGGTCCGGTCCCTGGGGGGCTGCCGCCTGTATGCTGAGGGGGTCCGGTCCCTGGGGGCTGCCGCCTGTATGCTGAGGGGGTCCGGTCCCTGGGGGCTGCCGCCTGTATGCTGAGGGGGTCCGGTCCCTGGGGGCTGCCGCCTGTATGCTGAGGGGGTCCGGTCCCTGGGGGGCTGCCGCCTGTATGCTGAGGGGGTCCGGTCCCTGGGGGGCTGCCGCCTGTATGCTGAGGGGGTCCGGTCCCTGGGGGGGCTGCCGCCTGTATGCTGAGGGGGTCCTGTCCCTGGGGGGCTGCCGCCTGTGGGCTGAGGGGGTGTGCGCTCTGGTCCTTGGGGGGCTGCCACCTGTATGCTGGGGCTCCAGGACCTGGGGTCTGCGCCTGTGTGCTAGGGTCTCCCCGTACCTGGGGAGCTGTTGCCTGTTTGCTGTTGTGATCCAGAACCTGGGAGGCTGCTGCCTGTGTGTTAGGGGGGTCCAGTCCTGGGGGCTTGTCGTCTGTGTGTGTGTGGTTCTGGTCCCTAGGGGCTGCCATTTGTGCTTTGGGAAGGGGAGTCCCTGAGAGGCTGCTGCCTGTGTGGGGTGCTGTCTTCATGTAAATGGGGGGGTCTCTGGGGGTGCTGCCTGTGTGTGAGGGTAGGCTGTGGGGGTCCCTGGGCAGGCTGCTGTCTCTGTGCATGTGGGGGATCCATGAGGGACTGCCGTCTGTGCAGTGGCATAACTAGGAATGGCTGGGCCCCAAGGCGAACATTTGACATGGGGGGGCCCCCCCTGAACTGCCCCCCCTGAAATCCCCCCCCCCCCCCCCCGCACAAACCGCATTCCTGCACACAGTATTATGCCCCATAGCGGCCCCAGCACACAGTATTATGCCCCATAGCGGCCCCAGCACACAGCACTCCCTGCTACTTCGGCCATTTTCAATGTTGGACCAGATCTCGCGTGAGTCGGGCCGGCGTCGCGATGCACAATGACGCAGGCCCGGCCCACGTAATGTCACCAAACAGGCCCAAAGCCTTCGGAGCGTGTGAGAGGTAAGTAATGTTGTTTTTATGTTCCCTCACCTCCCCTGGCCCTCCGATCATTATACTCTGGGGTCTGAAATGACCCCAGAGTATAATGATAGCAGTGTTTGTGGGTTTTGGCCCGCGGCCTCACTTACCGCTCCTGCTCACAGTCACCTCCGCTTCTGCAGAATGGGAAGTGCAGGCGGCCATGAGCAGGAGCGGGGATTGGTAAGTAAATAGGGCCCGTTACCTTCTGGGGTTACTCCAGAAGGTAACAGCCTATTAAAAGAAAAAAAGAATGTCCTGGGCCCTGTGGCAGCTGCTACTGCTGATACCCTGGTAGCTACACTCCTGCGTCTGTGTGTTGTTGGGGGAGGGGGTCAGGTTCTTGGGGGGGGTTGCCATCTGTGTGTTGGTGGAGGGTTCCTGGGGGAGTGTCGCATTTCGAGTGTGTGTGGAGGAGGTGGTTGTGGGGGTCCTGGGGGAGTGGGGCTGCTTGTGTGTAGGCAGGGTTGTGGGGCAGTGTAAATCACGTGGTTTTGGTTACATAGCACAGAGACGCTGGAGGTATAACATACAGTAGTGCCCTCCTGTGCCCCTATACTAAATGTATTCCCACTCCTCCTGCATTATAAATAGAATGGCCCCCAAAGCCTAATGCATCACCCTTTCATATCCAGGGTGTGAGCTGTATGCATAAACACTTTCCAACCCTGCAATGATTGCTGGCACCAAACTGACACTCATTTCTGTATAAAGAGGTTACCCACAATGTAGGGACTCCTTCAGAGCAGGAGGAGTCCCTGCTTTAGAAGGGGCGAATCCAAGACATAACTTGTCTGTGTTTCTTGACCAAGTGTAAACCCTTGACCGTGACTAACCCCTGCACTTAGGTTTAGTTGTGGTGAAGTTATGACTGCAATTAACCCTTTCTAGTCCATGAGTTAGCAACTCTAACAAATGTTAATGTCACTATAATCTTTCTGTATAGCAGGTGCAGCCCTAAGGTACATTAGGGCTGCTATACTTTATTTGCACAGCAGGCTGTCTGTGTTCTGCCCGCATATTCATTAATATAACTTGACCCCCAATGTATTCATCAAGGACTCCCCAGACCTCCTGCAATCAGTGATTCCATCTAAGTGATTGAATTGCTGATTACCCAAGAAGGGGTTAATCACAAGCTTGACATGACTGTGGTTCAGGCTAAGGGCCTACGTAGCGTCCCGCAGCAAAAAAGCTGCAGATTTCCTCTGCAGACTTTCTGCTTCAATTATACACATACGGAAGCTTCCGGCGTTTCCGTAGGTAGAATTGACATGCTGCGATTTCCAAAACCATGATGGTGTGTCCGCTGTGTGTATTTTACTGCAAAGTGGGGACAGGATTCGCTTTTTTTTTGCCACGTTTCTGCCGCTGGCAAACCGTGGTGTACAGGCCACATGGGGCGCTTCCCCTTAAGGATTTATCCGCTTTCTCAGGATAGGCCAGGCCCAACACCTGATACCCCTCCAGATCTCTGGTACAGAGACTTTAATGGGGCAGCGCTGCGGTACCTACACTCGCCACTACAGTTTGTACAGCAGCGGAAATCTGCAGGGTACCCCTGCATTGATTACCTATCCTGAGTTACTATCCTTTCAGTAGGAGGCCTCACATTCTGGTGCTCAAATAACCAAAAAAGGGGGGTTTACTAGACTTCATTTGAGGCTAAGTTCACATTGGCCGCAGAAATCGGCAGAGGGGAATTTTATTTGGCTATGATAGACTACGTTGATAACCAGTGGAGGTGGGTTTTTAAAAAAAAAAAAAATAAAATGGTTAATGAGGGTTGTGCGGAGGGTTTTATTTCAATCAAATATATTTTTTAAAATGTCGATGTTGTTTGTTTTATTAATATTACTGTATGGGGAGCTTAGTGTTAGATATAGACCCTATAGTGACCAACCTGTATAGAATACACCGAGACTATGAACCTACCTATAGTAACTACAGAATACACCGAGACCATGAACCTACCTGCAGCAACTCCATTCTAGTCAGAGCAGTAGTGAGACAGCTAGAATGGAGTTGCTGTATGGAGGACCTACCTATAGCAACTACAGAATACACCTAGACGATAAACCTACCTATAGTAACTACAGAATACACCGAGACCATGAACCTTCCTATAGTAACTACAGAGTACACTGAGAACATGAACCTACCCACAGTAACTACAGAATACACCTAGACTATGAACCTACCTGCAGCAACTACAGAATACACTGAGACCATGAACCTTCCTATAGTAACTACAGAATACACCTAGACTATGAACCTTCCTATAGTAACTACAGAATGTACCGAGCCCATGAACCTACCTATAGTAACTACAGAATACACCCAGACCATGAACCTACCTATAGTAACTACAGAATACACCTAGACCATGAACCTACCTATAGTAACTACAGAATACACCTAGACCATGAACCTACCTATAGTAACTACAGAATACACCCAGACTATGAACCTACCTATAGTAACTACAGAATACACCCAGACCATGAACCTACCTATAGTAACTACAGAATACACCCAGACCATGAACCTACCTATAGTAACTATACCCCAGAACCTACCTATAGTAACTACAGAATACACCAATACCATGAACCTACCTATAGTAACTACAGAATGCACCCAGACTATGAACCTACCTATAGTAACTACAGAATGCACCCAGACCATGAACCTACCTATAGTAACTACAGAATACACCCAGACCATGAACCTTCCTATAGTAACTACAGAATACACCCAGACTATGAACCTACCTATAGTAACTACAGAATACACCAATACCATGAACCTACCTATAGTAACTACAGAATGCACCCAGACTATGAACCTACCTATAGTAACTACAGAATGCACCCAGACCATGAACCTACCTATAGTAACTACAGAATAAACCGAGACTATGAACCTACCTGCTGAAACTCCATTCTAGTCAATTCTGTAGTGAGACAGCTAGAATGGAGTTGCTGTAAGGAGGACCTACCTACAGCAACTACAGAATACACCGAGACTATAAACCTACCTGCAGCAACTCCATTCTAGTCAATTCTGTAGTGAGACAGCTAGAATGGAGTTGCTGTAAGGAGGACCTACCTACAGCAACTACAGAATACACCGAGACTATAAACCTACCTGCAGCAACTCCATTCTAGTCAATTCTGTAGTGAGACAGCTAGAATGGAGTTGCTGTAAGGAGGACCTACCTACAGCAACTACAGAATACACCGAGACTATGAACCTACCTGCAGCAACTCCATTCTAGTCAATTCTGTAGTGAGACAGCTAGAATGGAGTTGCTCTAAGGAGGACCTACCTACAGCAACTACAGAATACACC
Organism: Leptodactylus fallax; assembly: GCA_947044405.1. NCBI lineage: Eukaryota > Metazoa > Chordata > Amphibia > Anura > Leptodactylidae > Leptodactylus > Leptodactylus fallax. The sequence continues at coordinate 2,600,604 of CAMRHE010000215.1, forward strand.
GAGACTGTAAACCTACCTATAGTAACTATATACTCATAAATCAGGCACACAGCGATACGTTAGAATCTAAGATCTTTGTCATTTATGAATTGCCATAGATTTCCATTATCACTTACAACAAAAAAGGGGCACGAGATATAAAAAAAAAAACAGTCACCACTGTTCAGACCATATTTGCGCGATGTCTCAGAACTGGTCTGGTGCAAATTATATATACATATGTCGCACATAAATTATATATATATTTAAAAATATAAATAAATATATATATATATAAATAATTTATATAACTTATAAACATATATATATATATATATACATACATACAAATAATTTATGAGTGCTATATGTATTTATGTCCGGGAATGTGTTTTTCCTCCATTCATATTGATAATCATATACAGTCATATGAAAAAGTTTGGGCACCCCTATTAATCTTAATCATTTTTAGTTCTAAATATTTGGGTGTTTGCAACAGCCATTTCAATTTGATATATCTAATAACTGATGGACACAGTAATATTTCAGGATTGAAATGAGGTTTATTGTACTAACAGAAAATGTGCAATATGCATTAAACCAAAATTTGACCGGTGCAAAAGTATGGGCACCTCAACAGAAAAGTGACATTAATATTTAGTAGATCCTCCTTTTGCAAAAATAACAGCCTCTAGTCACTTCCTGTAGCTTTTAATCAGTTCCTGGATCCTGGATGAAGGTATTTTGGACCATTCCTCTTTTACAAAACAATTCCAGTTCAGTTAAGTTTGATGGTCGCCGAGGCATGGACAGCCCGCTTCAAATTATCCCACAGATGTTCAATGATATTCAGGTCTGGGGACTGGGATGGCCATTCCAGAACATTGTAATTGTTCCTCTGCATGAATGCCTGAGTAGATTTGGAGCTGTGTTTTGGATCATTGTCTTGCTGAAATATCCATTCCCGGCGTAACTTCAAATTCGTCACTGATTCTTGTACATTATTCTCAAGAATCTGCTGATACTGAGTTGAATCCATGCGACCCTCAACTTTAATAAGATTCCCGGTGCCGGCATTGGCCACACAGCCCCAAAGCATGATGGAACCTCCACCAAATTTTACAGTGGGTAGCAAGTGTTTTTCTTGGAATGCTGTTTTTTTTTGACGCCATGCATAACGCCTTTTTGTATGACCAAACAACTCAATCTTTGTTTCATCAGTCCACAGGACCTTCTTCCAAAATGAAGCTGGCTTGTCCAAATGTGCTTTTGCATACCTCAGGCGACTCTGTTTGTGGCGTGCTTTCAGAGACGGCTTCTTTCCGCATCACTCTCCCATACAGCTTCTCCTTGTGCAAAGTGTGCTGTATTGTTGACCGATGCACAGTGACACCATCTGCAGCAAGATGATGCTGCAGCTCTTTGGAGGTGGTCTGTGGATTGTCCTTGACTGTTCTCACCATTCTTCTTCTCTGCCTTTCTGATATTTTTCTTGGCCTGCCACTTCTGGGCTTAACAAGAACTGTCCCTGTGGTCTTCCATTTCCTTACTATGTTCCTCACAGTGGAAACTGACAGGTTAAATCTCTGAGACAACTTTTTGTATCCTTCCCCTGAACAACTATGTTGAACAATCTTTGTTTTCAGATCATTTGAGAGTTGTTTTGAGGAGCCCATGATGCCACTCTTCAGAGGAGATTCAAATAGGAGAACAACTTGCAATTGGCCACCTTAAATACCTTTTCTCATGATTGGATACACCTGGCTATGAAGTTCAAAGCTCAGTGAGGTTACAAAACCAATTTTGTGCTTCAGTAAGTCAGTAAAAAGTAGTTAGGAGTATTCAAATCAATAAAATGATAAGGGTACCCAAATTTTTGCACCGGTCAAATTTTGGTTTAATGCATATTGCACATCTCCTGTTAGTACAATAAACCTCATTTCAATCCTGAAATATTACTGTGTCCATCAGTTATTAGATATATCAAATTGAAATGGCTGTTGCAAACACCCAAATATTTAGAACTAAAAATGATTAAGATTAATAGGGGTGCCCAAACTTTTTCATATGACTGTATATATCTAATGTCCCTCTTGGCCAGTTATGGATCCGCCCTATAGAAAGTCCACTCTAGCTTCTCCTGTAGTGAGGTGACTAGATTGGAGTTTCTGGCGGCAGCTCCTGTAATATCTCCATTCTAGTCACCTCAGTAATGAACTGTCTACATTGGAGTTGGTTCTAGCAGGTCCTCCCTCCAGGAACTCCAATCTAGTCACCTCAGTAATGAATTGTCTAGAATGGAGTTGCTCCTGGTAGGTCCTCCCTCCAGCAACTCCATTCTAGACCGTTCACTAGTGAGGTGACTAGATTGGAGTTGCTGGAGGGAGGACCTACCAGAAGCAACTCCATTCTAGTCGCAACCATCACCTTTCCCAGGGAAACTACAACGTGATGAACAAATATAACCAAACCCGAGGAAACGCCGTATGACGAGACATAAGTGACTTTTCCCTAGGAAGAGACTAGCGCCGGAGCATGCGCAGTGTGTAGAAGTGAGAACGTGTGCAGTAAATCCTGATAGATATCACGTGATCACCAGACGGACCTCAGAATGAGACTAGTGATAAAAGCAGCACCTTATAGAATTGCAGTCATACTTCTATATGTCGTATATACGTATCTGTTGAAAAGAGTACAGGTGCCACAGAGGCTTTTCATTCTGCTATGCTATAGAGCGCCTTCTTGCGGTTTTATTATGTATTCCACGCATATATCAGGGCCTGGGGTTAGGCAAAGAATAGGTCAGCTGCCCTGAAGTGTAACTGTTATAGAAAATAACAATGTTTGAGCATCTTTTAGAACTCTGCATTGCATTGCATTGCTGTTCCTCTGTTACTCCTCCCGTCAGAATTCTGCCATAAGTCTTACCTCATGCCATTTAGAAAAGCGGTATATTTTATATGGCAGAAGGACATTTGGTGCAACCTCAGGGTCCAGTATCAACTGCTACTGCTGTCCTATATATATATATATATATATATATATATATATATATATATACACACATACATACACACTGCATATATATATTAGGGCACTAGGAATATCAAAAGATGTCGGCTCCGCCTCTAGTCTATACCCTCTCCACAGACACTATGCTAGCCAGTTAGTACCGCAGCAGTAGGAGAGAGACACAAATAAGCAAGAGAAACACCACAGAACACGGAACCAACAACCACCAACATGTCCTGAACTTGGAAAGGAACCAGGACAGGAATAACCAGAAAAAAAGGGTGGGATCTGTTTCCCCCAATGAATACAACGAGAAAGAGATTTCAGAAGAATGATTTGGAGAGAAGCCTCCGACTTATACCTTGAACTGTTAGCATACCAAAGACTGTTCCCTATCCACAGAGACTGGCAGCGGTGGAGATCACAAGTCAAAGGAAAAGTAGAAGGGACTTCCCCAGGAGGAATACCTGGAAAGTATAGCCAACAGAGAAGTTCCTGGCTTACCCAAAGAGAAAGAAGAATAGGCGGTCGAGCTTGGACGGAGATTTGTCCCAGAGCGCCAGAATCACCAGTAGCAGAGGGGGCGAGTAGGATTGAGTGAAAGGGATTGCCTTGAAAGTCGACCCCTTCGTGTCCAGAAACAGCATGCACAAGTAAACCAAGTAGGGAGAGTTTCTCCACAGGGACACAACCAGAGTGGAGGGCAAGAATCTAGGGCTCCGGAAGGAGAATCTTGCCTCATTGAGCATCGAGGATCATGCCCAGGAATTTCAGGAGTTGAGAAACCACAAGGCAGGACTTGTCCATTGATAAACCAGCCAAACCGATGAAGGAGATCCAAAGTGATCCAAAGGCTTGTCAGGTTTTCCCTCCAGGAGGGAGCCTTCATCAGGAAGAGCCCAGGTATAGAAATTCTGCAACTTCTTGGGAGTGGAGGAAAGCCGTGAGTGACTCCATGACTTAGGCGAAGACCTGGGGGGCGATAGCCAGCACAAAGGGGAGCACGACAAATTGGAAATAGCGTGAACTCACCACAAAGTGGAGAAACTGGCCAGGCCTATACCCATGGAGCTGTGTCCTCCAATGATATAAACGGAAAAAAAAAAAAAAATTATCACACACACTTTGTATATATGAACTCATTTTAATAGTTGATCTAAATTTCCCACCAATTTTTAATAACCCATTAATATAGTGTATATGCCTGGTGCCTTAAAAGGATTGTGCTATTCAGGATAGGGGATAAGTGTCAGATTGTTGGGGTCCCCCATGCTTCCTTCTTGCGAATGGAGTGCCAGTGTGTTTGTGTCGCCAGCACTCCAATCACTACTATGGGGGTGCTGGGACTGTAACCTTCCCTTCCATACTGGTCAGAGAACATACAAGCTGGATGCAGAAGTGGAGGTAAGGGTTAATGTGATGATTCCACTTAAATATGGCTATAACTCAAAGATGTATTTTGATCTCTGGGTATCGTATCTGCCTCTTAATTCCATTTACTCAAACTGTGCGTAGCTCTAATCCTAGGTGTATGTTGTCAGTAGTGGCAACAATGTAACAATAGGGCTTTGTATTCATCCCAGAATGGCTCCATTGAATTCCTACATAGCCTGGGTGATCAAATACACATGTATTGTTTAGACTAGGCTATTGATCAGACATGGTTGATAACATATAGACGGCATTGTGTCATTCCACTTAATCCCATCTCCTTACAAAGAATATTGATTTGAGTGCGTTAGTCAATCAGACTTTCCGTCGCCAGTGACCTCATTCTGGGTGGTGTAATCAAGGGTATAAAAGATGAGGTAAGAGGTCAGTGAGAGAGAGAATACTGTGATGAGCATGCAGGCTGGAATGCTGTGATGCTGCTGCTAGAAGCCTCCACTGGTTATCCCCACCTGCTATGTGTGAGGGTTGGATTATAGAGCCACATCAAGGATATGTGTGGTAAAGTAATTATTTCACTTTTATTCCCTTTTTATTTTATGTGCTGTATATTGTAACTAGTAACTGTTAATGCTTGTATACACCTGCATATCTGTTCTGAACTGCATGTGTTAAATGTTAATACCGACCCATCTAGGGGTTAATAAATATACAAAATTTAGAAAGCTTGTCTTGTATTTATCTTGTGGACCCAGCACTCACTGGCGGTGAGTGTGGTTTGTAGTAAAGAAGTCTCAGGTGTGGGCCAACTCGGGGTTGACGCACTGAGGATCTTTCACATTGGTGGCAGCGTAGTGGGATCTTAGGATAAACAGCGTGTGTTGGTGACCTTTACTCAGACGCTGGGGATTGTGGTAATCCTATGAGACAAGCTCGGTATTAAAGCAAGCATTAAGATACAGTGAAAGTTTGATACAGTGCTGTTCCCCTCCCTTACTCTTTGTATTCTATCCTATCTTTTATCTGGCAAATACCAGTGGATGGCTAGTGGGCTCAGAAGCAGATCTCCAGAACTGCAGAACCAGGCTTTTGGAGATCCTGAGCGTATGGCTGAAATGGAGGCAGCCACAGTCATGCAGAGAATCGAGCAGAGTCCTAATTTTGGGGCTAGGCCAGGAAGTACGGCAAGCAGCCCGGTCCCAAGGATTATTTCACCAGGAGGGACCAGTAACCCCAGCCTTGTGGGGGGAATGGCTTCATACTGGCAAATGGCCCTGCAGCAAGTAGGCACCAGTGACCCTAACATATACCTGCAGGTGATGTGCCGCTTTCAGGAAGCTGCAGAACACGAACGGCAGGCTGAACATGAGGCAGAACGGCAGGCTGAGCGGCAGTATCAGCTTGAGCTCAAAAGAATGGAGCTCTCCCAGCAGGCACCGTCTGTCACTGCACGCACTCCAGAAGCTCAAGTACCAAGGCTCCGATCTGAGGACTTTCCAATCCTTGAAACAAACGGGGATTTGGACTCGTTCTTGCGGGCCTTTGAGAAAGTGTGTAAGCAGTATCAGCTACCACAGACGGATTGGGTCCGTTACCTGGCTCCCCGGTTGAGGGGAAAAGCCCTGGACACTTAAGCCAATTTGCCAGTTGACCAGGACTATGAGTCCGTTAAAGCAGCGCTGATCCGGAGATACCAACTCACGCCGGAGCTGTACCGTCGAAGGTTCCTTGGCCTGCAGAAAAAGCCTTCAGAGAGCCATGAAGATACAGCGGCCCAGCTGCGCGTGTGGTTCCGGGAGTGGACGGAGGGCAAGTCCATCACCTCACAAGAAAGCCTTGCAGACCTCATGCTTCAAGAGCAGTTCTTGACCATTTGTACCGAGGAAGTGCAAAAATACCTCCTGGACCGAGAGCCCAAGGACCTTGAAACAGCCGCAGCAATGGCGGATCGTTATGTTGCCAACCAGTTGCCGTGGAAACCTGCCAGCGACGGCTGGAGGAGGGGTAAGACACAATCTGTCCCGGGTGGTTCCTATACGTCCCCTGCCCCTCGAGCTCTGGGCTCCCTGGCGACCTCTCTCATACCCCAGGGAGAGATCAGGCGGTGCCACGCCTGTAATCAAACGGGACATTTACAACAAGACTGTCCCAACCGCCCTAGGAACCCCCCTGCTCCCCAAACTACAGCGGCCAGCCCATCTGTGTATCTGGTTGCGAGGGAGGGGCCCCAGCCTAATGCTAACCGTCAACAGGTCACTGTGGGGGACAAAGTGGTGATGGGATTCCGGGACACTGGGGCAGATGTTACGCTGGTACAACCAGATTTGGTCCCCCCAGACAGTATTATTCCCGGGAAAACTCTGACCCTACGGGGTATTGGATTGGAACGTTTTACTGTACCCATGGCTTGTGTTCATTTAGACTAGGGTGCAGGGAAAGGAATGCGGAATGTGGGATTGATGTCTGAGTTGCCTGCCAATGTACTGTTGGGGACAGATTTGGGGCCTATGATGTGCCAATATGGGGTGGGGGCCACCCACTCCAGCTCCCTGTGATCAGCTGTCTGTCCAGGCTGATATGTCTGATATTGTACCTGTGGGACTACCTGCAGAGGGGGCTGGTAACCCTCCCTCTGAAATGTCTCCTCATACAGTCTGTGAAAATGCTAATTTAATTGTACCTGTGGGAATACCTGCAGAGGGGGCTGGTAACCCTCCCTCTGAAATGTCTCCTCATACATTCTGTGAAAATGCTACTTTAACTGTACCTGTGAATGTTGTAGATGAACTTGCCATGTCCAAAGGGAAGGCTAAACCCCTTACTGAGTTCTTTCCTCCAGGCTGTGAAAATGCTAATTCTACTGTCTCTGGGATTAATGTAGGTGTAAAGGAGCTGAGTAAGGACTGGGCTGTAGACCCACCCACATCTGCGGGGGCCTCACCCCCCCAGTCTGTGTCCCTATGTCCGCCAGTCCTCCCTTCAGTTCAGTGTGATAGAACCAATGCTGTTAATGATATTGCAAATGTCTGCCATTAAAGTGTGGATGTTGTACCAGGTGGTTCGGTGTCTCTCTGGGTTCTCCGTGACGGTCCGGATGTAGGACGGACTGCTGGTATTGTGGTGGTTACCCGCAGTCAAAGTGCCAAAGGGGTGGAAAGCCTTCCAGCCTCTGCACCGGTCCCTCCGTCACTCGGACGCATTACTGAGACTGCCTTGAGAAATTCCCCCACCCTAGAGCCGGAAGGGTCCGGCAGCTATGTAACATGCCCCTCTCTTTTGTCTCACTCCAGCCAAGAGTTCAGAGATGCTGTCCAAGCTGACCCTAGTCTGGACATATTGAAGGCGCGTGCCGCTCAAACACCCTCGGAGTCTGACAAGGCCCGAGTCTGCTGGGACCCCGGGGGGATGGGGGGGGAGCCTTGGGGCCAGAGCCTGAGAAGCTGGAGGCGGAGGTGCTCTCAGAAGAGGGGCATAGGCCCCTACTTCCTGCAAGCCCCATCTAAAAGGGGGAGGTCTGATGATTCCACTTAAATATGGCTATAACTCAAAGATGTATTTTGATCTCTGGGTATCGTATCTGCCTCTTAATTCCATTTACTCAAACTGTGCGTAGCTCTAATCCTAGGTGTATGTTGTCAGTCGTGGCAACAATGTAACAATAGGGCTTTGTATTCATCCCAGAATGGCTCCATTGAATTCCTACATAGCCTGAGTGATCAAATACACATGTATTGTTTAGACTAGGCTATTGATCAGACATGGTTGATAACATATAGACGGCATTGTGTCATTCCACTTAATCCCATCTCCTTACAAAGAATATTGATTTGAGTGCGTTAGTCAATCAGACTTGCCGTCGCCGGTGACCTCATTCTGGGTGGTGTAATCAAGGGTATAAAAGATGAGGTAAGAGGTCAGTGAGAGAGAGAATACTGTGATGAGCATGCAGGAGAGAATACACTGTGATGCTGCTGCTAGAAGCCTCCACTGGTTATCCCCACATGCTATGTGTGAGGGTTGGATTATAGAGCCACATCAAGGATATGTGTGGTAAAGTAATTATTTCACTTTTATTCCCTTTTTATTTTATGTGCTGTATATTGTAACTAGTAACTGTTAATGCTTGCATACATCTGCATATCTGTTCTGAACTGCATGTGTTAGATGTTAATACCGACCCATCTAGGGGTTAATAAATATACAAAATTTAGAAAGCTTGTCTTGTATTTATCTTGTGGACCCAGCACTCACTGGCGGTGAGTGGGGTTTTTAGTAAAGAAGTCTCAGGTGTGGGCCAACGCGGTGTTGGCGCACTGAGGATCTTTCACAGTTAACCTCATACACACAGACCATAGTAGATTATTTTTTTTTTTTTTTATTGAAGAGCACTAGGAGGAAAGGGGGCACTTCAGTGACAGCAGGGGCCAGGATATCCCACAACAAAAATATTTCTGGTTTTCACCATGGGTTTAACCCCTGCGCTAGAGTGGTTTTCAACATTTTCAGTGCAAAGATTAGGAAAAAAAAAACACCACAGAATCTGCAGAAATATGACATGCTGCAGGTTCCAAACCACTTTGTACCATGGCTGCTTTCCGCAGTGTCTGTATTTGAAATCTTAACCACCTCACTGCTACTGTAATTCACAGTGGGATAAAAGGAGTTTTCTGGGCAGAAAAAACAAAACATTTTTTAAAAAAAGGTCTACACCCAAATACCTTTAGCAGCGTTTTGAGTGATTTCTGTGTTTCTCTAGGAGCCTTTGGTATCCACTGCATTTGTCTACATGATGCACTGCTCTTCACTGAGATCTGCCTCCCTCTCTCACACCACCCTCCCTGTTTCCTTTGCTAACCCGCCCACTACTAGCCATTCCTAGCTAACTCAGCCCACCCCATCATGCTTAACTGTCTTCCTGTCCTGGAGATCACTTTCTTCTCTGCCACCGGCTCCTTCTCTTGACTTCTGCTGATGCCTGTACAAAAGTGCCAACATGTTGGCTCTATTGCACAGGTGTGGTAGGCCGGCTCCTTCTCCACTTCATGTCTGCTGGCACCTGTGCAGTAGAGCCAGAGTGCCGGCAGACGTGAAGGAAGTGATGTTTCTTGCCCAGGAGATCAGGACACGAAGACAGGTAAGTATGATGAGGTGAAGAGGGGAGTAGTATTGTTGACATTCCATTTCTGGAAACAGGACGCCAATGGAAAATCAGAAAATGTTCCTGGGGCAGTCACATGATCACCCCGGCAACCTGGGCAAATATACATTTTTCATAAAGTAAGTTAGAAGTTAAGTGGGGAAAGGGTGCTTAGTTTAGCGTTAAATTATCATTTTATCCTGGAAAACTCCTTTAATTCCGTCTGTGGCTATTCCTCTGCAAACCCTCTGTCACTTTATGGATTCTCTTTCTGGAATACTATTGAAGAGCACTATAATGCGCCTACCTGCTGCTTGAAGAGACTATAACAGTTAACAGTTTGCGCTCATTGCCATAAGCTTTCTTATTGTCCCTTTAAAGTCTCATATTGTCCCTTTAAACCATCAGTTTATGACCTCTGGGCTCCCACTGGTCCTGAGTACAAAGGGGCTGCAGTGCTGAATACGTATAGTAGCAAACCATGCCACCAGACTGTGAGGGAACTGTAGCTGGCCCACTTGAATGGGGCTATGCTGCAGATCCCCTACATAGCTGGGGCTAATGTGTAGGGAGAAACAGTGAAGGGCATGCAGTCCTTCATTCACAGGATTGTCGCGGGTTCCATAGCTCGGATCCCCATCGATCAAAATGTGATCGCATAGTCAAAATGTAGAGTCCTCAAATAATAAAGGTGAAAAAGGTGCAGCAATGCTACTAGTAACTCATGTGTGAAGAGGATAATAATAAAATGTAACTTTTATTTATCAATTTCCTGAAACTGTGTTTCCCATAAGAGAATTTAAGCCTACTAGGATAAAGGTACTGTGCGTCCTGTAGCTGGAAGTTTGAATCTTTCAGTGGTGCTCTACAAAGTTTTAGCCTAACCCTGAGCCACTGGCATTACAGAAATACTCCCAAATCTGTCACTTTGGTAGGTAGAAACTAGCTGCCATACACTGCTCACAGCAAGTAGAAGAGAATCTACGCTATAACCTTCTGATCTGATAAACAGCCTCAAGTCCATGCAGGATATATAGAGAGAAGTACTGACATGTACTGATGTTAACAAAGCACTTTGCTACTCTCTTCTGAGTTATGTGACACCTAGTTTGTCTAGAGATGAATATGGCAGGGACAGCAAACAAAAATCCGAATAAGAGGAGAAACATGATACTATAATGTTTCTTATAACTGTCTGGACTATTCATTTTATCAAACGTTGTTGAAAAGTTAGTGACCACTTAAAGAAAATTAATAAGTAAAAAAAAATGGAATTTTTGTACTCACCGTAAAATCCTTTATTCACTGTGGGACACAGCACCATCAGTATAGACCTAACCACTAGGAGTCTGACACTAGGGAGATGAAAAGCTGTCAGCTCCGCCTCCAGGCTATACCCTGCCACAGGCACTGTGCATTAATCAGTTTGTACCGAAGCAGCAGGAGAAAGACACAAAAGAACAAAAAGGAACACGGAACCAACCACCACGTCCTGATCCCGAAAAGGAACAAACACAGCTCGTGCAGGAACAACAGTGAAAAACAAGGGTGGGATTTGTGTCCCCCAGTGAATACAACGAAAAATGGATTTTACTGTGAGTACAAAAATCCCATTTTCTCGCTTATTTCACTGAGGGGGACACAGCACCATGGGAAGTCCTAAAGCAGTCCTAGAGGGTGGGAATTACACAGCCATGTGAACCACCTAGCGCACCGTCGCTTGCAAAGCTTTACGACCCAAACTGGCATCGGTAGAGGCCACAGAATGGATCTGGTAAAACTTGACGAACAGCCCAGGAAGCTCCAAAGAGCTCTCGTGGAGTGAGCCATTACATGGAAGGGCATGGCTCTACTCTCAAACCAATAGGCCTCCAGATCACAGACCGAAGCCATCGGAAGATGGAAGCAGGCTGGCCCTTACGAGGGACCTCAGGGAAAATGAGCAAAACGTCTGAACGATGGAAATGGTGAGGGACAATAGACCCGAATCGCCCAGACAACATCCAGGCAGAGAAGAGAATGCTCACGTGGATGCTTGGGGTCCGGGAAAGATGGTAAGACTAAGTCTTTGATATAGAAAGAGAAAACCACCTTAGGCAGAAAAGACGGAGGGGGACGGAGGACAACCTTATCCTTGTAGAGGACCAGAAAGGGAAGCTGCTGGAAAAGGGCAGCCAGCTCGGAGATCCTGCAGATGGAGGTAATGGCCACCAGGAACGCAACCTTCCAGGACAGGAGGCGAAGAGGGATATCCTGAAAAGATTCGAAGTGGGGAACCTGAAGCACCTCAAGAACGAGGCTAAGATCCCATGGTTCCAAGGGGGGAGGGGGTTGCACAGTGTGCCACTTCCTGCAGGAAGTATTTTAAGGGAAGAAAGACTAAGACCTTGATCCAGACCGGACTGGAGTAAAAGAACCAGGAACCTGGGAAGATCGGATGAGAATTGTTACTCTAACACCAGCAGACGTAAGCCTTCCAATGTGTGATGGTAGATCTTAGTTGACTGGGATTTCCGGGATTTGAGTATGGACTGGATAACAAGCTCCGAAAAACCACGATGCCTCAAAAGAACCTCGGCTCCAATAGCCACACCGTTAAACACAGCTGAGGCAAGTTGGGGTGGAACAGTGTTCCTTGAGACAGAAGGTTAACTTGCAGAGGAAGAAGCACAAGAAGCGTTCGCCAGCAGGAGCGTGTGATCCGCGTACCAGGCCCAGCAGGGCCAGTTCGGCACCACCAGGATGCTGGAAACCTCCTCGGTCTTGAGATTCTTGCAGACCCAAGGGAGAAGAGAAAGGGGAGACAAAAGTCCAAAATCACGAGAGCGTCATTGGCGATGGCTCGAGGATCCAGAGACCTGGCCACGTAGCCAGGGACCTTGTGGTTCAGGTGACAGGCGATGAGGTCGACGCTGGGCATGCTCCAGCGGGAGCACAACTGAAGGAAGATCTGCTTATGAAGAGACCACTCGCCTGGAGCGAGATTTTCTCAACTTAGGTATTCTGCCACCCAACTATCTACACCTGGAATGAGGACCACCGAAAGAGCCGGAACATGGCGCTCCACCCAAGTAAGAGATCAGGAGGCTTCTAGTAAGGCCACACGGCTCCTGGAGCCCCACTGAAGGTTCAGGTAGGTGACCGCAGTGAAGTTGTTGGTCTGGACTGTGACTGGACGTCTTTGGAGGAGAGAGATCCAATGAGACAGGGCTAAGAAGATAGCTCTCGGTTCCAGCAGGTTGACCTGAAGGGAGGACTCGGCCCTGGACCACAGGCCCTGAGCAGTCAAGGCACCAAAGACCGCTCCCCAGCTGGAGAGACTGGCATCAGTGAAAATCACCTGCCAACAGAGGAGAAGAAGGACTTCCCCTGTCAGAGTGGAACTGCAAGCTGAGGCCCTATCTGGGGAGTGCCCAGGGTGGAGGACCGTGACCTGTAGAAAGACCTCCTGGTCCTTCAGTGGGGACGGCTCCTGGAGCTGGAACTCAGAGTGCCCGGGGAGATCCCTAGAAGCCGTCGACTGAGCGGTGATCTAGGAAGGCACCCGTTCCAAGCTTCCACCACCAACTGGTTAAGTCTGGTAAGGACACCATAGCCCAGGTGAGGGAGGCGCCCAATCCAGGGAAAGATGAACCGGAGAGGGGGCGGGAGGTTCCTAAACTGGCTGAGGCAGAAGGCAGAGAGAGCAGATGGGCTCTGGATGTCGGCATGGCAATTTTTTTTGTTACAGCAGGCACACACATAAAACATCGCAGAACCAGAGGGCGAGTTAACTCTTCATGGGAGGACATGGCGGAGGGGGCCCAGGGAAATCAGTGGTAACCCAGGTGGTTAGCCTACCAGACCACAGGAAGATGGACGCTCGTCAACTGCTGCAGAGATGGCTGCACAGAGAGGGCTCCGCAGGTGCTTAGTCTCCCAGGGAGCTGTGAGGAGCTGTTCCAGGAAGCAACAAAAAAAAAAAAAAAAAAAAAAGGCATGAAATAAATAAAAAAAAGTCTTTCCCCAGAAGCAGAAGCCCTCTCCCTTGAAATTTCTGTGCTCAGGGGCTATTGGGTGGGCTGGGTGGCTTGCAAGGACAGCCCCCTGGCCAATGGAAGGCCCCAGGCAGGGTCTGGAGGCCAGAAAAGCCCGGCAAAGGGGTGGGCCTAGTTGCAGTCTAGTCCCCGGTCAGGCCTGGGACTCACATAGAAATGTGGCCGGCCGCGAGTCCCGACGGAGGTACCAGAGGCCAGAAAAGGGGGTCCTCACACCAAGGGGGGGGGGGGGGGAACTGGGCGCGCCCCCCCCCCATCCCCGGCAGGGGCACTCAGTAGGAGCAATCGGTAAGGTACTAAATCACCCCAGAAAAAAGGGGCTTATTAGCTAAAAATTATAGCCCAGCTCTGGGGTCCCCAGGAAGGGCCCCAAAAACAAAGGACCCATGAGAGAGGCACTGAGGGGCTCAGGGGGGGCCTGAGGTGGAGGAGGAGAGGGGTTGAGGTAACTCTCATACTCACCAATCTTCTAATCTTCTCATACTCACCTGTCTGGCGTCTTCAGGTGCCACAGGGTCACCCCCTCGGTAGACCTCACACGTAGGAGTGGGGTCACTGGCAATCCGGCCACTGATGCGGTGAGTGAGAATTGGGGACTAGGTTACCAGCGAGATGCACTTTGAGAGCACTGCGCCCCCAGGTCTTCAGCGTGTACACCCCCAACTAGTGAGGTGTACACGCTGAAGACCCCCCTGAACCTGAAAGAAGAGAAAAATAAAAACATTGTAAGACAGAAAGACCTGAGTCAGGTCGTGTCTGCCTCCTACGGACACTAGGTTTAAACTGATTAATGCACAGTGCCTGTGGCAGGGTTTAGCCTGGAGGCGGAACCGACAGCTTTTCATCTCCCTGTCAGCCTGCTAGTGGCCAGGTCTATACCCATGGTGCCGTGTCCCACAGTGAAATAGGCGAGAAAGTTACATTTTAGTACTTTATTCCCCCTACAAACAAATGGGTATAAAGAGGACCTTTCACCACCTCCACCAAATCTAGTTCTTAGCATCTGTTCATAAGGCCCCCTTCACTGATTCTGGCACTGCTAGAATTTTTCCTCTATCCCCACCATTCCCCAACAATAACCGCTTTTAGTTTTGGTTCTTGATATACTATTTAGTCTCTGTACTGTCAGAAGGGCGGTGTCAGGCAGGAGCAGGCAAAGGGTGTGACTCTGAGCTCCAATCAGAGGTGGACACCTTCCTGACGGTACAAAGACTGAGTACCATATCAGGCACCAAAATTAACAGCAATGATTGCTCATAAAAAAAAAAAAAAAAAAGTCCAAGTGTGCCGGAATCAGTGGAGCAGAGCCTATTAAATAATGCAAAGGGGTGGACTTGTTGGCGGTAGTGACAGGTCCTCTTTAAATAGTGGATCCCTACAATAACAGAGCACTCACTTAAGATATAGAGAGATTATTTTGTGCTACTAGTATGGATAGAAATGCAGCAAGAACATAGGCCAGAATGTAGTGACAAAAGACATTTAATTTAAAACAATGGCAGTGTGTGGTACAGCTGAACCCACAATTACAATAAAAAACAATGTACCTATCACACCAGCCGGCAAGGAGCATCGTTGACACTAAACCCCAAAAACACAACTGAAAATATGTAAAAATGTTGTATTTCACAACTTAATACATAACAAAAGAGCAACACAATCAAAATAAGCTTATTAAAAATGTCCTCATATCAAAATGGTCTTACAATGTACAGAAATGCAATAAAAAATATTGGCCTCCAGTCACTAAAAACATCAATTGTTCCACAAAAATTATCTTGGTATGAAAGGGGAGGGAAAAATAACAGTGGTGAAGATTAGACATTTTCAATGTTGTACGCCTGGCGAATGTTTAAGGTGTCCCTAAGCATGAGATCTCGGAGGCGCCACAAAGCGTTAGCCATGGTTGTGTGGGCCCCTTTGCTCTTCAACCAATGGGATGGAAGCCGGCTCTCCTGTTCTTTGGATAAATGGATATCTCGTCTCCGAGCTGTAAGGGGAAACAAGAGTTAATAAGAAAGAAGAGCCACATGAGACATGTCTATGGAAGAAATCGGATATTAAACTCAGTTATATTTTCTGCAGTGTAAATCAACATCTAACATGATGTCTACAATGCATTCCAGATGTATATCAATGATGCAGCCCCAGTGGAAAACGTTGGATAACAGAAAGCAAACAAAACCCATAATCAGGCAACGTTCACACAGTTTAGATTTGCTACAGATAATTAAACCTGAAAATCAACCCAGAATCCACAGATAAGTCTTTCAAAAATTTGTTGCACTTTTTCCATCAGTGGATTCCAACAGCAGATTTATATATAAATCAGC
The DNA here is from genome assembly GCA_947044405.1 of Leptodactylus fallax. Lineage (NCBI taxonomy): Eukaryota > Metazoa > Chordata > Amphibia > Anura > Leptodactylidae > Leptodactylus > Leptodactylus fallax. Next base: position 2,616,491 of record CAMRHE010000215.1, read on the forward strand.
TCTTAACTTCCAAATTCTGCAATTACTGCAGAAGCCTGTGACTGCCTGCAGTGGTCATATATGAACAGGACGAGCCATCGGAAGGAGACTGTAAACAGTGGCCAGGGTAGCATCAGGCATCTACAGCAATGCATGACATACAGGTTTGTCAAGGGTAGGGAAGGGGTTAATCTAATTAACCATCCACCCATTTGAACCCGACAGATCCTGGTTTGGCACCTCACCTGATAATGTCTGGTCCCATTTGCTGATGCAGTTAGATTCTGCTGTTAACCCTTCAATATATTTCAAGTAGGCTTCAGAATGGAGTAACCTTTGAGTCCTGGGAGGAGGTGCAACAAATATTGGGGTTGAAGGCTGTTGTACAACCGGCTGATTACTCTGACCCTGACCTGGATAAGGTGGCGGTGCCTGCTGTCCTGGTGGGACCAGAAGACCCATCTACAAAAAGAATAAAACACTGTAGTATTTTTGTAAATTTTTATCACATGTACCAGTATAGAAGTGTAGACCTGAGGGATCGCTGTTATAAAGGAAGGGGGGCGGGGGGGGTCATTCTGCACACAATGTATAGAAGGGGTACATGCTGTATATGTATGGACAGGATACATACAGACGGCCTGCACAGAATGTATAGAAGGGGTACATGCTGTATATGTATGGACAGGATACATACAGACAGCCTGCACAGAATGTATAGCAGGGGAGAATGTATAGAAGGGGTACATCCTGTATATGTATGGACAGGATACATGCAGGCAGCTTGTACAGAATGTATAGATAGGGTACATCCTGTATATGAATATATCCTATATAATCAAGGTAAACAATACATGTAAATCAAACAAAATCTACGGAATATTAAACTTATCAGATAATGCGGCAATATATCACTACTCACCTACCACACAAATGGTCTATGGGTATAAGCACACATGTAGTAGTTGATACAGTTAATTCAGCCAAAGTCAGAAGTAGATCCATCACAGGAAGGGAACATATCAGTCATTTATATTTCCCATTCCTTTTGAATCCACCCTTGGTTTTGACTCAAAAAAGCTACAAAAATGGCATATGTGAATCCAGCCTAAATCTAGCCCATGCCAATAAGGGGGCTTAAAATATTGATTAGCTGCCCCAAGGATAGGTCATCAATATCAGATCAGTGGGGTGTGGGAGTCCAACACCCAACATCCAAATCTATCAGATGATCTCAGCACCTGATCCAGAAAGAATGGACCAGAAAGCAGACAGCTCCCTTCTCAGTGTAGTGGTGGAACAGAGTCACTGCAGCTTGCCTCCCATTCAATGGAATGCATTTGGCCAGCTTATTATACATCTAGACTTACCTGCTGATTGTAGGGGTTATTTCCAGCAGCGGGTGATCCTACCATGGAGGGTACACCTTGTGCCATGACTCCTGGAATGAATATACAGAGAATTAACATTAGCCCTACAATTACTCACTACCAAGTTATACAGAGCCAGAATTAAAAGGGCCTCTGAAAGTCCTCAAATACTGATCTCAACCATAATATTTCATGGAGGACCAGACAGACACAGTTTCACTGTACACATATGGCTTTATAGACCTGGTTACCCAAGAAATGTCACAAGACCAACTTCTCCTCTTTAGGGTGAATTCACACTCAGCAGAAATTTCTGCAACTGACAATCCAATCCATTCATTTGAATAGGGCTGTTTCTGTGACAAGTACATGGATATCTGAAAGTCAAGATTAAAACGACAGTTGCAGAAATTTCTGCAACAAATATGCTGCATGTGAATTCTCTCTTAGAGCCATCACAACCTGCAGAGACAACTTAAGGCCGCTTTCATATGACTGAGTTTTGGCCATGAAACTCTGTCCATGTGTGCGCCGCATATACTGGCCTCAACACTATGTGGGGAGACTGACTCCTACCATCTACGATGCTACAAGCCCCTGCCTCACCACAAAATAATGTCCTGTAATGATTACTGCACCGGACAGTATGTCCTGGGGTAGCAGGGGCTCCTAGGATCATATAGAGAGTCAGTCTCCCTGCAGTGTTTAGACTGGGTAATCTGGCAAACACGTGGACAGAGTTTCAAATCTGAAGCTGAAAGTGGTCTAAGACCTGTAGTGCCCTATAGATCGTTTTCAGATGCAACATAGAGAAAGACACTTTCCTCCTGGTCCCCAAAAATGAGCCTGTCACACAACACCTAAGAGACTTTTTACACAGGCCAATGATTGAATGAACAGCTCCTTGAAAACACATCCAATGATCAGCCAACAAATGAGCAAAAGCGCCTGACTGTATCTTATATGGACATTAAAAGTACTGTATGTCAGCTGCTCATCTCTCTGCACAAGCAGCAATGGGCAGCCAACAATAAAGAAACTGTATGTCAGAAACAATCGTCCAGTCATATACTATCATTAGGACTGCTCCATGTGAATGGAACTAAAGAACACTGATCGATTTGCTAACATTGGCTGAACATCACCAGGACGCTAAAACTATGGTGATCCTTTGCTGTATTTACAAGACCCAAAATCTGCAAGATCAGCACAAATATATGCACTGATATTTAGGGATCAAGTACTAGAAAACCCTAATATGGGTCGTCTTCTCCATTAGCCATAATACATCACCAAGTATAGAAATTTAATATGAAGAGTGACATGCAGAAGCCACGTGGGTATACAATCCTATACTGCAAGGGTCCAGCAGCACTAGACTGACCACTTTCCTTGTACTATAAATGTAGAAATGGTTCAGATGCTTGCCCCCAGCTCTTGTGTCATGCATACAGCCGATTTGTTACGAAAAAAGTGCAGACAAATTTATATAAATATAATGTTTATTATATATAGAATGTATGTATTTTATATATACAATATATGTGTGTACTTATGTATATATAGACAAACACAGTAAGATGAGATATATATGTAGATATATCTATATATCCATCTATATATATTTTTTTAACATATATTACACAAAACTATTTATAATATACCTTATAATTAATAGGAAATATATAAGTATCTAGGCTTTTTTATTTAAAGGGTATGTGCACTTTTGTGGAGATTATTGCATTTTCCAGCAGGGATATGGGGCATCTGGCTAACATTGTAGTCGTTCAGACCTAGCTTGAGGATTCCTGTACATCTGAGCTGCATGCCACATCAAAGTAAAAGGTTATTCTGAACATGTTAAATGATGGCACATCCCTTTATGTATAGAACTGCAGCACAGTCACACTCACATGAATGGGGTCACATTGAAGCTTTCCTGTACTGCCAAGAGGCCTGGAGTGCAGAAGTACATGCAAAATATAAGGGGTGTAGTTCTAAATCAGATCTGCAACCCCGTCATTCAGAAGTCAGACCCCAACCAATAAAAAAAACCGTTATGAAATATTGTAGAAATATGGCATTAAAAGACTGGAAAATCCCTTTAATAAATTTTCAAAAACGGAATCTTGACAGAAGTCTCTTTACTTTTAAGCAGCACAGCCTATCATGACCTAACCTGATCCCTTATTTCATGTTACTTGGGTCAGAAGAGTCACTAGGGCTCCTTAGGGAGACTGCCTGGGAAGCAAAGGCAATGTGTCTAGGTGTCTTAGAAAACCAGGTACTGATCTATAGGGAGCTACCTTCTAAGAGGTGGACCTAGAGTGAGTTTTCCTCTTCAAGAAGAACTTATTTGCGTTTTCCTTTCCTGTTCCTTGGTTAGTATAGTAGTTCACATGCAGCATTAGTGGACAGTACATAGACAATATTAGATGCCTCTGTCTAGAGGACTGTTCCCATAGGAAAACTACGACAAATGACTATATAAAATAGCCCTCACTAATGCCACATTTATGGCTCATTGTTCAGAGACACTGGGTTTATTTGGTTTTATTTCTTTAAAATCATGTAGATAGCAATACTGGATGCACAGACAATATATAGTCACACACAAAGTACCTACTGCAAACCATAAGAAAAAAAACAAAAAACTGTGCTCTTCTATGTAAAATATGTATAGGCCCATAGCAGGCGATGGTGAATTTACTCGGGATCTGCAATACAGGTATTCCGATTGTAGCCCTGAGAATGAGGAGTACGATGTACAGTACAGGCTACTGAAAGACAACCAAATAGTGACAAACTGACACAATGTGACAGTAAATCATATGTGGGATGCGATGATTTGGCATCTCTTCTAACCATATTTTATTCCCAATAGGACATAAAACACGTATCAGAAATGTGAAACTTAGTTAATTTTTTCAAATGAAACGGAAAAATGTCTAATTTAGAAATTAATAAGAGTAACCACAACTCATAAATGTTGGGACAGGGCCACGTCTGCCATGTGTAGCATCCCTTCTTTTCACAACAGCCTGAAAATGACTAGGAAGCCATGCTGTTGTGATGGATGCAGGATGTGGTATAACAATGTCTTACTGAAATATGCAAGGACTGCCCTACAAACCTCTCTATACTGCTCAGCATTGACACTGCCTTTCAGGATGTGTAAGCTGCCCATGCCATAGGCAATAATGCAACCCCACACCAGAGATACAGGGTTTGTGCTGTGCACTGATAATAAGCTGGATGGTCCCTCTCTTCTAGAGTCCAGAGGACACTGCATCTGTGCTTTCCATAAAGAATTTCACATTTTGATTCATCTGAGAACACAACAGTATTCCATTTTGCCTCAGTCTATTTAAAAGGAGCTTTAGCCCAGAGAAGACGTCAATGTTACTGGATTCAGATTCTCTGAGTATCCCACCATCTACAGAACATAATATCAAAAAATTCAAAGTCTTTGCAATTTTACCTTTTTGAGGAACATCTTTCTGAACATGTTCCAGAGTTTTTAGATGCAGTGCACAGACTGGTGAATCTCTAATTTTTTTCTTCTAAGAGACTCCGCCTCTCTAACATGCTCTTTAATACACAGTCATGTGACTTGGATGAAAAACGACCCTCAAGCTGTTTTTCCATTAGTAACACTTACTTTTCCAGCCATTTGTTAAAGTAGTGTTGCCATCTCAAGGATCCTATCTATACTGGTAGCTTATGTAAATTGAAGACTTTTCCTAAATATATTGCTTTAGCAATGTTGCTTTGTTTTCCCCGCTATGTGAAATTATTTCTCCCATTGTTTACACAGCGTTTCCATAGAGCTGGACCTGTGTGATAAGCAGGCCAAGTGATGTCTCTCACTGCTCTCACTGTTATCTACAGCTCTGGTTCAACCAATTGCAGTTTGCTGATAAAGCCCTGTCTGTTATCTCTCAATGTAAACACACAGATAACAATGAGTCCATTGTCTAGAAGCATGTGATTATTATTTGATCTGCATTTATATTAGATTTCTAGTAATCATAATAAGTATTGTGATACTTCATAGTGTCCTGTTCAGCAAGCTGGGGGGGGGGGGTTACAGGAAGTGAGAAGAGACAGCAGGCAAAGCTGCTGAAACAGGGAGATGGGAAAACCCCTTTAACTGTGTCCCAACTTGTGTTACTGCCATCAATTTCTAAATGAGTTAATTTTTCCAAATTAAATGTCTAACTTTCACCTTCTGATAGGTGTTCTATGTTCTATACTGAATCAAATATGGTTATAGGAGATATCCAAATCATAACATTCCTGTTGTCTTTATATGTAATACAGCGTCCAAACGTTTTTGGAATTGGGGTTGTAAAGTCTAGCTATCCTCAGTAGTAGGTTATTTTTGGTGGTCTGGGTCCACAAGAGTGTACTATTAAAAGAAGCCCATGTACTATGAAAGAAATCACTACTTAGTACATTATTAGGAAAGGAATCTTAATTTGTGCAAGCCATTATGGATCTAAAAGTTGCATTTCTCCAGAGATTAAGTCAAACATTAAGGCAAAGGCCCCACGTAGCAAGCCGCAGCCTAAAAGCGTTGTGGAGAAAAATATCACGGTTTTTCCCGCAGTGCTTTTCACAGAAATTTCGCAGAGTTTTCCTCTGAGGATTTTATGATTCAATTATACCTATACAGAAAACGCCAGTGTTTCCGTGGGTATAATTAACATGCTGCGTTTTACAAAAACGCAATGGTTTTTGAAGTCCAAGCATGTCCGCTACGGATATTTTTAGCCACAATCCCATCCACTTTGCAGGTACTGTAAAATGTTGCGGCAAAATCTCTGCGTTTACGCTATGTGGGGCCCGGCCTAAAAGTGTTTTCCAGATTGAAGATATTGATGACTTATCCTTTGGCTAGGTCATCAATATCAGACAGGTGGGATCCTGACACACAGCACACCAACCAATTACCTGTTCACAGGAACCACTATCACTAGGACTAACACAGAGAACAGAGGTAGAAGCACAGCTCCATTCTCCATGTAGTGGCAGAGCCCAGTTACTGCAGTACGGCATCCATTAAGTCAATGACATCAAAGCTCAGGAAAACTTCTCCAGCCACTACACAAAGTCATGTACTACTTTGAAAATCCAAGAACCATATAAAAAACCCAATAAACCAGCTTAGTTGTTACAGACTGTTATAGCTGTTGTGAGATACAATGACTAAATGATTCTACACACACACACATACACACACAAGCATCTGAAGTGAGAGGTGGAATGGAGGTGAGTGAATGAAGTGATGACATTCTTACCCTGTAGTGGGATGCCCGGAATGCCTGGTATACCTGGTGGAAGGAGGTGATGAGGTGGTACCACCCCATGATGATGAGGCTGCATGCTGCCCATGCTAACAATGCCATCAACTTGGCCCTGTATGGGTGGCAGTCCAGGCGGATAGCCCCCTATCATGCCTTGAAGAACAAACATGCATCAATATCATGCAGTATAATGGATTAATACAAACATGCACTACCATGAAAAAAATGGCGTTAGTTTTGTGATATTAATGTGAACATACAAAAATGAGTTAGTATTGTAACAAAAATCAGAATATGTCACGTTAATAGCCACATCATGAAAGGACGTATCATTAGTGCTGACAAGGTTTCTTCCTTAGGAACCAATTATATCAAGTGAGCTGAAAGCAGAGTCTCCTAAAACCATCGAAATTGGTGAATGTAGGCCATTTGTTCAACTTCTACAGATTGGTCTTCAGGGAAGTTCTGCATCTGCAATACTTAAAGCGGACCTTTCAATCCATCCTCTAATAGGCGCTGCTCCACCAATTTTGGAACAGCTGGAATTTTTTTCGCTCTCCCCCACCATTGCCAAGCAATCATTGCTGTTCGTTTCAGCACAATTAAGCTCTCACTGTCAGGTGGGCGGTTCTAAGCTGAAGCTGAAAGACAGATACCGCCCACCTGACAGCAGAGTGCACGAAACAGCAATGATTGCTCAACAACAGAGGGGGCTAGAGAAAAAAATTCTACCTGCACTGGAATCAGTGACGCAGCACCTATTGAAACAAGTAATGAATCAGGGTTGGTGGAGATGGTGAAAGTTTCTCTTTAAAAGGGTTTGTCCAGCCGATAAAACGATTAAAAGAAAATATAAAACAGGCTTAAACTTATGTAAAACTCATGTCAATTTTTTTTAAATTCATACCCAACCCCCCACCACTCCTGTTTCAACTAGTGTCTACTTCCTCGTCCCTCTAGACGCAAAAGAAATGCCACAGAATAAAGATATAAGGTAACCAGGAAACTCACTGGAGGGAATGGGGGGGGAGGGGAATTTATTAAGACTGGCGTTTCCCATGTCAGTCTCAATAAAAGCTCCGGCCTCTTAATAAATCATGTGCACACCAAAATGGAAATCTATGTCAATAGCAGTTTTCTGGCATGAGTTAGAATAAATATGTAGGGTTGAGGTCTTCCTGTCCCAGCTGGCTCTCTACCCCACTTTGCCCACATTCACAGAAAGTGGTGAGCGAGACGCAGAATGGGGAGTGTGGAATATGTTTGGCACAATAAAGGGCCATGTGTGAAAGATGCGCCACAGTAATACCCATCTATGCCAGAAAACTGTTGTAGATGGGTTCTTAAATTCCCCCCACTATTTACTTCAATCCTTAAGGGCATAACCAGGACTTTAGTATGGATGACTTGAAGACAGGTCATCAATATCAGATCAATGGATGTCCAACTCTCCGCATCCCCACCAATCACGCTGTTGGAAGGGGCTGTGGAGTCTCCATTGTTTATGAGGAACACCGCTGTACGTTTTGTAGCCGTTGTGTGTTGTACTGGAAGTCTATCCCATTAAAGTCAATATAGAATGTATGTTGCTGTGCCTGGTAATGAAGAGGTCACAGGGTTTGAAAGAGTGCTGCAACCCCATACTGATCTGATATTGATGGACTATACTCAGAATAGGACCTCCATGTTCCAGTCCTGTAAAACCACTTTAAAGCTGGACATAAGTCTTAATCATAAAGTCAATTCATTCTTGCTCCAATGACAATATAATATCTCTTAGATAATGGATTCAATGTCTGTGATATTAAAGGCTTTACCACCGAGTTACACAACATCAGCAAATTACAATTTCAGTAAATGATGCAAAGGATAGCCCGCAGTCATTGCTGAAACAGGAGAGGACAACGGAGAAAATATGTTCTAAGCAATACCCCATTAATTCATTATTCACTATTATTTTAGTTACACCTATTTGAGGTTCCTATTGAAACAAATGCTTACAGTACAAAGTCATATAGTTCTGCCTACCTGAGGCTGGTGTCATCTGCTGGTTAAGCATTCCCATGGGTGTTGGTGGAGGTACAACTCCCATTAGAGCTCCCACAGGAGTACCAGCTCTGGGAGAAGAGTTCTGCTGCTGCTGTTGCTGCTGCGCTGCTCGCTCCCTTTCTTGCTGCTCTGCTACTTTGGCAGCACGTTCTGTAAAAAGCAAATATGTATATTTAATGAAGTCTGATCTTCAGCCAGAGTTCAGCCACTGTGTGTCTGCAGAAGAGGGCTACAGACCCTTTATTGTGCCTATTTGTGGGACAAACTCACACACATCATAAGAAAAGGCCATCAATATCAAGTCATGGCATGCTCCTTTAGGCTACATCCTTTTAGGGAACCACACATGGCATGGATTCAGCTGGTTAGCCGCTGCTGTGCTATACAGTATCAGTCTAGTGTGTGGGATATAAATAAATGCCAACCACACACTGCTGGAATAACCCGCGGCACAAATTGAAAAGAACCTGCTGCAAGTCAATACTTTGCACAGTTTTCAACCTTGGCAATGGAAAAGGATAAGACCTGCAGTGCAAACCAGCTGTTTTCACCTGCCTTTGTATATAAAGTGACATTTTCTATGCCAGTTTTGATCTGCTCTGCACCAGAATGAAATGTGCCTAATGTACTATGAGACATGTCTGTACATTCATTTATTCAGCAGGCAAGCCTCATAATAAATTAGGCACATTTCATTCAATGGTCAAAAACTCAAGTCAACACACCAGCTAGGAGCTAATGTAGATTAAGCTGTAATTTACAGCAAATTCTAGTATAAACTATAGTAATTTGTCAGCCTGAAGGTGGCCAAGCCCTTTCCGCAAAGTCCCACAGCCTAGGTTTCACTAAGTCTGTGGATAAACCTGATCTATGATGCTAGGAGTCCCTGACTCCTACTGTCTAAAGACAGAGTCGGTAGGAAGCAGGGACTCCCAGCATCATTGATCAGATTTATCCACAGACCTAGTGAAAACTAGGCTGTGGGACTTTGCAAAAAGGGCTTGGCCTCCTGCAGGCTGTCTGATGACTACGTTCAGATTGGGAAATCCAACTGATGTACAGACTGGATTTTCCTGTACAGATTTCTCTGTGTGCATGGGGCCTAAGAGTAAGGAGGGAGAAAACAGAGAGAACGAACATAATCAGGAGCAGTGCTCAGTTGGATCAATGTCCGATGCAGCAGGAAAGTCAGCTAGATGAAGGAGTTACACAGGAGACTGAAATCAGCAAAATAGTAAGAAAAATTGAATAGAGATAATGTACAAAGTTTCTTAATTTTACACTCAAAGCAAATGAACAGGGGAAAAAAAAATGAGAAGGAGTCCATAGCCTTTAAGAATTCAGGTGGGTTCACACTTGCGGCGGCATGCAGGACTTTGTTTTAGACGAAAAAAACAGCTTCGCGACGCAGAGGGTGTAAGTGCACACCCGCGCATTGCTTTAAAAACCTATTAAAGTGAATGGGTTTTTAAGCAAAGCGTCGCAAACCTTTCCCTATCCAGTTTTCCGACATTTAGGTCGGATTCGCGACGGACGGAGTGCCACCGCAAGTGTGAACCCACCCTTACAGAAAATTCCAGCAGGCTTCTAATACATGAGCTTGTGTACCAATAGAGTAGAGTTATATATTTTACCAGATATGGTATCTATAAAGAATGAGTTTACAAGTTGGAGATATCAGTGTGTATTTTCCTGCCTCCGTGTACTGATGGTTACCCTACTATGTATGTCTAGAGATTCTAAGGAGAGGTTAAGCTAGAGTCAGATCCCTATTTTACCTTCATAATCCGCTTTCTTTGTTGCCTCAAGGTTGCGCCACTCTGTTCCTACCAATCTGCTAAGTTCACCAAAAGAGTAGTCTGGATGTTGAGCTTTTATAACTGCCCTCATTTCACTACTGAAAAGGATGTAACCGCTCATGTTAATCTTCCTCTTCCCTCCTTCTTTCTTAGTACTGTTCTTGCCGGACTTCGGCGTTGACTAGAATGGAGAAAACGTTAGACATTTCTTTCAGATCTTCTAAAAAGTAACAATACTCTTTATATAAAAATAGTAATTCACAATTACTGAAACCCAGTGAAAAAGCCTTTTTTTTTTTTCAAGTGGCTGTTGCTGACACCAGGCAGTCTTATGCTATCTGTGGTTAGAGAGTGGACAGTTTCGGTATGGTTCTATGTTAGATGAGGTCTAGCAAATGGAGACACATAAGGAAAAAACAACAAGCTAAGGAAGACATTCAGCAGAAATGCAAGCACAGCCACGACAAAGCAGCAATACCACGCAATCCACCCTCCCACCCCAGAGAGAAGAGATTACTAGCCATCTAAAATACTGGAAAAAAAAAAACATTCTGGGCCTGACCTTGGCTGTCATAATTTACCTTTACGTTGTCTAAACACTGTTTGGGTAATTTGCTTTCCACTGTCTCCCCTGGTTCTCCATCCTTCGTTTGTTTGTCACTGGGTGTCTCATTGGGTTCTGCCTCTGTTAGGTTTGCCCCTTGCGTCAATGAGGAAGGGGAGGGCAGCCTGACCCCTGGCGTCAGGTCGTCGGTGCATCGGGGGGAGCTTGGCTGTGCGGTGGCCTGATTTAGTGTTTTAAAAACACCAATTGCAAAGGATTAACAAAAAAAAAAATTCTGCATTTGTAAGAAAGAAACTCTTGGTTCAGACAGGGAATAGCATGAGCTATGAGACAACATATATGTACGTGGTATTGCTGCTTTTCTTTATTTTGTCCAAGCGGCAAAGCCTCTGCAAACCAAGAATCTGCAACAAACACGGGACCCCAACTTATAATGCCGTAGGATGAGCAAAAAGCACCGCTAATGACAGCACGTCACACAGAAAATGGAAAAGCCTCTTTAGTCTGAATAAAATATGGTATAATACATTACACAGCTCAAAACTACTTCAGAGAAACTTAACTAGCCGCTCCATTCAAACAACTAGACACATGACCAAACACTTGTGATTGATGAAAATCCCAGCGGTGGTACCCTCAATGATAAGGGTTTTCTGGGTTAATAATGATAATGACCCCTCATTGATCAGGTGTTCTCAATAGCTGATACACAGAGAATGGAGTAGGAAGCAGACAGCTCTGTTCTCTGTGTTGTTGCTGATCTGCAGTACCTGATCTGAACACTACAGCGCTATCTCCTTCCTGCTCCATTCTCTATGTATCAGCAGCTGAGAACAGCTGATCAATGGGGATGCAGAGTGTCAGACCCTCACCGATCTGATATTGAAGACCTATCCTCAGGATAAGTCATGAGTATTTTAAGTCCAAATAAATCCTTTAAGATACAGCTGTACAGGGAGAAATATTACAAATATGAGAGACTGGTGCTAAATGTAGGTAGATTCACAGCCAGTAGATTACGATGGCCTAATACTACCTTGTGCCTTTACTCTCCTCTAACCAATGGTCCCCATTACTTGTACTAAGAAGACCAGCCTTCCCAGTCCCTTTAAAAACGAATGAGCCACATTTCTACATGTACAGGATCCCTTTAAAAAAAAAAAAAAAAAAAAAAAAAAAGGATATAAGCTTTGTCCATTTTCAGTGTGAGTATGACAGACACATACACAATAAATATGTTACCTGCACAATGAGTAAACAGGGGGAACAAAACATAGAACCATATCACTTCCAATATCTAATGTTAAGTCCACTTTATGACCCTGGGGGATAAACATATGTTAAACCTGGTCTGAAGTTCTTGCTGTATGGTATCTGGACATGACATAAGGTACAAGCCTGATGAGGGCTGCTGTATGTGTGCGTCTCAACAACATAATCCCATCATTATTGCTATGTACAATGTAGATTTGGGAATTCTCCTGGGCTTTCATTCCTTTACCTGTTGGGGAGTGTATTGCATGAGATCTAATTCACCAGACATAGGTGTTTGGAGCTGTGGGAGAGATGGGGTCTCTAACATCTCCCCATCATCATCTCCCATATCTTCAATATCGTCGTCGGCACCCTCCAACTCTGCAAATTTTGCTTCCAAATCTTGGATCTTCTTTTCCAAGAGTGGAGATGGTTCTTTTTGAGGAACAATGGGTTTCCTGGAAAACAAAAAGATTATATATGTAATTTTCAGGTTGCTGAAAATAGGGGGGACTCCTAGGAGGGACAGTGAGAGTCCTTCTTACCCTGTCCACACAGAATGATTGACAACTTTCACAATCTTTGTGACTTTCCAGAGATGGTGGTCAATCACTGTGTGTGGGTGAGGACTCTGCATTGTTGAATGCACACAAGTCAATGTGCAGTTTACACTGAATGCATCAACTATGAATGATAAACCGCGTTAAAAATCATACATACAATCCAATGCAGACTCCAACTAAGACCCAGGGCAGTGTGATCAGTAGAATATGCCCCAGCTGCACCTTCTACAGAACTAGTATAATGTCAAACTACCAGGTCTCCAGCTTCATTTAGATGTACAGATGCCTATTTTGTAATATATTAAAGGGGTTATCTAATGGGGAAAACATTTTGACAATGTATGGGTCAGAAAAGTATAAATCAGAAAAACAAGGCAGCTTAATGACGCATTTTCCCTACTGCTTCGGCTCTGATACTGCCTGGATTCCTGCTAGTCTTTGCTTCCTGGTTCCTTCTGCTCAGCCAATCACTGGCCACAACAATGACCCACCTCAGCCAGTGCTTGGCTAAGCAGAATTTCCTGTGTGTCAAGAGGGACCAGGATGTAGAGACCTGGTGCTGGATCTGTGCAGAATCGGAATTTGGGGCAGGTGATTGGTGAGGACAGTATGGTGGCTTTTATTCTTTAACCCTTTGTGAAAAATTTAGTTTTGAGACATTATGGGTACCAGATTAAGGAGAATTTACTGTGATGCTTCATATTCTGACATCTACTATATTTGCTTGCAGTTTAACTCTTGGAAGATACTGTTTATCCTTGGCAAGGTCCAGTTGGAATAGGGAGCATTACAGGCAATGTACTCTGGGGGAAAAGGTAAGCAAATTAGCTCGCTCTCTATTACATAGTTACATAGTAGATGAGGTTGGATGAAGACATCAGTCCATCAAGTCCAACCTATAACCCTACAGTCCCCTACAGTGTTGATCCAGAGGAAGGCAAAAAAAACCCATGAGGCTTATGCCAAATGCCCCAATTGCCCCCTATTGCTACCTTCAGGTAAATAACCTGTAACGCTAGGTTCACACCTGCCTTGGGTTTCCGTTCTTTGGGTCCACTTGAGCACCCAAAAAACAGAAACCCAATCTGCTTGAAAAGCGGTTACCCACGGAAACCATAGACTATAATGGGGTCTGCCGGGTTTCTGCCCAAAAAATGCAGAGAGAAATGTCCTGCTTGCAGGAATATTCTCTCTACATTTTTCAAGCGGAATGGAGGACGGAATCCCCGAATGGAGATCAAGCGCGGATGTGAACCTAGCCTTAGTTGAAGTCGATGTCTAGTTTGGCTAAGATCCCTTGTAATGTTACAAGGATGGGTCAGATATTCAAGGCGACAACCTTGAGGTGACGTTGTAGAGACAGTTTTCTATCTTCTATAGAACAGCTAATTTGGATACTTAAAGTTTATTGTTACATAACAGTTACAATAAAAGTTATGTAAAAGTAACCAAAAAAGAACAAACAATTGTATTTTACCTGAAATAATAGATTTCATCATCCACAACTTTGGCGGACAGAGAAAACCTTTTTAACCCTTTAAACCTCTTCATTTGCTTGTCGCTCTCATTATAGCGACTTTCACACAGTAGTACATCATTTTCAGGGATTTCCGTTGGACGACAAGACAGAAAATCCTTGAAAGATAAAACAGCACACTTTCCTGGAAAAGACAAGAAAACAGTAGATGCTGTGTTAATAAAGACCTTGAACATTTGGCATCAACCAGGGGAATACACAAATGGAAAGAACTGCATAGAGTTGGTTGACACTTGCGCCCGGAGTCCGTCCGCAGTGAATCCGACCTAAATATCAGAAAAAAGGATAGGGAAAGGTTTGCAAGCGGTTTGTTTAAAAACCCATTCACTTCAATAGGTTTTTAAAGCAACCCGCACGTGTCCGATTGCCGCCTCTGTGCCGCGAAGCCGCTTTTTTTGGTCGGACACAAAGTCGGACATGCAGGACTTTGTGTTAAACCAAAAAAAAAGCGGCTTCACGGCGCAGAGGCGGCAATCGGACACGTGCGGGTTGCTTTAAAAACCCATTGAAGTGAATGGGTTTTTAAACAAACCGCTTGCAAATCTTTCCCTATCCTTTTTTCTGATATTTAGGTCGGATTCACGGCAGACGGACTCCGGGCGCAAATGTGAACCAACCCATAGAAGGAAGGCCACGCCCACCTAAAATGCAGGTCATGGGGCAGGTTTCTTCCAAGTTACTCAAGAACACTTCTTTCTTGTAGAACATTTTGGTCGGTTCATGAATTGTCTCCTCGGGATGAATAAAGATTGGGCCAAAGAAATAAGCTGCTCCGTCTCGAAGCCACATTTTTTCAATTCTAAAGAAAGAAAATGACATTGTTTCAGCAATTAAAATCTTTAAAAGGAGATAGTCACCTTCTGCTACCCCCCTGCACTTCCGTTCCCCTTTATCCCCTTCCCTTGCCGTGTGTTCCCCTTTGTCTCTGTCCTGTCTAGGCTGCTTTGGTGTGTTTCCCCTGTCTTTCGGCTGCCTGTTCCCTCATCCCTGGCAGATCATTGTTGCTGTGTTCCTTACTAACCCTGTTGGACTGTAACTCTATTCAGCCCCCTGGTGTCTTTATTGGTGCTGCCTCTGGCCTTTTTGGCGATACACGCCACTTGTTTAACTTGCTTTTGCATATTTTTCTGTACAGTGGGGGCCTGTGAGCCTTTATGTTTCTTTGTTTACCGACTCCATTGTTATTGTTATATGTTATATGTTATTGTAAAACAAAAATTTCTAATAAAACGCGATTAAACATAAATCTTTAAGGAGAAGACCAAATTTGATTTAGAACAATCTACAAAAAAAAATGGACAACCTCAGGACACCTTTGCTGAGTGATTCTTACAGGACACAATGGGGCGGATTTACTAACACAGTCTACGCCTTAGACAGTGCAAACTGCGCCAGATTTATCAAAGTATCTAATGCGGTTTGACAATTCCAGTGTATGTTAAGACTGTCTAGCCTAACTTTAAACCACTTTTTACATGGCTTATATTATAGCCAAAAAACGTGAGA
The DNA here is from genome assembly GCA_947044405.1 of Leptodactylus fallax. Classification (NCBI taxonomy): domain Eukaryota; kingdom Metazoa; phylum Chordata; class Amphibia; order Anura; family Leptodactylidae; genus Leptodactylus; species Leptodactylus fallax. The sequence continues at coordinate 2,632,422 of CAMRHE010000215.1, forward strand.
ACGTTTTGGTGCAGAGTGTCACAACTTGGGCCACACAGTTTCCACTTTTGTAAATGTGTCTAAAACATTTGATAAATGTAACATAAGGCATATTAGGCAGTTTTTGGTGCAAATTACGCCAGAATTCTAGCATATTTTGCTTATTAAATTTCCCCCAATACTTCCAAAGGTTGTTGTGTTCATAGGTGACGGGGTATTGTGTTCCTATCCTTCATCCTTTTTCTTGATAGCTTCTCTTATTAGTTTTACTTTTTTTGTGACCGCCTATTATCATGCAAGCTACAGATCTATATTTAAGGATTTGCTTCCACATTTTCTTTGCGGCTTCTCTAGACAGATGTAACAATGTTTCTAATGCACGTAAGGTGTCTTTGCTAGGACTGAATTTTATATTATCCTTGAGGAGTGTGGGGCAAGTTATGTGGGCAATTTTTCCCCTTTGTATTGTACCTTAACCAGGCCATGTTCCTTGTATTTATCTCCTCCTGGTGTGACGCCCAGATAGGTCCCCTGAACCCATGACCTCCCCCACACTGGAGTATGGTCAAATGTATCTCATTTGCAGTGCCCTCTGGATATCCCCGTGTCTTTGGAGAGAATGTGTTTCACATGCTGGGCAGCAGGTAGTGCAGTGTGCATTGAGTTGGGGAACACCAGAACAATGTGTCAATAGCTGATTTAGAAGCTCAGTAAACCCTTTTCGAGTTTATAATAGAAAAAATAATTCACAACTGCAGACAGAACTACAATAATACCAATTTCATCCGCTTTATGTATTACAGGTAATGCAGAGAGATCCTTACCTGCCCACTCTTGGCCTAACCAATCCATGTGACTTGATAAACACACAATCCCCAACCTTCAGCCACATGTCATTGTACCGAAGCTGCTCGTAATAATAGCAACCAGGTTCCCCATTCGGCATATCAACGGATACATCTTCCTTTTCCTAAAAAGATACAAAATAATTGATTCAGCATCGTTTACAACTATATAGATGAGAAAGACTAAGTAATTGTAATTAAATTAATGCATGTTCTATATAAAAAGAAGGCAAACTGAACACTAATGTTTAGAAGTATAAGGCCCCATGCACATGTGCTGGAGTGGACAATTTTGCAGCGGAATGAACTTGGGGTGACATCAGAGTGTCATCCGTGGGCCTTCCGTGATGCCCTCATCTCTATGAGGCATTCTGATCAGTTCCAATGACACTGAGCATGACAGGACCTGCTCTATATTCCTTGGAACAAAGTATTGGATTCCCCATTGGGAGAGCTTCCACCTGCACACGTTTGCAAATCAGGTTTTTCATCTTAGCTATAGAATGCTAAAGTATTATGCAGGGGGGGTAGAAAAAAAAAAAGGGCTGTGCCAGGTAGTCTTCTTACGTTAAATGGAGTCTGTCAGCACACAACTGCGAAATAAACTAACCACAGTACATTGTAGGGCTGTCAGCACAGTTTACAATGATGTATTTCTTATTCAAGACCAATGCTACATTCTTGTAAAAATCGTCCTTTTATCCCTATGCAAATGAGCAGAAAAGGGCTTTAGGGGAGTTGCTTTCCATCAATAGACTTCACTATCTGCTGCTGCTAACTGCTGCTCAGCTCCGCCCCCACTAGTTGACTGACATCTCTTTCCTTGGACTCAGTACACAGTACTAACTGTTCTGTGCATGTCTGATGATGACACACAGCCCCCATCTGAAATCGGCTTCCTTCACTTCCAGGTGCAGTGTGTCATTATCAGACATAAACAGTACATTTAGTACTGTGTGCTGAGGCCGAGAAGAGAGATGTCAGTCAACTAGCGGGGACGGAGCTGAGCAGCAGATAGTGAAGCCCATTGATGGAAAGCAACGCCCCTAAAGCCATTTTCTGTTCAATTGCATAGGGATAAAAGGATGATGTTTAGAAGAATGAAGCAGTGGTCCTGAATAAGAAATACATCATTGTAAACTGTGCTGACAGCCCTACAAGGTACTGTGATTAGTTTCTCAATTTTGTGCTGACAGACTCCCTTTAACTTCTGCAAGTTATTTCTACAGATTACTCACTCCTTCACTGATTCTCCCTGCACAGAAGAGCTGTACAGCACTTGGCTGGCGTGCAGCTGTGGTGCAGGGATAGACCACACAAGGGCTGCAACCCCAAATCGGTGCTGTAGCCCTTTCTTTCTTAGGTTCGGAGGGACTCCCAGAGAGTGGGCCATCACTGACCATAAAGGCATTGCATATCATAGATATGATGATATCACTTTATGAGATGTGAAATCCCCTTCAATAACAGAACAGTATAAAGGAACCTATTAATAGTACAACAATATAGAGGTAGTATGGTACAAACCTTCTCCAAACAAATGGTGATATCCTCATCCTTTGTGTCCTCCATATTTTCTGAGGCTGCATCTTCATCTACCTTATCTTTATGTGCAAACACTGAGGCCACTCTCACAACTGGTAGAGGTATGTCTCTGGGCCTGAACCGCACTGAACTTACAGGCATGGTCCATAACTTAATCTTCTTAAAGGATTTGGTTTTTGCCGAATACCGGGATTCACATACATACACATCCTCGTCTCTAAAGTTTTCTGGGCAGATTTTGAAGTATTCCTGTAAAATGAGAAAATGAATACAAATCAATAATAGACAACAATGAGCAGAGCACATAACAGCTTGAACTCCTTAAGCACGAAGGGCATACATGACCTATAGTATAGCTGATCAGTGGAGATCCAAAATCCAGGATCCCCACAGATCAGCTGCTCAAAATGCTGCTTCCACTTCACAGGCCAGTGAGTCACATTCATTTGACATGTCGCCTGTTTAGCTCAGTCTCATTCAAGTAAATGAGGCTGAGCTGCAATACCAAGCACAGCCCCTACACAAAGTACGGCGTTGTGCCTGATATTCGTTGAAGAGGTGTAGGACCTGCTCCAATCAGTTTTGGATGACCAACCCTGAGGATAGGGGGGAAACCCCTTTACCAAGAGCATAGAAGAATGAGAAGTGATTCTTACCTTCACAAACATCACGACACACTTGCCAAGGATTTTATTTACAGGCACCTTGTTGTAGTAGTCACTCTTGAACACTTCCTTCTCTAAGAATTTACGAGTGGCGAGATGAAATGTTTCATTGGGACGATAGAACCAGCAGCCATACAACCATTTTTCACCTGCAAAGAAAATTTTGTAAAATATTTTTCCCTATTTTTGGGCTAAACTTTGCAAAAATGGCAAATAAAATAAGTTTTTCACAATTTTACTGAGACAGGTTTTTTTTTTTCTTTTTTACTGTCATTTTGATATATGTCACAAATAGTTCAGGGAATTGGGCACAAGGGTAAAGTTTTGGTTTGCAGTACAAAAATATTTTAATAATTCAGTATTTTTTTTTTTTTTTTAAATTCTTTTTACTCCTTTGACGCTATGTTCACGCTAGCATTCGGCTTTACGTTCTTCGGGTCCACTTGGGAACCCGTAGAGCGGAAAGCTAACACGCTTAGAAAGTGGTTACCTGCCATGTTTCCACCCGAAAAATGCAGAGAGAAACGTCATGCTTGCATTTTTCAAACAGGTTCGGGGACGGAAATCCCAAACGTAGATCAGGCACAGGTGTGTAAACCTAGCCTTACACATCCCAAGGCCTGGTCATAACAATTGATGATAGAACAACTTTTTGGAGCCGTTCACACAGCGAAAAGTGAAAAGGAATTTGAGGTGGACTTCCACTCTACTTTCTGGCTCTGTGGAGCGGCTGACAACGATTTCAAGCCTTGCATAAAAGATGTTAGCCTGACGTCCGTACCTGCGTTGTCCTCCCAGAGGCGTTCAATACAGACAATATGGGGCTGGAGGTTCGCCTCTGCAGGTTCCACATACACATAATCCCCAACATGGTACATGCTGTTTTTGAAGCTGCAGTCTTGACTATAGGTTCGGTATTGTCCAGACTGGCCAGAAACTCCTCCAGGATCTTCACTCTTCTCAGCTTCTTAACAGGGGAGGTTAAAAAAAAAATAAAAAATACAATTTTAACGGCTCTACAATCAACCAGAAATATAACCTGAATGTTTATCAAACCAGTGTATTGTTTTAGCAGCTACATGTGTTTTGCTTATTACATAAAATTCAGAGTAAAATATATTTGGTGCCCTTTTGTTTGGTTAGAGCCTGATGAAAAGCTTATGTAAAAAGAAGTCCTATAACTGGTTTGCTGGTCCTTTCATGCATTCTCGCAATGCTCTAGCTACCCTTAACGCAATTTCCAGGACTATGATATTGATTGCTGTGGCTTCTTCACTGCTTACCAAGCACAGCACTGTACATTGTATAGTGGCTGTGCTTGGTACTGCAGCTCAACCCCTTCCATTTGAATGGGACATGGTGTCACTGGCCTGATAAGAGGAAGTGAAGCGGCTGAACGGCGTGGTCCTGGGTGTCCATCTTTACCAATCTTTACCATCTTTATCATTGTCCTAAAAAACCATTTAAGGCCAGGGCCCCACGTGGCGTAAACGCCGTGGTTTGCCTATGGTGGAAACGCCGTGGAAAAAACAGTGGAGTTTTACTGTCACAGCAAAGTGGATATGGGATTCTAGCGAATCCCATCCCTACTTTGCGGTAAAAAACGCGTTGCGCACACGTGGCGAATTCCAAAACAGTCGAAGTTTTGGAAATCGCAGCATGTCAATTATATCTATGGATACACCAGCGGTTTCCCTATAGGTATAATTGAAGCAGAAAGTCCACAGAGGAAACCTCTGCAAACTTTTTGTCCAAAGTGCTGTGGAAAGAACCGTGATGCGTTGACGCTGCGGTTTTTCCCGCAGCGTTTTTATGTTATGGGAGATCACGTGGGGCTTTAGTCTAATGTGGTTATCCACAGCGACAAAAAAGGTCACTGGTGACAGGGATAGTGATAAAAAGGGGCTATACTCACACCTCCGTTATAGAGCAGTGGCTTCAGTTCTCCTTGGTAGCCCATGCTGGTGGTGCTGCTTGAAGAGGTCACTGACAACAGCTTCAGCCACATCACAGGCCTTAGTAAATGGCTGACACTATAGTCTGTGACATCACCAAACAGTGCTGACAACACAAGCCATGGCTCTTTGAGGGAGAGTACAGATGCTGTTTTTATTTTATTCTTATCACTACCACCAGATATTTTTCGAATATAACCCCCCTTTCATGTTTGTCAATGGTCATGACTATACGGATCACACCTTAATTCCTACAGGATTTAGCTGACAAAAACTGCACTTACAGACTCTCATATTAATTTAAGCTCAATACTGGGAACCATGCGCAGGATAAACTCTAATGCTTAAAGAGTCTGCCAGTGGTTTTCACTATATAAAGCAGGGGTCAGCAACCTTCATCACTCCAGATGCTGAGAAACTCTCTGCGTACTCCATTCACTTCTATGGGAGTAAGGCAAGTATGTATGCTGGGTGTTACCAACAACTGGAGTGCAAAAAGGTTGCAGATCCTGGGCCTCCTGAGCACTTGTGATCACAGCACAAGGAAAGATTAAAACACGGACCCTGCAGGACCATCACCCTAGGTATATTTACACTGCTTTGTCCTCTAGATATTGCTGTCAGCAGTTTTGACAGACTCTGTTATTATCCATCCTGAAATATGATTTTGCTAAACTGGTTCAAAATTCTGTGCAGATTTATTTTATTTAATATATCTTTACATAGGCGAGAGCTTTGATATTGAATATTCCAGCTACCTGCGGTCACCACCAGATGGAGCATACCGAATACTGCGGCTGATTTACTACTATGGTTACGGATATGATTTAAATGTGACAAAATGCACTGAAATTGCACCATACTTTTGTTGTCATATTCAACTATCTGGGCCAGTCCGCTGTATACTCCTACACTCCCTCTAAGTGGTGACTAAGTTGTCAGAATCTTATGTTTTAAATGTGTGTCTATGCAAGGAAATTGTAGCTTTGTACCATACATGGAGATCTAAGATGGTGTAAAATATGGACTTGCTAACACCACCAATAACAAGCTGTATATACCTTTCTTCTCCTCTTCCCTTTTGACCTTGTCTTCTTCTAACTCTTTAGGAAGCTTTTCTTTCTTCTCTTTTTCGACATCATTGTGGAGGTGCTTGGTAGTGTAGCTCAAGGCTGGAGAGAGAAGGATCTCGCCATTCTTGCAAAGTTCATCTCTTATCTTAATAAAAAACTGCTGAAGCTCTACAGAGTCCTCATAGATTTCAGAGTCCGTCCTTTGTAGGAAAAAAAGAAAAAAAAAAAAATTAAAACTCTGAATGATCTACATCAATACGTAATGAAAAGCAACCCACAATTCCCATCCATCATCTGCTGTGTGCTACAACCTTGTAATATAAATCACACTTGGTGAAGAACCTCTCTGTTACACCGAGGCTTCAAGCCAGTGATATAATTACACACACTGCAGCTGCTGCAGAATCTCTTTAGAAAGAAGCTCCCCTTCCCCCCTTTAGAAAGAGGTTTTTCATCTACTGGAGTGTGTTTTATAAGGTAAAGTCCTAGCTGATGCAGAGCCTCTTAGCATGTGCCCAGATTTCACATCTCAGTATTTCTGGAGCAGTAGCTTGTACTAGGAATAACACCTAACCTGCAGAAGATTAAAGGGATTGTCCGTTGGGTAAAAATGAAGCAATACTGATTGTACTGATCCCCACTGTTCCCATTCTGACATTTTCTAGGTCCCCGCTGGTGTCTTTCCCTGGTCCCTCTCAATACATAGGTATTGACCATTCAGCCAGTCACTGGCCGCAGTGGTGACCCATTTCAGCCATAACTGGATGAGCAGCATTTTGTGTGTGTAGAAAGGAACCAAGAAGTAGAGAACAGCAGGGGACCTAAGCAGCACTAACAGGAACGACAAGATATTAGTGCTGTATCACTTTTTGCTATTTGCTAGCACATTCTGAACCGGTTATAAAATGACCCCTTTAAAAAATTTTTTTTAGATTTTCTTGCCCAGGAAGAAGTAGTCAGACAAAACTGATGCAGGCTTCCTTGTCCTAGCACCCAACTACTGACTACAGTGACCATAGCTTGCAGGGGCGGAAGAAAGCCAGTATGGAGTATATCAAACTCTGTGGTGGGGCGATATCACAATTCTGATAAAGATTACAATGCTTCAAAAAATGCTGCAAAAGTGTGTCATTTACAAAGTTTTTGCAGAAGGAAAATATTATTTTCATCATTTTTGCTTCTATGTCCCCCCCTCCCTTGGTGCTGCTGCTAATCTATATAGCTATGAACAGAATCAGTCTACTTCCACATCTGGCAGCCAACAATAGTCCCCTCTTCCTTCCCCTGCAAAAGGAGTCTTGTCCGCTACAGTGCCATGCCAGCGCAGAGGCTCACCCTGACCTACAGGAAAGAAAGCAATTGGTGCACAGTACAGAAGACCTGAGAGTCACTAGGCAGAGAACTGACTGAAAGGAGAATGACTGAGCATGTGTGTCCATCATTAGGAGAACGTGCACGCTACTATACACTTTGAACACCAGGTGGCGCCATACTATGAAATTGTCAACTCTTCACTGAATCATTTTTAGCAGCATGTAACTGGCACATAGTGTATTTGTGATAATGTCTTTGATCATTTACTTTTATAAGGCCGCTACTATGCGGATACGTAAAAACTCTGGCCACATTTACCTGTTCATTCGCCGTGCTCTTTCCAGAACCTCAAACATGTGCTCCTGAAAAAGGTCAAGTCTTCGGTAACGATTGTTTTCCACATTTTTACGGATAATCTCAAAAGTAAGAGGAGGCCTCTTGGGAAATTTAGGGTCTACTGCAGGAATTTCAGCCAGAGAATCACTATAACATCTTCCTTCATCATCCTGATGGCTCATCATGGACACAAACAGGTTGTGTATTAGCTCCTGGATGAGCAAAGTGACATTAGGGACATGAGAATCCTCATCTCCTTCAATATCTCTGCGGGTCTCTAGTAACACCTTATGAAGGACTAGAGCGTCCTTGTAAATCAAGGACTCGGGCTCATTGTAAGTGCATGCATTATTAAACATGATAACAAAGTCCTCGCACATCGCATCTATATCCTGGTACTTGTTGGCCATTATGTGACTCCTGATCTTTTCCATGTCAATGGGCTTTTTGATGGTTACGTAGTAGTCTGGGAGCTCAGAGCGGGAAGGGAGGCGCAGAAAAATGGCGCTGAGACGTCTGCCACGTTTATCTGTGTAATTCTTCACTGCTTCATACACTTCATTCAGTTTTTGTTGCATGGGACTCAGGTATTTGGTTTTCTTGGGAGATATTCCACTTTTTCTGCCTAAATAAAAAGAAACATTCTTACATTTTGAATAATATTATAGTATTTTTTTTCTATAGAACTATAAATATTGCTGCAGTATAAAATACTGTATAGGATAATATAAAAAAGGTTTAGAAACACACACAATAGCTATGGCATAACACTGGTGAATAAAAGTCCACAGATTTTGGCATATATAAACCCATTTTTATATACCGTGACAAATTCTGAAAAGAAAAAATACAACAGGGCGCTCCCTTGTGCGGGACCTTAAGTGTGCAAGTGAAATAATCCCAAGCTCCCCTTATAGGTGGAAAATTACCTTGAGGTGTTGTGTGATGCACAACAACTTTTGCGTCTTATTATAGAGGCTTTGTGGGGGTGCTGCAGTGATGGTGTCCTAGTCCTGAGCTCCAAAATAGAGAAACCAGGAGAAAGATAAATAATATGGGTGTGTGAATCTTCACAAAGAAACACAAAGATGGACCTAATTTTCCTGCGCTCCCTCGTAGGCACCACTGTGGCCGTGATTCCTCCAGATTAAATGGAATTAACTCCGAATATGGTTGTCCAAGGATGGATTTTTTATTTGGAGTATATAAATAGCAATAAATGCAACAAGATAAAAAAACAAAAAAAGAAAAACCAGGTAGTAACGCGTTTCGGAGCCTACTGCTCCTTCCTCAGACTTCACTGGTATACTGACAGCCATTGCTTAGTGCAGTCTTATATAGTAGAAAGTACTGACATGTGACCAATTAGGTTAAAAAAAAAAAAACACTTTAAAACAATCATGCACAATAATTTTAAAAGAATAATACTGTGTCCGGTGTATGCACATATTAATTGATATCTCAGCATCCTTAAAAACCCAAAAATACACATTTCCTGCAAAGGTTACACACATGGTACTCAAAATTGGCAGCAAGTTATGTAAACACAGCTTACTCTCATTAGGGATGTAATCACACTCACTTTCAACCATATGATCACACTATTGTTTATCTAAAGAGCACATGTTGTGGGTCAATATTGACACCTAGCAGCCAATCAGCTTCCAGGAGGTGTGTTCATCCTGAATCAGCTGGATGCCGGGGCCAAATTCAAGTCTCCAACCCACATCCCTAGTCTGCTGCACAGATTATGCTAATAGTCGGCTGATTAAAACCGTAATTGGTTGTCTATTATAAAATAAAAACCATGTACTGGGGTTATGAAATATACAAACTGAGCTCTAATTACACCGCTACGAAGTAGTGGGGTACGTATTCTGCGCTCTAAAATACTGCTACTGGGTTTATAGTCAGTCATATATAGCTATATTAGAGATTGTTCTAAAAATTGTTATACATACACACACACACACACACACACAAACAACATATATAAATCAATACATAAATATGTATGAAAAGATATGAAAAGTATAAAATGTATCTAGCTATAAAAATAAGGAATATAAACATAAATGCAAGTCGTAAATACATGACAATATAAAAAATAAAAATATAAAACACGTATATACATATTATAAATATATGATCATAAAAGTATAAATGTAATAGGTATCACCATATTTACATACAAATATTCCATACAACAAAGCAAATAAATATCACCATAGATATATACCCGCTAAGAGGATTTATTATTTTTTTTTTTTAAATCAGTATACGTTTTCCAGGGATTCATTAAGCCCTAATGGAGAGAGAGTGTTTAATGTAAATATCCAGTACATCTCACGTTTCTGTAACCGGTCATGTCTTTCACATACATCTGAGGGTATTTGTTCAATAGGTGTAATGAAAAAAATCTCTGGGCTCACAATTATGTAACAGGACCGCATGTCTTGAGACACTATGTTTTACGTAGCCTTTTGCTATGTTGTGTCTGTGGTTGTTTAGTCGTACTCTCAGACACATTGATGTTCTTCCTATATATTGTAAGCCACAGGTATATTCTAGTAAATAGATCACGAAATCTGAGGCACAAGTCATATAGGATTGGATTTCAAATATTTCTCCAGTGGTATTACTATTGAAGGAAGTTCTCCTATGCTTAATAGTTAGGCAGCATTTACATCTAGCCTTACTGCACCTGTAACTCCCTTTCACAGTGATGGATCCAGGAATTTTTCCATTCTTATGTGGTTAACAGAGTTTACTTGGGGCTACAATCTCTTTGATGGTACGGGCCCTTCTAAAAGTAACCCTAGGATGTTCTGGTATCCTTCCCTTCAAATGAGGGTCATTTAAAAGAATGGGCCGTTGTTTCTCTAATACATCTTTAATGACCTTATGAGATAGTTTTACAACTACTTATAACCAATGTCGATATGTTTCATCTTCCCAATTTTTACTCCGGGCTTGTAAACACTCTGCTTGTGTTAAAACTCCCGCTCTGTCACTAGCAGATTTTATAAGGCCCTGTGGATAGCCTTTATTTTTAAAACGGCTTGTAATATCTTGCTCTGAATTTCATAATCTTTAATCTTAGAGCAATTCCGCCTTATTCTCTTAAACTGGCTGAATGGGACATTCGTTTTCCATTTTTTGTAATGGTTGCTTCTAAAATTGAGAAGACTATTACAATCCACTTGTTTGAAATGGGTCTTGGTGATTATACAATCCTCCTCATTACTTAGACTCAGGTCCAGGAATTCAATATTACTGGATGAAAATGTCATGGTAAATGAAAGGCCCCAATCAGTGCTATTCAGCTCAGATTCGAATTTCTGTAAGTCTGTTTATGTTCCAAGCCAAATAAAAATCAGGTCGTCAACATAACGACGGTAAAATATAATACTTTTAAACCACCAATGAGTGTTGAATATAAAATGACTTTCAAATTCCCCCATAAAAAGATCTGCAAAACTTGGTGCGAAACGCATGCCCATTGCGGTGCCGCATTTCTGAAAATAAATTGCACCCTCAAACATAAAAACATTGTGTGTTAGAATAAAATGTATACTGGATATAATAAAATCTCTCTGTGCATAGGGCATCTCAACCGAATTGGTCACATGTCAGTACTTTCTACTATATAAGACTGCACTAAACAATGGCTGTCAGTATACCAGTGAAGTCTGAGAAAGGAGCAGTAGGCTCCGAAACGCGTTACTACCTGGTTTTTCTTTTTTTGTTTTTTATTTTGTTGCATTTATTGCTATTTGTATACTCCAAATAAAAAATCCATCCTTGGACAACCATATTCGGAGTTAATTCCATTTAATCTGGAGGAATCACGGCCACAGTGGTGCCTACGAGGGAGCGCAGGAAAATTGGGTCCAGCTTTGTGTTTCTTCGTGAAGATTCACACACCCATATTATTTTTTATTTTTATATACCGTATTATGGAATTCTGAGTTAATTGAGGAGGGGTTTTCTCTTGACCACTTAGTACTGCTATAAAGAGTGCCTCCTGACCTAGAGGACCTGTCCTGTCCTGCATTACACACAGATTTTAATGGACAACGTGTAATGCTGCATTTCCCCTGTGGCGGCGCTGCAGGGAAACTAAACACTTTCTGCCAGGTTTCCCCACATCTGATCCACTGAGCATTTCAACAGAGGCTATCCACAATGGAGAAAGCATAATGTATGCAGTCTTAGAGCTAAGACTGCTTTTTTTTCTGTAGATTTTATTAAGTTTTTTTTGGGGGGTTTTTCAGCCAAACCCAGGAGTGGCTACAAACAGAATGGAAAATATAAAAGGAAGATTATACTTCTCTCTTCTGCTGAATGCACTTCTGGCTTTGGCTCAAACAAAAAAAAAAACAAACAAAAAAAACACACAACAGCAAAATCTGCAACATAAAAAGCAGCTTTTATGCAACTTACTTGGGGCCTTAGTCTAAAGGAGTGCACTAAGGTTAGGTCATCAATATCAGATCAGTGAGGGTCTGACACCCAACATTACCATGAATCAGCTCTTCTCAGTAGCTGATACTCAAGGAATGGAGCAGGAAGCAGACAGCGCTGTACTCAGTGTAGTGGCCAGAACAGGTACTGCAGATCACCTTCCATTTAAATGCGATGACTCAGTTCTGCCACTCAGTGCCATCTGCTTCCTGCTCCATTGTGTAACAGATGTGCTCTGTGTAACAGATCTATCTTTAGGATAGCTCATCAATAAGTTTAGCCCACAAACAACCAATTGCAGTACTCAGCTATCTCCGCAAGTTTCATAGACCGAGAATGAAGCAGTAGTGCACATGTTTGACCACCATTCCATTCAAACAAGAGATTCGGGACCCATTCTCATTATTGGTGGGGATCGCAGAGGTCAGACACCCACTGAGATGGCAGTTATCCCTATCCAGTGAATAGGGGATCATTTGTTTTTACCAGAACACTCTTAAAGAGGACCTTTTATGTCCTCCTGCACATGCGGTTTTACATACCGCTAGAAAGCGGACAGCACGCTGAATTCAGCGCACTGCCGGCTTTCCCGCTATGTGCCCCGGGACTGGAGATATCGGCTGTGTAAATTTCACGGTTTATTGTCAGAAAGGCATTCCTGACAGTCTAGCTGCTCTGTGAGGAACGCCCTCCCTGACTGTACTCGTCCATAGACTTGTACTGAGGGGGCGATCCTCACAGCTCAGCGTCATCGCCGGGCAGTAAGGAATGCCCCCTCTGACAGTACAGCGCTATGGGCGAGTACAGAGAGAAGGTGCGTTCCTCACAGCGCAGCGATGACTTTCAGCTGTGAGGAACGCCCCCCGAGTACAAGTCTATGAACGAGAACTGTCAGGGAGGGCGTTCCTCACAGCGCAGCTAGACTGTCAGGAACGCCTTTCTGACAGTAAACCATGAAACTTACACCGCCAATATCTCCAGCCCCGGGGCACATACTGGGAAAGCCGGCAGTGCGCTGAATTCAGAGCGCTGTCGGCTTTGTAGTTATATGTAAAACCGCATATACATGAGGACGTGAAAGGTCCTCTTTAAAGGTAATACAATTCCATTCAGATATGCATATTGTACATCTGGACCCCTCCTGCTGTCCTACCAAATCAAACTTACATCAACATAGGAATATTATCTAGATAGCACCTCCATCACTTCACTAAGAGTGGTCACAGACAGGGTGTAAAACTATACTATGAAGCAAGCACGAGAACACAAATCCCTTACTTAGCTTGAGTTTTGGAGATGCCATATCATCGTCATCTGGTAAAGGACCAAGTTCTTTCCTTTTCTCCTTGAGGATCTTCTCCAGGACATGAGCATCATTGTAGACCTAACATTGGATTAAGGACATTTAGTGCTTTGTTTTTCAGATCAGATAGTGAACACATCACAGAAATGGAAAACTACTTGACCAGCGCACAAGACCTTTATATTTGGGGGACAATCTGCTGTACAATAATAGAGACACTTCCGTGTGTATTGCCATAAATATCTATATATTACATTTGCACACGGTGCAGTAACTTGTCTTTTTGGCACATCAGAAAACTTGGCAGTGGCAATGCTGCAATAGCACAGCTGTCACATACTGTTCAATAGAATTTCACGGTCGGACAACACATTATTGAAATCCATCAAAATGACGCATATAATGTGGCCATAACTATGCACTTAGATATCATTAGCAGAGCCATATTTCTCACCACCGACTGTCTGAGGTAATTGAAAGTCAGATCGCCTCTTCTACATAAATGATAAATACTTACTATTGGCTACAACTATCCTTCTATTAAAAGGGCATCTTCACTTTAGAACATGAGCCGTGTGACTGGTCATGTTTCTCTTGTATGGAGGTTTGTGGCTCAAAAGATACATGAAACTACATCAACTCGAGGACCCCCATTCTAGTGATTGCCGGGGGGGTCCGTGTGGTTAGACCCCTTGTGATCAGACCATGATAAATACTGTTAGTTGGAAAACCCTTAAAGGTGTTTCCAAGGCTAAAAATATAGATGGCACATGTTAAGATCTGATCAGTAGAGCTCTCACACCCAGCACCCTCATCAATCAGCTGTTCTCAGAGAATGGAGGAGGGAGCAGACAGCTCTGTTCTCTGTGTAGTGGCTGAACTGAGTCACTGCAGCTTTGATTCCATACTATTGAACATTAGATGATCTGCAGTCTGGCCACTACACAGAGAACAGAGCTGTCTCCTTCTTCCTCCATTCTCTGTATCTGCTGATGTGTAGTGGCCAGACCGGGTAATGCAGATCATCTAATATTCAATAGAATGGAAGCAAAGCTGTAGTGACTCAGTTCAGCCACTACAAAGAACAGCGCTGTCTGCTTCCTGTTTCATTCTCGGTGTATCAGCAGTTGAGAACAGCTGATTGGTCATCAATAATTTTAGCCCAGAAAACCCATTTTAAATTTGAATCAGAAATTTGGGCAATTACAGAAAGTTCGTTAACTTCCCCGCCTGGTCCGTTTCAAAAAATTCTGTAATGAGCAATTCCTGTGTTACACCTCCTGTCGATAGGTTATGTCCCTACCATTAGCACTTGTAGTGATTGGAATTCCCCCCCCGTATGCATGTATGGGACAATCTTACCTGTGAACCTTCTTCATTATAGTGCCAGGCATTCCGGAACATCAGCTTCATGTCATCCATCATGGCATCCTCTGTGGCATATTTGTCAGTGCGAATATTGTGTTCAATTGTTTTTAAGTCCATGGGCTCCAGGATGATCTTATAATAATCTGGGTAGTCTTTTTTGGATGGTTTGAACATAAAAAGTTCGCAAAGGCGACGATTCGTAAGAGGCTCCCGTGCCTCCAGAACAGCATTGAACAAAATCTTCATGCGCTGTTTCCGTATGTTTTTCTTGCTGAATAAAATAAATAGGATTGTTACCACACATCTGAAAATCTCATAACCCTGTATACAATCCCCATAGGGGGAAACTAGTCACAGCATGAGTCGGGGTCATAACACAATTTTACTATGCTTCGTGGATAAAGGTATTAAAGGGGTGGTTACACCATCTTATAAGATGATGGCATGTGGCTAGGGACTATGGGACATCCATCTATCCTGAGAATGCAGGGGATGCAAATGCATCTCTGCAGAACTCTAACCATCCGCTGTGTAGAAAACTGCAGCACAAACCCATTCAAGTAAATGTGGCCGGCTAAAATTCCCAGCTCTCCTGGGTGGCCGGGGTGCTCCTAAGCAGAGGATGAGAAGAATTGGAAATTGTGGATTTCGACATCCTTAAAGGGGTTGTCAGGCAAAAATGGACAACCTGTTTAAATTTATAAATGAGCTGGGGGTAGTAAAAAAAAAAAAAAAAATTAATTCACTCTCACCTTTTCCCGGTGCTCGGTGAATCCCAGCGCAGCCCAGTCTTCTCGATCCAGTGTTGACGTGTGGCAGAAGTCCCCGCCACACGTGACCACTGAGGCCAATCAGTGGCCTCAGCGAAGGGCAGACGATGTCACTACCTGTGACATCACGGTTCTCTTCCTGAGGCCTGCGTGACCGTGACATAACCACTAAGGCCAATCAACGGCTTCAGTGGAAGGGATCCGTGTCATCACAGCCAGTGAGCAGTTTCCCTTTGAGAAGAAGCCGGAGCAGAAGGAGCAGACCGCGCTGGAAGGACACCGGAGCATTGGGGAGAGGGGAGTATGATTTTTTTTTTTTTTTTTTAAACCTCCCTCCAGCCAATAATAATAATAAAAAAAAATAAATGAATTTCCTGGACAACCTGTTTAATCCTTTGTTCCACCAACAGCCATCAGTAGAGTAAATTGGTATAAATGGGCAATGCCACAGAAACTGAGGATGCACCATTGTGTAATGCAGCAGATTGTTATGAACTATGGGAAAGTTGTGACAACCTCTGAGGAAGTTGCAGTTGTGTACAGATGTGTTGTCACCCAGTTTTCCCATAAACAGATATTCTATTCAGCCATGTATTACATATAACTACCTTGAAGAGGAGAGCAGTTCATGCACTTATATTTAAGACACAAATTCTCCTAAATTCTTAAGATATTGTGATGCTCAATTTTTATCACTGCAAAAATTAAAATAATGAAAATATTTGTGTGGTTAAAAAGTGATTTTCTACCAGGTGCAAACGGTGAACTGGTAACCAGAGGAAATAAAATATCACTTCCTCTATCGATTTCCTACATGACAATTAAAACTGAAAAAATATAGATAATTTTCTTAAATAGATAAGGCACTGGTAAAGACACTGGCCCATCTACCCAGGACTTTCTACAGCAGCTACCCTGAGAAGTAAAGATCGTGTAGCATCTCAAATAGCAAATAAAAAAATAAAATAAAATTGAACAATCCTTTCCAGATAAATGTGCTAAAACTACAGAAGAGGCCTAAAAACCTTGCAAGGAAATTAGCAATGATGAAATTGTTTCTTCAGCACGGACGTTCTCCCCTCCAGGCAGAGATTACACCACAATGTTCAGAACAGCCAATAAAGTGAGTAGGAGATGAAAGGAAAGGATTGTATCAGATATGGGAATGAGATCTACAAGACTGCAGGGCTAGATTTTACTTGGTCACATTATACAAAACAATGGACAATATAGTCCATGATCAAACATCTCTCATATTAGGAGATGAATGTAGAGGTCCCAGGCAGTGTCGGACTGGCTCACCACAGTACCGGAGGATCCTCTGATGGGTCCTGGCTCTAACACAATAAAGGTCCAGCAGAAGACACCAAATTTGAAGGGTACTATGGTCTATTTCCCAAGGTTTGTTAGAGGGTGGGCTCCTAGAATCTGGTCTACCCAGGTAACCCTTTGCCTGGATCATCTGAACATAGACACCTTACTGTCTCAGATTACACTTTGAATCGGTGTGGACAATTGGACAGGACACACTATTTGGGTCTGCTGCCTAATTCTACTGTTGAATAGTCAGATAACATGGCCTCCTTGATACATGGTTGATACATGTAGGTCCTCCTGTAAAGTTGTAGGGCTTCTTGAATACTTCTATCTTCGGCCAATCTAATATGTATAGCCTGCTAAGCAGACTTGTCTGTGTCAAGACTTGTAATGTGTCTTGTCTATGAACCACTTTGCACAGACACGTGGCACTGTGAGTTACAGAAAACTGACCATTACAGCCATAAGATTTCCCCAGCCTGAGGACCCCCTTCTTATATAGGCCAGTCATGACTATCACACGGGAAATGCACCTACTGAACTATACTGCAAGGACAACACAAACTCTTACTATCGTCTTTCCTGTACTGTTATATAATATAACACTGGGCTAGGCTTACCACAAGGTGCACTGCACTTATCTCAGCACGATCGGACACATTCATTATGAAGGAAGAGACAGTATTGTTAGATCCGTTGAAAGTTATGTGCGCCCCATGCCAAGCATTTTCATGCAAACTGAATATCTAGTATCTCCCTGCACTTTAAGTGAAACATGTTCCAGGGAACCCCAAGGTGCCAAGGACACATTGTGAAACACTGGCTTAATGGTTTAGGGCTCCTTAGGGGGAAAATGCTATATAGTCCATTCTGCGGGATGCCCTCACAGTAAAAAGCACCACCAAAAAAACTTTGCCACCAGACACAACTTTTGGCCTATGTTGGGCTCTTCACTGGCTATGGATACATGCAGTGCTTGCAGTGTGAACTCTCACATGGAATCTATGGTTTTCTCATGATGTGTGTGAATGTATATTATCTTCAATAGACTGGATTACAGCGATTGGATGACTGCAGTCTTAGATGTGACGCCCTACAATGTTCCTTCAGGGTGGCCAATATAACACGTCTAATAACTTATGGAAAGTAGTTGAGCTATAATAGACAAAGAGGCTGGGCTACATGCAACATGTAGCTGCCCTACCACATCAAGCCTGATCATTGTGAAAGGAATTGTGTTGGGACCCACAAGATGCCACAACTGCAACCCAACCATCGACAGGAAACCAACCCAGCCAGATTTCACCACGACTGTATTCACCATCAGTAGTTCCAACTGGCAGAGCAACACAACACGCCATCATAATAGAACATATCCAAAAGTCACGAAGCAGCCCTAGTCTAGGCATTGCAAATATACTCAACACAAAATCAGGTATCTCAATGAGAATTAAAATGACTAGTACTTAATAAAAAAAAACTTTCTGAAGCACATTTATGGCTAGGTTCACGCTTGCGCCATGCTCAATGTCGTTCGTATCCGCCATGGGAAGAGAACGATGGAGAGCTCGTCCGCTAAAACAGCAGTTACCAACAGACTATAATGGGGTCCGCCGGGTTTTATACTGAAACCGGCGGAGAGAAAATTCCTCCGTGAACGAAGCCTAAAAAAATTCAGGCAAATTTCCAAATTCACAAATAAATGTTTTGTTACCCTGGACTTGCCTATTTATTAGCCCAAGCTTTAATTGTTTTACGATACATGTCTCCTTGGGGGCACCAAGCATGCATACACTAAAGTGCAACCTGAGCAATGAAATGAATGCTGTCTGGTGCCACTGCAAACAGCATGCAAGCAGCCAGGTCAAAGTGCCGATCACTGTGCTCTTGTCAAAGACGACCTAGCAAGATGTCAGCTTGCTGAAAGTGGGAATTCCCTCACTCTGAACCAACTGTTCAACCATTAGTTCATGTAGTCACTAGCAACCTACGCCACCCAGCTTAGCAATTTGGATAGATGTCAGAGAGTGAATTTGGTGCCCACTGCTTTAACTCTTCGAACATCCATAGAATTTAAACAATACTGACCAATAACAAGTGTCCTCGCCAAAAACACGTGCCCATGGTAACAAAGTGAATCATTTGTGCTTGGTTATTAAATTGAGCAAATTTTCATGCAAATCAACTCCATTTGCTGTACAGTCACAAGGACTGCATAATGTTCTGTTCACTGTAGAGGCAGACGTGAGAACTAGTATACAGGAGACCACATATATACCCCTAATGCGATGCCCTTGCAGCGCACGGCCAAGAATAATTAATTGCCAGCTAAATATCAATCATTTATACCCAGGTATCAGCTGCCATATTTGCTTTCCATGCTCCAAATAGTGACACTACAAACACAATAGTTTGCACAAAGAATCATAGATCTCAGCTACCAGGTAACATAGTCATATTAGCATTGCTATCGTCCCCTATATGAGAATAAAATATCCCCATCCAGAACAATTGAAGTCAAGACACTGGCCTACATGCTGCCGCCTCATGACAATGGATGCAGGGATGCTGGAAATTCCAGCAGAGCGAAACGTACCTCTTCCTCTTTGCGCTGCCGGTGTCAGATGTGGCGGAGGAAATCATGCTGTCTCCGTCCTCTATGTCGAGGTCTCTGCGAGCCAGCTCTTTCTTTTTTGCCTGAAATAAAGAACAAATCTCCAGAGTCAGCCTCGCTCTGCCAAACGTTCCCAGAATACATGAATATTAAACAGCTGCATAGATCAGTTTCACTCGGAAAAAAAAAAAAAAAAGCTACAACTGGTGTCAGTGTATAAATATTAAAAGCGGCACGGATCTGTGATACAGCGGCTTAGAAACGTTTACAATTCGTCAGGCGCAACATTGCCACACATTTGTTGTCACATATTGTATTGTGTGCATTGTGCCTCTCCGCCAGCTGCAGGCAAAGCGATAAAAATATCTCGTCTGAATGAGCTCGGATGGTGAAAGCAAAGGTGGGATCAAAAATTGTCATTTCTATGTCAAAATGAATGTATCAACATACAAGTACAGGAGTAATAACAAATACAGCAACAACAAAATGCAGACTCACACGTCATCCATTATCATAACTATACTCAATTACGGAACAGAAGAACAGTCGCCGGCCATGGGGGCACACAGAGCAGAAGCCACATCTCAGAAATACTCGGGCGCACACACCACTGCCATGCACTACGAAAACATTTTATGGCTCTTGCATCTGATAAAAATAACGTGATGATCAAAAGTACAACCTCAGGCATGAATGGAAAAGTCCCTTCTCCTAGGTGCTAACTATCCTGAGCTGCTGTGATGCTGAGAAATCGGGGGCTCTTGCATCTGTCTGTGCCGAGCAGTTACAACAGAAATACCGGACAGGTTCATGTGGCATCCAGTATTATACATATGGCCATGTTACTAATAACAGGTCATAGGAAATAAGCAAAGGTACCCATACACATTAAATGGACATCAGTGGGATGAAACCACCATCTAATGTGTGTGTATGGGGCAGATGTCAGGTGTAAAGAAAGGTCAGTCACGTTGGATTACCTGTCCAACTTTCCATATGTGTCTGGCAGCAGTTTACCTCCCCCTCTCACAATTGAGCCCCACACCCAGCATGCATGTGCATGGGAAAAGGAGGGCCAGGAGGAATAGATGTTAGCTGGTGCATTTGGCCATCTTAAAGATGACCTGTTACCACCTCTAACAAGTCCAGCACTTTACATCAATTAACTGTCGTTGCTCAGCTGAATCTTGCACAGTTGGAATTTTTACTCTAGCTCCCACCATTCCCAAGCAATAAGTTCCGAAAGATTTGGTGCCTGATGTACTATTTAGGCTCTGTACTGCCAGGAGGGAGGAGTCGGCAGGAGCAGACAAGGGTTGGAGCTCTGAAACACGCCCCCTGCCTGACACTGACCTTCTGACATTACAGAGCTTAAAGAGAGGTTGTCCAGGCATTTCTTTTTAATGCCTGGACAACCTGGGGAGGTGGGAAAAAAAAAAAAAAAAACACACACACTCACCTGTCTCCAATGCCCTGCTATCGCGTTCTGGTCCTTCAGCTCCGGCATCTTCTCAAAAAGACCAGACCGCGCAGGAAGGTACTGGAGCACCATGGAAAGGAGAGTATGATTTTTTTTTTTTTTTCTCTCCACTGCCCAGGGCCTATTTAATACTTAAATGGGATGTCCATTTTTGCCTGGACAACCCCTTTAATAGCAAGTCAGGCACCAAAATTGAGCTTGTTAATCAAGAATGGTGGGAGCTAGAGAAAAAAATTCCAATTGTGCTGGAATCAGTAGAGCGGCATCTATTAACAGATGCTAAGAGCTTGAATTGGTGGAGGTGGTGAAAGGAACTCTTTAAAGTGGTGGTCTAGGATTTAGATTTTTATGACCTATCCTTAAGAAGGCCATAAATATATCTTATCAGTGGGGGGCTGAGACAGCTGTATGTGGCCCTGTATGTGAATTCCTATTCATTTAACCTTTCACGTAACCTTTCTCTAAATGCACGTGAGCAGAACAACAACAGATCCAATGCACAAAAGAGGAAATGACAACAATGTGCCATTAAGTAAACTTATTCCCTACCTACAGGAAAGAGGATAAGTGTCAGATCAGTCCCCCAGCGATGAGGAGGACCCGAAAGTCCCCCTAAAGCCTTCTTGTGAATGTAGTGCCAGTGCGCCATTGGTGCTCCAGTCACTTCTATGAGGCTGTGGGAGCTGACAGAGATTACAGTCCCATAGACATGACTGGAGCGCCGGTCACGCCAGCGCACTGGTGCTACATTCACAAGGAGGCTTTAGGGGGACATTCGGGTCCCCCGTTCTCATTGCTGGGATTGTCTCCTCATCTCTGGGAAAATTGGCGGTCTGACCCCCAGTAATCAGATAAATCGATTAGTTTATATTCTTTTAACCCGGGCATTTTGCGACATAGGGATGCCTAATGTGTTTATTTTACTTCGTTTTATATGCATTAGTGAAGGGAGAGGGTGAATGGACGTCACTTTTTTTTTTTTTTAAATAGTATTTTTTTTTAGAAACACACGTTTTTTTTTTTTTTTTTTTTTAATCTCGCCCTAGGGGGCTTGAACCAGCGATCAATAGATCTCTTCTTCCAAAGACTACAATACTACTGTATTATAGCCTATAGTAAAATTCTTGTATAACTACTGACATCTGCTACAGGTAGGTTTAATATTTATATACTATGGCAGGCATGGGAGCCTTCAGAAGACTCCCAGATGCCATAGCAACCAAACAGCTCCCGTGATCTTGAAGACAGTTTGGGGGGGTGATAGAGAGCAACAGAAACCCACAGTCGCTGCGGTCACATCTGACCATGGCACCTGAGGAGATAAGTGCCTACGATCAGAGACCCTGCGGCTATGGCAATTACAGTAGATATCAGGTAAATCGCACTAGACGATTATTAAAAACAGAATAGTCTAAAACATTCTAATTGCAGAAGATTAATTCGCCCAGCTCTAAACATCACAAAGGCGAGGTGGACAGTTGTCAGTGGCAGGACACGTAATGGGTGACGTGACACCAAATTTCCTTTTGCTAAGCACCTGGAAATGGTCCAAGCAGAGACATTGGATGTCTGGATGGCGGGCAGGGAGACTGAGACCTGCTTGAGCTTGTTGGTGGACCAAACGATTCTTACTACTGCTGGTCTGTGTGTGCCCTCACGTAACCACGTCCTAACAGCTGGGTCAGAATGGCCCTGATGGCGGGCAATTCATTGAAATGACCGTCCTGTTTCATACAGTCAGTGTCATTCAACTGGGCAAAATATATAGCAGACAACGATCTCTCATGATCTCTACACTACCCAAAAGGGCCTTTTTATAGGGTAGTGGTAGAAACACTTTTACACCCTCTTGTGGCAGATTACTCCTGTAGTCATTTACATATCTGCATGCTGATATTGGTGGCAATCTGACATTTCTATCAGGGTGCGTTATTTTCTTTGCCAGTGAAATTATAAAGTAAACCCCAGACTTTAGGAAAACAAAACATCCATACCCACCTCATACTGATCCCAATGCTGCCCAAGACCCCAATGGGCTCTAGCTAATATTACCTCTCTATACCCAGGAAAAGGCCAGAAATGTCGGCTCAGCCAATCACTGTCCACATTAGTGACACACCTCAACTTAGAAGGAGTCTCCAGGCAGAACCCAGGTAATATTGGCTCATTGACCGATCAAGTTACACGCTGCCCATAGAAGTCTATGGAGCAGAGTGAAGAAGAGAAGTGAGCTACTGCAGAGAAAGTGAGGCAGACACACGTACACACACAGGACTGCAGCTTCTAGTCATTGTTTTACCTCACCCCATTTCTAGATACACAACTACACGGTGTGGTACTGCTGCATAGTGTCCTGCTGCTTCTGAGGGAGAGCTGCAAAGATACAGGGGAGCATGATCTCCTCTACTCTATGTGCAGGGTATGGAAGACATCATAGTCACTAGTTAACACTCACTATCTCTAGGAAAACACAGTCTGCAGAGAAAACGGGTGAAAAATGTAGAATACATATATAATGGCCAGAAATAGTGAGATTCCACAAGTACACAAACATGTAGATGTAGCCAAGCAAAGTAAGAACAGATCTGGCATCCCAGAGTCATGCATCATGCGGTGGTATGAACTGTAATTTGTAATATGACATACGTGATAATAGGCGCTTATGACTCCTCGTAGGCAGGTTACAGGGTTAAAATATTTATCCTTAGAAGGGACTTTAATGACAGCATATTTTAGTCATTTCAGCAGTAAAGGTACAGATGTGCCGTTTCCTCTCGAGCGCCAACAGTCTGCAGATCTATATTTTAAGCTGTTTAAAGTGGTTTGCAGCAAACCAAGAAAAAAAAACCTACCTAAACAATGCAGCCTGTACTCCAAGCAGTTGTATGGAGGATAAGGGGAGGGTGGTGACATACTGTAACAGAACAGGCTGGTACATGTGCTATACTTGAGTGCTGGATATTTAACCTTTATGGACATGCTTTTTTTTTTTTTAATGAAATTTAATGCTATTATTATTTCACTCTCTGACAACACCTTAAAGATGTAGATGTTTTTGCATGATTGGAGGAGTATTTGAGCTGGACTAAGGCCCCTGCATATGGCTGTTATGGGTCTGGATTTTTTAGACTGCATTACAGCTGAAACGCCCATTCCATCCTGGCATTTAAAGGGGTTGCCTGAGAACAAAGGGACCAGGCATGGTGAAATCCAAAATGCACAATTTGTCCTCCTAACATCTGACTTTGGGAGAGAGTCAGGACCCCCTGTACAAATAAAATGGTCTAAGTTTTCGCTGCACCAAAATCAGCAGACATTAATTGAATGTCCATGGTCACCTTTACTCTCTTATATAAAAGTAAATGTGAATAAAAAAAAACAAATGTGAAGGTTAAGACGGTCATTTAGGTAGATACCAGATTAGAAATAAACAAAGGATAGAAATGTTCTTGGTGTGAACTGGTCTCAACAAGTAAGCGGTCCAGTATAAAGCTCTAAAGAGATGACGTACTCAGTGGTTTCAACCAACCCTGACCAGTCCGCTACTACAGAAAACATTCATTGGATTGTACACACGGTTAGTTCACTGCATAAACCTGTTATCTGATCAAGGTCATTCTGCATAACAAAACACAGAGAGGTTCTTAAAGTGTCTGTCATTCATTTCTGACAATTAAATCACTATTAGTTTAGTTAAAAGGGTTGTCCAGGTCCAGAAAAATATTGAGATTCAATGGATACGTTTTGTATAATAAAAAGTTGTACAATTTTCCAATATACTTTCTGTATCAATTCCTCACAGTTTTCTAGATCTCTGCTTGCTGTCATTCATTCTGCTTACTATCAGTGTATAAAAACCGGGGTCATGTGATATAGACACAGGTGCACAGCTCGTTACCAGGCAGGTGTCCGATTACTATGCTGTGACTATAAAGAGCTGTGCACCTGTGTGTATATCACATGACCATGGACTGGTTTTTATCCACTGAAAGTAAGCAGAATGAATGACAGCAAGCAGAGATCTAGAAAAACGTGAGGAATTGATGCAGAAAGTGTATTGGAGAATTGCACAACTTTTTATTATACAAACAACAACAATTGTATCTCAATATCTGTCAAACTGAGCAACCCCTTTAAGTGATATTTTTTATATTTATAGTGTTTTTTTTTGTTGCAGCTTCTGTAGTAACTTTTACTTTGAAGTCTGTCAGGTTGGGTCTAGAGATTAGAGGTGCAGTACAGCTGCTGACCAGTGACCTCCAGTGCGCTACAGCAAAGTGTATGAGGTCATATGATCAACCAAACGGTAAGAGGGCTGGACAAGGTAATAACCAAGTGAATATTCATTGACAGCCATTTTGTCAAAGGGTATATATAACCTACATTAAAACAATTCAATAAGATTAATTTTTGCTTTGCAGTTTTTCTTTTTGCATATTTATTGATATTTATTTTCGGTATATTATTACAGTAAAGGTACAATTTGCCAATCCTGCTACACACAGCAGTGACCAGCAGTTTAGAGCAGCCACATCCACGTAAGAAATCTTAGTCCAAAAACAACCTATTAAGTACTACGGCAGCACGTTGCGGGCAAGCTCTATGATCTGTACAGATGGAACAAGCCAGCTGTGTCCTTCACCTATTGTCAGCAATGGATCCTGTGTTATCTGCCTTTAGCTTTCTAGTACTGGGTATTAATGGAGCAGCCACAGCTTTGTCAGGAAATGTGCAATAGGAGCAGATGAAACACTTAAAAACAATGGGCTTCTTCTGGACCTCTCACAGATATGCACCAACATGAAGTAAACCACATCCAGTTTTGGCTCTCTCTTCTTGGCCACACATTACTGCCCTGAAGTTGCCAGCTAACAACTTAAAGGGGTTATCCAGTTTAAAAAAAAATATGGGCCAAATAACAAGCAGCACCAATACAAAACACTTCCTAATATATATCCTGTTTACATCTTGCACCGTTTAACAGATTTATTTTCAGGCCATTGACTTCAGCTGTGACGTTTTGTTTGCAAGCAAACTGCCCCTCGCTGTGAGCAGTTCAGCACAACAGCATGTGACCACCTTGCCCCTAGAAGCCAATCATGGGAGTGATTTATTGCCTGGTCTGATTTGCGAAGGAGAGCAATGTTGCACAGACTGAAGAAGTGAAACACAAGACAGACCCTGTAGAAGGGAGTGAATCTGCACACAGAGGAGGGTGGAGAAAAGAAGGGTACACAGAGTGAGAGCAGGCAGATGAATCATGGGAAATGTAGTTTGTCCAAAGATTCACTGCATGTAAACAACAAGGTGATACAAGGAGCACCAAGTAAAAGAAAGAGGCAAGCAAAGGGTGCACAGTGAGTATTTAGCAAAGCTGTTGATGTATTTGCAGTAAATTTTTGGAAGCTGGATAACCCCTTTAAGGGAATGTGTCACTAGAGAATCATCTATTTTCGCTACAGAAAATAAAATGAAAAAAAAAAATAAAATATCTAAAAACATCAAAAAAAAAAAAAAAAAATCTGCAAGTAACATGATAACTCTCACAAATAAAAATTCATAAATCATTTCTGCCTATGATGATAATGAGCGAATAGAGGGCACCGTGCCATTGTCACTACATGGAGTCAGTCAGCATCTAGCGGTTTTCCTCCATTGTGGGGTTTTCTTTATGTTTTGTTCTACCACTGTAGGCAGCATTTATTTATTTGTTTATCTCCTATATGTATTTGACCAAGTTTTTGGTTCTTATGAGTAGTCTAATAAGTCCCCTGATGATTGGTGCATTACTGTACCAGGAAACGCGTAGGGACTAGGGTTTTATAGGGTCACTTTAAGGACAGCTTGGTACTGCCCTTGTTAGGGCAGGAGTCATCTTGGGTGTTAGTGGAAATTTAAGGGGCATGAATAGGGACTTAGTTCATCCTCCTATTTTGGCACCATCACCTACCGGGTTCTCCTGCCTCAGATGTTGGTAAGATTGTTCCATTTTCTAATTGTTAGCCGCCATGATGTTTTATGATATATGGTGGTGAATATCTTTATATTTGCTATGACATTAGACTCCAACGAGTGGCTATGTTAAAAATTGATGTTTGTTCTATAAACTTTTTGATACTGTTTTAACGTTTGGTCATTAAATGTTAAGTTTTATTATTGTTTGCATCAGTGCCTTTTTGATTTAATATTGTCTGTTGCAACTGGTGGACTAGCTGTGTCTGACGTCATAGTATTCCACTCCCTTTTGGCTCCCTTTTCTGCTTTTGTGTTGTGCCTGATATTACAGCCATCAGCAGATCAGTGAGGGTGCCAGGAGTTGGCCCATTGATCTGATATCGATGATACATGTACAAGGAAGGGGAGTCGTGAATGATAGCCGTCTACTGAACTGTTGCTAGCCATGTAATATGTACAGCTCGCTTAATTCACACAATGTAGAATATACAATATTTATCACATAATTGCTACAAGTCATAGAAACATTTGGTAAGAGATGATCTTTACTTTTCAAAACATCTCTGTAGAGCAGGATTCTTTAAAGGAGTATATATTATACACGCACAATGAATTTTCATTGGGAGACGATAAATACGGCCAGGGTTATTTATCAGATGTAGTCATACAACTGTATTTAAAAAAAAAAAAAAAAACACACACCACACAGACCAGAAAAACTTCACAGCTATCACTAGCAACTGGAGACATTTACTAATGGGTGGGTCTTTTTTTTTTTTACCTTTGGCTTCTCCATACATTGAAGTTCTGTACTGGACCTAGGAGGGCTGAAATATCAGGCTCTGTGCACATTACGTTTTAGCTTTACATTTGGCACATACGCTGGAAAAAATTTCCCTAGCTGGGTCACAAATGTATGCGAATTGCATATATTGCCCATTGGCCACAACAGTGTCTGTCTGTCTATCATTGCGCATGGTATGGGATGTGGTCCTGTGAGTCCTGACAGTATTTGTTTTCATTTTGTATATACATGTAAAAATTGTACATAGAAGCCTATATACCCTGTAGTCCAGTATTTTCCAGTCTATTATATGCTGCTCTCACAATGGATAGAACTATAAGATTCACGTTGTGGAAAGGCTGCTTTTTTGTTGCAGATTTTGCTGTGTTTTGTTGAGCCAAAGCCAAGAATGGCCACAAAAGGAATAAGAAATATATAGGAAGCTCTTATACTTCTACCATCTGCTCAATCCAATCCTGACTCTGGCTCATAAAACAGCAGCAAAATCTGCAACAGAAAAAAAGCTGCTTTTCCACAACAGGGTCTTCGCCTAAAGGGGATATTGAAGTGAATGGGTCAGAGTATAATTGGCGGAGGCCCATTACGCCATGTGATTGCTGAGGCCCAGTCCTAGGACTCAGTGGTCCCTGACATCACTCAGGAGGCCAGAAGAGGCCCAAAGAGGGCGAAGGCTGGCATCAGAGCCCAGGGGAGGAGAGTAACACTGCATGTTAAGTTTACTCACTTCCCCTGGGCCTGTGCAAATTATACTCTGGGGTCTGAGGAGACTCCGAAGTATAAAAGTAGTTTGTGGGTGGTAGACCCACAAACTTTTGGGTACAGCCAAACCTGAAAACGCAGGTTTTACAAAAAAAAAAAAAAAAAACCTGTTAGAAAATCCTTATGTATGTGGGATTTTATAAAAATTTATTAGCATAGGGGCCACTATGGGACATTATACTGCGTGAAGGGATGCTATGGGACATTATACTATGTAAAGGCTGTAATATGGGGGTGTCCATGCTTTCTGAACAGCCCAAAGCCCATGGTACTCTTAATCCACCCTAGCGGTAAGTGATGAAGGCAGCTTACCACTTGCTCTTTAAACATCACTGAGCATGGGGGCCATTTTATAATATGTGGGGGGCACAGTGGGGGGTCATTATTTTCCATGTGGAGGCCATTATATCACATGTGGGGGTGGGGTACTGAAGAGGCCATTCTACTGACTGTGAGGGCTATTATACAACATGTGGGGGCACTGACTGGGACAATCTACTGATTGTGAGGGCCATCACATAATTGTGCACAACGGCTCCAAACAAAGCCCTATTTTATTAATAACAAACGTTTCCTCACTAGAGGGTACTTTGCTTGATAAGATTGAGAACCACTCTTCTATCCATAGGATAGAGGATAAATATTCTTGGTGGCATAAGCCCTTTAAAAAACGGTTAGGCTGGGTTCACATTGGCATTGTTATTTCCATTGTTCTGCATTAGTAGCTCATGAATAACTAACCCCACTGACTATAGCTGGGTCTCTTGGGTTTCCAGTGCCTACCATTCTACCAGACATAATAGTGCTAGAATGTCAACGAAGCCTTGGGCTATGTTCACATCTGCGCCGGAGTCTCTGATACAGAAAATGACAGAAATTGTCAGAGAAAAAAAAATTCCTGCACAGAGGACTTTTCTCCTCGTCGATTTCACTATAAAAAATGACAGACACTTGGCGGGCCCCATTATAGGCTATGGAGCCCTCTGGGTACCTGAATGATGGAGAGCCGTGCGTAGATGTGAACCTAGCCTTATAGAAATGATAAAAAAGACCAGAGATGACATATAGTAGAGTATATTGTTTAATGTACTTTTACACAGGAAAGACTACGTAATAAGTTACAAACCTGACATTGCCTAGTTCCTTAAAATTACTTTATTACACATAAGATTTCACCTTAAAGATGACATAATACAACATTGTGAGATCACATACAGTGGGAAAAAAAGTATTTAGTCAGCCACCAATTGTGCAAGTTCTCCCATTTAAAAAGATGAGGCCGGCCTGTAATTGTCATCATAGGTAGACCTCAACTATGAGAGACAAAATGAGAAAACAAATCCAGAAAATCACATTGTCTGATTTTTAAAGAATTTATTTGCAAATTATGGTGGAAAATAAGTAATTGGTCAATAACAAAAGTTCATCTCAATACTTTGTTATATATCCTTTGTTGGCAATGACAGAGGTCAAACGTTTTCTGTAAGTCTTCACAAGGTTGGCTCACACTGTTGCTGGTATGTTGGCCCATTCCTCCATGCAGATCTCCTCTAGAGCAGTGATGTTTTGGGGCTGTCGCTGAACAACACGGACTTTCAACTCCCTCCAAAGATTTTCTATGGGGTTGAGATCTGGAAACTGGCTAGGCCACTCCAGGACCTTGAAATGCTTATTACAAAGCCACTCCTTCGTTGCCCTGGCGGTGTGCTTGGGATCATTGTCATGCTGAAAGACCCAGCCATGTTTCATCCTCAGTGCCCTCAGTCGTCCTGGTCCCTTTGCAGAGAAACAGCCCCAAAGCATGATGTTTCCACCCCCATGCTTCACAGTAGGTATGATGTTCTTTGGATACAACTCAGCATTCACTCTCCTCCAAACACGACGAGTTGTGTTTCTACCAAACAGTTCTACTTTGGTTTCATCTGACCATATGACATTCTCCCAATACTCTTCTGGAACATCCAAATGCTCTCTAGCAAACTTCAGACGGGCCCGGATATGTACTGGCTTAAGCAGGGGGACACGTCTGGCACTGCAGGATCTGAGTACCTGGCGGCGTAGTGTGTTACTGACGGTAGCCTTTGTTACGTTAATCCCAGCTTTCTGCAGGTCATTCACTAGGTCCCCCCGTGTGGTTCTGGGATTTTTGCTCACCGTTCTTGTGATCATTTTGACCCCACGGGGTGAGATCTTGCGTGGAGCCCCTGATCAAGGGAGATTATCAGTGGTCTTGTATGTCTTCCATTTTCTAATTATTGCTCCCACAGTTGATTTCACACCAAGCTGCTTGCCTATTGCAGGTTCAGTCTTCCCAGCCTGATACAGGTCTACAATTTTGTTTCTGGTGTCCTTCCCCAGCTCTTTGGTCTTCACCATAGTGGAGTTTGGAGTGTGACTGTTTGAGGTTGTGGACAGGTGTCTTTTATACTGATAACAATGTCAAACAGGAGCCTTTACTACAGGTAATGAGTGGAGGACAGAGGAGCCTCTTAAAGAAGAAGTTACAGGTCTGTTAGAGCCAGAAATCTTGCTGGTTTGTAGGTGACCAAATACTTATTTTCCACCATAATTTACAAAAAAATTCAAAAAAAAAAAATCAATGTGATTTTCTAGATATGTTTTCTCATTTTGTCTCTCATAGTTGAGGTCTACCTATGATGACAATTACAGGCCGGCCTCATCTTTTTAAGTGGGAGAACTTGCATAATTGGTGGCTGACTAAATACTTTTTTCCCCCCACTGTATATACTTGGTCCAGCATTTATCAATGTCATTCTCTTTATAACTCCATCACCCACAGGTAGACATGACAATATGACAATCACAGACCAGGCTCAAGCACAATCCCCATTATCACAGTTTTGACATAAGATACATTATAAATGTACACTATTCACTTACACCTTATTATATAGCTTTCCTTTACAAATGGACACAAAAATACTTAACATAAATTGCTCAAAACAAACGCACTAAAGAAATTCACAGTAATGATAAACAGATGAAAAAAGACGCTATATCAAAGAAAAGGGGGAAAAAAAAAAAAAAAAAACACAGCCACTTACCAACACAGAATAAAAAATGACTATGCAAAGCAAAACTCCTTCTATCCTTATATACAGTGGGTACGGAAAGTATTCAGACCCCTTTAAATTTTTCACTCTTTGTTTCATTGCAGCCATTTACTAAAAGCAAAAAGTTCATTTTATTTCTCATTAATGTACACTCAGCACCCCATCTTGACAGAAAAAAAACAGAAATGTAGATATTTTTGCAAATTTATTAAAAAAGGAAAAACTGAAACATCACATGGCCATAAGTATTCAGACCCTTTGCTCAGTATTGAGTAGAAGCCCCTTCCTTTAGAGCTAGTACAGCCATGAGTCTTCTTGGGAATGATGCAACAAGTTTTTCACATTTGGATTTGGGGATCCTCTGCCATTCTTCCTTGCAGATCCTCTCCAGTTCCGTCAGGTTGGATGGTGAACGTTGGTGGACAGCCATTTTCAGGTCTCTCCAGAGATGCTCAATTAGGTTGAGGTCAGGGCTCTGGCTGGGCCAGTCAAGAACGGTCACAGAGTTGTTCCGAAGCCAATCCTTTGTTATTTTAGCTGTGTGCTTGGGGTCATTGTCTTGTTGGAAGGTGAACCTTCAGCTCAGTCTGAGGTCCAGAGCACTCTGGAAGAGGTTTTCTTCCAGGATATCTCTGCACTTGGCCGCATTCATCTTTCCTTCAATTGCAACCAGTCATCCTGTCCCTACAACTCAAAAACACCCCATAGCATGATGCTGCCACCACCATGTTTCACTGTTGGGATTGTATTGGGCAGGTGATGAGCAGTGCCTGGTTTTCTCCACATATACCGCTTAGAATTAACGCCAAAAAGTTCAATCTTCGTCTCATCAGACCAGAGAATCTTATTTTTCATAGTCTGGGAGTCCTTCATGTGTTTTTTGACAAACTCTATGCGGGCTTTCATATGTCTTGCACTGAGGAGAGGCTTCCTTCGGGCCACTCTGCCATAAAGCCCCGACTGGTGGAGGGCTGCCGTGATAGGTGACTTTGTGGAACTTTCTCCCATCTCCCTACTGCATCTCTGGAGCTCAGCCACAGTGATCTTTGGGTTCTTCTTTACCCCTCTCACCAAGGCTCTTCTCCCACGATTGCTCAGTTTGGCTGGACGGCCAGGTCTAGGAAGAGTTCTGGTCGTCCCAAACCAGGCCAGATCTGTGCCTTGCCCCAATTCTGTCTCTGAGCTCCTTGCCTCATTGCCTCCCACTAAGCCAGCCAATTCACTTTGCTCTGTACTGATGAAGGACAACAATCCGGAAACAGCGCTGTATGCAGATAAGTGAAATTGGCTTGGCTAAAATCCCTATTGCTGTATCAAGGCTCGGTGAGTCAAAAGCAAATTGAGGATCTGTTACATCCAACAGAGGGCGCATAAGCTCCCCAGCTCCTTTCCCATAATGCCTTGTGATATGTAGATGCTAAGTAGAGGGCAAAAGGCAATTAAAATCTCTACACACCTTCACTGGTGCTCTCCTCAATGTGAGAGATTCTTGTCCCTAACCCACTCATTGCCTCCCACTAAGCCAGCCAATTCACTTTGCTCTGTACTGATGAAGGACAACAATCCGGAAACAGCGCTGTATGCAGATAAGTGAAATTGGCTTGGCTAAAATCCCTTTTGCTGTCTCAAGGCTTGGTGAGTCAAAAGCAAATTGAGGATCTGTTACATCCAACAGAGGGCGCATGAGCTCCCCAGCTCCTTTCCCATAATGCCTTGTGATCTGAGCTCCTTGGGCAGTTCCTTTGACCAGATGATTCTCATTTGCTCTGACATGCACTGTGAGCTGTGAGGTCTTATATAGACAGGTGTGCGCCTTTCCTAATAAAGTCCAATCAGTTTAATTAAACACAGCTGGACTCCAATGAAGGAGTAGAACCATCTCAAGGAGGATCAGAAGGAAATGGACAGCAGGTGAGTTAAATATGAGTGTCACAGCAAAGGGTCTGAATACTTATGACCATGATATATTTCAGTTTAGCTTTAATAAATTTGCAAAAATATCTACATTTCAGTTTTTTTCTGTCAAGATGGGGTGCTGAGTGTACATTAATGAGAAATAAAATAAACTTTTTTGCTTTTAGCAAATGGCTGCAATGAAACAAAGAGTAAAAAATTTAAAGGGGTCTGAATACTTTCCGTACCCACTGTAGCTTCAGTCTTGTAAACCAAACAAGTCATGTTATCTACTAAGTGACAGCTGGAATAATCCAATATATCCCATTCACAACACACAAGCTCGCTGCTGTTTGAGTCCAACAGGTATTTACATCTTGTAGAAGTGTAAGGCTGCCCATACATGTAACAATTTGTGCCATATGCCTTAGAATAGTGTGGCAAAAGCTGTGCTAAAACACCAGCAGTTTCCCTATAGGTATAATTGAAGCAGAGAGTCCCCAAAAGAAACCTCTATGTACTTTCTGTGAAAAGCACTGCGGGAAAAACAGCATTGCGACGCCGCCACGGTTTTTCCCATGCCGCTTTTTTGCTGTGGCCCGCTATATGGGGCCTTAGCCTACAGGAGGAAGAAATGAAGGGGAACAGATTTGGGGACTACACTGGTGGATGGGGAGACTGAATCTGAGCAGCCACACCCACATGTATAATTGTGCAATCATTGTTGGCTGCATATGGACGGGGTTTTGGCTGCACCTGGCTACCACTACATGAATATGACACTTTTATTCAGGGATATAAATAGTTTTCAAATTACAGCTATAAGAAAAGATCCAAACGAGAAAGGAGATGTGGGGAACTGGTAAGGTAAGGCTGTATTCACACATCACATCCGGGAAACACAATCTGTGTGTGGGCTGTATGTCCTGGAATGTGTGAACAGAACTCACTGCATTATAGGGAGGTAAGAAGCACTGAGCATCCAAACGGTCAGAGCGATACTGTACTGAACAGTTTTTTTTTTCCTTTTTTTATATTTTAATAAATAAAATATCTATTAAATTTGGCAAATATTTTGTTTTTCAGTTTAGGAGACAACATATATATTTATTTTTTTAGTTTGGCACTGCACCACAAATGTCTACATGTACTGGCAGCATTAACAAGTAGACCTCCATATCTGCAGATCCTTTCCACTCCCTTCTGTTACCATATGAAGAATTTTGTGATACTGTTGGGGACCTTACCTGCATTAGCTGTTGCAGTTTAAAGACCCGCTTGTAAATTGCTGAATTTGGGACATTGTAGCGCTTTGCATTTTCAAACATCAAATTTAAGTCTGTCTCCAGCTGGTCCAGACTGTCATAGTCTTGGTTCTTTAGCTTAGTTCTGCAAAAAAATAAAATGGGTAATACATTTCATACTAGTACACCTGTAAAAATCACTAGCCAAAGTGAAAAAGTGACATCTTCACTGTACTCCAGGCACTGCACTGTACTCGGTATAGTGGTTGTGCCTAGTATTGCAGCTCATTACCGTACACTTGAATGAGATGGAGCAGCAGAAGAACTAGGTGACAGGTGGATGTGATGTCTGGGTTTCTAAGAAGAGGTTGCAGTGCTGATCAGTAGGAGTGACAGGAGTCAGACCCTACAATGTGATATTCGTGACCTATGCTAAGGAAAGATCATCAACAAAAAACATCTAGGAAAAAACCCTTAAAAGGGCATTTCATCATTGGAGCAGCTTGCATACTAATCTGTCTAAGTGAAGATCACATTCTCATCCGCGGTTAATATAAGGGTATATCATTGCTCCAATGCTATTAGGAGAGGTTCAAAGTGATGTACACTAAAGAATTTCTCCTAATGCTCCTGGCATCCCTAACATGATCACAAAATGAAGGCACATATATGCTACACTTCCGTGTGGTTATTACTGTCCTATACATTATGATAACAGGATCATAGATTTACCTAATCTGCTGTAGAGCGATGGGGTTCTTGATTTGCTGGTAATAATCTGGATATTTCTTCTTTGACGGGAGGTGGAAGAAAGGTTCAGCTATCAGTTGACCCTGATTATTCCGGCAAGACCTAACCGTCTCATAAAGCTGATACAAAGGGCTAGATATATCCATGAATGAGGTTATGCTTTCTCCTTCAGATTCTCCTTCCTCATAGCGGATGGATGACGCTGCTACACAAACAAAAGATACCACATTATTAATCCTATTACATCCAGAGAAGAAAAACAGCAAACATTTAGAGAAGGAAATAGCAGGCTCGTAACTAAGCACACAAAAAACAAGAGGAGAACAAGGCTAGGTTATGGTATCAGTTCTGCTGCAGTATTTTATGATGTGCGATTTTAGTAAAATGGAGCTTCTCCTACAACTACAGTAAGACTTCAACCAAAACCATATAAGTTTACAGCAGGATCTAAAGACCATCTAAGCTGGATACATTGGTCTCCTGGAAGATGACTGCTGACAGAGTTATAAGGCACAGGTTAACCCATTTCTGCCTATTACAAACATGCACGCTCTATTGATCAGAGTCTGGGTGTTTATGGGAGATCTTAAAGAACATCTACACTCAAAAATAAATACTTCTCATGGCTCTTAGAACCTCATGGACTAACTGAATGGCACTAATAGGAAACTGTTATTGTCTTACAGACACAGTGGAGCTGCAGCGCGGTCACCATGTCTGCAGGATTCTTAGCTCTCGTTACACTAGCTACTTCACTGCCTCCACTCTTAAGGTGCAGAGAGTGCTTGCTGAAATCAGTGCCAATGCTGCTGTAATCACAGGACTTAATTGACAATTTTGGCTATATCTCTAAATATCTATCCAATTAACTATCCGAGCATGCAAAAAATAAAAAATAAATTCTTAAATATACTTTGGGTGTCAAATGTTAAGCTGGACTTGAGGACATATTTTCCCCATATTAGATGTCAATTAGAACGCTCCCATCCAGTGACAACTCTATAAAAAGTGTAAATGTAAAATATAAAACTATGGCAATATGTAAAATATAATGTGAACATGACAAGGTTAAAAAAAAAAAAAACAAACAAAAAAAAAAAAAAAACACCACACACTGAACAAAAAAACCCTGCTTGTCTTCTATTGAAGTCATTTAGGTGATTTGTATGTGGGATAATGAATACAATGCTAAAAATGTCACTAAGGCCACGCAAAACATGGTCTGCTTATTTATTTATTTTTTTTAAATGTGGTAGTGACTAATAGGAGATTTGTCAAATCTTGCTGGTGTGAGCTTATCTGCTGGCTCTGCGGTGAGGAGTGGGAGGAGGCCATAAAATAAAATATTGTTATATGATATTTCCAAATCATTGTATTCGTGTTTTCTTTACATTTTACACAGTATCCCTACTTTTTTTTGGAACTGGTGTTGTACATGGCATGGCACCTATTTTTATCATTATTGTATATCTGTTCCTGTATTCTGTCACTCAGTTTACAATAAAGTAAGTACCAACCAAAAAGAAACATCTATGAAATGCTGCATATTGCACAAGTATTAATCTGGAATCCCTATTTATTTATTTTTTTTGCAACACGCCACACATAACTACAGACTATACAGCACATAGTGAGGTTCAGTATTGCACCCCATATTATAAAAGACCATCAAAGTAAGCAGAGTTTAAAAAAATAAATAAAAAATGCTGAAAAAAATCTCACATGATCTAAAGCTGGCATGATCAGTAAAGGGTTAGGATGGTGTTTAATGATATACAAGGTCGTGACAATATGCAATGTACTGTACTTGTAAGTTTTACCATTCAGAGAAGCATCCTCCTCACTCTCTGAGCCATACTGGAGTGCCATTGTGATAGCAGACAACCGATCTCCTTGTGCTGGACGCTTGTTCCTTTTCATGGGGGAAAAAAAAAGGAGACAAGTGTAATAATATGTCACTATACATAGCCTAATAACTTCTGTCAGTCAGATCAGTTTACTGGGGCATAAGATGCCTCACCAGGATATAAAGTGCAACTCCACTGTAATGGAGCTTTATAGAATTAAATAATAATGAACGGCTATGGAATATTCACGAAAACATCACTAAATGAATATGTATTCTTCTTGATCTATTTATTCATTTCTGGATTCTATTAATTTTATTAATGCGATTCTTCAGTTTCTGATTATTTGGCTATATGGTTCAATAGACAGTTATCTTTGTCTTTCCTTTTTTTTCTTTATTTTTTAATTATTTTGTTATATTTTATATACTGTTAGCTGTCGACAAAATAAATATTACTATACAACCAGCATACCATCTAGCTCATTATGTATACATTCTTCTACTTCCCTACTATCAATATATATATACACACACAAACTATAATAACTATTTAAGTAATACTTCTTGAGCTCTCACCTGCTGCGGAGACTTGATTTGGAGTACTCTGTGCAGTCAAGTTCAGCCTTTTTTAGCGCAAACAGTTTCTTTATTGTATTGGCATCCTAAATAAAACATCATAAATACAAATATGTATGCAAAATTCATGATTGTAATACAAGCTAAAGCATACATTGCAAGAAATGTACATTTATAGTCATTAGATTTAGAAATAATTAGAATAAGAGGTAGTCTAGGAGAAAAATCCTATTTTAGTGCAGAAAATATACAAATCCCCCAAAAACGTCACTCACTCACCTTGAACACCTGGGAACCTGGCTCATTATAGGTCTTGGCATTTTTGGCTAGTAGATCGATATCCTTGGCCATTGCATTTAAATTCTTATAATGACCCGACTGTAAATGAGAGATGGTAAAATGTATTATTCCTTTAGCGGGAACTCCAACATATATAAAAACTGTTCATTGAAATTATAAATAGGGTATCAGTCTGCAATATTCAGTATACACACCTGAATCCTTTGGGAAACGGTTTTCAGATCTATTGGATCTTTTATTATTGCATAGTAATCTGGATAATGCTGAAAAATATAGAGCAGAACTATGAAAACTATGCATCACCACCAAAAGCATCAAGGAAAATTAAATCAAAAATACATCATGATACCACTTTCCTATTGAAATGTTAGCGGTGTCTGTATTTTAAAGGGGGTGGTGGAGGTTCTACTACCAGAACCACTGCCGATCAGCAGGGGTGATGTTTTGACTTCCAGCACACCAGTGCCCCCTATTTTCCAGGCATATCTATGCACCTATTGTAGTGCCTGTGCCTGATACTGCAGCACAGTCCCATTTGACTTGCAATACCAGGCCCAGCTACTTTAAATAAATAAAAAAAAAAAATATACATATATATATATATATATATATATATATATATATTAATTAGCAAGGGAATTTATTAACTGGTTCATGCCAGAAAAGTGATGCATCTTTTGTGCAAAATAATAGGGCTGAGGCATCCTGCCCTCAAATCATTAGAATTACAGCTCTAATCTATGCCAGCTCCGTGTTTTTTACATGTTCCCTGCAGGAAGTGTGTGACCACCTGCACCCATACCATGAGGATAATAGCAGATCACCAGGGTGTATAGAAACTGTTTAAGGAGCCTACTGCATTTAGACAGCCCCTTTAACTGCTGCTGATGCACTCGTGGTTGTGTGCATAGACCCGTACAGTATCCCTAGCCTGGAAAGGGTCTCTATGTTGCACCATATAAAACGGCTGTATTGCCACTATTCTACAATTTCTAAATTTTCGCTAAAAACACACTTAAATGCATCTCCTGGCATGTCCTCCTGGATAAGACTGCATCAATGAAAAAGCAGGACGCTGGGAAGAAAATAAGTTAGATATCCAAGGGTAATTTTCCTGAACACTATTGGTATAGGCAGAGTATTCCCTTCATATCGAACCACTTACCACTTTAGAAGGAAGCTTCTGAAAGAGTTCACTTATCAATCTGCCATTTGGATCTGTAGCAGTGGTTACGGCTTCTAGTAGCTGCTCCAGGATTGGCTTTAAATAATTCTGTGAAGTCTAAGAAAATAAATACAAAATGTTATTGCTCACACATAAAAGGTGGAGAGTCACTTCAAAGGGGCTGCACGATATATCAGGTAATAGTGCTTTGTTTTTTTCCCCAGATATAGTGCCAATCTTAATTCTGGGCTGTGTAGTACAGCTTAGGTGGGGAAAAAAAAGGAAAAAAAAATTATATATTTTTTTTTCTTCTTATCTCACTAAAATACTTAGGGGTTGTCCAGGAGTATAATAAGTATAATACTGATGACTTATACTTAGGATAAGTCATCAGTAGTAGATAGTAACACTCACCGATCAGCCGTTTGCAGTGGATGCAGTGTACTGGAGCCAGCATAGCTATAAACATGGGGGATTGAGCTTGCAGTAACTTTCCTAACTGCTACATAGCATACAGATCTGTGCTTCTTACATTGGCTGCAAGAGCTGGTTGGTGAGGGTGCCAGAAGTCGCCCCCCCCCCCCCACGATCTATACTGATGATCTACCCTAAGGATTGGTCATGAATAGTATATTCCTGGACAACTCCTTTAAATATATAGGAATGAATAAAGTACTACTTAAGAACTCACCTCTGCTTCCGGAGTTGCAGTGTCCTGTGTATCCTCATCTTCATCATCATCATCTTCACATTCACCTTTCTGGATAAACTCATTTCGTGTGCGTAGGTAAAGGTCCCACAGCTTACATGCCGCTTTGTATTCTGGAGTATCAGACTGGTGCGACATTAGGAAAATATAAGAAAAAATACATATTTTTTTTTTAGAACAGAAACAAATCATTGATGTGTAGAAAGAGTTATAATACACAATTCCCTAGTAATTAATAATACCAGATTAATCTGAATGCTATGCTTTACCCTTGGACATGTCTTGTTCTTACTATTACATTCTGAGATGTATTTGTTTTAAAGGGAATCTGTCAGAGCAATTTGGGACACTAAACAACCCACACATCCATATGGACCTGGTGTTTAGTGTCCCAGATCACCCAGTTAGAACACAATCCATGGCCGCATTAAAAATAAAAAGCTTTATACTCACCCTGCTGCTGTACTCCCCGCACCTGCGCAGTTCTTCAATGAAGCCAGAGGAGTACACCTTGGCTTCAGTGTGCATGCCCCGCAAATACGCAGTGAAGCCGGGGTGTCCATCTTTGGCTTCAGTGAAGAACAGCGCAGGCGCCGAGAGGCGTGCCTCATGAATAAGCCGGAGCGATCTCACCAAACAGCGTCGATTGGACCCTTATCTAAGTAAGTATAAAGGTTTTTTATTTTTAATGCGCCTGCGGATTGCATTACAACAGGGCAATCTGGGACACTAAACCCCAGGTCTATAAGGACCTGTGAGTGGTTTAGTGTCCCAGATTGGCCTGACAGATTCCCTTTAAATTCATTATTTTATGCATTTATATAATACATAATATATTAATTTTACCGCTGAGATTTACACATTTCCCAAAAATTATTACGAATACTGACTGGACTGGGAATGGTGTCGGGAACCCCTGATCTCAAGACCTGAGGGAATCTTTTCAGAGAGACCCACATCCCAAAAAAACAAAAATCTTTGATCCCTGGTGATCCAGAGACTGCCATCTTGGAAGTCCCATAGAAGTGAAAGAAAAGCTGGTGGGGCATGCACACCACCGCTTCATTCCCATGGGGCACTTTCAGGTCGCCGCATTCTCATGATACAGGGTAAATGTCATTAAAAGAGTTGTCCGAACCCAAATTGACACAGGATAGGTCATCAGTGTATGATCTGTGGGACTCCGACACCCGAAACCTACATAGATCAGCTGTTCCTGCAGCCTCTGAGTGCCAAAAGATGGCAGTGGAAGAGGAGCGTGTGCAGCACAGCCCCTATTTAAGTAATAGAAGTGGTGCTGCAATTCCATGGAACCACCTCTATGTATTGTCTGACTCCCACAGATCACATACTGATGAACAATACTGTGGATAGGTCATGAGTATGAGAAATCAATTTGGGCCAGAAAACCCCTTTATGCAACATTAGGACACATACACTCTTACACTCACCTATGAATAAAGACTCACCTTATAATAAGTTTTTGCATTCTGAAAGAGTAACTGGAAATCTGCTGTCAGCAAGCTGACATCTTCATACTCATCCATCTTTAACTTCTGCTGAATTTTCATTAAGTCAATGGGTTGGGCAATAATGTTATAATAATCAGGCTGGTTCCTGTTGGCAAGATGACATTTCATTCAATGACAAAGCACAAAAAAATCTTTATAAAGTAGTACGAAGTGCACACACACACATGTATTTTATATATATATATATATATATATATATATATATATATATATATATATACACACACACACACATATATATATATATATATATATATATATATATATATATATATACACACACACACACACACATATATAGATAGATAGAATAGCTGAACATAGATATTGAAGCAAAACAACTGAGATAGAAAAGAAAGGGTTAGGACAGGGATCTCTGTAGCAAAAATAAAACCACGTATTTATGAAATGAAATGTTCCTTACCTGCGTTTTGGTGCTCTAATAAAAAGCTCACAGAGAATACGACCTTGCTCATCTTTGTAGTCTCTGACTGTGTTGTAGAGTTCATGACACACGGCAATCTGAAAACATAAGGAACATGTGAACATAAGGAGCAGTAACCTAAAAATAGCCAGACCCTTCTTCATCCCTAGACCTCTGTATGCACTTACTGGATCCACAGTTGACACATTAGCAAGTCTCCTCCGTTTTCTGCCAGAATTTGGGGTACTTGTAGTATGCAGCGAATCATCAAAGTCTCCCCCACTGACGCTGCTGGACGGGGATGTGGCCCTGCGCCTCTTAGAGCTCATAGGTTCGATATTGTCCTGCACATATAAAACACAGTATTATACAAGAAGGAAGTGTCAAACATTAGATAATGTTCCATGAATGATAACCACCATAAGAAACTGGTTTATAAAACCAGGAAATATTCTGTTTAACCCCTTAATCAGTCAGCTTCATCAACAGGACACAGGAGGGTGGGATCTATCCCCGACTGTACAAGTCTCCAACAAGGTGTACTTATGGGCTATCCTGAATGCATGATTTTATTCCCAATCGTGTTTTTCCTCACAGGGGATTCACAAAATCTACTTGCAGTACTGTGGAAGACAATGGTATAGCAAGAAAAAGTGGTGCGGTATCTCACTGGTAGCTATGCACAACTACTCCATTTTCTCCTTGCACTATTTTGGACAGATCTCCCCTCCTGGGTCTCATGCACAGAATGATTCCAATAATAAATGCATCCAATCATTTCATTCATGAACTCGGGAACCATTTAATGACATTTTCACCACAGAAAAATCCAACATAAAAAAGTAACACAAAGATTCCTGTTATTATGTTGGATTATCAGACGTAGCAAAAAGGCACAAAAGTAACCCCATGGACAAGAGATATGACCCAGGTGACCAAAA
Organism: Leptodactylus fallax; assembly: GCA_947044405.1. NCBI lineage: Eukaryota > Metazoa > Chordata > Amphibia > Anura > Leptodactylidae > Leptodactylus > Leptodactylus fallax. The sequence goes on from CAMRHE010000215.1 coordinate 2,675,429, forward strand.
CACTGAATAAGAAGGAATACTAAGCTAATGGACACTCCTAAATAAGGCTCAAGGGAACTCCATTGAGACATGTAGTGTTATATTTAAATGACCCCTCTAGGATTCCCATATGTTCTAATAGGTCATATGGAAAGGGGTTGCACTCTCCAAAACCCTAAAGCCCCATGCACATAACCAATCGTGCTGTCCAAGGGGTTCGTTATGTTAATTATAGAGCAGGTCTTAGCCTGCTCTGTGAAATTGGAACCGAACAGATAGAAATCCCCCCATTGAAATCAATTGGGGATGGAAGGCAAGCTGATGTCATCCAAGTGTCATCTAAGTGCATTCCACTAAAAAACGAGACCCCCCTTAGCCGGTGCACTGTTATATGTATGAGGTCTAAGGCTGGAGATATAGTTGTAGTGCTTTCAGTGGATTAGCAGTAACAGAAGTAAAAACACCCTTAGGTCGGGGCCACATAGTGTGATCAAAGCAGGTTATCTGCCACAAAAAACCACCGGAGACAAATGTACTGCAGTACACAACAGCAGCAATGTGAATGAGGATAAAATGTATGCTTTCCATGTACCAAAGACACTCAATAGATTTTCCAGTCTTAAGCCCTGAATCTATAAAGTTAAAGTGTCCCTCCAGATATAAACAACGTCCCATAAATGAATAGTACAGGTGAAAATAAGAAACTTTGTAATATATCTTATTAATGAAATCTGTTTTCTTCTCCTCTTTTAAGGCCAATACTTTCTACGTTTCTATGTTAGTCTATGAAGAGAGAAGGAGGGTAGGAAAGACACCCTATAAGAACTGCTGTTGCACTCTGTACACTTTAGCACTGCTATGTTTGTAAATAAGAGGCTGCTAGTACACAGAATGAGGCAATAAATCAATTAACCATCTGGCAACCTTCTTCTCTATAGAAAGTTCCCGCATTTATGGTCGTATTGGGCCTCAGCTGTCACATAAATCACGCGACGTTGCAACCTGCGTCTATTTGTTACGACATCATGTGACCATTGAAGCCCAATCACAGGCCTCAGCAGTCCTTGACCTCAGGCAGAAGGACTGTAGAAAACAGGGAGCCATGCCCAAGCCCAGGAGAGGCGAGTAACACTGTTTATATGTTTGATCACTTCCCCTGGGCCTCCGCTTATTATACTCCTGGGTCTGAAGAGACCCCAGAGTATAATAGTTTCATTTTGGATGTGTTCAAATGATACTGCCAGGTAAACCATGCGAGACGAATCTCACAAGGTTCGCCAAACACATAACTCATACTTTAAAAGGGGGTGTGAAGAATATCGCCTCACCCAGCCGCCTGGCACGCCTGCGATCAAACTTCTTTCTTAACCTCCCACTCACACACCGTGAGTAGACCGGGTCATAGGATAAAACGAAATGAGCGATATAAATTTTATATGTTTAATAACCCAAGTGGGTCGGTATGGATTAATAGCATATACAGAAATATACAATATTAATATGATCAAGCATAAACATACAAGCAAAAGTGCGATGATACAATACACAAAAATAAACAGGGGAATTAAAAGATAGAGAAAATACCGGCATAGGCTCGTAGTCCGTTTCTCTAGGCCACAGCAGAGTTTTGGGCCTAGGGCGCAAGCTTAAGCAAGTTGCATAAAACAATCCTTCTACATGCTGTCCAGAACTAGGCCCTTAAAGCATTCCTCAGTAGGGCAGGCCCTCATCTTCTCCCAGATCAGAGCTCCTTACTGCCTCTTTGCTGAATGACCCCAGAATCCAGGTCTGCCCACAGCATATGGCTAGTGCTCCACCCACCCCTTGCACCCAGGCAGCCCCCCTTCTCCCACCTTTGCAGAACCCTCGGAGAGAAGGGTGAAGTTAAGGCTTGCTATCCCCCATCCCATCTGGCCAGGGATAATAAAAGTGCCTGGCTATAGCAAGCCATCTCCAATGAACACACATAAAACCAGTGAAGCGTATCGTCCAGCAATGTGGACTCAACTAAAGCACCGCATTCCAAGTGGGGGAAGGACTGACCTAAGCAAGTAAAACACACTTCCAAGAAAGATATAAAACTGAGGGTCGGTTCATCACAAGGGGCGTGATTTAAAAAGTGGCGCTCCCTAAATAATCACCATTAATCGTAATCTAGGTAAAACACCCAATTAATACGGATTATGATAGGGTCATAATTGCCCAGTCCTAAATCAAATAATTGCTGCTGTTACACCCTTCTAATCCTTGCTTTTTTAACAATGCTAGGTTATAGATAAGAGGCTATTGGTACACAGAATAAGACAATAAATCAATTAACCAGCCAGCAGGAGAATCTCACTCCCTCCTCCCCCCTCAATAGAGCTCTGTGTGAGAGGCTGAATAGGAGAGGGATATAATATAAACATGCAGTGAGACTGAAGATAAGGAGCAGGAGAACAGCTTAATAAGGCTACATTCACATTCACCAAAAATCGACAGAGGAAAAAGTCCTGCACGGACACAAGACGGACCCAGTTATAGTTAATGGGGTCCGCCCGGCTCCGTGAATAACCATAATAATATTATTATTATTTATAACTGTTTTAGACATCTACACTAGTGTTGCATCTCCATTGTTTGGGTCTGTTGGGGAGAAGGAAACAGATCTCCTTAAGATATATTGCAAAGTTTCTTATATTTACATGCACTATTCATTATGAAAAGTTGCTTATAACTGGAGGTGCACTTTAAGCCACATTATAGCAGTGCAGATGAAGGTGACCTCTAATTGTAAATGCCTGCAGTTCTTTCTGGCTGAATCCATAGTCCTAGCAACACAGTATAGTAAAGCTGCTGCATGTTGGATGTTGGTGTCCTTCCTCAGTTATGATCGTTTCTCTCCGCAGGGATCTTCTGGGTCCCAGGAAAGAAAATAAAATAGAATCAAACTGGAAACACATTTAGCGCTGCAGATCCCATGTTATAACTGTCCCAGTTCATGCTACAAAGACTCAGCCAGTGGGATCAATTGTACACTCCCCTATTTATTTATTTAGCTTACCTATATAGTGTCATCATATTCCACAGCGCATTACAGACATTGTCAGTCACTGTCCCATATAGGGCTCACAATCTACATTCCCTATCAGTATGTCTTTGGAGTGTGGGAGGAAACCGGAGTACCCGGAGGAAACCCACGCAAACACGGGGATGGAGATGTGTCGGCCAGCTTGGTATCATATACTCCTGACAAGATTTTTTCTTCAACAGTACATAATAGACCCAGGCACAAACTACAGGACATTATGAAAGGAATCCTGCTATCTGAATTTGGGACACTACCAACAGGATAAGCCATAAATATGTGATCAGTTGGGGGGCCAACCACTGACTCCTGCATGGATCAGCAGTACGGGGCCACTTCCGCCACCCGTACTATACACAGCACAGAGCTGGAAGCAGTTGGCTCCATGCCTCGTATAGTGGTCAGGTACCAGTACTGCAGCTCAGCTCACATAGTCAATAGTACAAATAAATACCAGAGATCCTATATTACATTTTATTGCAGAAAAACAATCCTTTCTCCATTTATTACACTCCTGTTCTCCTGCCATCATCACTGACTCTGAATTCACTGATAAATCTGTAAAACAGATAAGGTTACATCAGCAGCCTAAAGATAGGAGAGGAGGAGGCTGTGCTGCAGCTTCTAGTAAGTGCTGAATTCACAGCTACCCTACTTATCCTGCTGTATGATATCATCAATGCTGCTGCAACCTCTGAGGGAGAGCAGGATCTCTCCTTCTTTAGGCTAAGGCCCCACGTCGCGGAAAAGCTGCTTTTTTAGTTGCAGATTTTGCTGCGGTTTTTTGAGCCAAACCTAGGAGTGGCTACAAAAGGAATGGGAAATATATAGGAAGCTCTTATACTTCTCCTTCCTGCTCAACCCACTCCTGGCTTTGGCTCATAAATACACAAAATCTGCAACAAAAAAAGCTGCGTTTCCGCAATGTGAGGCCTTAGCATGCAGTGTATGGTAGACATCATAGCAGCTGGTCTGTACTCAGTGAGAACTGCAGAGGGGAAAACTGTTAAAAATGCAGCATATCAGAGAGATAATGGTCAGAAATAGTGTTACTCCACATGTACACATGGCTGCTTATCCTGAACAGTCACGTGAAAGCTTATTTAATTGTCCTCTCAAATACTCACCCCTCCCCCCACACACATTCCAGGATAGTATATGACTATGGGTGTCACCAGTCCAAAAAATCCACTGAAGTGAATTAGTGGCAACGTGTAAACCAACATATTGGCATAAGACTCTACACATGTCTGGAGGCAATGGTGTTGGAGTTCCACATACCTTTAGTTCACTGGTACTAGAGGAACTCCAGTACCAACAATGGAGTATAGCTTCCAGAAACATGTCGAGACTTACATCAATAAATTGGTTCATACGTAACGCAAGTCTATTCTGCCAGAATCTTCAGACTGAATATAACCACTTGTCGAATACTGGCTATTCGGGATTCAGGGGTTGGAGTCATAACTGGCTGCCCTTGTCAGGGAACTCTCTTGTCTTTACTGCTAAAAACCAACAGCCCTTTCTTCTGTTTTTATTCTTTGTTATTGCTCCATATGCTTCTATCAAGTATCTTGACACTCAAATGTGATGACTGCTGGAGACTTCCACTACGATATGCCTCATTACAAGAAGCACCTTGAAGAGCACTGCAGCCTCATCACTGAATACAAAGCACAGCGTTGAACACGGCAAAGGTGCTTGGTATTGCAGTTCAGCCCCATTCACTTAAAGTAGACTGAGCTGCTAATGTGGCAAATGAATGTGACGTAACTGGCCTGTAAAGTGGAAGCAGCTGAGGGAGTCCATGGTGCCGGACCCCACCAATAATAAAGTGATGTTCTATCCTAAAGACAGGTAATCAATATGTAAGTTCTGGAAAAACCCTTTAACAAATCTATATGTCCTTTCCAACAATCGCACAGCATGTCCTATGCTGGCCTGTCTACCAGACTCATTCAATTCAGGTATAAGATGGCAGAGAAAAACAGGCAGCACAGGGAAGATGACAGCATGTTGTATGTTTTTCATGAATACGTTGCTAAGCGGTGCTGAAAAAGAAAAAAAAAAAAGAGAAACCAGAAAGAGCAGACGAGAAAACCAGAAGAGACGGACACGGGTTCCTTTATACTAAGGAGTTCATACAGTGTGTAGATGAGACTTGCTTCCATCTCAATCACTTTACTGCAGATTTTTCACCCGCAATTCCATTACGCAAAACCTTTTAGCGCATACGTCCAAACTGAATGAACCCTTAGATTTTCTTTCTACTGAGATGAATGGTGGTTCTGATTGTTGGTCGCTATAGTCCCCTGACTGCTTTGAAGAGCTACAGATGCCTATATACTGCACAGGTGATATGACATGGGTACCCTGCAGGCAGCTTTTCTGTTTTGCCTCCGATCTATCCTTGAACATGACATCCCAGTTCTCTACACACCATAAGCGTGTGCCCGCATCGCTTCTCTACAGACATACTAGAGGGTACCACACACATCATAAGGAAATAGTGACACTACAACAACCAGCATGCTACGATAGTCCCTGGCTGGCAGGGAATGCTGGCATTTGTAGTCTCAAAACCACTCTAGTCTGTGTTCTCCGCTGTCCATGGTGTTATTTCACAGTTAACCCTTGAATTGTCTTATAATGTCTGGTGATCTAGAAATAACATGATGTATAATAAGGGGGAGATGGCATGAAGTGGGAACCAGGGGGGGCAGTACAGGAAATTACACAGGGGGCAACTCACACAGGTAGGGGGGTAAATAGGGGGGCACTAGAAAGGTACCACTAACGGCCTATGCAGAATGCCGGGGGCTACATGTTCAGGTACCAACTACCAGGAGGGCACCCGCTCCCGTGCAATGAATGAAATACAGTACCAGTGCTCGGAGAGGCACACAAAGGAAACCGGCAGCTGCCTCCATACACTGCCGTCCTCACCAGCCCCTCCGTCCCCCGCACTCACCGAGCGCCGCCGCCATCCGGACAGGCGCTGCCGCTGCCACACAGGAGTCGCCAGGGCTACACCAAGCTCCGGCCGGGACCTACACACAAAAACGAGACCAGTGAGCTGTGGGCAACGAACAGGCCGCGAAACACACACCGGCCGACCAGCAGAGGGCAGCAGAGGCAGCACACCCGGGGGGAGGAGCTACAGACCCGGCACCACAACTAGCAACAGGTGGGCGGGGCTATGTTATTATGGCAGCTCCTGGCTAACCCAGGGAAGGGGCGGGGTTACAGTATTTTGTGATTAATTAAAATGTAAATGTTTTACTTATAGATCAATAGATTGGATCACGTGTGTGGATAGTTCTGATTTTACAGCACTTATCTGTCACATATCGTAAAGGGAGTCAATGCATGTTTGGCTCCACCCAACTCTATGATCATCCGGGCGCGGCCCCGACGTTGAGCCGGACGTGACGTAGGTGCTCGGGAGTTCGCTCGTTCTTTCCACACGTGGTGTTGGTGAGGAGGCAGCGGAGCCATGAAGCGCCCCAGTGAGTGTGCGGGGAGAGAGGGCTGGGGGTGGATTACTATACATTATATTATATATATACATTATATAGGAGGCTCCACTTCTCTCTGTTATCTGGTGTATAGTATATATGTGACAGGGACGTCACAGCCTTCTGTAGCTCCTGTCACTCATACATAACTATGGTGCTGAGTCAGGTTCTGGCTGCCATTGTAATAAGCGCAGCGATGCCAGTGGTTACTATGGGCTTCTGCGTGTGTCTGTCTATATTTACCCCGGGAGGAGTATTTCAATGTGGTACCTAGGAGTGCTGGATGGTTCTGTTCTCAGGTCATGTGATCAGAACCAGCGCCTGGGCCCCTGGGTTGCTTCGCCTCCTCTTATCTTTTCACCACTGCCATGGGGTCTGGCTTTACTATAGCCTACTGGTAATAAATAGGGGAGGAGGAACCACCCAGGGCCCCCAGGTTCTGATCACATGACATGGAGATTAAACCAGTCCAGGACCCCTAGGTACTGCATCAATCCCCCCAGGGTAAGTAACTGCCCGGAACTCCTTTAATACCTGTCATTACATCTGCCTATAACAACCATTCATTTATTAAAATGACCGCTAGGACCTGACTGGCTACAGTCTATCTACCTCACCATAATGGAGTGTGACGTTATGTCAGTGACAGCAGCTACAGGTGGTGAAATAAAGAGACGCCTTGGAGAACCTCTACAAAGTGTTACTGCTGTCCCATGAAGTTATTTAGAGTATGTCTGCACAGGACATTTAGTGTATGTTCTCCCAGCAGAATGTGTAGCTTAGAAATGCTGCTTCAGAAATTCAAAAGTGGAATGTTTCATCTTTACCAAATCCATTTGCAAATTTCAATGTCCATGTGCCGGTCACATGCTATTTTTCCACCTTCATGTAATGGGGTTTCTTGGACAGTATCTGCCTGAAGATTTGATCTTGACCCTTTATTTTTTTTTTAATTATAGCTAATGGGAAAAAGTGTCCCACTTAAGTAAATGGAGTTTGCCTCAGGAATCTGAGGCAAAGGCAGCCTTAAAGGGGTTGTCCAGCTTCCAAAAACTATCTGCAAATACATCCACAGCAGTGCTAAATCCTCATTGTTCCCTTGTGCCCCCTTTACTTGGCTTTATTTTACTTGAGGCTCCTTATATGACTGTTTACATGCAGTGAATCTGTGGACAAACTATATTTCCCATGATGCATCTGCTTGATCTCCCCTCCAATGAAATCACAGATAACCCACTCCCACATCTGAGGTCACATGATGATGTGATGTTTCATTTGGATGCTCCTCCCCCCATGAGCAGCAAACACAGAGAGGGAGAGCAGGCAGATGCATCATGGGAAATGTAGTTTCTTCACAGATTCACTGCATGTAAGTAACAGTGATACAAGGAGTGGCAAGTAAAATAAAGCCAAGAAAAGGCTGCCCAAGGGAACAGTGATGATTTAGCACTGCTATGGATGTATTTGCAAATAAATTTTGGAAGCTGGATAACCCTTTTAAATCAGCTCCAATCTAATTCTTGTGAACATACCCTTATGTTGCTGATTTTCTGTGAAAAACTCCACCGTTTTACAGTAGCAGCAAAGTGGATGAAATTGAAATAAATCTCACAAATGCTACACAAAGTGCATAAATGACTAAACAAGTGAGTAAATTGTTGCTTCAGTAGCATGTCAGTCCTTTCAATATAACCCTTAAAGGGATTTTCTGAGTTGATTGATGACGTATCCTTACGATAGGTAATCAATATCTGATCAGTGGGGTTCCTGCACCCTGGTACCATACAGATCAATTGATGTTACATAGCCTGAGAGCAGCTTATTCAAGTGAATGGGCTTGTGCTGCTTTTCTAAGGCCAGCTACGTACAGTGCGCAGAGAGAGAGCTAACTGTGTTCCTAGTCAAGTAATAGGCTCAGAGCTGCAGTTCCCCAGCCCCACCACTATGCAGTGAATTGGGCTCTAGCTCTACTCTTATTATTTGAATAGAAACAGACTATTTCCCCCTCCCCTGCAGTAACTGCCAGAACAGCTGATCTATGTGAGACCTAGGTTGCAGACAGATCATAGATCCGATACTGATGACCTACCCAGTTCTGTAAAGTCAAAGAATTGTAACAGTTCAGATTTTTTGTTTCCCTATGGGGAAAAAAAAACACAGGTTTTCTTGCATCTGACCATCAGTCTATATGTGATTGTCCCTGATATATATATATATATATATATATATATATATATATATATATATATATGTAGAGGGGAATATTGATGTCATGGTGCTATCACAAGTTTACAGATTGGTACTTGTGGCTGCATTCAGGGTATTGAAGATGATGGTCAAGATCTGGACAAAGTCAGAAACTTCTGCTCCTTCTGCTTATGACGTCACTGAGATCTAGTGTATTACACGTACAGTATAGTACACATAACCAAGCTAACTATATCTTGCAGAGACATAATCGTAAATACTGTACATATCTTCCTTATATATTGTTTCCTATTATTTTGGTCTGTCTCAGTCAGGGCTAATATTTTTAAAAATGTTTCTATTTTTTTTTTTTTCCCAGAACTAAGGAAGGGCAGTAAGCGCATGTCATGCAGCAAACGTTATAAAATCCAAAAAAAGGTAAGCATATGGAAATGTTAAAAAGGCACAAACTTTCCCACTTTTCTAAATGGATGATAAATTGCATGATGTGTATTAAAAAAAAATGTAAGTTTGTCTTATTGTGCAGATCCGTGGCTGTCCATGTGTTTTTGTCTTATCTGCTGAACCAGAAATCTGACTCCCATGCATTGAGTCATGACTTTGGTTCACAGAAATACTCTCATTCAGAAAGTCAGAGAGGAGGTCACATGGGGCAGCTGTGGCCCTGATGTCTTCACAATAAAGTGAATTGAAAAGTGAAGTATTTTTTATGCATTTTATTTTTTTTTTTTTTTTTTTTTCTAAACATGGGGCAGTTAGGTCTGGAAAATCCAGTTTGTACATTAGCTGTGTTTACAGGCCAAACCCCATCTGGAGACACGGACTCTTTAAGCTTAAAAGTGGTCTAAGATGCTAGGAGTACCTGCCATACTATACCATATCCAGTAGCAGACAGTAGAGTCGCAGGAATTCATAGTATCACAAATCACTATGTTGCTTGGGTCCCGCTCTCCAGATGAGGTTTGGGCCTGAAAATCTGGTCGATATATATCGACCAGATTTTCCACACCATATAGACTTGTGTAGGAGACTTTAGAAGCGGAGGGGCAAAAAAAAAAAATTGTTTTGGGGGTGATTCTTTAGAGGGGTCTTCTAAACAACTAACACGTTCTACTCATGGCTTAGTGTCTAATCCCTGGGTGATGACCTATGGAACCCTCAGTGACCATGAGGATGAGGGACACAAAGTGCCCCATATAAATGGAATAGTGGTGCACAGAAGCATCTCCTGGGGTCTGTTCATTGCTATGGGACTTCCAGATTATGCACCACCATTCCATTCACATGGGACGCTCTGGAACCTCCAGCAATCAGACAATTATCCCCTATCCTGTGGATACAGGATAAGTGTTAGTAGCAAGAGTTTACCTGGAAAGCGGTATTAATGACCAATTCTTAGGATTTGTCATCAATATCTGGTCAGTAGGGAAAATTGTTTTACTATTTTGAGATGGCGACTATTACTGGTGACAGCCTTTAAGACAGGGATCTCTGTATGTTAATTGTGAGACTCTTCTTTTATAAGGTCAGAGAACACAACCGGAAAGTCAGAAAAGAAGCAAAGAAAAAGGGTGTAAGCAGGAAGCCAAAGAGAGACCTCAGCATTCCCAATGATGCCCCTTTCAAGGAAGATATCTTGCGGGAGGCAGAGCAAAGAAAGCAAAGGGTGAGATTTTGTTTTAATATAATCTCCTCTAAGGGGATATTTCTGCAGCAGATTTGTGGCAGAAGGTTCTGCAACTGAAAATCCCTTTCACTTCATCAGAATGGGATGTTCTGCAGCAAGCACATGGATTTGCATGAGCCCCATTTAGAAGTGTTGTTCACAATTTCTGCAACAAATCGTTCCTGTGTGTATTCAACCCTACCGTGGATACTCCCAGTAACTTTCACTCCCTTTTTGCTTAAGAGAGAAGAGTTAAAAAGACAACAGAAACTTGAAAGACAGAAGGAAGTTGCAAAGAAAAGGAAACTGGATGAGAAGAAAGATAAACCTGTCAAGGAAAAAAAGGAAGTAAAGGTAACTGGAAAGGATATCTAATAGCATAGTCTTGTTATGGGCTGCTCACACAGGTATTTGAGGTTGTCTTCCGCCTCAAATTCCTCTCCTAATACTGGCCCCGTGGAAACCGAGGCAGTGCTTTGATTTTTTTTGCAAGTTGGTTAGCCTCAGATACAATGGGGCTAGTGAGCCTCAAGCTGCTGGTTCTGCAGATGAATCAGCCATGGAATCCACATCATGATTGAGTAGGACGGTTCAGTGCGCTCAAAACAAGACGCGCGCCCATCACTGTCTCCTGTTGAAGGGGGAGGCAAAATCTGAATTTAATTCAGAGCTGATGTGTTGGTGTAATCTGTCTCAAAATCAGATCCAGATTCCTCTGTGTGAACATGCACTAAGGGTGTTTTTGTAGACTTCTTTCCGGCCGTAAGCATCAAATATGATATAGCAAATAGATCAGTGGTCATTTAGTTCCATTTGTGTGGATCAGTCCACCTGTATGTGACTGAGCAATTTACTGTGATAGTTCATGTAAACAGGCATGTGCTGCCAACCGCAGATTTTAATGTCTACGGTGAAAATGCCAGCCAATTATCATCTTTGTTAAAGGTTAGATCAGGAGGTCTGACACCTGGGGCACCCACAAGTCAGCAGTTTGAAGTGGCATCTGTGCTTCTGTTTCACAGGCCATGTAATTTCACATGGCATGTTTGCAGCTCAGTCCCTGCTGAGTCAGTGGGGATGAACGCAATACCAAACTCTCCTTCATACAATGCATCGCACTGGGTAAGTAGCAAAGAGACTGCAATGCTTGTCTGAACACTGCGGTCTCTTTAAACATCTGATCAGGGGGTTTGCCAGGTGTCAGTCCACCAACGATTTGATATTGATGACCTATCCTAAGGAGGATAGGTCATCAATATTTTAATCCTGGAAAAAAAACCTTGGTGTATGCATGTACTTTGGGGGAAATCTTGCATAACTATGTATTTAGTCTGATCTCTCTTCTTCCAAGGAGAAAAAAAAGGTTCAAGCCAAACCAAAGAAACCGGCAGCTAAGAACTCAACCAGATCTCTTTGTAGAGAAGTTAACAAGGTATGCATAATGACTTTAATTGGAGTGTCTAGTTTGTGCTCTCAAAATTTGTGGAGGTACCCACTGGTCCATAATCTCCCAGCCAGCATTCTATGTTGACTCGGCCTATCCTTAATGGTGGCTTTAGGCATGTAAACAGTACTGGCAGCTGATCTGTGGGGTTCCTGAGCATCAGGCCTTTGCAGAACTAATATTGATGACATATCCTAAGGTTAGGCCATCAATATTAGATAGTAGATAACTCCTTTAAGTAAGTGGGATAATGGGCATGGGTAGTCAGTTTGGAAAAATAGGATTTGGAGTTGGAGGTTTGACCTAGTGGCATATGTACTCCACAGCCATGGTTCATAAGTCTTTTGTGGGGACCCACTGACTTTCATAAATTCAGCCATGTGAAGTTTAATGTCTAGCCAGCTGTACAAACAATATCTGTTTGTCTCTGCAGGTGATCGAGGCAGCAGATGTTGTCTTAGAAGTGTTGGATGCAAGAGATCCTCTGGGCAGCCGATGTGTGCAGGCAGAGCAAGCTGTGCTGCAGTCTCCTAACAAAAAACTCCTCCTTGTACTCAACAAAATTGGTAAATGTTGTTATACTTGACATGTTCTTGTAATGGTCTCATGATATAGACACATGAGAAATGAGGAAAATTCATGAAGTCTTATTTTATAGTGAGGATCTTCAGATCCAACTCTGATCTCATCTGTCACTACAAAAATGTCAAAGTGCAATGATCCCATGTACAGAGCTGAGATGTTCTCCTTGGAAAATGCTGATTTTCTTATGTTTTTTTTTTTTCTTTTTTAGATCTAGTGCCGAAAGACAACGTTGAAAAGTGGCTCAAATTTCTTAGCCATCAGATTCCAACTATTGCCTTCAAGTGTTCTACGCTAGTGGCAGAAAAAAAATCTGGTAAATATAATCTACTCCTCACTTCTACATAACTTCCTATGCATAAGAGTTTATGTATTTGTGAACTGATAAGCAACCAGAAAAATACCTAGAGTAACACAATACTGTGTAGGAGTACCTTAAATTCATAGCTAACTACTCATTTAAGCTACACTGGTCAAAAAGTGTCCCTGTGCTGAGATCCCCAGCGGTCAGTGTTTGCTTTACCTTCAGCACCACCTTAGGGGAAATTAAGCATTACACAATGTCCATTCAATCAGGTCCTCCAGAGCGAAAGACACTGTTTGATAGAGATTTATGAAACTGTCTTTGCTCATTGACATCCAATCAGATCACAAATCTGTAATTTCTTATAAGGTGCTTGCTATGGGCAGCTGCTCTGTTAGCCCACTATTTTCTTGTAGGGAAAATTTTCTTGACAACCCTTTTAATGTAAGTTTTCAGTTGTACCATAATCATAGCCTAACATTACTATATACCAAACTGTGGAGGGTCTTCAATGTTTACTTCCTTGAGTGTCACAACCCCTACAAATAGCTGAACAGAGGTGGTGAGAATCCGTCTCTTAGACCATCATTGCCAGATCCTGAATCCTTGCATTAATAATAATAATAATAATAATAATAATAGTCCTTTAATAGTCCCACAGGGAAATTCAGTGTGTTACAGCAGCTAAGATAAGATAAGCAGATACAAATACAACATGTACAGGAATGTTCCAAGGTGAGAGGCATTACATTAATAGCAGACAGACAGATAGGACGTAGCGGGGGGGGGGGGGGATTTAACAGGCAGAGAGATAATTCAGTTCTCTGTATGTAATGATCTCCGCTTAGGTCGGTGTTGGTTGTACAGCCTAACCGCGGTGGGGAGGAAAGACTTCCGATAGCGCTCCTTCTCACACCTAGGGTGGAGCAGTCGGTCACTGACAGTACTGCCCAGCGCAATCACAGTCTCATGCATGGGATGGGAGTTATTCTCCCGCATGGAGCTCACCACGGACAGTATCCTTCTGTCACCCACCACCTGCACTGGGTCCAGGGGGCTCCCCAGGACAGAGCTGGCCCTTCTAATCAGCTTGTCAAGTTTATTTCTGTCCCTGGTTGATATACTGCTCCCCCAGCAGGCCACTCCAAAGAAGATGGCTGATGCCACTACAGAGTTGAAGAAAGTCCTAAGAAGTTCCCCCCGGATTCCAAAGGCTCTCAGCTTCCTAAGCAGGTAGAGCCTGCTGTGGCCCTTCCTGTACAGGGCCTCCATATGATCTGCCCAGTCCAGCTTATTGTTAAGGAGCAGACCCAGGTACTTATAGGTGTTCACAATCTCGATGCCCGTCCCCAGGATGTCCACTGGTTTTGGAGGGCATCTGCATTTACGGAAGTCCACCACCATCTCCTTGGTCTTCCCCGCGTTAATCTTGAGGTGGTTCTGGTGGCACCAGTCCACAAAAAACCGGTTCAGTTCTCTGTACTCCCTGTCATCATCGTCTGTGATGAGGCCTACTATTGCAGAGTCATCAGAATACTTCTGTAGGTAGCAGCTGGATGAGTTGCACCTAAAATCTGCAGTGTACAGTGTGAAGAGGAAAGGGGCGAGAACCGTACCCTGAGGTGCCCCCCGTATTACAGATCACGGTACCTGACACACAGTTCTTTGGAACTGGTACCACACAAGAAGATTTCCATAATTCAGGGACTATTTCCTGCCTCAGGCTCATATTATACATATATGTAATTATACCACACAGCTGGTCCCCACAAGTCTTAATTAGCCTTGCACTGATGTCATCTGGCCCTGCGGCTTTCCTCGCCTTGATCTTTTTCATCTCCTTCCTCACCTGGGCCCGTGTGAAGGTCAGACTGTGGTCAGATAAAGACAGATTTCTGGATTTACTGGTCTGTTGGGAAGTAGCCACATGGGGTGAATGGGGTGAAGTCATTGTGGTGAGGGGAGCTGAAGGACATGCTGAGGTGGGAGGAGCTGGTGTGTGATCAAATCTGTTGAAGAATAGGTTTAGTTCATTAAGCCAGTTAACATCTGCCTCAATCTGGCAGACCAACTGTTTATGACCCGAAATTGACTTAAGCCCCTCCCAGACCCCCCTTATGTCTTTTGTTTCCATTTGCTTTTCCATTTTTTCTTTATAACTGGCTTTTCCTTGCCTGATTTGATGTCTCAGCTCCTTTTGTACTTCCCTCAACCCCTCCTTATCTCTTGTCCTGAATGCCATCTTTTTCTCCTTAAGTAGGTGGCCAGTGCTGAGGAGAAATGCAATGGAGGAGTCTGATGCATTCCTGATTTGCAGTCTCCCATTACAAATACTGCACACGTGGCTGAGCCTACATATTATACATCAGACAATGAAGAGAGTTTGAC
Organism: Leptodactylus fallax; assembly: GCA_947044405.1. Classification (NCBI taxonomy): domain Eukaryota; kingdom Metazoa; phylum Chordata; class Amphibia; order Anura; family Leptodactylidae; genus Leptodactylus; species Leptodactylus fallax. Next base: position 2,690,585 of record CAMRHE010000215.1, read on the forward strand.
CAAACAACATAATCATTCATGACAAACTGTTTCACTGGTGTCCCTGAGAGAGAGGACCACATGAAGTAGGTGACAAGCTCCCTTTAAAGGGGTTGTCCCATGGAGAGAACCCCCTGTCCGTATATAATATTAGGGGTAGAAACCTTCCATGTCAGGATTAGTCTGAACTTGATGTTGTGGGTAGCATGTGCTGTGTGATGAGCAATCTGTTCTGACTCTTTGATGAGTACAAGATCCAACTCTGAATCAGCACTAGTTGTTGCAGTGAAATTAACATTTCTATTATTTGAAATGTTTTGTAAGCTTTTAAAGACTGATGCCGTTTTCCTTTTTTTTGTGGTGCTGAAGCCTGGTGTAAAAAAGGCGAATCCTGGATGTATTGACATATCTCAAGGCACTGTGTGCTATGGAGCAACTTCCCTGCTGAGAATTCTTCACAGTTTGTGCCCCTCACCAACTGAAGCTATTAAAGTCGGCTTAATAGGTAAGAGTGCATGTAGTCCTGTCCTTGGCAGAAACTAAACAAATCCACCACCAGTGCAGTGTAAGTTCCCTAGCAGCAATGTTAGATGATTTCCATTTGCAGCATTGATTTTTTATATATATATATATATATATATATATATATATATATATAAAACTTTCAAGCTGCTTGTATGCATCTTCATCTAGCATGTTATACTATGTTTCTAGGTCCGATAATCATACAACTTTTTTATCTGAATTCCCAATATATTGGTAATTGAATATCACTCTGGGATGTTAAATATTTGGCTAGTAGTTCCACAAATAACACATTGAATAGATGGAGATATGAGGAGAACATTGAACAGCCTGATGTTTCTGATGACTGTCAGATCCAACTCTGATCTCCTTCTTCAACACTTTGTGTAGGAATTGCTGAAGGTGCCCATACACTTTAGATTAATGGCAGGAACAGATCCCAGATTCAGACTTCGAGGGAAAGGAGGACTGGAGCATGTTTGATTTCAATAAGCCTAATCTCAGAATATGCAGTAGGCCTTCTCCAGGGGATTCTGGCCACAGTTAAATCCCTATTGGAATTAAAACAAGCTCAGTCAAGTGTACATGTCTACAGGGTCAGCAAGAATAGCTGCCCAATCTGAATTGTGCAGCCCACTTTGTACTTTTCTCTTTTTTTTTTTTTTTTTCCCCCAAATCTACATTCTTTTCTTTCAATTTTTAGGTTTTTCAAATGTAGGGAAGAGCAGTTTAATAAACACACTGAAGCAATATAAAGTCTGCAATGTGGGGGCATTAAGAGGAACAACAAGGTAAGCACCATGTGTTGTTTATGTAGAGGAGTGGTCTCTATCCTATGGCTCTCCAGCTGTTGTAAAGTGACAACTCTTAACGTGCTGGGGTTGTCACTTTACAACAGTAGAGCTATAAGTTGAAGACCACTGGATTATGGCGTATACACTTGAACACTGGTTTTTATTAAGTATGATGAGTGACTGGAGCTGACATTACCATGGAGCGTCCATTCAATCCAACTCTGAAATCTCTACTTTTTCTGAAATTCTGTAGTTTTTGCATTTGCTGTCTTGGACGCTAAGTCTTCAGACTGACTTATTCTATTTTCAGGATTCTGCAAGATGTGAAAATTGATGAAAGAATCAAAATAATAGACAGCCCCAGCTTAGTTGTGTCTCCTGATAACCCACCAGTGACCCTTGTCATGAGAAGTGTTTTTCTTAGCAATGACAATAATATGGACAGTGTCCTGAAGATAATAAAACATTGTGATAAACAGCAGGTAAGCAGTCACATCCTCTGTATCTGTTACTCTTTTATATTATATTTTCCCGTATGGTGTTTCGTGTTACTGATGAGAGAACTTACAAAGTCAACAAAAATACCACCAATGTGCATGATTTTCTGCAACTTCAGATTGATGTCTTTCTGTTTTTTTTTCAAAAATTGGAACCCTTTTACTGTGCCCACATTAGGGGGCAAGTATACCAACCATGGACCTGCTACAGCCCACTGCTACACACCGCCAGATTACAATGCAAGGTTGTGATGTATTACCTGTGGTGGTTTTTATTTGTTATAGATGACACGTCACAACCCGCTGCTTTGGACTATGAGACTGGAGTATTTTGCTCCCCAGTCTGAATAAAGCGGTAGTCAGAAAGGCAAGCCAAACACCCCTGTTCTTGTGAGGAGAAGAAAAGTTTATAAAACATACTTAAACTATTGCGCAACTGTTGATTTTCTGGCAGAATTTATTTATAGTTTTTGTAATATACTCTATTAATGGATTTTGGCTTCTTTCTGTTGAATTCTACACTGAAATCTACTTTCTGTCCTCTATGTATTATTTCCCTTGTTATCTTCAGCAGAAATCCCCAGTGCTTGTGTGATTACGGTTGTAATACAGACAAGCTGGATGGGAGTCACTTTCAACACACAGATCATGCATTATAAATGCTAGAACTGTAGTTCTGGTGTTATATAAAAGATGAATCTTATGACACCAGAGCTACCTGAGATATAAGTATTTTAAGTGGTCCCCACCTCCAGCTGCCAAAAAATCAAAAGTTCTTCGAAAGTTTAGGTACATTTTAAGTGTATTGAACTGCATAATACTGTGATAGGAAGTGTCGAGAATAGCTTAAAGGGAGAAAAATCAGTGTTTTACCCAAAAATGGATCTCTGCAAAATATATTCAACTTTTACATAAGAAAGCTGACACCAAGCCCTCAACAAATTGTGTATTACAGTCACATTGTCTGTAGTGATATATAAAATATTTTTTTCTTGTTCCATTACAGGTTATGTTGCATTATAATGTTTCAGACTACAGGACTCCCCTGGAATTCTTAGATTTGCTTGCTCATAAAAGAGGACTATTGAAGAAAAAAGGAGTGGCTGACGTAGGGGAAGCTGTAAATGTTTTCTTGAATGATTGGATGGGGTAAGCAGAGAATAAAGCATTACTGCTTAAGAGAAAATACTTTGTAGAGGTTCATTCAGTGTCTGATAAAGTGCTTGTGTTTCCATAGAGCCAGACTTTGCTATCATACTATGCCGCCTGCGTCCTTCACCTCTCACATTGATGGCAAACAGACTGCTGCAATGAGGAAAGCTGTTAACTGTAAAGTTCTCGATGATGAAAATAAAAGTAATATTAAAGGTATGTTATATTTGTTTTTTTTTTAGTGACGTTTTGCAAAATTTAATTTAAAATAATAAGGGGAAACCAAAGTTGCATGGGAGTGTTCATCAGATGTGCAGTCCCATTCTTCTGTGTCACCGTACCGTATGTTCAGATACAAATTTTTTTTTTTTTTTTTTTTTTTTCTCGTTATCTTTTTCGATAGGTGTGAAAAACCCAACTCCTTCCAGCAGTATCCCTTTTCATTTTTCCCACATAACCAATGGTATAATGGATGAAAATGAAATCAAGGAGCAGGAACAAGAAGCCAGTGACCCTGAGGAAGAGGAGGAGGAGGAAATGGAAGATGAGAATATAATTGAAGATGAAGGCGTAAGTAAAACCTAGCATTTAAAACAGAGAACTCCTTTTCTCTATTTTTCTGTTTACCCCTCTATAGATGTGGAGCGTTGTACCATATTTTTCCACAAAATGTTTACTTGCCCATTTTGGCAATGTTATAGGTAAAAGAAAGGCCTAGGGAGTACTGCAAGGAAAGCATGGCAGAAAAGGTGAAAGTCAAAGTGCTTAAAATTCAGCTTTTTTTGGCCATGCTCCATTTTTTAGCTTTAACTTTTTCCTGTGCTAGGCTGCAGATAAAACCTGAGACCATGACAAAGGACTGTTACGAGCCAATTGAGGATCAGTGCTAGAAATATTAAAAGTTATAAAATGCCTCTCTCAGTTGACAGTGCAGTAACTGAGCAGTGCTGTCATGTGACTGATATTGAGTTCCTCTTCTTAGCCACTGACATCATATATACCTTGGTTACACATCCATGCTGCAGCTCAGTCCTGTTCAAATGAATTTGGGCTGAGCTGTGCTTGATAAATTGCTAAGAGGCCCCAGCAATTTGCATCATAGTCTCAGGTAAACCTTTCAATCAAACTGAAAAAAAAAAACATTTTAATCCCTTCAATTTCCTGTTGCTTCAACACCACTGTGCTGCTGATCCCGGTGATGTCATATCCATCCATGTGATCGCTGCACACAATCACTGTCCTCACACTTCTCAAGCCATACATGCAGGTATCCCTGCTAAGGTTAGAGATTGGCAATATTGGGCATGTACAGTATCACTGCAATGAAATAAAGACTGAAGTGGTAGGTAGGGTTATATATAAAATGTATCTGTCCCTGATAACTGGCATCATGAAAAGCTAGAAGGGAGAGTGGCCATCTAAATCTGATGAGGACAGCATGTGGTGTGTGTGTTTTGTTTTTTTGGGTTTTTTTTTTTTTTGGCTTTATAGATGAGTATGGGTTTTCTGGGACTTGAACATTATCTTTTAGGATAGGCCATGAATATCAGATCTGTGGAGAGTTTGACACCCGACACCCCCACCAATCAGATGTTTGAAGCAGAAGCGGTGTCACATTGAAGCGAATGGGGATGAACCTACAATACTGAGCACAGCTGCAATGCAATGTGCAGCACTAAGCGGTGAAGAGGCCACAGCATTTGTCTGAGCACTGCACTCTTCCAATGGCTGATCGGTGGAGGCTGTGGGTGTCCTATACTAAGGACATGTAATGAATATCATAGTCCTGATAGAACCCTTAAATCGAGGGGAAAAAAAGACATTGTCTATAATTTGTTTTTATTTGTTTCACAGAATAAGTCACCTGAGGCAGTAGGAGAGCAGTCAGGTATGTATTACACCAAGGCTTCTCTCCATTATCGATACTGTATGTCTTTGGGGTGGGGGGGGGGTTGGTCATGGCTATGCCAAGATTTTCTTTCAAATAATACCTCAGAAATGAAAATTATGGACAGTTTCACTTTTTAATTCAGTATTTACCTGTATAAAAAAAAGACTGTCCACAAATTGATTGACAACTTTATGTATACAGAGAAGGCTGTCAATCAGAATTTGGGGAAAGGGGGGAGCGTTAGGAGCGAGCAGGAACTACAGGAGATAAGATATGCTGAATAACAGCTATCTCAACCGATGTATTTTATTCCCATCAGTACATGTCCATGCTTCTCTGTTTATGTCCTGAATGTTTCTGTGGCTATTTTTGAGACTGCTATAGAGCAGATTTTCCTGTACCTACTGTGAACAGTGTAGCACAGCTACTCACCAGCCAGCAGCTCAGAGAGAACAACAATCTCCAGGTGATGACGGGTATTCTTTAGTGAAAATAGAGGAAATGTTCCTACTGCCAACTTTTAGATGCTAGCTCCCTATAGGTCAGTGTCTAACTTTTATGAGGCCCTGATATGTGACTTTGAATATGAGCTAAACAATAAATCTCCTCTAAAATCCTCCCATCTGCAGACAGATGTTTTGAGGTTCTTGCCACTTGTCATTGCAGAGCAGATTACTGTTTGACTAGGTGAGAGACCATTGACATGGGTCAGGAGGGGTGCTATGTCTAATTTTGGAGACTACCTTTACAGTTGTACAGAGACTTAAAGAAGCATACGTTGACGGCAGACACGATCCATCTAGTCTGCCCTTATATTTTTTTTTTCTACCTTAGTATAGACATGAATGTAAGCATGCCCAGGATACACACACTTAATGTAGCTTTCCCAACTACATATGCTGGAAGTTTGTTCCAAGCCTCATCTGCTCTTTCAGTAAAATATTTCCTAACATAAGTTCTTCTCCACTAGTAATTCTGGGGAAGGATTTGCAAATAAGTTTTCCGTAAGGTCACAAGACTTCTTGAAAGTGCCTCATTGACTTTAAGGAAGCGAACTCCCAAAAGATGGGACTAACAGGAGCTGTTCTCCTTTTTTCATCCAGGAAAATTTATTCATACACCCCCAGAATTTCCAGCTGAGCATGGGCTTCAACTGTCCATACACACCTGTGAATTCAGTACATAGTTCCCCTCATATGTTGTCGTATATGTGAGCGCCTCTAACTTTGTGCATTACGTTGGAACCCCAAGCTGCTTCCATATTTAAGTGTTTCTAAAAATGTTTAACTTTTTTTTTTTTCTCTCTTTAGCACCAAGAAAGAAATCCATTAAGTCCGTCAGCTTCGATAAACCAGCCGAAACCAATAATGATGATTATGACTTCAATACAGATTTTAACTAAAACACTAAGAGGATTCTGGTCTTATTGGTTGTTATAAAATTAAAGTTTTTGAGTTTGAGAGACTTGAAGACAGAAGAGGTCACTGTATATAGGATGGCATTGTGTAATGTGGATTCTGTGAATCTCTTGTTGATTTGTATATGCACAGTCAGTTGTGTGGAGGATATTGCTCCATGTAATAAATATTCTGTATCCAAGCTGAGCGTGTTCTTGATGATGTGTCAATGTGATTGGATTTAGTTTTTTTTTATTTTTGCCTGGTAATATAAGTTGTCCCATTCAGTTTGCATTGGCCTATGTAATCATGCGTTACTTCGCCGCAGGAGGCCTCACTGTCTAATACAGCCTTTAGGGGTAAGATCCCCTATTGTGCATGAAGAAATTGACTCCCTGAGCTTCATGTCCATTTATCTACCATAGTGTTCAATAATAATAATAATAAAAAAAAAAAAAATTGGCAGTCCAACCTCATTATCCTAATAAATCTATGTTGTAGGTAGAAGTGATATTTCTATGCAGGAAAAAATCTAGTGTAGTAGATAAAAAAAATCAGCCAACAATATGGACATGCATGCCGCTGAGACAGCCAGTGTCAGATCTCATAATTGCACGTCTTGCCTGACACTGCCGTCTGACAGTACAGAGCCTAAATAGTATATCGGGCACCAAAATTAACAGCATTGATTGTTGGGGAATGGTGGTGGCTAGAGAAAAAAAAACTGTGCTGGAATCTGTGGAGCAGCAACTATTAACGGGAGTAAAGAGCTAGACTTGGAGTTGGTGAAAGGTTCTTTTAGTTAGAAGGGTGGCAAATGTTTCTCATATTGGTTATAGTGCATTTCCTTCTGAAATAATGGAGAAAATGGGTCGTTTCAGACATTATGATGAAAATCGTACTGTGATAAAAAAACTTGATTGGAGAGGGAAAAACATATAGAAAAGTGCAGTAAATGATGGGCTGTTCAGCTAAAAAACATCTCAAATACCTTAAAATGGCAGCTGAAAGATGGGTAAGGAAGTGGGGAGCTACTGTTTGAATGGATCAAAGAATAGCCAAAATGGCAAAGGTTAAGCCTAGTCCAAGTCGGTACTGCTATAACCAGAAGATGACTAAGTGAAGCCAAGTTACCAGCAAGAAGTCCTTCCAAAGTCCCATTGATGAAATGATGACCAAAAAGAAATGGTGCAGCGTTTGGTGGACAGATGAGAGCGTAATTGTTGCTCTTGAGTCTAGTGGTTGCTGTCAGTGGGGCAAATTTATCAATCCCTAAACTCCAGAAAACTGGTGTAGAGGGATGACATTAAGGTGCATGTTTTGCAATTCCCTAGAACCACTGCTATGCAGTTCATGGAGTTGCTGCACCGCTCCTATTACTAGCAGTGTCCAGCACCCAGAGGCTGCTCAAATAGATGATCTGTGTGTGAATCGAACCGTAACAGATCACATACTGATGACCTGTCCTGTGGAGAGGTCTTCAAAATGAAAAATCAGTTAGGAGTCAGAAAAACCCCATAGGCTAAGGTCCCACTTAGCGGGCCGCAGCACAGAAAAAAAAAAGAGAAAAACTGCGTCAGCGAGTTTTTTCCTGCAGCGCTTTTCACAGAAAAGTCTGCAGAGGTTTTCTCTGCGGACTTTCTATTTCCATTATACCTATAGGAAAACCACCGGTGTTTCCGTAGTTATAATTGACATGCTGCGATTTCCAAAACTGCAGCGGTTTTGGAAATCGCAGCGTGTCTGCAGCGTGTATTTTTCCATAATTTGTGGATGGCACTTGCTAGAATCCCATCCATCTTGCAGTCACTGTAAAATGGTGTGGTTTTTATGCCAAACCATGGTGTTTGCACCACTTGGGGCCCCGGCCTTAAAGGCAGCAGAGTATGAGTAGAGGTTTACTCTCCTATTAGTTAAAATGGCACAAAAATATTGGGAGAAATGTTATGAAGACTGGTTCCAGTCTTCATAACCCAATCACTGTGGGAGGTTGTGCGTCCTCCACTGGACCGTGCACTGGAAATTAAATCTAAATGGCAGGCAGACAAAATTGTCTCATGTAATTCCATGGCTATGTTAAGGGATTTGGAGCTCAAAAAACACTTCTATAAACCATTAATTTTTGGAAAATTATTACCGAGTGATGACACAACACAATTTTTTTTTTTTGACCAGTTGTAAACATCATTTGTATTAAGGCCAATTAACCTAGCAGTATGTTTTTATAGTGGGAGGAAACCGGAGTACCCGGAGAAAACCCATGTGAACACGGGGAGAACATACAAACTCCTTGCAGACGATGTCATTGGTCGGATTTCAATCCAGGACCCCAGTACTGCAAGGCTACAGTGCTAGCCACTGAGCACCGTGCTGCCCCAAAATTGGTCAGAAGACGCTGTTCTGGTGAAAAAGAGAGCTGTCACTTTCCCCAGGTCTTCTGGATGATTTCTTCTATGTGCTGCTATCATGACTGGGTCTTTATTTTGACTGACCAGGGATCTTCATGGTTTCTGATGGAAGTTTTCAGATGGGGTTTAGGAGAACCATTTTGTTGGAGCAATGGCCGCACACAAATCTCTCAGTGTTAAGAGAAGCTTTCCAACGTCCAACTCTACAGTGATAGAAAAAGCTTATATTAAAGTCAAGTCCTAAAAGCACAAATAAGAGAAAAATAAATTCTAGAGCCCCTTAATTTATTGCTGCGGGAACCAGTCTGTAGATGTGAAGGAATCAGTGCTGGTCACTAACACATTGCACATGCTCAGATATCATAGAAAAGATCTAAAATACAAGAACATCATCCCTCCAGCCTCATACTCTGGCCTTTCTATGTCTTTGACACAAAGCTGGGCTTATATAACAGATGGCATCTTACCTGTGTTGGCACCCTGAGCATTCATAGACCACCGGGTAGTTGCTTTCATAGTCATGGTATTGGGTAATCGGCGGGAGCTCAGGGTGAGTCAGGGCGGCCGTCTCACAGAAGAACTTCCAGCGCCACCCATGGCCAGAATTGTGATCTCCATCGATGACCCAGCAGGCAGCATGACACATCTCATGTATCAGTGTGTCTGGAAGTCGGTCTGAAGACAATGAGAGAGACTTACACTCAGTATTAAAGACACCTGGAAGATTTCACAGCAGCAGTTGTACATGATGAATGACATACCTGCAGAATCACAGACTTTCTCAGATAAATGGATTACGGCGTATTGATGGCCGTTCTCTTCACAGAAGCTGGTGACACCGGCTGTTTTTTTTAGCCTTTTATTCCAGCTGACTTCCATGTCTGCAGGGAGCTACAGAAGAGGTAATAATATAGAAATGACAAAGATAACCATTATGTCTATACTCAACCTACTAACTCTAATTTACAACCCGTAACTCTACCCCCCATATCTAAGCCAACATGTACATGGCTATTTATTATAACTGAATACCTCATTCTCAAAGACGGTATCATTATAGAAGTCATAGAGAGATCTTGCCAGCTCCTCTTTATTTTCATGGAAGTTGGTGACGTATTTAGAATATGAGGAAGACAGATCCTTTAGGATACAGTAATTGATGGGACGCTCCTGTTTCCTGTTACTGTAACAAAACATAAAAGAAGCTCAGACACCAATAATCGATAAAGTCTAAAAACACAAACTGGAAACACACACCTAACAGATCAGCTGAGAATATACCACTAAATAATACTGCCCCCTAGTGTCCAGGTAACAGGAACCAGATAACAAGGTAAATATAAAAATACTCTACCTCTCCTCCTGGACAATGCTCAGGGATGGAGAATTGGGATCTAAAAATACAAGAAATAACATCAAATATATATTTATATAAAAATGTAGTTTTCCTAATCAACAACAACAAAAGAAAATAAATATTAATAATATTTATTCTTGCCAGAAAGGTATATCTGATCATTACAGATGCTTTATTGGATACCTGTGTCTATGGGTGACCGGTAAGGACCGGAGTCACCCTCCTCATCTTCAAGGTTCCTTGAAGACCTTGGAATAGGTGGATGAGACTGGAATAAAAAGATATCAGAAACAATTAAAATGATATAAAAGTAACAGGATAAAAGTGTAAGTAGATACTGCACAGACCCACTCAGTGCCATAGATAAGACTGTAGAGAATCCACCACTTACCTGATATATTTTCTCATCACTGCCATTGTCCTCTGTATCGGACTCAATAATTTTGCGGCTTTTTTTACTGACCGTTAACTATGAAGGAAAATATTAATAAATGTCATTTTTTACCTTTAATTCCCCAAAATTTTCAATCACAAATAAAATATGAACTTAAATATCTCCTCATTGTCCTGGATAATTTCTAGCTACATCTTGTGTAGTATAACGTACATGGGGGCATCTAACTGGACCTGAGGAACTCTAGAAGATACTCTGATAGCCATTGATGACCCGGAAGGCAAGGTTCTGGCCCTATATTATGTTGGGGTTATGGGCATTAATAGGGGTCAACCCACAGTATGAAAGATGTTTGGCTGGTACATTTCTGAGCATTTTTGGATATATATTGCAGCTGGGATACTTTCTAACACCCATACGCAAAACTAAACCTGAACATATATTCTTTTATAGAGGTGAAGAGAGAGTTTTCAGATAAATTCTTGTGGTCGCCCCAATTTCTCTTATTGTGACCCTAGTATAAGGGATAGGGCTGACACTGGTATATTTGGGTTTATACCCAGGTGACTGCTTGTAAACTAGAAGATTGTTCTTATTTTACTGGAGAATCAGCTATACATATAAGGGATGTGGGTGTGGGAAGGTTTTATATAATGTCTATGATATTAAAGTGCCAGAAACAACATTTACAGAAACAACAACTCACCTGGTCATCGCTGCCGCTGTTCGTCTGTATCAGAATTGATGACAAAGCAACATTTGCGCTTATTTGTAGACATTTTGCCAACAAAACAACAGAATAGCAAAACTGTCACTCCACTAATTCTATCACCCTCAGTAGATGTATCCGGAACCAGAACTTTTATCTTGTCTTTATATTGATCAAGTGACATCATGGATTGTGTATCATCACTGATACTATGACATCATGGCTTGTGTGACATTGCTGTTGCCATGATACACAGGCATATGTGTTTTTATATATATGCTGCATATATATATATATATATATTCTAATGATATTAAATATCATATGAAAATATTGCATGTAAATCTGTAAAATTAAATATCACCTTAATTTATGTACTTAATAATAAAAAATCATAAGTAAATTAGTACAGATAAAATATCACATGAAATCACAATGTATACATAGTGTCATAGGTCTAAGAAATACAAAGGGTAGCTTTTGGGCCATGTTGGGTAACAGGATACAAAAGCTGTTCTACCACATAAGAAGATATCTTTTATAATATCTAGTATAATATTAGGCACATGGTACAGTAGGTATATTTCAAATCTGGGGCCCAGGGATTTCTAATTACATCTCCACATGCACCCTTGAGCTCTATCTATCTATCTATCTATCTATCTATCTATCTATCTATGTACAGTGGGGAAAAAAGTATTTAGTCAGCCACCAATTGTGCAAGTTCTCCCACTTAAAAAGATGAGGCCGGCCTGTAATTGACATCATAGGTAGACCTCAACTATGAGAGACAAAATGAGAAAACAAATCCAGAAAATCACATTGTCTGATTTTTTAAGAATTTATTTGCAAATTATGGTGGAAAATAAGTATTTGGTCACCTACAAACAAGCAAGATTTCTGGCTCTCACAGGCCTGTAATGTCTTCTTTAAGAGGCTCCTCTGTCCTCCACTCATTACCTGTAGTAATGACTCCTGTTTGACATTGTTATCAGTATAAAAGACACCTGTCCACAACCTCAAACAGTCACTCTCCAAACTCCACTATGGTGCAGACCAAAGAGCTGTGGAAGGACACCAGGAACAAAATTGTAGACCTGCACCAGGCTGGGAAGACTGAATCTGCAATAGGCAAGCAGCTTGGTGCGAAGAATGTCAACTGACAGACGCGCCAACTGCCGTGTCCGATATACCTTTTGTTGACTCCACCACCATGACTTTGCATATTGTCTCCACCACCAGCAGTGATATGGTTGGTGTCCCCAAATTGGCTGGGGGACAACTATAAGAGCTTGTTATTTTTGTTTGTTTTTTTTGTTTGATTTTTTAAATTTCAACATTCAATTATTTTTCTATTGCTGATCTCCTCTGTAACTGGGGATAACATATTAGCCTAAGTTCAATGGGGAATACAGCCTCCTAATATGCATTGCAAAGCTGATATGGGTCTGCTAGCTGATCTGGGTCTAACCACTTGGCACCCAGAGATCAAGTGACCACCAAGAACGAAACAGAAAGCAACTTGGCGATTTCCATAGCTGTATTTTCAGTGATCAGGAAATCAGATAGTAATGAACCATCCATGCCTTCTCTATGGTGAGTCCGGCTGTCACTGACAACCATCTCCCTGCACCTCCAACTGTATGATCTCCGTGCAGCTGTAGGCTCTACAAGGATGTACTTGTACATCCTTGCAGAGTTAAATACTGACTGATCAGATGTATATAGTCTGTGGGCAATTATGGTTAAAGGGTTGTCCGGGATTATATCATTGATGATCTATCCTTAGGCCAGGTCATCAAAAGCAATGATGCGACCCAACAACCCGTCAATAAGCTGTTTACAATGGCTACAATGTAGCAGAACTAGCACAGATTCATATACTGTGTGCACCGGAGAGGGAGCAACTTTTGTTATCATTTTGCATAAGGTATGGAAAGGTCATCCTCTACACAGGGATTTCTTAGGATTCTGTACTTTGGACGATCATAAATTCTCCAAAGGAGTTCATGGACTATTAGGTAAGAGTTTTATGTTCCACTATGTATTTTCATTATCTTTTATATATCTTTAATATGTTCAATTCTCTTGGAACAGTGATATGTAAGCTTATATACAATATATAATATAGGGTTATCTCACTTGCTGCATATACATGATGTTGGAAATTCAGTACCTTTGTGCAGATCTGTGGACTGTAACTATAGACATGAAGAGATGTGTGAATTTCAATATGTACAACCATATAGTAGTTTATATGGAGATGTTTCACATAGAAAATGATGCCATAAATTCCCATAATAGACATCTAAAAGCAGATGGGCACAAAATCACAGTAATTTTTGGACAACAGCAGTCTTCAAATCCATTAATATTTCCATAAATATATTTGTAAGTGCCTTCTGATTTAACATAGTAACATCATGATCTTTTAAGGGCGTGTTGTAAATTCAGAAAAACAAAACTACAGATTTGGCGATTACTAATCTGCATATATTTACTTGCATTGAGCATACATGTGTAGACAATCCTTTTCATTAATGTCCTCCTCCAGCTCGATGATCTCCCATTAGTGATCCTTAATGGCTGCCATATAAAGTTGTATCTGTGGTCATTAAAGAGTTAATACCAAACACTTTATTTATCATCCATATACATAAATCTAATTAATGAAATACATGATACATTCCCTTTTAAGCTGTAAAAAAATTTTTTTTTTTTTTTTGCTTTAAGGCCAATTTTTCCATGGTATTTGTGATGAACCAACTCTCAGTTTTATATCTTTCTTGGAAGTGTGTTTTTACTTGCTCATGTCAGTCCTCCCCCTACTTGTTGGAATGTTGTGCTTAAGTTGGGTTTACACCACTGGACGATACGCTTCATTGTTTTTTATCCCTGGCCAGATGGCGATGGGGGATAGTAGTCCAGTGACCTTAACTTCACCCATCCCTCCCAGCACCTAGGAGGGTACCCATCTCTCCGAGGATTCTGCAAAGGAGGGAGAAGGAGGGCTGGCTGGGGGAGGTGAAGGGTGGGGCTGAAGAGGGTTTCACCCTGGCTGGGGTGAGGTCTTTTGTCTTTGTGTGGAGCCTGAAAGAGAGACAGCTAAGAGCAGCTGGGCTCAGGTATTACTCTATACTTTATTCCCATTTTTGTTTTATCTGCTGTGTCATCGTACTTTTGCTCGTATGTTTATGCTTGATCATATTAATATTGTATATTTCTGTATATGCTATTAATTAGTACCGACCCACTTGGGTTATTAAATATATAAAATTTATACAGCTCGTTTCATTCTATCCTACGAGTCCGGTCCGCTCATGGGTTGTGAGTGGAAGGTTAAGAAGGGTGATCGTAGGTAGGCCAAGAGGCTTGGCAAGGCGATATTCTTCACAGTGGTGACAGCGGTGGGATCTTAGGATAACAGTGTGTGGGTGTGGTATCACTCAGACACTGAGGATTGTGGCAATCCTATGGCACAAGCTCGGTATGAGATCAAGCTTAAAATACGGTGAAAGTTTGGTACAGTACTGTTCCCTCCCTTCTTCTTTTTTCTGTCCTATCTTTTATTTGGCAACGACTTCCAGTGAATGCCTTGGTCTCTGAGAAGTGGAGCCAGGGGACGTCAGCAACTGACTGATACAAACACTGAGCAGATGGCTGATATGGAAGCTGCTGCAGCTGGGCAGGACGAGGAGCAAAGTCCTGAGAGGCTGACACAAGAAAACATCACCATGCCAGACGGTTCAGCAGGTGCCCGCACCCCAGAGGTAACTGTGCCTGGAGGGACCAGTAGCCTCAGTTCTGTGGGGGTAACGGACTTATACTTGCAAATGGCCTTACAGCAGCTAGACGCCGGTGACTCTGACACCCGTCTGCAGGTGATTCTCCAGTACCAAGCTGCTGAAGAGCGCTGGGCGGAGAGAGAAGCTGCAGAGCGCCGGGCGGAGAGAGAGGCCGCTGCTGCAGAGCGTCAGGCTGAGAGAGAGGCCGCTGCTGCAGAGCGTCGGGCTGAGAGAGAGGCCGCTGCCGCTGCTGCAGAGCGTCGGGCTGAGAGGGAGGCTGAGCGAGAGGCCCGTGAACGCCAGGCAGAGAGGGAGCATCAGCTTGAGCTAAAAAAGCTGGAACTTCCCCAGCAGGTGCAACCTTCCCCTGCACAAACTCCAGGAGCCCAAGCACTAAAGATCCGATCTGAGGACTTTCCAGTCTTGGAAGATAACGGGGACTTGGACTCGTTCTAGCGGGGATTTGAGAGGGTGTGTAAGCAGCATCATATTCCCCAGGCAGAATGGGCCCGTTACCTGTCTCCCCGACTGAAGGGAAAAGGCCTGGATGTTTCCACGAGCTTACCAGAGGACGCGGACTATGAGACCATCAAAGAGGTGCTGATCCGGAGATACCGGCTCACGCCGGAGGTGTACCGCAAAAAGTTCCGGAATATACAGCGGGGTCCCACAGAGAGCTATGCGGATGTTCTGCACCACTTACAGGCTACATTCTGGCAGTGGATCAAAGGACTTACTGTCACCACGTTTGGGGAACTTGGGGACCTTATGATAAAGGAACAATTTCTCCAGGTGTGCCCTCTGGAGGTCCGCCAGTTCGTGTGTGATCGGAAACCCAAGACAGCAGACGAAGCTGCAGAGATTGCTGATGACTATGTGTCCACCAGGGAGCAAGGGACCAAGAGAGGAGCCACACTGCAGAGACCCCCAAGCTGGAAGGAGGGGCAAAGCTGGAGTTCACCACAGCCTGCGGTCTCCAAGTGGGGTAAGACAAACTCTGTCCCGGGTGCCCCCTCTACTTCCCCTGTCCCAAGAACTCTGGGCGCCCCGGCGACCACCTCCAAGTCCCAAGGAGAAGCCCGGCGGTGTCATGCCTGTAACCAGCCAGGACATTTCAAGGCGGAGTGCCCCAACCGCTCTAAGAACCCCCCTGTTTCCCCAGCCACGGCAGCTGGCTCATCTGTATACTTGGTGGGGAGGGAGGGCGTGCCAACCGTCAACAGGTCACTATGGGCGATAAAGTGGTCATGGGATTTCGGGACACTGGGGCGGATGTTACTCTGGTGCAACCTGACTTGGTCCCTCCGGACAGTATTATCCCTGGAAAAACTCTGACCCTGAGGGGTATTGGTCAAGAACGCTTAACTGTGCCCATGGCTTGCGTCCATTTGGACTGGGGTGCGGGAAAAGGAATGCGTGATGTGGGGCTAATGTCTGATCTGCCTGCCAATGTACTATTGGGAATAGATTTGGGGCCCTTGGTGTCCCAATATGGGGTGGGAGTAGCCCCACCT
This sequence comes from Leptodactylus fallax, assembly GCA_947044405.1. Taxonomy (NCBI): domain Eukaryota; kingdom Metazoa; phylum Chordata; class Amphibia; order Anura; family Leptodactylidae; genus Leptodactylus; species Leptodactylus fallax. The sequence continues at coordinate 2,706,987 of CAMRHE010000215.1, forward strand.
CGCTGTGACAAAATGTCTGTACTGAAGGATGATTTTAATGTGGTGTTGAAGCCTATCACACAGGCAGAGGGAGGGGGTCAGCTGCCTGTTTCCCCCTGCTGTGTGCCCAGCTAAAGGAATCAGTGAGCATGTGAATGAGCGGCTGTGGAATGTTAACCTGGCTGTAGCCCCGCCCACATCTGCGGGTGGTGATAGCCCCCTCAGTGTGACCCTGGCTGAGCCATTCACCCATGCAGTTCACTGTGAATCAATGAATGAATGCAATGTCGATGTAATTGCTAATTCTTGCCTTGCAGATTTCCAGGGTAGCTCTTCTGAGATGCTGGGGGCAACCCCAACTGATGACAATGTGCCAGGTGGTCAGGTGGGTCACGGGGATCTCAGGGCCGATCCGGATGCGTAACGGACTGCTGGTGTTGCGGTGGTAACCCGCAGCCAGAGTGCTAGAGGGTTGGAAGGCATTCCGACCCCTGAGCCGTTCCCTCTGTCACCCGGAGATGGCACTGAGACTGCCATGACTAGCCTCCCCACACTGGAGCCGGAGGAGTCCGGTGGGTATGTGACATGCACATCTCTTCTGTCTGGTTCCAGTCAGGAGTTCAGCACCTGGCGCAGGTGCTGGGGCGGATCCACAGTGCGGGCTTGACCATCAAACCGGAAAAGTGTCAGCTGGGCATGCGCGAGGTCCAATACCTGGGACACCGGGTAGGTGGCGGAGCCCTGAAACCAGAACCTGAAAAGCTGGATGTAATTACGTCCTGGCCAACCCCCCGGACCAAGCGACAGGTGATGTCTTTCCTGGGTACGGCAGGGTACTATAGGAAGTTCGTACCGAACTATAGTGCTCTGGCTACCCCCTTGACGGACCTCACCATGAAGAAGTTGCCGCAAACTGTCCAGTGAATGGATGCTTGCGAGCGCTCCTTCCAGGCCCTGAAAGCGGCCCTGGCGAACGCACCTGTACTTCAGGCGTATGATGAGTCACATCCACTTGTGCTACAGACAGACGCCAGCACCTACGGACTTGGTGCCGTACTGAGCCAGCTTGACTCAGCGGGGCAAGAGCACCCGGTGCAGTACCTCAGCCAAAAGCTTCTGCCGCGGGAGGTGGCCTAAGCCACAGTGGAGAAGGAATGCCTAGCAATTGTTTGGGCCTTGTAGCATCTGCAGCCTTACTTGTATGGGCGCCACTTCACCGTGGTGACGGATCACAACCCTCTGATCTGAATCAAACGTGTTGCAGGTCAGAATGGACGGTTGTTACGTTGGAGCCTGGTGCTGCAGCAATACAACTATGACATCCGGCACAAGCCTGGCCAAGCCCATGGCAATGCTGATGGCCTGTCCCGGCGGGGTGAGGCTGCGGAGGTGCGGGTGGAAGAGGAACGGAGGCTCCTCCTTCCTCCCGACACGCTCTAAAAGGGGGAGGTGTGATGAACCGACCCTCAGTTTTATATCTTTCTTGGAAGTGTGTTTTTACTTGCTCATGTCAGTCCTCCCCCTACTTGTTGGAATGTTGTGCTTAAGTTGGGTTTACACCACTGGACGATACGCTTCACTGGTTTTTATCCCTGGCCAGATGGCGATGGGGAATAGTAGTCCAGTGACCTTAACTTCACCCATCCCTCCCAGCACCTAGGAAGGTACCCATCTCTCCGAGGATTCTGCAAAGGAGGGAGAAGGAGGGCTGGTTGGGGGAGGTGAAGGGTAGGGCTGAAGAGGGTTTCACCCTGGCTGGGGTGAGGTCTTTTGTCTTTGTGTGGAGCCTGAAAGATTGACAGCTAAGAGCAGCTGGGCTCAGGTATTACTCTATACTTTATTCCCATTTTTGTTTTATGTGCTGTGTCATCGCACTTTTGCTCGTATGTTTATGCTTGATCATATTAATATCGTGTATCTCTGTATATGCTATTAATTAGTACCGACCCACTTGGGTTATTAAATATATAAAATTTATACAGCTCGTTTCATTCTATCCTACGAGTCCGGTCCGCTCACGGGTTGTGAGTAGAAGGTTAAGAAGGGTGATCGCAGGTAGGCCAAGAGGCTTGGCAAGGCGATATTCTTCACAGTATTGACTATGAAATTTTCCATATTTACGAAACATCCGACCCTGACAAACCGGATGCAACCATGAAAGTGAAGAATAAATTGATCACAGTTACAAGGTAAAGAATGTTTTCCATGTGCCAGGATTTTCCATCCAGAGAAATAAAATATGTGACTCTGTTCACACTATCATCAGGTTTTCCATGTATTATGGAGCCATGTACACTGTGGCAATGAAGTTTTCTGATGTATCCAAGCAGTTATAGAAGGAAACGAATGAGTAGGCCCCATGTGGAGAAGCGCAGCAAAAAAACACTGCGGAATAAACCACATCGTGTTTTTTTTCTGCAGCATTTTTCAGATTCGCCCATCACTATTTAGCTCCAGCAGCCTTTATCTGTGCCTATGTCTATCCTCTTTCACTCACTCCTCCCTCTGCCTTCTTCATAGACTTCAATGTAAAACTGTTATATGATAACGTTTGTGAGCTGCAGTCTGTCCTGCCCTAGCTACGAGTAGATGCATTTGCAAGATATTACCAATGAATGCCAGTTTAGGAGGGTGGAGGAGGAAATGACCTTGATAAGTGGAGAAAGATGCATTTTTCTCTGATAAAATATACAATATTAGAGTTTCTTAAGTCCACTTGGACTATTGATTTATGCAAAGTTTGTTAAAAAGTAAGCGGCCATTTAACTATTACAACAACCCTTTAAGTGATGAAAGTACCCATACATTTTGTACAAGTGTCTTGCTCAGCTGGCTGAGTAATAATTAATACTATGTAAAAGTGTAATAAATATTTTTAATACATCTCATTCATACATGTTGGACGCTCTGTCATAAACAATACCAGCTGAAGAAGACAAATTACAAGAATTGTTAAAGTTTAATAATTTATTAACCTCTTAATAAGTAGGCTTATCTGAGTTGTAATGCATTGTTGAGGAACATTTTTCTGAAATTGTTCCATGATTTTAAAACACAGTTTTTCAAAGACTGGTGAATCTCTATGTGTGCTTTTGAGGCCTTCTGCCTCTCTAACATGCTCTTTTCATACATGTGACTTAGTTGAAAATTAACCCTCAAGCATTTTATCATTAGTGCCACTTACTTTTCCAGCCATTTGTTAACCCTGACCTAACATTTATGAGATCCGTTACTGCCATCAATTTCTAAATGAGTTAATTTTTTAAAATGAAATGGTGAAACATCTAACTTTCTCAGTATCTGCCCTGGTTCTGCCACACAAATATGTAAAACAATAAACATTTCAGAACTCTGATTGCAGACCCAGTCAAGATTTCACTTGTAGGCATAACAACCTTAAAGCGATGGCTGTGAGCAGTGCCGCACTAAAAAGCATGATGGACACCAGTATGATTACACACATTGAGGTACCTAACAGTACCCCCTTCTATAAGAGGCCATTTGTACCCTTAGTGCGTAAAACAAGTCAACTTTTCCTCCTTTGACCAGACTGGAATTTCTTCAGGTTTAACGGATTCTTTTCCCAAACTGCACAATTTGTTAAAGTCCATTTCCACCTCTGAGTTTCTTCTGTGGAAATTGAAAAGGAACCAAAACTAGGAGTTTTAGCACAGGTAACAGCAACAGAGCCATTAGTATTATTATCATAAGACTCAGATGGAAGAGAATTACAACAAATTACAGAATCCTGAATATATTCATACAAGGACAAAGTATCACATCTCTTATCTCTACTCCGGTACAGTAGAGCGATGTGGCCAGGCCCCAGCCCTGCCTGGGCCCAGTGACTATGATCATGGGAAAGAGTCACCAAAGCAAAGATGTGATGTGACTTGACTGTGGTACCAGGAACTGTGACTTTACTGCAAGAAAACAACACTGACTCTATTCTAGGCTACAGGACAGACTACACCATAATACCTCAAAAAGTTTACATAGCCACAACACTTAGCCACCTGACTGTCCTTCACAGACTGAATTCATTCAGACAATGGTCAACTTGTAGTAGTCCATTCATGAATGCTACAAGCAGTGGCACTGGTCCTCTCTGAGTTGGCTGACCTAAGAGCCGACTTCCAAGCAGCGAGTAAATGAATGGACAACTTAGAAACTTGCTGCACAGACATCGTTCCCCACTCAGCTGCCGTAGAGCAAAACCTCTTTGAACAGCGCACCCAACTCGACAAGGCTTTCTCAATGATGGAAGACCTGGAAAATAGGAATCGCAGACAAAACCTGAGGATTAAAGGACTTCCTGTATCGCATATCTCCGACACTTTGCGATCCTTCTCTGATACATTATTCTTAGACCTTCTTGGTCAGGAACAGGCTGCTATGATTAAGATTGCGAGGATCCGCAGAGTGGTACGACCCAAACCTAGACAGGGAGATTCCAAAAGGGATGTTATTTGCTGTCTCCTTACCTAGGTAGATACCTCCGATATCCTCCAGGCCGCACGAGAGAAATACACGATTGCCTACCATGGTGTGAAGATTAGACTTTTTCAGGACCTGGCACCGTCCACACTTCAGAAACGAAACCGCTCCTGGACTCCCTGCGCCAGCATGGCTTTAGCTATGCTTGGCTCTTCCTGCTTGGCATATCGGTCTTGAAGAATGGAAGACACATCACGATCCACACACCGGATGATCTAACCTTGGCATGTCAGCTGTTAGATAACTACTAACTAACACTACCCCATTAACATGCGCCCTTCCTCTTCCTTTCATCTGATCCTCTTACACACACGCAATGCTACTTATTGATGGCTACTGCATGGCCTGAGTTTTTCTGCGGACTTTCTGTGAAAAGCACTGCAGTAAAAACTGTGATGCGTTTCCGTAGCACTGCTCCTGCTGCTGGTCATAGCAGTGTGAAGATTCATTGTCATTGCATGAGGTTGGGCAGGCAGAAGATGGTATGGGTCTGAGTGACATACATAATGACATACATAACAAAAGGATGCTGTTTATCTATAATGTGCTCTGTAACAAGGTGTGACACTTGAATTTGATTGAAGGAGGTGGTAGACTCCCTTTAATGTGGTCTTTATTATTAATATTATTATTGGACCATATACATGCCCTTTGGTTGTTATATGGGTATGTGGCCATGGTTTTAACCTGGTGCAAGACCCTTTGCATTTAAACATCTTGGAGAACTAAGCACAGACCTTCTGTGGATGTAGGCTTGCTCAAATCCTTCTGTTTTTTCATGTAATCCCAGACAGACTGGATGATGCTGAGATCAGGGCTATATCTGTGGGGGCCATATCATCAATTCCAGGACTTTCCTTCCAAAGGGCAGTCACACCAAATATTTATTTAAATTAGATTGCCTCAGTACATATTTTGGAATGCACCTTATATTATATTATTATATTGATGTGTTCTTAAATGGTAGAGGGGATTTTGTACAGATATGTATATCTATCTTATATATATATAGTTGAAACCAGAAGTTTACATACACTATATAAAAAGACACATATGCATGTTTTCTCACTATCTGACATGAAATCAGAATAAACCTTTCCTGTTTTAGGTCAATTAGGATTACCAAAATTATTTAGATTTGCCAAATGCCAGAATAATGAGAGAGAGAATTTTGTAAGGCATTTTTACTACTTTCTGCAAAGTCAAAAGTTTACATACTTTTCATTAGTATATGGTACCATTGCCTTTAAACTGTATGGCTTGGGTCAAACGTTTTGGATCTCCTTCCACAAGCTTCTCACAATAGTTTGTAGGAATTTGGACCCATTCCTCCTGACAGAACTGGTGTAACTGAGCCATGTTTGTAGGCCGCCTTGCTCGCACTTGCCTTTTCAGCTTTGACCATAAATTTCCAATAGGATTGAGATCAGGGTTTTGTGATGGGCACTCCAAAACATTTACTTTGTTATCCTTAAGCCACTTTGTAACCAGTTTGGCAGTATGCTTCAGGTCATTGTCCATTTAGAAGACCCATTTGCGCCCAAGCTTTAACTTCCTGACTGATATCTTGAGATGTTGCTTCAGTATTGCCACGTAATGTTCTTTCCTCATGATGCCATCTATTTTGTGAAGTGCACCAGTCCTCCCTGCAGCAAAACAACTCCACAACATGATGCTGCGATCTGCGTGTTTCACAGTTGGGATGGTGTTCTCAGGCTTGCAAGCTTCTCCCTTTTACCTCCAAATGTAACAATGGTCATTATGGCCAAGCATGGCCAAACGGGAAAGGTTTATTCTGATTTCATGTCAGATAGTGAGAAAAACATGCATATGTGTCTTTTTATATAGTGTATGTAAACTTCTGGTTTCAACTGTATATATATATATATAAATGTGTATATGTGTGTATCACAGCAACAGCAATGTCACACAAGCCATGATGTCATAGTATCAGTGATGATACACAATCCATGATGTCACAATATGAAGACAAGATAAAAGTTCTGGTTCCGGACACATCTACTGAGGGTGATAGAATTAGTGGAGTGACAGTTTTGCTATTCTGTTTTTTTTGTTGGCAAAATGTCTACAAATAAGCGCAAACGTTGCTTTGTCATCGATTCTGATACAGACGAACAGCGGCAGCGATGACCAGGTGAGTTGTAGTTTCTGTAAATGTTGTTTATGGCACTTTAATATCATAGACATTATATAAAACCTTCCCACACCCACATCCCTTATATGTATAGCTGATTCTCCAGTAAAATCAGAACAATCTTCTAGTTTACAAGCAGTCACCTGGGTATAAACCCAAATATACCAGTGTCAGCCCTATCCCTTATACTAGGGTCACAATAAGAGAAATTGGGGCGACCACAAGAATTTATCTGAACGCTCTCTCTTCACCTCTATAAAATAATATATGTTCAGGTTTAGTTTTACGTATGGTTGTTAGAAAGTATCCCGGCTGCATATATATATATATATATATATATATATATATATATATATATATCCAAAAAAGCTCAGAAATGTACCAGCCAAACATCCTTCATACTGTGGGATGACCCCTTTCAATGCCCATAACCCCCAACATAATATAGGGCCAGAACCTTGCCTTCCGGGTCATCAATGGCTATCAGAGTATCCTCTAGAGTTCCTCAGGTCCATTTCAATGCCCCCATATACATTATACTACACAAGATGTATCTAGAAATTATCCAGGACCATGATATTTAAGTTCATATTTTATTTGTGATTGCAAATTCTGGGGAATTAAAGGTAAAATAATGACATTGATTAATATTTTCCTTCATAGTTACCGGTCAGTAAAAAAAGCCGCAAAATTATTGAGTCCGATACAGAGGACAATGGCAGTGATGAGAAAATATATCAGGTAAGTGGTGGATTCTCTACAGTCTTATCTATGGCACTGAGTGGGTCTGTGCAGTATCTACTTACACTTTTATACTGTTACTTTTATATCATTTTAATTGTTTCTGATATCTTTTTATTCCAGTCTCATCCACCTATTCCAAGGTCTCCAAGGAACCTTGAAGATGAGGAGGGTGACTCCGGTCCTTACCGGTCACCCATAGACACAGGTATCCAATACAGCTTCTGTAATGATCATTAATATCTTTCCAGCAAAAAATCATAATTGTATTTTTTGTTGTTGAATAAAACTAAATTACTGACATTTATAATGTTATTTCTTGTATTTTTAGATCCCAATTCTCCAACCCTGAGCATTGTCCAGGAGGAGAGGTAGAGTATTTTTATATTTACCTTGTTATCTGGTTCCTGTTACCTGGACACTAGGGGGCAGTATTATTTAGTGGTATATTCTCAGCTAAGCTGTTAGGTGTGTGTTTCCAGTTTGTGTTTTTAGACTTTAGCCATTATTGGTGTGTGAGATACTTTTATGTTTTGTTACAGTAACAGGAAACAGGAGCGTCCCATCAATTACTGTATCCTAAAGGATCTGTCTTCCTCATATTCTAAATACGTCACCAACTTCCATGGAAATAAAGAGGAGCTGGCAAGATCTCTCTATGACTTCTATAATGATACCGTCTTTGAGAATGAGGTATACAGTTATAATAAACAGCCATGTACATGTTGGCTTAAATATGGGGGGTACAGTTAGGGTTAGAATATGCAGTATATACCTCTACACAACATAGAATCATTTCCATATTTTTTTTCTCCTTATGTAGCTCCCTGCAGACATGGAAGTCAGCTGGAATAAAAGGCTAAAAAAAACAGCCGGTGTCACCAGCTTTTGTGAAGAGAACGGCCATCAATACGCCGTAATCCATTTATCTGAGAAAGTCTGTGATTCTGCAGGTATGTCATTCATCATGTACAACTGCTGCTGTGAAATCTTCCAGGTGTCTTTAATACTGAGTCTAAGTCTCTCTCATTGTCTTCAGACCGACTTCGAGACACACTGATACATGAGATGTGTCATGCTGCCTGCTGGGTCATCGATGGAGATCGCAATGCTGGCCATGGATGGCGCTGGAAGTTCTTCTGTGAGACGGCCGCCCTGACTCACCCTGAGCTCCCGCCGATTACCCAATACCATGACTATGAAATCAACTACACGGTGGTCTATGAATGCTCAGGGTGCCAACATAGGCAAGTGTAATAAATCTGCCACAATGTTGTATTTTAGACCTTTTCTGTGATATCTGAGCATGTGCAATGTGTTAGTGACCAGCACGGCTTCCTTCACATCTACAGACTGGTTCCCACAGTAATGAATTAAGGGGCTCTAGAATTTATTTTGGTCTTGTTTGTGCTTTTAGATTTTGTCTTTAATGTAAGCTTTTTCTATCACTCTAGAGTTGGACGTTGGAAAGCTTCTCTTAACACTGAGAGATTTGTGTGCGGCCATTGCTCCAACAAAATGGTTCTCCTAAACCCCACCTGAAAACTTCCATCAGAAACCATGAAGATCCCTGGTCAGTTAGAATAAAGACCCAGCCATGATAGCAGCACATAGAAGAAGTCATCGAGAAGACCTGTGGAAAGTGACAGCTCTCTTTTCCACCAGAACAGCGTCTTCTGACCAATTTTGGGGCAGCACGGTGGCTCAGTGGCTAGCACTGTAGCCTTGCAGTACTGGGGTCCTGGATTGAAATCCGACCAATGACATCGTCTGCAAGGAGTTTGTATGTTCTCCCCGTGTGTGCGTAGGTTTTCTCCGGGTACTCCGGTTTCCTCCCACTATAAAAACATACTGATAGGTTAACTGGCCTTAATATAAATCATTGTTAAAATTGGCCAAAATTATTTGTGTTGTGTCATCATTCAGTAATAATTCTCAAAAAATCATATCCCATAGAACTGTTTTTGACAGTAGGCTCATAGAGTTACAATGTTGTCAGCCTACAATTTCTATTAGAGGGGGGTCTCGTTCGATACAACCCCCTCATAATGCAGCCAGTGGGGCGCTCAGCTTTGTGCCCCATGTCTCGCTCCTCACACACCTAGAACACAGTTGCTTTTGTCAGCTGAAGCCACAGCTGACCAAGCATCTCTCTTATAGAAGCTGTGGCAGGGAACTGTAGTGTTACATGGTATCTATTCAGACTATGGGTCACTTATTAAAACAAGGACAGCTTGAGTCCGCTAGAACAGGAGCTGATTGTACTCCCCATTCTGTATCAAAGTGAGGGGTCCCAAATGGGAGATCCATATAATCCTAATAAAGCATAATGGCAGATACTGTCTTCATGAGACATCTCCTTTAGTGTTCAGTAATAAATGGGTATAAAGTGACCACCACTAACTGGAGGTGATGTAAAGAATGGTAACTCTATGGAAGAGATGTCCTAAGTTAAATGTGCCAAAACTGTGGCTTCATTTGCACAAAAAAAAACTGAATCTGGCCTACGTATATATTTCTAATTTTAGAACTTTGTTCCACCTCACCTGACAAGGAGCACGGTCTAGCGAGAATGGGGTGTGGCTAACACCATAGGCATGGCTTAAAATGTGCCAACATGTGTCAAGTTTACACTAAAATGTTGATGTAACATTCTGGCACAAAGTATAACCTTAGACTAGAGCATCTAAAGATTTAACAATCTTAACATCCTGCATCAGCCAGTGATAAATGTGACCTATTTCTAGACTGCCCAACTACTCTAATGCACACTCTCTGCACTACAGCAAGCTTTTACATAGAGCAGAAGCAGTTGGGAAGTCTTTTTTGTAATCGCAAAAACCTTCAATAAAAATGTTCTTAGTTAAAAAAAAAAAAAAAAAAGGATGAGGCCAAGGAGGATACCGCTGTCTACTATTGTGTATAGATGAAGAGTAGGGTATCACTACGTCTACCGTTGTGTATAGATGGAGTAGGGTATCGTCATGTCTACCATTGTGTATAGATGAAGAGTAGGGTTTCACTATGTCTAATTGTGTGTCTGTAATATGGTATACCCTACTGCATGGCTATAATTGTGATGTGGATGCCGAATATGGTATAACAATATCACTGTGTTGTAGATGATGGGGAATATGATAAACTGCAGGATATATTGTGATGAGGTAAGGGTGTCTTAAGTATAAATCAGTCAGTGAATCCTGATGATAGGGGTAAAAATTGCTTCTTTAACCATACCTTGATATGCAGGTGAAGGCGAGAGGTTTATATATTTTTTTTCTTATTCCTGTTTATAAGTTCTATCATCTTCCATGTTTATTGGCCAGGATGTCCAGGTCCATAATATTCTACCTGACACTAAACATGGTATTTTTGTCCTGTCCTGAATCCTCGGTGTGTGAAAAGTATTGCAGGTATCACTGGAGCTCTGGTAAGAGGTGCAGATAGGCTTTCATCATTTACAGTGGGGGGAGGGGAAAAAACAAAACAAAAACAAAAAAAAAAAAAAACACACCCAACACACAACTCACCATGTATTACAATATTGTGTTTAAATGAATTTTCAGATTTAAAAATACAGTATATTTTATTACAGTGCTATCAGGATTTCACAGGCAAGAGGTCTAAAAAGTTATTACTGTGAGGAATTTTATCCAATCTTCAATCTTGCAAAAATTAATAAACTTCCATGTGCTTAATATACATGTGGACACTTGAGAGCAAGTGAATATAGTCTGTGCAACACACACAGAATCTTCAAGTGCAATCCATGCTTTCATCTTCTGTCTCTACTTCTTGTGGACACAATTCATCAAGTGCAATCTCTAAAACAGAAGGAGAAATGCATGTGAAATGTGTCTGAAATACGTCTGCTTCACCAAAGAAACTCCCCTCTCCCTAGGCTGGGACCCCACGTTGTGTAAACGCAGCGGAAAAAAAACACAGCCTTTTACAGCATTCTCAGTAGGTTGTGACTAACTATGTATACCAGTTATATATTACCAGACTTTTTATTTTACTCTATGTTAAAGAAGTCTGTGGTACATAAATTAACGTCATATATAATGTATTGCAGATTCTGACCTTCATTCTCATTCAAAGTGTTGAATTTTCTAAATAATGCTCGGACTCCAGGCACTGCTTGATCATACTGGTGGAAGACATCCAAACAATGTTCACTGAAGCTTTTGTCCCTCTGATAAAGACTGTGCAAAACCATTACTGCTTCTTTAAGAAAAAGCACTGATTTGTTTTGGTTTGGAGTGGGCAAAAGGACGGTGAGGCGACGCACATGGAGCCATTCTAGATGAAGTGTGAGAACCAGCGCCTTCACCATCTAAGCAAAAAAAAGCACACAACTGTTACAATACCTTACTATTGCCATAGGTATGCTTTATTACTTTTATCCCTTCTTGCATGGGAGTAACACATTAACTTATAGAGAAAGTCACTTCAAGTATGTAAATGAACAGTTCCAGAGAATACAAGAAACTTTGTAATATATCTTGTCAGAAGACAACCTATTTCATTGTCATGTTCTGTCTTTACTGAAGACAGGCCGCTGTTCACAGAAGTCTATGGAGATGTGAGAGGAAAGAGGTGTGAGTGAGAAGCACAGAGATAGAGAGCTCCTGGAGTTTATTACAAAGACATCACTTTCGCCAGAGCTTTATTCACATCTATACTGCTCAGTAGTGCCAAGACCAGCTGAAAAACTATAAAAATGCTAGAGGTCTGAGGGCATGTTCATACAGAGGTCTTCTCTCTCAAAATCTGACCAGAACCTGCGTACCATTCTTTTCAAAAAAAAAAAAAAAAAAGTAAGTATCCTGCTTCATTAAGCAGGATACTTACTTTTTTTTTGTATGGCACGCTGAAGAAAGAAGCATATGTCACTTCCTCCTATTGAAAACAATGGTACGCAGGTTCTGGTTGCCACGGTTCATATTTGATCAGCCCCGTTGTATATGAGACTAATCACACACACAAACCCCCATCAGAAAGCTCGGCTTCACCTTTCCACTGCAGGTTCTATAAAGACGGTTTCTGAAGAGGCTTTTGAGGCGGAAGACCAGCTTTCCAAATTCTGCTGGGTGAACATACACTTACCATTATCTATATAGCAGTATTTCCTATACTCACTTCTCACTCACTGGGCTCCCTTTCCTCCTCCACAGACGTTTATGTAACCTGATGTGTCTGAGAGCTCCAGCATGTCTTCATCAAAAACCACAAATTCTGCGAATGGAGGTATTGTCTCTATCACTGTGAATGGAGCCGTGGAAAACATGTGCAAAACCTCTGGTGGATACAGATATGTCCCTGCTACCATTCACCACAATGGGAGCACTAGAGATAGCCGAAGAACGGCACTCAGCTATCTATGGTACGCTCATTAAAGTAAATGGGAGCTGAGACGTGTCTGCCTCCACCACAGCGGCAGGTAAAACACCTGTATTTTCAGAATCGGTGGGGGACTAAGCAGTCAGAATCAACTGATCAGCAATTTATCCTCTATCCTATGAAGAGGGGACTAAGTTTTGTGTCACAACCCATTTCAAAAGAGGTCACTCACCTTTTCAAAACTGATGGTCTTTCCTTTAGACAGATCATTCTAGATTGGCAGAGGTCTGACTGTTGGGAACCCTGCAGATCAGCTGTTTTCCTACATGTTCAATCTCAGCATTGTTGACATGACAGGTGCTGCACTGATCTTTCGCCATATCCTAAATAATGACAGTTGTGGATATTTCAGCGGTGTGCCATTAATACCCATAACTGTTGATATCAAAAATATGATGAGTGAGCAGCGCAGTGCACAGTATGTAAACATTATCTGGAACTATGCACACAGGAAAATGGCTGATAGTCTGAGGTAGAACAGCTAGAACCTCAGACTATCTTTTGGTTAAGCCATCAACTTTGAGAAGGTTGAGTTACATCCAGTCTAGACAATTTACTGCAAGCTAATAGCATTGACTGTCCGATTTAGATACATTGAGGCAGATTTATTAAATTTTGTAAGAGAAAAACTGTCACCCATCGCAAATTAAAATACAACAAGGCTTTCATTTTTCAGACACCAAATAAAAAAAAAAAAAAAAAAAAAAAAAAAGCTGTGCTGCGACTGGTCGCTATGGACAACTAAAACAGTTTTGCATTTAGACTGTTTTAATAAATCTGTCCCATTGTTATCATGTATCAGTGTAAAAGTCTAAACAGACTGACAAGACTAAACTCTCAGCTGTAAAAAGTATTAGGTTTGCATGTGTTTTCAGTTTCTGGATAACAAACATTTTCCCATTCACTGGCAATGGCTAGATCTTAAAGTTGAAATCATCTTCTAGGGTCTCAAATTCTCTAATGGGGTATAAGGAAGCAACACTTGTGTTTGTGAAATGACAAACATGTTTTCTACCTGCTTGTAAAAGTAATCTGCGTTGTCAAATGAATCATTGGTTACCTTTCATTATTTGTAATAAAAATAAAATTCTATCACACATATTTAATTTACATGGTTTCAAAAGCGGAACTGTAAGCAGGTATACCTCTCTGTTACACTGACAAGGAACTCCAGATCTGGTAGAATGAGAGCTCCAGCCTTGGATAATCAATTTGTTTAGGAATCTAACCACCTAGGAAAACGGGTGAAAGAGCCAGCGGGAACAAGTAAAGAAAAAATAAAAACTAATAACTCAAACGCAATTTGCACAAGAAAACATAACCTACATATACTACAAGTGTAATATTCTAAGGGTAGATTCACAAGACCATTATTTAATGTCCATTGAAGCTTTCTTCTGTTAAGTTTTTTTACTTTTCTGATGGAAGAAACTCGTGCATGCAGGACTTTTTTTTCTTGTTACAAAAGTAAACAAGCATACATTTAATGTACACATACATGTGTACATTAAAGTGAACGGACACAGATGGAGGGGGCACTGTCTGCAGCTGTTACTCTCCTACAGTTAATGTCCATTGCTGTTACCCTATGACAGCAATGGACATTAATAATAGTAGTGTGAAAAGTTTTAAAATTCCCAGAGAAGCTGTCAAAATGCTAGAGTGCAACTTGAAAACAAACTTCAAACTCTGCTGGTAGTTCCAGGGCTATGTGGAGTCAGAACCAATTTAGGATGGAGTCGGAAGAATAGTTAATGACTTCGACGTTGAAATAAAAGGTTTAATCAATTTAATTATATCATACAATTATTACTATTATATACTGAATTCGATGTATAGCGTGTTACATATTTACTTTCATAGGAATTCAATCAATAGCTTTTTAATAAATTAGGGAATCTTTACGGCTTCTGTCTGGCTGTGACTTGCAGCCTTTTGTGAAGGAGTCGAAGTTTGTTCAGGTGTCAACATCTGTCTGTGGAAAAATGGAGGAGCGGGAGCTTTAGACTGCCAAGTCCTCAGCCCTGGCTAATTCTGCAGATTACAAAAAGGAGGAGACTCTGTTGCCACTTGTACTGGTGAAAAGAGGGGGCAAAGCAGCTACTGCTTCCACCTGGGGGAAAAAAAAAGGGGGCGGTGACCCTACAGTCTGTAAAGAGCATTCTTGCTCTTGCTCGCTTCTAACTTTATGGGCAGGCTCCTAGAACCGAATAAGGCTTGCCTAGACTTAGTCTATGGTTAACTTAGATCTAGGCACCAATTTTAAGAGCATTAGATTATGAATTTCTGCAACATAAAACTTTTTGCAGAGTTGAAAAAGAAGAGCACTGGACAAAATAGTAATTTCTCTAAAATAAAAAATTCATATAAACCTTACTGTACATTCACACTGCAATTATTAGAGAAATACCACGTACCTCATGCTCAGTTTGAAGCCAAAGCTTCTCTGATGCTTGCTTATCCGGCCTGGAGATGATGTACATATACAAGGCAAGCAGAAGACAATTTTCTACATTGAAATAAATGAAAGCTTAGATTAATAATTGTGAAGACTTACAAGAAACAAGATAACATGTTACAATCCAAACACAAGAAACTGGAAGGCACAAGTGTACACCACAAGTCTCTCCACCCAGTTAGACTTAACGCTTTAATGACTGCCCTGTTTTGTTCATAAATTACATAATCGATGGCTGAGACCTGCGATTGAGCCTCAGTGGCCACCCGGCGTTGTGACGCCAATCACAGGACTCAGCAGCCCCTGATGTTAGTCAGGAGGCCCAAAGAGAATAAGGAGTCAGGTCAGACCCAGGAGATGTGAGTAATAGTTTATGTTTGATCACCTCCCCTGGGCCTTCACTTATTATATTCTGCGGTCTGAAGAGACCCCAGAAAATAACAGCAGATCCGATTTGGACATATTTGGTCCAAACAAAACTGCAGGTAGAACCTCGCGAATATTGTAATAACCAAACCAAAATAACCAATGTGCACAAAATCAAGTCAGTTATCCAGGTGGATGTTCGGTTTCAGTTACTTCTCAATTAATTGGCCAGTGCTAGTCAGAGGGAATAGAGATATCTACATTGGATATGGATATACTTGCTGTAGATTATTGTGGATGGTTTGTCTTAATGTTTTATTACATTCACCTATAAGCTCTGTACCCTATGTTCAGTTGCTGCTATAACTATGTTGCTCTCCCAAAAAGTAGGTGGAAGGGGTGTGTGTGTGTGTGTGTGTGTGTGTGTGTGTGTGTGTGTGTTTAAACAAAAAAAAATATCAAACATACTTCAGGAGTACAGCATAACATTATTTTGAGCTATTAATCTTTTAAAATAAAATAAAAAAAAAAGCATAAAAAGGATCACTAACCTGAGCATGAACACAGGAGGCCCGAAAGCCTTTCATCATCTGCAAGAAGAGCCAACAAACGTACAGTCTTGTGGACCACGTAGAGGGAAGCATTTGGAGATAAGCACTGGAGCAGCACAGGAGAGCTGAGCAATCCCTGAAACCTTAAAAGAAAATGCTCTGAGCATGGGCAGTAGTGAAAACGCATTAAGAAAAGGACCAAAAATCCATAGACCATACTAAAACAAAAGCAAAAAGGGCTACTAATCTTGCATTTTTAGATGTATTTGACATCTCATTTTTCTCTTGAACATAGTTTTTCACCTTAAGGTTATGTTCAAGTAGAGGAATTTGGCACTGAATTTGAGGCAGAGTCCAAATCGGCTCCAAATTGCGCCTCAAACCAGCCTCCATTCATTTCAATTGGAGTCCGATGCAGATTTTTTTTCCTCTAGCGGATTTTCAGATTCAGGAATTTCCAGCTGAACTTTCTACTGAAACATTCAGCTTCAGGAATTTGAAGCCGACATGTCCACTTTTCCAAATTCCACAGCTGCCAGGCGGTATTTTCTGCCTCCCATTCCCTTCAATTACTTCCAAGCCAAAATGACTCCGTGTGTACCCTACATACTCCGAGGCCCCAAATTGTGGAAAAGTGACTTTTTTTTTTTTATTATTCTGTTGCATATTGTGGCGGTTATTTGAGAAAAGCCAAGAGTGGCTTCAACAGGAATGGGAAATATATAAGTAGTTATATTGCTAAATTCACTCCTTAGCCTAAAGGGGTTTTCCCATGAAAACAACTTATTCCCTATCCCTAGGATAGGGGATAACTTGCAGATCGGTGGAGCTGCTGAACTCTGGCTATCTACAGCACTCCCACTGAAATGAATGAATTGGTACGCACGCTATGTGGTGGACCAAAGCATTCCATTCTCCTGACCAGTGTGGGACTGAGCAGTTGGACCCCTACTGATCTGCAAGTTATCCCCTATCCTATGGACAGAGGATAACTCGCTTTCATAAGAAAACCCCTTTAAGGCTGAAGACTGTTGCATACTCACAGCAGGTTAATATTTTTATATGAATTTATATATAGATTACCTGGTTAACTGCTCGTTGGCAGAATTTTCTGCCAGTTTCACCAGTACACAGAGTACCTTCTCCTGAATGATTTCTCTCTTATATGTGACAACAGAAGATGACAAGAGCAGTACAATTTTTTTGAATAAAGGATGCAGATTTTCTTCATCATTGTCCAAATCTCTATTTATCACCGTATTAGGCTCTTGCTCAGTTCCTGATTGTGTCATTCCCACTGTACTTTTTCGCAGCAAAGTCTCTACAACATCTAGGCTATGAAACACCAGGTGATACAGGATCTCAAGTGAAGCCAGTGCAGGGTCTGTAAATCTTGAGATAGTGTCCTCAGCACTGACCATCGTACCACTGTCAGCGCTGGAAGATGACATGGGCTGATTATCCGCTGAACCACCTTCTGATTTTTCCAGGCAATGTAGGGCCTGGTAGTATAATGTAATATGATACTCAACAAGAGGCAATATGTGCAGAGCTCCTGTAAGCCGACACATTTTGTTAAGATGTCCTCTTTCTCTCTGGCATTGTGAACCTTTCTTATCCATGCCTTCCTCACCCAAGGCAATTGAATTTAATCCAGAAATGGCCAGTTTTTGACATTCTTTCAGGGCTGCACACTGCGATGGAGACATAATGCTGGAACTTGAAGTGCCTGCAGTGCTTAGGAACATAGAACACCAGTTATGACACAGAAATACATACAATATAGTATACTGATATGACAATTCTGTTCTTAGCGTGATTTTACTCTCCAAGTACAGAATTCTGAAGAGTTTTGTTTTGCTAATTTTCTCATTTTAAAAACTATAAAGATTTAAAAGGGAGTTTTCCCATCTCTCTGTCTCAGCAGCTTTGCCTGCTGTCTCTTCTTCTCACTTCCTGTATTATTCAGCGAGCTGGGGAAGGTGGCTTTGATGGTTTGATGAACAGGACACTATGAAGTATTGATTATGATTACTATTAATCTAATATGAATGCAGCTCAAATAATATGCACATTAAACATATATTACATTACACAGGTTTGTATAGAACACTTACCATGCTTCTAGAGAACAGACTCTGTTATTTTTGTGTTTACAGATAGATAAACACTATCCAAGCCTTTATCAGCAAATTGTAATTAGCTGAACTGATTGTCCTGGCCACAGAGCTGTACATAACAGAGAGAGCACTCAGGACCCCCCATCCTTAAAAACGATGTGTAAACAACGGGAGGAATAATTTCAGACAGCAGGGAAACAAAGCAGCACTGCTAAAGCAATGTATTTTGGGAAACTCTTCAACTTACATAAGATAGCAGTATAGAAAGGATCCTTGAGATGGGAATACCCCTTTAAGAAAAGAGACTGCATTTTTTTTTTTTTTTTTTACAGGGCTTTCACTGCACTGGATAAATCGCCTACCGATACAGACAAGACTCCCTTGGCGCCCCAATTATTAACTTTGTGTAGGGCAGCTGGGTTGTAGAAAGTCTTTCTGCGCAGCCTTTCTGGCTGCTGCTCCATCTCTCTTTCACACACCAAGTCTGCTCTACTCATGTTTCTTTTACATAGGGTAGAGAAAAGTCAAAATGTAGTGGGGAGGCACAGGAAAGAGACTTCAATCCCCTTCCCCTGCTGTCTGCTGCAAAGCTAATAATTGGGATACAGAAAGACCCTCGCGTATATCAGCATGATATTAATCTTGTGACAAAGTCTAAAAAGAGGAGGTGCTAATGTTAGAAAAACAAAAAACCCTATACTAGTAAACACTTCAAGTCACAAGTCTTTGTTTACCAGCGGTTAGTACAAGACCACTGAGGCCAATCATTGGCTTTAGTGGTCATGTTCCATACTTACTGCTATCATAGATTAGTTCTGAGCAGTGATGCCTTTAAGCATAGCATGTGACCAATGAGGTGGACACATGCCAGCTGCTAGTGAACAAAACAAAAGGAGTTCAGAGGAGCTTCAGAACTGCAGCAATAGCTCGACTTAACTGGATAAACTCTTTTACAGTAACTTTAAACAAAAGTGATTTGAATAATTATATATTCATGCATAAAACAGATTTTTCTATTCAGTTCCTACAATAGGCATTATATAATTGATTTTCACTCACTTGTTTGCTTGAGCTCTCTGTATAGAAGACACCGGCAGACTGCCCAGATTAGTGCTGAGAAGTTGGCACAAACCGGGAGGGTCAAGAGGATCTGATTGCTGCATTAAAGTACTTAGTAAAACCGAACCTATTACACAAAAAAAAAAAAAAAGTGAAGTCTGGATCCACCACAATTAGACAAAACAGTGATTTTTTTTTTTCGTTTTTTTAAACAGTATAACATTTTAATTTTTTAGAACAAAGCTCCACTTTTAACAAGAGCATACTGGACTGTTTATACAGCAATGTCATAACACACTTTCATAAGCTGATGGACACATATTATGGAGGTCAGCAGACAGCTAGAGGACTTTCGACTGTCACCTTCCGGTGGTGGCAGGGGAGTATATGAGACAACTCTTCTAAAATCGAGGACTTTACAGTTATCGTTGCAAAATAGAGCATTTAACCATCGAAAAGAATTGCTGTTCATGTAATACCAAATGGTACTCGATGACTTACATGCTTACACTATGAGAAAAAAAACATGACAACTCAGGCCCTTTATTCAAGTTGCACTGAAGCCTCCCTTAAGAAATATACATCAAGACAATTTCCCAGAGTATACATTTGACATATGCCATGGTACAGACACACTGAGGCACAGGGAAGACTCCTGAAGAAAAGGAGGTCATCACTGAGACATGGCTATCTTGGAGGACACAGACTAAGCCAAGGGTCTGGAGAGTCGCACCCAAAAATTCTGGCACGAATAGTTTTGTTTTGAGGTTCTAGGCGTTAGGCCGACACCCTGATAGGAAGGGACACTATATTGTATAGTTAGTGGTCAGGTTTGAACCTGAAGTGCCTGTGTGGAACTAAAGTTCTTGATGTGCTAACCATCTTATGCTGGAGGTGGCAATCCTTGAGCCAAAATAACTCCTGAATTGTCACAGTGGGAATACCATCATTTTGCAGAGATGCTAGACACATACCTTGTCTGTCCATGGTCTGTTTGCAGTAAGAGGTAGTAAATACTCTTGCCTGTGTCACAGTTGTAGCTAAAGTTTCAGAGTCTACGAAAAAAAAAATAATTGAGAGATTAAATTACTTACTAAAGAAAACGTGCAGGCTGTGGAAACTAAATACACAGAATTTAAAGCGATATAAAAGTCTAGCAGACAACGTAAGGCTCTCTGTTACTCTTAATGCAGTGAGTTTGGTGTTCAAACATTCAGGCCTGTAGAAGCTATCAATTACTAAATAACACAGTAAGTAAAACTCCTTATAGCAGAGATTTCATGATTCAGACTGACCATGGCTACCAACCATTTAGATTAGGGATACACTGAGACTTTAAACTTTGACTCCCATTATATGACCAAAGATCACTGTGCTGAACTGAAACTCCTTCACTAAGGTCAGTGAATGGAGTTAAATTGTTACCCCAGGGTTCTGACTTCAAGCTGCAAAAAAAGTTGAGCAAAGTTTGACTTGAAGTTGTAGTCATGGCAGCTTCAGGGTCACAATGCAACTCCATTCACTGACATTAGTGAAGGAGTCACAGGGTGACCTTTGCTTCTGCGATGGGAGACGTGGCCAAAATCACTGTGTGGCCCTAGGATTATGGAGGCGTCTGAGTCATGATATGGAAAAACAGAGGAGTTCTGAGATCACTGACAGATGTCCTGACATTTTCCTTTAGAATGTGTTGGCAGGGCTGTGGAGCCAGTAGGCCAAGCCACCAACTGTGACTCCTCTGTTTTATTAAAACCAACCTTTGACTCCTGCTCAGACTCATAAATAGACTTTCATAAATGGCTGCCAGCCATGGTCAGACAAAAGCAGTAAAGCTCCCCTAAATTACAAAAAAAAAAAAAAAAAAAAGCTGGTGCCTAATGGCAAAAAGCTCTGCATCTGAGTAATTATACAATATTGATAATTGTATAATATAAAATAATTATGATCATTTTAATTTGAAGCTGGAGTAGGAGTCAGTAACTTTTTTCCAATTCCACCCAAAAGTGGTCCAGACTTGACTCCGTGGCCCTGTTTGCTGGTATAATTTAGAATTAATTGTTCCATCAATGATGGCAAGCTGCCCTTGCCCAAATGCAAAACAGGGACAACTCATGATACTACCACCACCTGGGTTCACAGATGGTATACGGTTTTCCGTCTGGAATACTGCATTTTCCTTTTTCCAAACATAATGCTTCTCGTTTAAACCAAAATGCTCTATTTTGGTCTCATTCCCCCCACAAAACATTGGGAGAGGGATTTATCAAGACTGGCCCAAGAAGGAAGTGCCTGACTATGACCTCTTAATAATTCTGGCACATTTTGTGAGTCCCTACATGCCAAAGATGAAAACAACGCCAGTCAGGTGTAACTCAAGCCAGTTTTCTGGCATGAGTTATTATAAATGTGTCGAGCCAAGCTGTCCTCACACACTGACCTACCTTGATCTCTGCCCTGCTCTGTCCATTTTTCTAAAAAGTAGCAAGCAGGTTGGAAACTGGAGAAAGTGGCACATTTCTGGCGCAAACTGCTGTGCGCCAAAAATGCACTGGAAAATTGGCATGCTTACTTTAGTAAATCCCCCCCCTCCATTATATCAATAGACTACTGGCTTGTACAGGAGATTTTTGGGAAACCTGACTAATATCAACTTCAAATTATCTGATAAACCTAAAAGGTTCACATACTTTTGCTACTCACAGATGTGATATTAGATAAATTTCTGCTATAAATAAAATGACCAAGTCTAATAATATTTTGGATTTGCGTTTGATCTGTAAAGGAGCACAGAATAATGACCGTAAAATGTGGTGCTTAAAAGTGAAAGTAAAGTCTATTCAGAAAGGTTTTACAAGAAAGTAAGAAATTCTCATTAGTGGAGGACTGACTAGTCACTAAGACTCCCACTGAAAACTAGAATGAAAAAAACTGCACTGTGTCATGTACCCTCGTTCACAAGACGGTGATCATTACACTTACAGTACATTTCAGCGCTCGGAAAATGTAATAGAATAGTTCCAATAATGAGAAGAATAATTCCACTTACAAACTACTGAGAAATACACTAAGCCATCCTTAGGAATAGCAACAACCAATTTGGATCGCTAACCTTCCACATTACTGAATATGCAAATGTTGAGAGCATTATTCTAATCTTACAAATATGCTCACTGTAAAGAGACTGTGGGGGATATCATAAAAAAATAATTGCATGAAGAATGATATAGCATTACATAATCTTACCTGACTTAACTGGAATATGCATATGTAAAGGAGAAACAGGCATATGTGGTTTAAGACTAGCGTTGGCCCTAAAAGACTCCTTGGTGGGGAAGCTTGACTTTCCTGGTTGTGGTGAAGGACATGACTCAAGCTTTATAGCAGGACTTTTCTTGGGGCTGAATTGCAAAAAAAAAAAAAAAAAAAAAAAAAAATTTACACAGTTTAGACACAACAATTGCTGGTCAAATACAATAGGGCAAAGGGTTTTTACATGAGTAACACAGGTTATACTATAAATGTCTGATAGGTATGACCACAACCTTCTTGAGAAGGCTTTCATATATTGTAGTTCTCTACTGCAGTCCCGAGCTACACTGTTTCCGTAAATTTCCATAGAAGTGAATGGAAGTCACAGAAACAACATAGCACACTGTTATACATGGTTTCTGTAGCTCCAATTCAGTAATAAAATTTTACATCTTTCTAATAGGATAGGTCGATCTTTAAAGTTACATACCTAACCTGTGGTACCAGGGCTCTCCGCTCACTGCTCTGCAGTTTTGTCTTCAGTTCTATCATCTCTGCATCTTTAAACTGAAGCTCTGATTGTAAAGACTGAATCTGGTATAAAAAAAAGTTTAAAAGCCATTGTAACAATAGACCATAAAAGAAATAGACCAAAGTGGACCATCTTTCACAACAAAAACAGAATCTTCTGTCAAACAAACAAAATAAATAAAAAAGCATTTCTTGTGTTTATGACATGCTAATTTAGTATTAAAGAGGACCTGTGTGATGTAAAGTGTCTTTCAAAGCAATACTAGTGCTGTGCAGTGGTCAATGTAGCCACAAACCGATGATGCAATACAAAGATAATAGTTTTTTACAGACACAAAAATCAGCCTACAAATGCACTGGGGCAGGCCTCTGAATTGCCTACAGATAGCAACAAGTGTTCAGAATGTCCTCTGAAATGGATACCCAATGTCACCCTTTCAGTAGTGAATGACAATTTTATACGATGCTCATCACGGCATTGCTCATTGGTTTGTGGCCAACATCAGGTATGTTTCAGCTTCTATTAAAGGCACCTACCTGGAATTATTGGTTTGGAAGGCATTTTGGACCACACCAATTCCATTTAAGGGCTTTTCCAGGATTTACATATCAGTATATGACCAGTGAGGGTCCAACAGGCATACAGTGTCCATATTAGGACATCCTCAGATATCAGTGTCAAACATCAGATTAATAGCAGTTTACAACAGTGACACCTGACTTTGACTGACTCTGACTCTGACTCTGACTCTGATTCTGACTCTGATTCTGACCTGATCTGACTCTGATTCTGACTCTGATTCTGACTCTGATTCTGACTCTGATTCTGACTCTGATTCTGACTCTGATTCTGACTCTGATTCTGACTCTGATTCTGACTCTGATTCTGACTCTGATTCTGACTCTGATTCTGACTCTGATTCTGACTCTGATTCTGACTCTGATTCTGACTCTGATTCTGACTCTGATTCTGACTCTGATTCTGACTCTGATTCTGACTCTGATTCTGACTCTGATTCTGACTCTGATTCTGACTCTGACTGATTCTGACTCTGATTCTGACTCTGACTTTTACTTATCCTAAATAATACTTCATGTTTACTGTTCCCTTAGGGGGCGTTCACACTACTGTTGTATGTCTGTTCTGATAGGATCTTTAAAAAAAAAAAATGGACACCTATCATAACAGACCGTAACTGATGTTAATGTGTCCGTTTTTTAGACTCTCCGCACAGCACAGTGTTATAGGTCACGCCCCTTTACTATGAGTCCACACCCCTTTTTGTACAAGTAATAAAAGTATTTATTACACTTGATGAATGTGGCACACAACATGTTAGAGAGGATATTTGATGAAAATGATACCAGAAATGTGGAGCATTTTACTTGATAAATCTCCACCATTGTATGTGCTGGCTGGCTTGTATGTATATGAAAAACTCAGATGATGTGTGAGTCTGATCTCTGACTCAGTCAGGTATCAGACAACTTTGTGTCAGACAACTTTTTATCAGACTCCTGGAGCTCTCAGCCTGCAGCCTTATACAATGTATCTTCTACTGCTGAGTGTGAGCAGTGAGTTCACTCAGAGGTCAGGTATCCTGGCCAATTACAGTGTAACATTGTATGTGCTTCATACTGACTGCTGACTTGTGACTCAATCACAGATGAAAGTCAGAGAACATCTGAGGTTTTCAACCAGCCCAGAAACTGCACAGTGTGAATGGGACCTGTTTAGATGCCATTCACTATGCTGTGCCAGTAAATTGCCACAAGTTAGCCACTGGCAAATTTGTAGATAGCCCAGGGGGATTTCACTGGGATTTGATATGTTGTCCATTAATGTCCTCTCTCACCAAATCCATGACATGTGGTTTTTTTTTTTAGCGGACAGAATAACGCGGGGTGCAGGCATTAACCGTCCGTTATTTTTTAACATTAATGTCTATGGCTAACTGAAAGTAACAGACGGTCGTCCGTTATACTGTTGGGTTTTTTCTGCGTATGCTCAGAAAGAAGAACAAAAAAATAAGCAAAAACGGAGAGTCTAAAAAACGGACACATTAACTTCAGTTACGGTCTGTTATGATAGGTGTCCATTTTTTTTTTTTACAGACCCTATCAGAACAGACATACAACAGTAGTGTGAACGCCCCCTAAGGGAGCAGTAAACATAAAGTATTATTTAGGATAAGTAAAAGTCAGAAATGTCTGTACCTATTGATGCACTGAAATGATTCTTCTGCCACTATTGTGAGGACTGAGGTCTTAAGAGTCTGAAGCCCCTGTAAAGTACAGTTATATAGGGGGCGGACCTCATCTGTTGGCCAATCAGAAACTACAGATGTCAGAGTCAGAATCAAAGTCAGAGTCAGAGTCAGCATCAAAGTCAGAGTCAGCATCAAAGTCAGAGTCAGCATCAAAGTCAGAGTCAGCATCAAAGTCAGAGTCAGAATCAAAGTCAAAGTCGTTGTCACTGTTGTAAACTGCTATTAATCTGATGTTTGACACTGATATCTGAGGATGTCCTAATATGGACACTGTACAGGCAGGTCTGTTCTAGGTCCTCTAGTGAAGCCGCATCATGGTGGCACTCATAACTGTCTACACAGCGATTGGGAAGGCAATAAACCTCCCTGCCTTCCTTATAGGGGGTCCGGTTGTAGTAACAGCCAGCTACCCGTTTACAGTTACCAAATTTCATGCAGCTGCTTAACCTGGCAAGGACATATATATGTCCTTGCAGAGTTAAGAGAGGACTGCTTGGACATATATAAGCAACTGGCAGTCCGGAAAAGTTTTTTTTTTTTTAAAAAAAAAAAAAAAAAAAAAAAAAGCCACAACAAAATAACTATTACTTTCCAAGGAAAACAAAAACTTACCTTTTTCAACAATTCTTTTTCCTTCTCACACTGCATTTGAGTCTTCTCTTTTTCCAACACAACATGAGCAATTTTTTGCTGCTCAAGATTAGACTCTGTCTGACGCAAGGCGTCTCGCAGAACTTTAATTTCACCATTCTTGACAATAATGTCATCTTCTAGGACCTTCAACTGAAAGTAAAATAAAAATAAATAAATAAGAAGCAGCAAATAAAAAACTGGCTACTTACTTTCCACAGCCCAAGCTAAGTGAATAGAAAACCGATCAAGACAGGCACTGATTAACACCTCATCTTCCCTAAGGCTGGGGACACAGAATTATAGTAGCAGGGGTAGTGGATGAGATTTAAATCCCATCCACACACACTGTTGAAAAAAACTGCAGCGCAAAGTGTCTTGTACTGTGGATTTTGTACATATTTGGCTCCAATTTTCAAACTTTGCAAAGCAGCACAGAAGTCTCAGCTGAAAGAAGGCAAAAACTAGAATATTTTAGCTTGTTTGCTGCACGTGGGACAGCCCACAGTGCACCAAACACGTTTCTCTTTAGCCTGAGGCTAAGGCTAAAGAGGTTCTTCCCGCAGCGAAGGGCTGCTTCTACACTTTCTAAATATGCCTTTATTTAGCATTGCAGCTCCATTTTCATGAACGGTTATCTAGAGCAAAGAATGAAGCCCCAGCAGGAGAAAAAAAAAAAAAAGCAAGCACGTCAGCATCACAAACTTCAACCAGAAACAATTGTCCCAATGCGTTTCCAAGCTATGCAGCTTATCAGGGGACAAAAAAAAAAAATATACAGACATAGCAGTAACCAATGAACATGGTCAGGGCCGTTATTGCTCTCCGTTACTTGTTATTAGGCTGCAGAAACAACATGTATGGCTTTTCTGCTATAGCAACACATATATTAGGGTAGGCTAACAGCAAGAAAGAATCCTGTGATCAATGCACAGTACAAGATTTTACTGCATGACCAAAAAAAAAAAAAAAAAAACA
This sequence comes from Leptodactylus fallax, assembly GCA_947044405.1. Taxonomy (NCBI): domain Eukaryota; kingdom Metazoa; phylum Chordata; class Amphibia; order Anura; family Leptodactylidae; genus Leptodactylus; species Leptodactylus fallax. Next base: position 2,733,974 of record CAMRHE010000215.1, read on the forward strand.
AGTGACTTTTTTCAAAACTGCAGGATGCAGAATTAAAGGGTTATTCCCATGAACATAATCATATCTATATTTGTAGATAACAAAGTTAATCATTTTTGTAAATATAAGTAGTTTTAAAGATTTCCTCTAACTATCTTAGTGGTGACAGTCTGTTGTCTTGATCAGTTGCCAATGGATACAACCACGATTGGAGAAACTTTCTATGGTCTGGGACTTGTCAGGAATCCAGCCATGATTTTCTAATTCTAGCTGGGTTATCAGGCAGGGACACTACATGTATCAGAAAACATCCTGGCCACTATAAGGAAATCATACTGATTTTCTGACATTAGAAAGGCCCGGCATTCATGGTCGTATCAACTGGCAACCGATCAAGACAACAACTTGTGACCACAAGATATTTAGAGAAAATCTTTAAAACTATGCAAAATGTTTAGTTACTTATATTTGCAATAATGTTGAACTTTTAATTATCTACAAATTTAAAAATGCTTATGTTCGTGGGAATACCCCTTTAAGCCTTATTCGCAGTCATATGCTGCCCATAATTTTCACTGACCCATAGACTTAAATGAGGCTTTGAAGTCTGCAAATTGGACCAAAATATGCGAGTCTCCATTCTTTTTCCATGGATCAACGTTTGGACTGTGGAAAAGAACAGAGGTCTGCACACACGCATTAAAATAAATGGGTCCACATGCAGACCGTGATGGTCACAGACCATGAACATCCGCAGATTGTGGACGTGTGAATAAGTTCTTATAGTAGATAGAATTGAACATTTGTATCAAAAGAAAACAAGTAAGGCCAAGAAAAACTATGCGTGTAAAAGCAGATAAATCTCACCTTTTGCTTTAGATCTTCATGTTGAGACTGCAAAACGTCAATTGAAGAGGTTTCATTATCAGTACGAGAGTCTACAACCATAAAATTAGGTTATCGTTATTTACATTTTTTCTCTTCACTCAGTATAAGGACAACTTCATAAAAGGTTCTTGCAGATGGGTTTTGACACATATTCAATGGGAGTTAATAGAAAAAGCAGAGGAAAAAAGAAGCATTGTTCCCCATCTTAAGCTGGAGCTTTTTTAGCTTTTTTTTTTTTATTTTATTATTTTGCCAGTAATAACATTGGTGAGAATAGGGCACTAAATTACAAGATTCTGTCATGAAATGGTATAGAAGCCAGAAAGAAATCAGGAAAGTGTAAAATGCAAAAGATTAATGTTCAAGTGAGAGCAAGCAAAAAATGTGAGCAAAACACAACTGTGAACCTGTGAAAAGCAAAACTCACTAAGGCCAAAGCTACACGGACTTTTTGTACGGCTACTTATTTTAAATACTGAGCTACAGATGTAGTCCAAATGAACGCATGGAGTTACATGCAATCTAGTAGACTGCAACTGTGGCTTAGTCAAGTGTCCTAAACCGTCCTACGTGAGGATACATGGATGTTGTGCTTTGACTATATACGGATAGAGTGATGGCTAATTTTTCCTATATGAATTTGAATGTAGGAATTGCTGTCAATGACTACAAGTGGATGGGGGAAGCAAAACTGTAGTATTTAACTGAAAATACTGAATCACAAAAAGATAAACCCCATTCTTCAACGTCTTCCCGTCTATTCTTGGCTGCTCTCAGAAAGTGTAGCATAGAAGACCATGGTCCATGTGTCAGTCAGTCAATATGTACATAAACATTCTGCAATTGAAATACATACTCAAGGTATCTCTTCCTCGTTTTGGTGGTGCAGGTCTTTGTGGCTGTAGAAAGGCAGATGTCTGTCGACTATTAGATATCACACCTCCTTGGACATGATTTGTACGACTGTTTGTAGTCCTGTAGTCCTGTGTATAAGCCTGAGAGGCAATGATGTCAATCTCCTCCAAATCATCAGCTGTGAAATCTTCCCCGTCACCAAATACATCCTCCATGACTTTGGACTCAGTACTGCTGGTTGATCGATAACGCTTTGATGGAGGATATGTTCCTTGATCATTGCAGGAAGTATACGCACTTTGTTGAACTGCTGAGGAGATGCTGGCATTAACTCTATTTGTGCTGTATACTACGGAGAGGTCCCTTTTCTTTGTTGTAAACAGGGGGTTAATTGACATAATGTGCCAGCCGGTTCTCTGGAAGAACAAACAGAACAGAAAGTTCAGAAACCATAAAAATTAATTTATATAGATATCAAACCCAAATATATCCATGGTACGAGTAAAGTGTAATCATATGGCTCATATAGGTAGAATACAGTACATAGGTTTTCCAAACATTTCATCTAATTGACCTTCCTCGGTAGGTACCAAAGAGAGTAGTGATTCTGTGGAGCCAATGGAAGTAAACTACAGGATTCCACAGAATCACTACTCTCTTTTGGTACCCACTGAGGAAGGTCAACTAGATGAAATGTAGTTGTCCTTACCGCCAATGTCTGAGGCCATGAAAGGTCCTTTTTAATTTCTATATAAATTTCTGATTGCATGAAAAGTGGTGTGTGGCAGATGTTACCATCATTGCTGGAGCTCTGACCACTAGGGATCAGAAGAACAGGGGACTGAAAGTCCCCCATAACTCTCCATATGAATAACGCTAACATGAATATGCTAATGTGCTTGCATGACCAGCACTCCATTCACTGCTATGCAGCATTTGCAGCCATTTGTAGTGGGATTTATAAATGGACCTGTGTGAACTGTGCCGATTATTTGCAGCGTTATTCATGTTGGAGTCGGCATCCCATGTGGCATGCTTTTTTTTTTTTTTTCACTGAACCATGGACTTTCAATGGAAGAGATAGGGCTGTGAAAACAGGGTTATGTTTCCAATCCATCAAAATATAAAGCTCTCAGCTATGAGTTTCGTTGTGTGAATAGAGCTAAATGTCTCAGTTTTCTTTATGTATGTCAATAAGTAAAAAGACACATAAAATCTGACACAAATATGTCCACTGCTAAGAAAATTGTATAAATCCCTTTCAGAACAATGGCACTTCCAATCACAGGGACAGAACTGCACAAGTACATCAGCTTACTAACAGGGGGGTACGCAACGCTTACTGATGGGGGGCATATACTATTTACTACTACACATGAACTTACTGATGGGGGGTGCGCACCGCTTACTGACAGGTGGCATGCACTATTTACTACTACACATGAACTTACTGACGTGGGGTACGCACCGCTTACTGACGGGGGGCATATACTATTTACTACTACACATGAACTTACTGACAGGTGGCATACACTATTTACTACTACACATGGGCTTACTGATGGGTGGCATACACTATTTACTACTACACATGAGCTTACTGACGGGTGGCACGCACCACTTACTGACGGGTGGCATACACCATTTACAACTACACATGAGCTTACTGACAGGTGTAAGCACCACTTACTGACGGGTGGCACGCACCACTTACTGACGGGTGGCATACACCATTTACTACTACACATGAGCTTACTGACAGGTGTACGCACCACTTACTGACGGGTGGCATACACCATTTACTACTACACATGGGCTTACTGATGGGTGGCATACACTATTTACTACTACACATGAGCTTACTGACAGGTGTAAGCACCACTTACTGACGGGTGGCACGCACCACTTACTGACGGGTGGCATACACCATTTACAACTACACATGAGCTTACTGACAGGTGTACGCACCACTTACTGACGGGTGGCATACACCATTTACAACTACACATGAGCTTACTGACAGGTGTACGCACCACTTACCTGACGGGTGGCATACACCATTTACTACTACACATGAGCTTACTGACAGGTGGTATACACTACTTACTCTTACAATATTTCCCCCTACTGCCACTTCGACATACTTTATACTGGTCTAGGGCACTGGTACACATATACTAGCACAACATGGAGAGCAGTAGATGTATTCCTTCCATTGATACCTCACACACAACCTTACAGCTTCCTCTCAGAAGTACAAGCACGTACACAAGTCTCCACAGCGTGACAAAGTGCTGCATATACCAGCGTAACCATAAGACCAGCGCAGCCCTGCAGTTCACCCGCCCCCGGTACCTACCTCAGCTGCCTGGCTCAGGGCTCATGGCCCACCCTTCTCTTCTCCACAACTTCCAGTCATGCTTTGGCGGTCACACACTTCTGGCTGAGCCGGGGAAACACAGGGAGCGACAGCCAATCAGCGCGCAGCTTGAATCCCGCTCCTCAGTCAGAGAAGAAACAGGCTAGATGTGAGGGAGAAGCTGATTGGGTGAGGCTACGTTTACGTCACAGGCTGTGGAATAACGCGCCTCATAGAAATACGTTCAGATGTTTGCGATTATTGGGCAATAATACTGCAAGCCTGTCGCGACGGTTTTCTCTTATGGCCTGTAAACTTGGGTTATTCGGTCCAAATAACTAAACACCTACTTTAGGTCGTGTTTCCACCATGGAGCATAACTAGTCACATTTTGCTTTTATACTAATAATAGTTTATTCTTTTAAGAGTTGCTTCAACTTTTCAATTCTACCTAGTTTGGTGCAAGTGGCTTAGTTTGGGTATAGCTATAGGCCCTATAGTATAGGGAGTGCAGTGGTAACAGTCGCTATCAGATCCTGAGGGGGCCCCTAAGGTCCCTCTGCCTCATAAAATATACCACTATTCTAAATGGCTGAGGTCGGTAGGGGCCCTATTACAGATTTTGCATTAGGGTCCAGGAGCTTCATGTTATGCCTCCGGGTACTATGTAGTATGTTTTCCACTGCAGAAAGTCAACTTCATGTAGCTGGTTGACATCTAAGGCTACATTCACATATGTGGAGTCTACACTAAGCTCGTTGCACATGACCGTGTGCTAGCCACCGGCCGTGATTGAACAGCATGGATGGCATAATGATGTCATCATCTGTGTGCTGCCTGTGCACTGGCCGTGCTTCCATGGCCCCATTAATTCAAAGAATAGAAGCCGCAGAAACACAGTCCTATTCCTGTCCAGTTTTGCGGCCCCGACTGTCAGGCCACAGACGGGACCGTGTAGCTCACGGTCGTGTGTGTGGGCCGACAGAAATTAATGAGTCACGGTGCTATATGGTGAAAACCCAGCTAGCACGCTGAATCACGCCACGGTCGTTGGCAAGGGTTTTTAAAGTGTCCATCAGAAAACCTAAACTAAAAAGTCCCACAAGCCTGACTTTTTCCTCCAGCACTTTTAGGACACCTGATAGACGGATTATACTCAGTGGGGTCCTCGGGAACCATCGCTGTCCATTATTTCACAGCCTGTTTTTCTGACTTTGGAACTGTTGTAGCAGTTTGATGTGCAGACCAAATTCTGCTGAATACCTTCTGTAAAAATCTAATTAATAAAATAAACATAGATCATGGGGCCCAGGAGACAGACATACAGCCTAATGGTATGTATAAATGTCTCATTTTATTGTAACTGCGTCTTTATACCAATCCATGGATCAGATTCCTAGGTTGTACAAAATCACATTATCATGTTAGCTTATTTTAAAGGCAAATACAAACAATTGGTCTTTCGCATAATACTATTGTGTAACCATTAACAGAATGAACTAGAAGAACGTATAGGACAACAAAGTTATGAACCTGGTGTTAGTAACGACCAATCAGCAAAGCAGTATTTGGACATGTGACCTTCTAGTGCCATGTTGGCTCACTCGTTATCTAGTCTGAAGCCAGGACTAAAAAAGTGCCAGGTACTTTTTCACTGTGGAAAACAACAAAAGTGGGTCAATGTGAGCAGTGTGAAAGGGGCTTTTGTGGCAACACTTCTACCACTAGCTGTGTGGTTGTCCATACCTCTCAAATGTCCCGGATTCAGCAGACAGCCTTGTGGATTCCAGTTGCTGTCCCTCTGTTCATGTCACACTATGTATGAACTGTGAGGGTCACAAATCACCTCCTGATAGCAAACAGATAACAGATCCCTCTGTCACGCACCACAACTTTCCAGATTGTTTTTTGACCTGTTGTAAATAACTTCTCTACTTAGATTGCATTTTGTTTTGGTTTTTTTAAGGACTCTAAAATCCTTTGAAGATCATGTGTATAGAGTATAAATAATCTGTGAATTTTCAGTTCTTGTATAACACCATGTCTGAAGAAGAGAGCTAGACTCTTGAAAGCTTACTTATCAAATATACTCAGTTAGCCTCTAAAACAGGGGTCTCAAACTCACGGCCCTCGAGACAATAGTTTGCGGCCCCCACCTCAATATCAAAGTTTAATGTTAGTGCGGCCCGAGTTTGATACGAATGGCACCAGGGGTGCACTGTCTGGGGGTGGCATTTTTTACTATCTAATGTAAACCAGCCCAGGACAGGCCACTTTAAAAAAAACAACGCTGAGTGGGGCCTGTCCTGGGCTGGCTTACGAGACGTCCGCATCACAGCGCAGGCAGCGATATAATGACGTCATCGCGCCTCCTACGCTGAGATATAGACGTCTCGGACAAGAAGAGGAGGCGGCGGCTGCATCAAGGCATCGCAGGTAGGTGAGGATAAGTTTTTTTTTTTTATATAAATAGGCCGTTACCTGCTTGAGTATCCCCGGCAGGTCACGGCCTATTTATTTCCCTACCCCGCATCTGCTCGTAGCCGCCTCCGCTTCCCCTTCTGCTATGGGACGCAGAAAGGGAAGTGGATGCCGCTGTGAGCAGCCCCGGGCATCGGTAAGTGAGGCCGCGGGCCTCAAATACTACTATTATTATACTCCGGGGTCTTTTTAGACCCCGGAGTATAATAATCGGAGACCCAGGGGAGGTGAAGGAACATAAAAACCAATGCTACTCACCTCTTCTGCGATCCGCTGTCACTCCGAGCAGGCTTGGGCGCTCTGGTGACGTCATCAGGTCGCGTCGCCGGTCTCATCACGTGACTTAATTAGACAGGGCCGAAAGCTGCTGGGAGTGCTCTGGTTTCCAGTATAGGTAAGTAACACTGGTTTTTATGTTTGTCACCTCCCCTGGGTCTCCGATCATTATACTCTGGGTTCTGAAAAGAACCCAGAGTATAATAATAGTTCTTGGGTGGGCAACTATGGGGCATAATACCATGTGCAGGGGCCACTATGGAGCCTAATACCAGTGTAGGGGCCACTATGGAGCATAATACCGTGTGCAGGGGCCACAATGGAGCATAATACAAGTGCAGGGGCCACTAGGGAGCATAATACAAGTGCAGGGGCCACTAGGGAGCATAATACAAGTGCAGGGGCCACTATGGAGCATAATACTGTGTGCAGGGGCCAATATGGAGCATATTACCGGTGTGGAAAACCTGATGCGGCCCAGCCTCACCTAGACTCTACCTCCAGCGGCCCCCGTGTAAATTGAGTTTGAGACCCCTGCTCTAAAAGGTATCGCCTGATTTCTTCACTGTCCCTCTGTTCAGGCAGTATGTCCCAGCATGAACTCAAGTTGAGTACACTGGTGAAGCAAGAAATACACTACATGTTTAACCAATCGGCCCCTCTTTCTGTTCCCATCAGTTTTGAAGCAGGTGGGGTGATGTCACTATGTCACACCTGCTACCTCTAAGGCTACGTTGACATCTGCACTGGAGCAGTGTCTGTCGAAAATCAGTAAAGGAAAAAGTTCTGAACGGAGGACTTTATCTTCCTGCGGTTTTAGTTTAAAAAATGATGGACACCCAACAGACCCCATTACAGTCTGTTGGGCTCCATTCATAACCTCTGTTTTTGCGATCCGCCTCTCTAATGGACCCAAACACTGGAGATACAACACTAGTGTAGGCCAAAGGCAGCAGAGACCAGAGTGGACTGCGAGGGAACAGGGGGACCTGAATGTTAGTTTTATTTATTACTTTTTGTTTGTGAATTTTTCTGTGGGGGCACATTGAGGGGGACATTATGTTGTAGGGACAACAATAAACAGGGAATTACATTGTGGTAGCCACTATGAGGGGGGAGGCATTATACTATGTGAGGACCACAAGGAGCATCATACCATTTTGGGGCCACTCAAGGGGCATTGTACTGTGTGGAAGCACAAAGGCACATGAATGGAAATGGGTAGAGTAAAAGGCAGGTATAACAGTGTTATATTTATTACATTCTGTTATGTATGTGTTGTATTAGGAATGTATATATTTGTACCCTACTGTGCCTTAACATGTACTTGTCTAGTGCATTATATATGAGCTGTACCTCATTTGCCATTGATCTGTAAATTAATGGTTAGTGTTGTATTCACTTTGCATTGGATGATGAGGTTCTTTCTCTCCTTAGACAACTTTGGGGAAACTGAGCCTTTGTACAGTGGGCAGGGTTCAGCGATACACTCTGCAGTGTCAGGGTGGGTTCACACTTGCGACAGGAGTCCGTCCGCCGGGAATCCGACTGAAAATCTCAGAAATATGTATAGGGACTGGATAGCAAAAGGTTAGCAATGTATTGCTTAAAAACCCATTCATTTGAATGGGTTTTTAAAGCAATGCACGGATATGCGCTTACACCCTCTGCACCGCGAACCCAGTTTTTTTCGCTGGAAACAAATTCGGAAATGCAGGACTTTGTTTCAGTCGGATTCATGGCAGATGGACTCCGGTGCAAGTGTGAACCCACCCTCACCCTGTGTGGGCTACAGCTCTACACTGGGTCTACACAGTGATGTCACCACTATATACAGTATAAGTTCATCAGCTTGGGTATGGCTTTGTTGCATATTGTAACCTCTGTACGTTTTCCAAAGTGCAGCAGAATCTAGCTGAACTACTAGTGCTGAGAACTAATCTGTTGATGTGCTTCAGTGTGTTTGCCTCCCACGTCTCTCTTCGTGCCTGCTGAACTGTTTTGCCCCACTGAGATATTTGCACCTGTAAGAAGCTACAATACTGATTTATACTGCTCTCAGCTGATGTATATCTGAACTTAGTTGAGTAAACAACTGTGACAAGTGTGTCAAAGTATGTATTCTGGTAGGCCAATTGCCAGACTACACTGAAGGAAGTCAGTTTTGAGCAACTTCAAAGTTTTCAACCACACCCCAACCACACTGTCTGAATATACCCTAAGAGATATTATATCTGTACCAGGGAGGAGTACAATAAATGCTGTAAGTGACACCTGGTAATAAATACTGTACACACCACAAAGAGCACAGTAATTTCTTATCACTACTATTAACTTTTCAGACAACTTAGTCAGTTCATAGGGCATGTGATTCTGAGCCCAAATATAATTCAATTTGATTAAAAGTGTGGCTGCTTTCTGCCTAAAAAAATTCTCTAAAGTTCCTGCCACTCAGTGCCTCCTGTCCAGCTAATTTGCAGTTGACTCTCTGTTGCTAATGTAAGTTTGTCCATAGATACCGTGCAAAAGCAAGATGTCTTCACAGTGAGTGGAGGGGGAGGTTCTGTTCTTTGTTCACCCAGTGAATGAAAGTGGGGTTGATTCTCCTACCAGCACATCTGCAAACTGCTTTCTCTGTGCAAAGGATTGAACATTCTGCAAATCTCACATCTTACAATGTAAGAAAAGTCTTCTATGTATTTGTATCTACTTCTGGCTGCTTGTGTGATTACAGATGGGATATTATTCACAGACAGAAAACAGTTTTTCTGACTGTGCTCATAGATTGTTTTGTTTTTTTTTCCTGTGATTTAGCTGAATGCCTGCATGTATTTACCCTGTATTGTGTAGTGTAACCTCTGCCCCGACGCAGGCGCGATGACATAAGACCTATGACTTAGCCATACTGGGCAAGTAGCATAAACTACTGTGTGGGGGCCCATTGTAGTGCATATAATACTGTGTGAAGGGCCTACTGTGGAGCATATACTACTGTGTGGGGGCCCACTGTGAAGCATATAATACTGTGGGGGAGACCAAAGTGGAGCATATAATACTGTGTGGGGGGCCTACTGTGGAGCTTATACTACTGTGCGGGGGCCCACTGTGAAGCATATACTGTGGGGAGGGGCCAACGTGGAGCATATAATACTGTGTGGGGCCACTGTGGAGCATATAATACTGTGGGGGGCCCACTGTGGAGCATATAATACTGAGTGGGGGCCACTCTTCTGGAGCATATAATACTGTGTGAGGGCCCACTGTGGAGCATATAATACTGTGCGGGGGCCACTGTGGAGCATATAATACTGTGTGGGGGCCACTGTGGAGCATATAATACTGTGTGGGGGCCACTCTGGAGCATATAATACTATGTGGGGGCCACTCTGGAGCATATAATACTGTTTGGGGGCCCACTGTAGAGTATATAATACTGTGTGGGGGCCCACTGTGGAGCATATAATACTGAGTGGGGGCCACTCTGAAGCATATAATACTGAGTGGGGGCCTACTGTGGAGCATATAATACTGTTTGGGGGCCCACTGTAGAGTATATAATACTGTGTGGGGGCCCACTGTGGAGCATATAATACTGAGTGGGGACCACTCTGAAGCATATAATACTGAGTGGGGGCCTACTGTGGAGCATATAATACTGTGTGGGGGCCACTGTGAAGCATATAATACTGAGTGGGGGCCACTCTGGAATATATAATACTGAGTGGGGGCCACTCTTCTGGAGCATATAATACTGTCTGGGGGCCACTTCGGAGCGAATTGTACTGTCTGGGGGCCACTGTGGATCGCATTGTACTGTGTGGGGGCCCTTCACTCTTTATATCACACAGTATCTGTTCTATAGCAGACATGTGATATTATTACAGGCTGTAATAACATTGCATGGTCACTATAGATCCTGGTTAATTTAAGGTTAAATTGCCGTGTTGGCACTTTGCGATAATTTAGTGGGTTTTGGGTTGCAGTTTGGGCACTCGGTCTCTAAAAGGTTCGCCATCACTGCCTTATGCTATCAGACCTTCCCATTCTCCACCTGCTATTCTAATGAGATAATTTGGCAGATAAACCTGTCTCAGTGCAGCAGTGATGTAAACTGAGATTACTATACTGTCCCATTTAGGACTTTTAGCTCTATGTGATATGTAATTTTTAATGTCATAATGCCAGAAAAAAAACAACCAAAAAGTCCAATAAAAATGCTGCTGTTTTACTTGAATATTGAGTTAAAGACAAATAGCTCTTTCTCACAGATGTGTCCCTTTAAGTCTTGTTACCCAGTACACTTGCCTATGAATACTTTATCCTTTATCTATCACTTGTAAAACCTGCCAATACCCCTAGATGGCAGGATAATCCATGAAAAGTCTACATACAAATCTATACATAATACAAGGAGAATTTATTCGCTACATACAATACATTGATGTCCTTCTCTTCCTCATGGCTTCTTCATATCAACTACAGGTTAGAGGTGTTAGTTGCGTAGAAATTGGAGATTTTGTGACACTAAGAAAACCTCCAGATGGGAGACCACGCCAGATGTATAGTCAGGGCATTATAAAAATATATGATAGTTCTTGCCATAATACAAATTCTAACACTCCATTCAGTAGGACTATCAGCTGTGTATCCACCTGACTTCTGAACAACACAACTGATGGTCCCAACCCCATTTATAAGGCAAGAAATCCCACTTATTAAACCTGACAGGGCACAACTGTGAAGTGAAAACCATTTCAGGTGACTACCTCTTGAAGCTCATCAAGAGAATGCCAAGAGTGTGCAAAGCAGTAATCAAAGCAAAAGGTGGCTACTTTGAAGAACCTAGAATATAAGACATATTTTCAGTTGTTTCACACTTTTTTGTTAAGTATATAATTCCACATGTGTTAATTCATAGTTTTGATGCCTTCAGTGTGAATCTACAATTTTTATAGTCATGAAAATACAGAAAACTCTTGGAATGAGAGGGTGTGTCCAAACTTTTGGTCTGTACTGTATATATATATATATATATATATATATATATATATATATATTATGTGTGTGTGTAGGTGTTCCAGTCCCTTTCAAATTATTTTTGTCCATGTCTATATTTATTGTTATGCCTGGTGTGCTTTAGTACTATTACACATTAGGGGCTGCTTACTACCCACTTTTCTAGGGCTATAACTTTCTTATTTTTCCGTTCACAGGGCAATATGAGGATTTATTTTTTGCGGCACAAATTCTGCTTCATCGTGGCACCATTTAATATTTTGTACTGGGAAGTTTAAAAAAAAAAAAACAGGATGGGGTAGAATTGGATTTCCAATGCAGGGGGGCATTTTCTAATGCAGCGTCCATCTTAACCTAAGTGCATATTCTAGCTTCGATGCCGCCCCTGCTACCTCCTGTGTCACCCCCTCTACCTCATAGATTGTAAGCTCTTGCGAGCAGGGCCCTCAGTCCCATTGTGTGAATTGACTATTTCTCTGTACTGTATCTTTTTTGTCTGTACTTGAACCCTACAATTTGTAAAGTCCTGCGGAATATGTTGGCGCTATATAAATAAAATGTAATTTTTATTATTATTGGAAAAAAATGCAATTGTGCGATTTTCTTATGGGTTTTGTTTTTACAGCATTCACCTTGCATTAAAAATGACAGGTTATCTATATTTTCTGTGTCAGAACAATCATGGTGATACCAAATTTATATAGTTTTTTTATTTTAATAATACATTTTAACCTTTTCCCAACATCCTTCAGAAGGCTCCTGGCTGCCATAGCAACTGAACAGCTACCGCAGGAGCCGCTCAGAGGGCACAAAGTAAAAGTAACAGAACCCTTGCATCTGACCATGTCACCTTAGTGACATGATCATTGCTACTGTTGCTGGACCCAGTGGCCGTGGCACCCACTGATCTCCTGGTAAATGTCGGGAAGGGGTTAATGGTTGTGTGTCACCCTACAGCAGTGATCTTTAGTCCATGTCATTTCGGCCAACAGTACAGAAGAACCATACCTATGTCACATGTCTATATTATTATTTTCATCGGATTCTTCTTCACCCCAAGTTCGCTTTCCTTTTTAAACACGGGCAGTCTCATGCACATTAATTCCAGCAGAGAATTATAGGACCCCCTATAACTGGATTGGGCGAATCCCTGCAGTAGAACCCCCACCAATCTGACCCTTGTCTCCTATACTTTGGCTAAGTCTTAATAGTGGCTTATGTTGACATTCCTCTTGCTTAACCCTTTGGATCCACATTTTGTACTTACAGTTCTTTATTATTATTGAGTTCAGCTTTGCTCCTGACCTTACTGCCTGTAGATATTACATTTAAATTTGCTGACTACTTGTTGACTAGCCCCTTATTAGATTTTTTTTTTTTTTTTGCCGAACGGTACCTTTAGAGAGGTAGAGGCCGCAGAGCTGGCTGGTCAAGGCCATAAGGAAGCAAACTCAAAAGTGGCTCTATGCAGTATCCTGATCGCAAAAGCGCACCATGTGGCAGTAGCTCCGAAGTAGAAGTATTGCTTGTTAATTGTCACAGCACTCCGTGCAACAGTAGCACAAAGACTGCTACACAATCTGACAATAGTGAAAGGTGACACAGGCAGTGACATAAGTACCGCCATAGCGGCTGCCAGGGGCCCGGTGGCCCGTTTTTTTTTTTTTTTTTTTTTAAATAGGTCATTACCTGCTGGAGTAGCCCTATTTACTTACCGATCCCTGCTCACGGCCGCCTCTGCTTCCCCTTCTGCCCTCCAAGATGCCCCGTGTGTCCCATATCATGTCGCTGGGGCCCTCGCTGGGGCTTGCGGCAAGAGTATTTGTTGGGCAAACCCCAACACATACTGCTATTATTATACTCTGGGGTCTCTTCAGACCCCCTAGTATATTGATCAGAGGCCCAGGGGAGGTGAACGAACATAAAAACCAGTGCTACTCACCTATCCTGGGCTCCGGTGCGACTCTCCCCTTTCTTTGGGCCTCTGTAGTGACGTCACAGACGTGACATGGGTCAGGCCGGCGTTGTGACGCATAATGACGCCGCTGTTAAAGAGGGCCAAAAACAGCAGGGAGTCATGCTGGAGCCTCTAATCGTGCTGAAAAGGGTTGAAAACAGCAGGGAGTTGTTCTGGGCCTCCAGTCATTATACTCTGGGGTCTGAAAAGATCCCAGAATATAATAATAGTTTCTGGGTGGTTTACTCCAAAAATTTCGGGTTCTGCTGTACTATTTGCAATGAACACTGTTGGAGCCACAATAGGGCATAATACTGTGTGAAGGCGCCACTGTGGGACATTATAATGTGTGGAGGGGCCGCTTTGGGACATTATACTGTGTGCAAGGGCCACTATGGTTCATTATACTTTTTTAGGCCACTTTGGCACATTGTAGTGCGTGTAAATAGGGCGTTATACAGTGTGGGGGCCAAGAAAGGGGGGGATTTTGTCGTGTGGGGGGCAACAAGTCAAAAGTTTGCTATAGGGCCCAGTCTTTGCTAATTATGCCCCTGGAGACAGGAGTGGGCTACATGTAGTGGAGCCTGCACATGCATTATCAGCCGACCTATGGGGTTTCAGTGGTTATAAATCTGCAGAAAACTGCTGCAGAGTGAGGCTTATTTGTATAAAGAGGTTGTTATACTGAGGATGTAAAATTTACTTATCCTACAGATCCCCTTTCTATGAAGTTAAATGTGAAAATGCTTGCTTTAGAAATGCTACCTCTGTAACTAGAAAAAGGCAAGTAATAAATAACAAAGGTGTTAAAAAAACTAGAACTGACACAGCTCACTGCAAGCTAAACTGTTAAAAAGGAAGTGGCTGAGAATACATTTGGTACAGGGAAATGAACCTCCGAAGGCTGGTTATGTAGAAAGAAGCTATTTATTTTTGTGTAATGACATCATGCAGACAAGGTACATGTTGTACTGGGTCAGAAGAGAAAGAAAGCTGAATGGTGAAGGACAGGAAAACAGGTGTGCAGAACAGAAGTAAAATCCTTCCTACAAAATGCAAAGAATTGCTTGAGATTTCAGGACACAATGGCCCAGATTTACAAAAAGTGCAAACACAGACAGGCAGTCTGAAAATGTACCAGATTTATCACAGTGGCTGTGGCTGGATGGTAAATCTGCATGTCTTTATATTGTTTAGTATAAATGTATATCAACTTTTATCTGGCTTACTTTGAGGCAGAATTGTACAACACAATTTTGGCACCTCGTGGCACATGTAAGCCATGCCCCCTTTTTTGCACCCACAAGCAGGACCACTTTAACCATAGGGCAATGGTAATGTCCCTCCATATTAAGTGGGACAGTCCCGTATTTTGGGTGCTGGCTCGCAGTTCCGGGTGACAGGGAGCGGCCTAAGTAGTAAATCTGGGCCAATGTACAAATAAATCTCTATGAAAAAAAAGAATCTCTGCATTAAAATCATAGACTTGCCATTAAACATAAGTTCCTGCATGGATCATTGTTGTCAAGTGGTCAACATTTTTTTTTCTTCTATAGACTAGGCTCACACTTTTTTCAGGCGGTATTACAGGACTATGATATTGATATTTCCTGGACAATGTTATTGATGGCCTATTCTTAGAATAGGGATTGGTGGGGTCCAACACCTGACACTCCCACAGATCAACTGAAGAGGTTAACGCATTCAAATGAGCGCTGCTTCCTCTTCTCATGTTATTTTGACAAAACTTTGACCCATTGGAAACAATAGAATATTTTACCACTTAATTCCATACGGTTCCTATGAAGAAGAATTGGAAAAAAATTAAGGCTCTGTTCACACTAGCATAATGGCTTTCGTTTTTACAGGAGCTATGACACCAATGACAAATTTTTCACAATCAGTTAGGATCCTTTTTTGTTCCTATTAAGGTCTAGTTCTGCCCTAGAAGTTACATGCACGACACCTCTTCATTTTTTTCTCAGCTTGGATGGAGCATCGAGCACACCAAGTGAGACGGGGGTCAAGTGAGACGGGGGTTATAAGTCTGCGAATTAAATATTTTATCAACTCATAAAGGGTCTGTCAGGTGTCTGTCTGACAGACAGCGTGCTACATAATTCTGAACAAAACCGTTGCATGTAATAAATAAAACATCTCATATCCTATGATTTATGACACATTTATCCACAGACAGAGGAATGTTCAGTTTGTATGTTTGCATCAGGTGTGACTAAAGTTCTAGGAGGCCAGACCTGCGAGTAACATTTCATGTTTTATGGTTTCTTATCAGCTGTCCAGGGCTGTATCTGATCCCCATACTATATAGCGCCCAGAGCCAGAAGAAGATCGCTCTGTACACTGTATAGTGACTCGGCAGCATTGCTGCATTTCATCTCCCATGGACGTCAATGGGATCATATACGGATCCATAATTTGGTGCCCATACCCTTCTGTACTCACACTATACATTGCCATTGATTTTATAAGGAGGCACAAAGTTTTTTTTTTTTTTCACAGATTCCACAATAGTCTGTGAGAAATAAAGATCATAACTTGCATCATTTTGTGTTATAGAGGTCTTCAGACAAACATTGCTTGTAAGGGAGAATACAGTGTCAAATGGAGGAACCATACAGCAGCACACTGAGTGTCTAAGGCTTCATAATACTATACTACTTACGCATATTCTCTATTTTAATGTTTCTCCGTGTAAAATTTTGGGCTCTGTAAGAGACAGTGGAAACCCATTGGCACTGTGACACAGAGACAGAGGGATCCACTCCTTCTGTAAACCATTTAGGCGCTGCATTCACTAAATGGCTGGGATCAGAGTTTCCTTGGGTGTCATTAGACACATTGGGACATATTTACTAAAAAAAATGTGCCATAATTCAGGCTCAACTCGTATGTGTTTCACACTTTTTACAGCTTAACAAGAGGGTGTGGCATCAAATCGTTGACATTCTGGTGCAAAGTAAGCCAACCAATAGATGGTAAAAAGTTAGACAAAATCATCTAAATGTGCACTAAATGTGCACTTCCTACTTGGTAAAATCCCACCAGGGGGACCACACTCTCTGATACCGGTCGTGTCTCCCTGCCATCCAGCTGATCAGTTCTTCAAATCTCGCTATTTGATGCACTTTTTCCATCCACAGTTGTAGCGAAGGGGGCGTCTTCTGGAGCCAGAATAAGGAGATCAATGACTTTGCTGCCTCTATGAGGTGTGTTGTCAGGGTGGGATCTCAGAGGTGAGGGTCGGTTTGTTTTTGCCTGGCAAGGAGTACACTGTCAGGGGTAAGAGAGAGTGGTGTCTTAGTTATCTGTGCTATAGCATTTTTGACCTCTTTCCAGAAGTTTTGTATATTCTCGCAGGTCCATCAGATATGGAACATGGTGCCTGGAAGTTTTTGGCATCTCCAGCACAGATTCGAGTCTATAAGGTTGTGTCTGTAAAGCCAGTCTGGTGTCCTGTACCACCTGGTTAGTATTTTGTAGTGTGACTCTTGGAGTCTGACGCAGGTGGAGATGCCATGAGAAAGTCTGAGGATCGCTTAGATGTCTTCCTCCGGGATCTAGATGTTCATTTCTTTCTCCCAAGCTTGCAAAAATGCTGGTCTCGAGGTCTCTGAGTTGGTCGATATCACAATTTTGCACGAGGATATCTTTCTGGGTAATGTCAGGTTTGAGATCAAGTTCTTTTCGAAGTGAGTGAGCGGCCTATCTATAGGGGCTAACTTGTTTATATCCTTTATTGTAGAGCACAGTTGTGCCTGGTGAAGAAAGTTAAAGTGGGATCCAGGGGCTAAGTGCTGTAGGCTCTGTGGGCTGATTGGGGTCTTTTGAGCTATTAGATCTTTGAGCCTCAGGTGTCTCAGTTTGTTCCAAAAGTCTTCTTGAGGTGCTCTCAGAAGGACCTTCGCGTCTTTAGGAGGGTTTTTGGTGGGGTGGAGTAAGGTCTGAGCTAAGTGTGCTGGAAGAATGGGGGAGGGGGGATGGAGAGCGCTTGGCCTTGTGGCGGTGCCACGTCTCGCTTGGGCCGCAGATCAGCGGGTCAAGGTCTTGTCTCTTTCTAAGAGTCGTGTCTGGAAGCCATAGTTGTTGGCGAAGAGTTGGGCCAATATGGGCTTCTGCTAGGGTATTGCTAATAGGACATTTAATTGGTGCTACATATGCCATCCATCTGGAAAGTTGAATAGACTCGTAATATCGATATATGTCCAGGAGGGCGATACCTCCCTCTGCTTTGCTCTTTATCATAAGCTTGTATGCCAAGCGAGGGGTCTTGTGCTTCCAGAGGAAGGCCGTGAATATCTTGTGGAGGGAGTGGAAGAAGGTCTTTGGTAGAGAGATGGGAGCATGTTCTAAGTTTACACTAAGTATTAACAATAATTAGAAAATCCGACCCATTGTATTGCAAGGGTGTGCTAAAGGCAATGCAGAAAAAAAAGAACCAATATACTTCTAAAACAAAGACAAACCCAGCAGGAACGTGGCATAACATACTTATTTTTCTTATTACTGTTTTGTCCAGTGTCACAATTTCTGGGTAATAAACCATGAGGAGACGTCATAAAGATCTACTGATTACTAAGTCTGCCTAAATAAATCCGCCTTCTTGCTATAAAGTTAAACCTTATCTAGGTATCTGAAAAAGCTAAGCAACTTGCACAATGTAAGTGGCATTTTTCTGCATTCTTGTAAAATAGCTTTTTCAAAATTTTTAAATAAAGTGCTAAAATATTTAACCATAGTTGTGCTACACACTGCTGGCAATTGGCCAAATCTCTCAAAATCGTCAGTCAGTTTAACCACTTCCATACCAGATGCTTTACCCCCCTTCCAGACCAGACACATTTTCGGGTTTTTTTGTATGTGCGGTTTGAGGGCTGTAACATTTTTATCATTTGCGTTATTCAACTAATTTCTGCGTCCTTTTTCGGTGACACATAGGGCTTTATTTTTATGGTTTTTTTATTTTATTTTTATAACCGGGAAAATATAAACAAAAGAGGAGGGAAAACGTGTCTGTTTTTCACTTTTCATTTTTTTTATTTAACAACACAAAGTGCTACTAAAAAACTTTTTAAAATTGTTTTTACTCTCCATTATGGTAATTTTTATTTTTTATGGTGTAGTCGGGTGTGGGACTATAACCTGTAATAAGGGCGTTTTATTGGCGTATTATTTTATTTATTTTTTTAATTATTTTATTTACTTTTTTTAAAAAAAAATTTTCATTTTTTTTTTTTTACATTATGTCCCCATAAGGTCATAATAGACCTTTGGGGACATCTGATCACTTTTTTTTTTGTTGGGGAGGCTGATTTCCCCTGTTGCAGGAGGAATACATACTCCTGTGCATAACTATACACTACAGTGTATGGAGTTTCCGGACTGTACCATGTAGCAGCGCCACCTGGCACTTCTGCCCCGCTCCAATTCACTTGAATAGGAGCAGACCTGCTTCCAAACGTATACATAATATATGACTTTGATTTGGGGTTTGGGTGATGGACCCAGACCGATCTAATACTGATGACTTATCCTGTGGATAGGTCATCTGTATCAAAAATGTTCAGATCCTGGACAACCCCTTTAACTAAACTTCTGACCCCAGCCAAAGAAGGGGAAGGCCAGGAGGAGAGGGTTCCTTGCTTGTCTGCAAGATTTCAGCTATTTGTTCCTGTTGTTCCTGCAACTTGCTGAAACACAATAGGGACAATGTTATTGTATTTATTTCGTTTTTTTTTCAGGTGTAGTGTCCCTGTAAGACTGTGGACATTTAATGTTCTCTAGTCAAACTATGAGAATTTACTCATCTACTTCTGACTAATTAATGTCTTCTGGTAGCTTTGAGGATAAATAGTCAGAGAACTAGGCCAGCCATTAACCTTAATTGGGTTTATACTTACTGGTATTTACAGAGTTGGATCTAGAGCTGTTAATTTTCATATGAGCTCTTTGGCAGAAGACCAACTTTAGCCAGACAAAGCTAGCTTAGTAGTATTGCAGTCTACTGATATAATACCAAAGCAAGCCTGTCCTCTGTGTTATGACTCTTCCAAGAATTACATTCTGTATACTGAACATTGTGCAATGCTGTTAAATTGATGGTCTAACCAGTTCTTAGAATCCTGTATGGCTTTAATTATGAAGCAGTTCTGCAATTTGCTGAAACAATAATTAGATAATACACGATTGCACTTACTGTGACTGCTTTCATTCCACATATTAATACATATCAGTTTAATATCCCCCTTCCCAGCTGTAATTCCCTTGTGTTGGTGGTCATGCCTGTAGAACAAATAAAATATATTAGTATGCATGAACAGTCGGGTATGCATATACCGGGCTAGAGCATTTAAGGATACACAATGTTTGCAATGTGGTTTTCAACCTGAATATTTCTGGAAAGCTTCAATTCATCCTTCGTCCCTCTCTGGGATCCATTTCCTCCCTTCCTATGAAAAATATGCATAAGAAAATTACACTCCTCAACACTTAAATTACAACACCAACAAGGAAAAGTCTTAGAATTATGGAAATCACAGGATGGATACTTTAATGATATGCAAATGCTAAAAAAATGGAAACAAAATATTCAAAACATCTCTATTTACTCAAAATCAAGTATGAGCGCCATGGACAGAAATACATATACTTACTCCGTGTCAGACTGGAATGTCTAGGGCCCACCAGTGGAATTGATTCTAGGGGTCCAACCTACTACTACTGGTGTACAAACCATGAAAAAAATGTCATGCCACTTTCCTGGCCCCATCAGATTTATCATCATTTACGCCACGGTATAAAGCCCCCTTTCCTGGCTCCCACACAGTATAATGCCCCCCGCTCATCCACCATACAATGTGAACCACTGCAGTACCTCAACTCACCGCTACACACTGTATGGCAAGCAAGCAGTGTGGCTTCTGGAATTGTTACCAGTAGGTGCGCTGTCCTGTAAAAGCTGATCTGCAGAGATTCTGGCTGTCTGACGCCCACAGATGTAATATTGATGGTCTATCCTAAGAACAGGCCATCAATATTAGAAAAGTGGTTAAAGAGGTTGTCCAGGAATTGGAGCAACCCATGTGGCATACAGCAGTATTACCTCATACCTCTTACCTGTCTGCTCCCCAATTAGGCACTTTCTCTCTGCTCCAGGTGCACTGTTGTGACATCATGTGCACCCAGAGCAGGGAGGAGCCGGAGAGCAGACAGGACTGACACTTACCCCTTATTCCATGCAACAAGTCGGAGAGTGGCATAGCTAGGTCGGGGCTACACTATCCGGTTGTATTTTTAACAACTGGATCGGCAGAACTGGCTGCATCATTTTCCTGCCCATAGGACTCTACTATGTTTTGTACCATTGAGAAATGCTGTTTATGTACAACCTGTACACCTGTATTTATCTATGGTTGTTAAGTATGTATTGTCATTATTAACTATGTGCTGATCTAAAATTAACGGCCTATTTTAAGGATAGACCATCAATTCATTAATAGGTGTTTAACCCCTTTAAGGCTAAGGCCCCATGTTGGGGAAACACAGAGTTTTTGCTGCTGAAACGCAACAGAAAAATAAATGCTGTGTTTTACAGTACTAGCAAAGAGAATGAGATTTCATTTAATCTCACCCACACATTGTTGCAGAAAAAAAAAACTGCAGAAAAGCTGCTTTTTTTAAAAAAAAAAAGCAGGTCTAAATTTTAAAAAGTCTGTACATACAAGGGGTATTGGTCATGGGTCAGGGAATTTTTGGCTTGAGGTTTATTTAGCAGGTTGGTGAGGTCTGTATACCTCACCAACAAAGGGAGTCATGTACTATTTATGATTTAAGTGCCATTGGTTGGGGACATGTCCTATATAAAAGGGCAGGACGTAAGAAAACAATTTGAGCAGTGCACTATTTTTTATTCCCATCGAACATACGCTATGACACAATGCCAGATCTTTCACACATCAGACATTAGTACAGTCATGGCCAAAAGTTTTGAGAATGATACAAATATTAATTTTTACAAAGTCTACTGCTTCAGTTTTTCTAATGGCAATTTGCATATACTCCAGAATGTTATAAAGAGTGATCAGCTTAACAGCAATTACTTGCAAAGTCAATATTTGCCTAGAAAATGAACTTTATCCCCCAAAACACATTTCAACATCATTGCAGCCCTGCCTTAAAAGGACCACCTAACATCGTTTCAGTGATTGCTCCATTAACACAGGTGTGGGTGTTGATGAGGACAGGGCTGGAGATCAATCTGTCATGATTAAGTAAGAATGACACCACTGGACACTTTAAAAGGAGGCTGGTGCTTGCCATCATTGTTTCTCTTCTGTTAACCATGGTTATCTCTAAAGAAACACGTGCAGTCATCATTGCACTGCACAAAAATGTCCTAACTGGGAAGAGTATTGCAGCTAGAAAGATTGCACCTCAGTCAACAATCTATCGCATCATCAAGAACTTCAAGGAGAGAGGTTCCATTGGTGCCAAAAAGGCTCCAGGGCGCCCAAGAAAGACCAGCAAGCGGCAGGACCGTCTCTTAAAAGTGTTTCAGCTGCGGGATCGGGCTACCAGCAGTGCAGAGCTTGCTGAGGAATGGCAGCAGGCAGGTGTGAGTGCATCTGCACGCACTGTGAGGCGGAGACTCTTGGAGCAAGGCCTGGTCTCAAGGAGGGCAGCAAAGAAGCCACTTCTCTCCAGAAAAAACATCAGGGACAGACTGATATTCTGCAAAAGGTACAGGGAGTGGACTGCTGAGGACTGGGGTAAAGTCATTTTCTCTGATGAATCCCCTTTTCGATTGTTTGGAACATCTGGAAAACAGCTTATTCGGAGAAGAAGAGGTGAGCGCTACCACCAGTCTTGTCTCATGCCAACTGTAAAGCATCCTGAAACCATTCATGTGTGGGGTTGCTTCTCAGCCAAGGGAATCGGCTCTCTCACAGTCTTGCCTAAAAACACAGCCATGAATAAAGAATGGTACCAGAATGTCCTCCAAGAGCAACTTCTCCCAACCGTCCAAGAGCAGTTTGGTGCTCACCAATGCCTTTTCCAGCATGATGGAGCACCTTGCCATAAAGCAAAGGTGATGACTAAATGGCTCAGGGAACAAAACATAGAGATTTTGGGTCCATGGTATGGAAACTCCCCAGATCTTAATCCCATTGAGAACTTGTGGTCAATCATCAAGAGACGGGTGGACAAACAAAAACCAACAAATTCAGACAAAATTAAAGCATTGATTCTGCAAGAATGGACTGCTATCAGTCAGGATTTGGTCCAGAAGTTGATTGAGAGCATGCCAGGGAGAATTGCAGAGGTCCTGAAGAAGAAGGGTCAACACTGCAAATATTGACTTGCTGCATTAACTCATTCTAACTGTCAATATAAGCTTCTGTTACTCATAATATGAATGCAATTATATTTCTGTATGTGATAAAAACATCTGACAAACACACATAAAAACCAGAGGGCAGCAGATCATGTGAAAATATAATATTTGTGTCATTCTCAAAACTTTTGGCCATGACTGTAGCATCAATAAACTTATCATGGGGTCCACCAGGGTCCCAAGGTGATGTCTTTCATTTTGACCTAAAGAATAGTGCTGCATTCTGATTTATTCTTCCTGTCAAATCTGACGTAACAGCTGATGGCAGTGTGAGCATAGCCTTATTTTAGTAACATTTATAACTGATAGTTTCCTAACTGGTACTATTCTTGTCACAAAGGGGTACTTGGCTTGAAACGGTTGAGAAACACTGCTCTAGATTGTAGAAACCTGGGGGCTGTGGAGCACTCTACCTGTGATGTGATTGGCCGTTTCAACAAACTCTCGACCACCCAAAACAGAAATTGAAGTGAACATCGGCGTTTTAGAGACAACCTAGGTTTATTTCATAGTGGAGGAGAAACAGGGCTTCTTTGATCATTTTCTCTTGCAGATATGTGTGCACATGTGTGTGTAGCTATTTTTAATCACTAGATAAATGTAAGGAAGTTTGCTTCTTCTTGCTTGCGTGGTTCCTGCACCTGGTTTGTGGCATAGAAAAATGTAAGCAGTTTCTAGTACATAAAGCACAGAGTCCTAACATACATATAGACAAGTCTGAGCAAATGGAAACTCTTTAGTCTCTTTATGTGACAGCAGAGACGTAAACTGAATACCAAATAATCTGTTACAGTGACTCTACAAAGAGTGTAAGCTCTTTAGGTTGGAATCTTTGTTGTGCAGATTGCTACAGTGTTTTATATTTTGATACACACGAGGCATGCGCTGGCTCCTATAAACTATACTGGACTGAATCCATTTATGTAATAGAATATAGTTCATTTCTATACAGAATGTTTCATTATAGTTTTCATATCTTTTGGATGTGCGTTAAAATTGTTTACTAATTCCAGGTCCAGTCAAGTGTACCTGAAAAATCTAGAATATCAGAAAAACAGTCACAGATTAAATACCACAAATATACAAACTGCTATACTGGACCATTAACAATATATGCAAATTCAGCTGTTATGGCTAAAAAGAGAATGAAGACACATCTATTACACTAGGTTCACACTAGCATTTGGGTCTCCGGCGTATGGGTCCACATAGGGACCAGAAAGACTGAGAGCCTGTCCACTTAAAAAGCGGTTACCCGTGGATCCCATAGACTTGCAGGACTTTTCTCGCTGATTTTAAGCAGAGTCTTCTACAGAGAGTATCTCCATGAACCTAGCCTTAATTTGGCTTTTATACCTTTGGCTATATAGTCAAAACATGTAACATTTACCAATTTTGTAATACATATCCAGTACTTTTTTTTTTTTTTTTTTTGCTGCATTCATCTGTTTGTATTCCCACCAGTACCATCACACTAGCTGTTGTTCATGTATGTTCCGAAATTGTGTTCATTGCACAATAAGTATGGAATATGTAAGGTAAGGTCTTCAATGGGTTGTCCTTCTTATTGTCACAATGCATCTAACATGAAACATAAATCTCTGCAATAGTTTTTAAGAATTGTCTTTCCGGGCCGACATTCACCTAAAACTACATTCACATCTGCGTTGAAGTCTTTGTTTGGAGACTCCAACACAGTGTGTAGCGAAAATCAGCGGATAAAAAAGTGCTGCAAATCCAACTTTTTCATCCAGCTGTTTCCATTTCAAAAGAACAGACATGCGATGAAACCCATTATAGCTAATGGGGTCCATTGCGCTCCATATGTGTTCACTGTTGTAGTGCTCCGCCTATCCATTGTTTTGGTTCTCTGACAAACCAAATCAATGGATAAGCCAATGTTAATGTGAACCTAGCATAAGGGCCTTTATTAGAAGGAGACATATCTTTGTGGCCACAAACTGATGAAACAATGCAGAGATAATCATCTTTTTATGGATATGAAAATCAGCCTCAATAGCACCAGGGGCAAGTCAGATTTGCCTAGAGACAACTGTGATAAAGGCAGAAGCTGTGGGAGCACTTGGGGCGGTCAGGTAGATAAATCTGGGATATTGGACCCATCCCTGGTGCACTTGCAGACTGATCTGCATATCCATAAAAAGATTATTGTCTCTGCATCACTGGTTTATGGCCAAAAAAGGCATGTTTCTGCTCTTATTAGAGGGGTTGTGTGAGATTTTTTTCATGGACTGTCCTTAGAATAGATAAATATTTGACAAGTGGCCCCTGCACGGATCAGCTATTTGAGGGTGTATTTTAACCCTGTATTATACAGAGTGTATACATGGGGTGTACATAGACAGAAACAGATGGGGTTGTTAGGCTACATGGACACGACTAAATGTACCGTCTAAGCAGGGCTCCAATATGATAATTATAGAGCAAGTCCTATCCTGCTTTGTGCTATCAGATCAAAACGGGATAGAGCCTCCCATTGAAATCAAAGGGTGATGGAAATCCTTGGCCTGCACACTCGGCCCTGTGCATGACGCCTTACTGATGTCAGTGGTATAAGGTATAAGGTGTACTGAAAGGACTTTTATTAATTCTTTTTGGTTGGTTCTTTATGAATATTATTACAGACATGTAAGTGAGGATCACACCCAGTCATCCAGCAGGTAACTGACAAAGTGTGACAGTTGCTGAGGTCAGCTCTGCTGTAAAAGATGGTGCTGGTGCTGATATACATTTACCTTTGAGGTAGCCAAGACGGTAACAGGAAGAAACAAGCAGACGCTGACGTGTATTAGTGGAATTATATTAGGTAAGTGTGAACTGTGTTTTATTAACATTCATTATATAAAAGCAATTAAGCTAATAATACCAAAGGTTATACATGTAGGAAAAAAAAAACTTAGAACAGACATATTTGTTTCTACTCTGTCTTCAACATTTCCTATGAGTACACACTTTGCATTTTGCCCCTTTTACAAAATACCAAATAATCTTATTATTTTTTTGACTGAGTACTTAATTATTCTTAGTATACAGTATTTATATTCATGTCTTTGAAGGAGATAGCCTGTTCAAAAATAACATTTACTCATCAATTTTCTTAAAGCATACCTCCAGTTATAAACAACTTTCCATAAATGAATAGTACGGGTAAATAAGAAACTTTGTAATATATCTTATTACAAGAAATATGTTTTCTTCTCCACTTCTAAGGCAGTTACTTTCTCCACATTAGTCTGTGAAGAGGGGAGGAGGGATAGAAAAAACACTCATATAATTGCTGCTGTTCCTTTCTTTTTTAACACTGCTAGGTTGTAGAAAAGAGGCTACTAGTACACAGAATGAGGCAATAAATCAATTAACCAGCCAGCAGGAGTATCCCATGCAACCTCTCCCTGCCCCATAGAGTTGTATGTGTGAGGTGAAAAACAGTGAGATGTAATGCAAACAAGCTGTCAGATTGAAGATAAGGAATAGGAGAACAACTTAAAAAGTGGTGAAGGAAACAGATCTCCTTTATAAGATATATTACAGAGTTTCTTATATTCACATGCACTATTAATTTATGAAAAGTTGTATATAACTGGAGGTATGCTTTAAAACTCCATATTTCCGATGATAACAGCATTTATGCCTGTTGTGGAAGGGTATTGTGCTTACCTGTAGCTTGGTGTTTGAATTGCTTGGCTTATATATATACCTTATATATATATAGCTGTCCTGTCCAGTGGCGCCTGGCTCATCCACACTGGCTCCAGTATAGTTTAGCCTACCCCTTACAGTATCCTAGTTCCTAAAAGGATTGTCCAGTTTCAGACAAACATTCAGAGACAAATGTTACCATTTATATAATAAAACATTATACAGTTATCCAATATACCTTCTGATCTCTGCTTACTCTCATTCATTCTTCTTATTTTCAGTGGATAAAAGTCAGTCCATGGTCATGTGATGGACACACAGGTGTACAGCTTGTGCACCCGTGTGCCTATCACATGACCATAGACTGATTTTTATCCACTGGGCATAAACAGAATGAATGACAGCAAGCAGAGATCTAGAAAACCATGAGGAATTGATACAGAAAGTATTTTGGAAAAATATTGTACAACTTTTCATTATAAAAACAATAACATTTGTCACTCAATATTGGTCTGAAAGTGGAAAACCCCAGATACCAACAGGAAGCTTTCTCTACCCTAACTATCTTGTTCATTTAATATCTAATAATTACGTGTTTCTCCTGGCTTTCACCAGATCATCATTGAGCTATATGATTTCTATATCCTATAATGATATCCCTTAGAGAATTTTCTATTGTGTTCTTTAATCACCTGTATCCCTGACATACAGCATGCCAAAGCAGTTAGAGTTTACTTGGCCACAACACCCTGTCATTCCTGTGAATCAGTGTATTTTTTTTATGGGCTGTTATTTTGGCATTGTGACTGCAAATTGCTGAGCTTCTCGACTTCACTGCCACAATGAGAGATTTTTTTTATGGGAAAGTGTTCAGAATTGTTGTCCCTTTCTAGGGATTCAGTTTTACCTTGGCAGACTTGTGCTGTCATTTGTACAACCTTCTGAGGTCACAAGTACAAAATGTATCTCCACCACAGATTATAAATGTTACAAAAATGCCATTAATCTCTGATGATCTTGGTGATGTCTTCACTTTCCTTGAAATGTCTTCAGTAGCTTAGGCCAAAGCCTCAGAATTCCCTTTGAAATGAAACATCAAGGATTTTCGTACCAATAGCAGAAATTAAGTTATTCAGTATAATAGTCTCAAAAGTGCTCCAAATAGGAGGCGGGCAGTTAGGGACAGCGAGGAATGTTGGCACTGAAATGTACAATTTTTTCCACTTGAAGCAATCTGGTCTTCTTTGATATACATCTCACTTAATCAGTCCTGCATCCGCAAGCCATATGTCTGGCATTCCCTAAAAGGATGTGTTGTTAGAAGGCTGTATATGAACTTTGTCTAGAAGGAGGAAACATGGGTTATTTATAAGGGAGTGCTGCACTTTTTATAAGTTACTTGTACAATCAGAGCCTGTGTACCTAACTGTATAATGTGGATGTCAGGTCACTGTGCATTTGCATAGCATGGTTGGTGTCTGTATCGAAACGAGAGCACACAAATCCAGAGCTTAATTCACCATATATGAAACCCTGGTACATATTTAGAAGAGCTCTACACTAATGTGAATCTGTGTTATACAGTGAATATTTGTAGAAATGTTTCTGCAGATAGCAGCTGCAGCGGAGCAGAAGTGAGAGCAAGTATAGTATTTATTAGAGCGTTACAAAATGCTGAGTGCTTAGTGCAAAAGGATAATACACATAATGTCACAATAGAGGGATACTGCACACAGTAATTCCATGGCACACAGATTATATACCTGGTCAAAATAACAAAAAAAAAAATTATATATATAGTAAAATAATGTTACAACACATTAAATTTTGTGGACATTCCAGGAATAATGCAAACAGTGATGTCACAGTACAAAGATAATGTACACAAAGATGTCACAGTACAGAAATAATGTACATAGTGATGTCATAGTTTATAAATAACAACAGGGTGATATCACAGTATGGAAATTATGTACACAGTGATGTGACAGGACAGGAATTATTCACTCTGATGTCACAGTACAGAAATAATGCACACAGTGATATCACAGTACAGTAAAAAGGCGAACAGTGATGTCACAGTACAGGGATAATGTACACAGTGATGTACAGTAACAGTTATGAGACCTAGTCCCCGATACGTGCAGTATCAAACATCTTCTGGCTTTTGGAAATGGATATTCACCTAACTTTAAAAGCATTTTCCCCATATATAATTATGCAATAATTTGATTATCAACTCAGAAATGTAGCTAAGGATCAGGTGGGCATTTTCATGCATACAGGATGTCAGTGGAGGTACAGTACAGACCAAAAGTTTGGACACACCTTCTCATTCCAAGAGTTTTCTGTATTTTCATGACTATAAAAATTGTAGATTCACACTGAAGGAATCAAAACTATGAATTAACACATGTGGAATTATATACTTAACAAAAAAGAGTGAAACAAATGAAAATATGTCTTATATTCTAGGTTCTTCAAAGTAGCCACCTTTTGCTTTGATTACTGCTTTGCACACTCTTGGCATTCTCTTGATGAGCTTCAAGAGGTAGTCACCTGAAATGGTCTTCCAACAGTCTTGAAGGAGTTCCCAGAGATGCTTAGCAATTGTTGGCCCTTTTGCCTTCACTCTGCGGTCCAGCTCACCCCAAACCATCTCGATTGGGTTCAGGTCTGGTGACTGTGGAGGCCAGGTCATCTGGCGTAGCACCCCATTGCTCTCCTTCTTGGTCAAATAGCCCTTACACAGTCTGGAGGTGTGTTTGGGGTCATTGTCCTGTTGAAAAATAAATGATGGTCCAACTAAATGCAAACCGGATGGAATAGCATGCCGCTGCAAGATGCTGTGGTAACCATGCTGGTTCAGTATTCCTTCAATTTTGAATAAATCTCCAACAGTGTCACCAGCAAAGCACCCCCACACCATCACACCTCCTCCTCCATGCTTCACAGTGGGAACCAGGCATGTAGAGTCCATTTGTTCACCTTTTCTGCATTGCACAAAGACACGGTGGTTGGAACCAAAGATCTCAAATTTGGACTCATCAGACCAAAGCACAGATTTCCACAGGTCTAATGTCCATTCCTTGTGTTCTTTAGCCCAAAAAAGTCTTTTCTGCTTGTTGCCTGTCCTTAGCAGTGGTTTCCTAGCAGCTATTTTACCATGAAGGCCTGCTGCACACAGTCTCCTCTTAACAGTTGTTGTAGAGATGTGTCTGCTGCTAGAACTCTGTGTGGCATTGACCTGGTCTCTAATCTGAGCTGCTGTTAACCTGCAATTTCTGAGGCTGGTGACTCGGATGAACTTATCCTCCGCAGCAGAGGTGACTCTTGGTCTTCCTTTCCTGGGGCGGTCCTCATGTTAGCCAGTTTCTTTGTAGCGCTTGATGGTTTTGACCACTGCACTTGGGGACACTTTCAAAGTTTTCCCAATTTTTCAGACTGACTGACCTTCATTTCTTAAAGCAATGATGGCCACTCGTTTTTCTTTACTTAGCTGCTTTTTTCTTGCCATAATACAAATTCTAACACTCCATTCAGTAGGACTATCAGCTATGTATCCACCTGACTTCTGAACAACACAACTGATGGTCCCAACACCATTTATAAGGCAAGAAATCCCACTTATTAAACCTGACAGAGCACACCTGTGAAGTGAAAACCATTTCAGGTGACTACCTCTTGAAGCTCAAAGCAAATGGTGGCTACTTTGAAGAACCTAGAATATAAGACATATTTTCAGTTGTTTCACACTTTTTTGTTAAGTATATAATTCCACATGTGTTAATTGTTAGTTTTGATGCCTTCAGTGTGAATCTTCAATTTTTATAGTCATGAAAACAGAGAAAACTCTTGGAATGAGAAGGTGTGTCCAAACTTTTGGTCTGTACTGTATAGTATATATATATATATATATATATATATATATATATATATATGTATCCCCTGGACAACCTCTTTAAGCTTTACCCTAGGTGAATGCTGACCTGAACAACCTGAATAAAAGTGAGAAACAATCTCCTAAGTAACTGCACGGTCAGTTTATCTAGGATTTTAGAAACCCCTGTCTTCCATTTTTCCTGTAAACACAAAGCACATACATAATATCAGTACCATATGCAACTAACAAGGTAACATAAGCACAAGAGTTACAAAATATAGAAATCACATAATTATTAACAGTAATATTTGCTGGTGTCAAAAATGAAAAAAAGAAATGAAGAAAGTACAGTTAACTAGCTGCAAGAGAATTACAGAATATCTATTGATAAACCATATATTGTTCCTAGGAATACATACTCTCTATACAAGCAGGCCATCACTTTTGATGCCTAGTATATTCCTTCTAATCCTCGGAGAGCAAAACCTCATAACACTTATGTTAATTCATAGCACGGACTACGTCCTCCACATTGGGAGCATCGCTAGCCTTACCCAATCAAGCAGCTGTAAATCATACTGCAACAGAAACATTCAACACCACAGGCTTAACCCGATGTGGGATCATATCTGCTTCCAAACTGCTGTAGTAACCCCTGTCTTCATGAATCTTTTATGATACTATTGTGATCGGGTGATGAGAAATTGCAGCAAGGCGTGCAGTGAATTGAAGGGTCGACCCTTATGAGTCAGTGGCAGAATGTAATCTCTTGGCTGTGTTTTGTCTAGGGTTCCCACGTATAAATTTACATTCCTTGCAAGCCTACAGAGAATTGTTTATATGAATACCTTCTTAACTTTCATTCACTTAAAGGGGTTGTCCAGAATCATTTTCTTTTTATTTTAGGCTGGGAAGGTGAAAAAAACCAAAACCATAATCACCTGTCCTCGGTGTTCCGGTGTCTCTCAGCGTGGTCCGATCCTGCTGATCCCGTTTTTTCCTCGGGCGGAAGTCACTGCTGCACGTGAATGCTGAGGCCAATGAGCAGCCTTAAGAACGGCACGTCACAGCCAGCAAGGGCTTCCGGCAAAAGAAGACAGCGGAGCAGCAGGGCCAGACCACGCAGGGAGGCCCGGAGATAGGTGAGTAGGTTTTGGGGTTTTTTTGTTTGTTTTTTTCCACCTCCCCAACCTAATAGAATTTTTTTTTTTTTTTAATCCTGGACAACCCTTTTAACTCATTTGGCATTCTTTGTTAAGGACATCACACATTATAATAAATGTATATAGTCAGTATATAGTGCTGTATAGAAATGTTACATATATTCCATATGGTGAAGAATTCTAGAGGCTCGCAGCAAAAAAATACTGAATTATCATATCTTTCCATTACTAGTTGCGAAGATAAACAAATTTACCAAGTTATCTTTTTCTGTATAACACTGATTTCAATAGAAAACAGAGAAGCACTGATCCCATGATGCACCACAATGACTAGGTCCACATACAATCACTCTATTATTTCTCCTAAGGTAGTATATAATTTAACGAAAAGATCTGTGCCAAGGATGACATACCCCTATCCACACAATAGGAGAAAAGTGCCTGATCACTAGGGGTCCCACCGCTGATACCCCTAGTCATCACAAAAGATGGTGACCCCTCCCCATTTAATCTGTTGCCACTCCATTCACTGTCTATACATCTCCCAAAGATAGCGGAGTACAGTGCTTAGCTATCTCTAGCTGCCCCGTAGATATTGAATGGAGCAGAAAAGTTCATACACGACTGCTGCTGCAGAGACGAGGTCAGACATATCATCAGTGCAAGCCGTGCAGCTGCACAGGGGCCCTATAGGTCAGGGGACTCTATCACTTTAACAACAACTTTCAATTATCTATTAGCTTGCTTCCTGGCCCTTAAGTATCTGTATTAAGAACAGTGAGTTTACTGTGCCATGCCAGGGTGAACTGGGGATCACCTGGCTCAGGGGCCCATTGCAGGATTCACCTGCTCACCACCTGTGTGCCAATCCAAGCCTGAAGGGGCCCTTAACTTTTCTTGCATAGTGGCCCTCAAGCATAGACACAGGATCCTTGATCTTGTATCCGCTATCCTGTGGATATAGGATAGGTGCTGTTTTTGGAACAATTTCTCTAATGATCGATTTCCCCTAAAATAGAAATAATATAAGATCTGGCAGTAAATAAGACCTTAAGGTGTTCTAAGCTCCTGTTTCACTGCTGCTCATTTCTCCAAGACTTGCAAGTGCAACTAGATTTGGCGCACTACACGTATGAGGGATGAATGAAAAGATAGATAAGTAAATCTACCTTTTAGTTCTATGGTGACAATCTGTGTGTGGAAGTCATAATTACCGTACAGAATTGTCACTTAGTATTCTGTAAATAGATTGCAGAAAATAGGAAATGGCTGAACAGGATTTTTAGCAGTCTGACAGAAGACGACGTCACAAAACTTTGTTATAGGGCTGATTTTCATTTTAAAGTAGGCACTTACAAAATTTGCTAATTTATTTCAGTATTCTTTTGAGTCCTGGCAATGGTGCTTTGGAATATTGTTAACCAGATTGTATAAAGAGCTGTTCACACAGTTCATCCATGGGGTCAGGTAATAGGATTGTTGTTACACAGTTCAATACTCAAATCAAATTAAATCTGAATCTACTGCAAGCAAAGCAAAAGCTTCCCCCCAACTTCACTGTAGCCAAGTGGGGCAGTTTAACCCTTTCAGAACCAGAGGTATTTCACATTTCGGAATGCTGTATTATGAAGGATATTTTCGTATTTTTTAAGATTCGTGCCGATATCATTTAGGGCAAGATGGTTAAAAAAAAAAGGAAAAAATTACATTTTTCTTAAGTTGTTAACGTTCCATTTTAAGTAGTTTTTTAATCAACATTTTGTACGCCAACAATTAAACCTCTAATTCTCCCATGCATAGTGATGTCATACATATGTACATTGTGTATCACATGATGTCACTATAGAACAAAGGAAAAAGACTTTATTTTAGCTTTATTTCTATTTTCCACGATTAAAGGGGTGTTCCAGTACATTTTTTTAACACATAAGGAGGCATACAAGAGCAAATAATATAGTCTCCTGTCTGTTCAGCCAGGGATCCAGCTGAGAGAGTCTCTGTTTGGGTACCCCATGCTCCTGACCTTTGGCCTGCACATGTGTGCGTCAGCCAATCAGTGGCAGAGTGCTGATTGGCTGAAGTGTTCGTCCACAGGCAGAATGTCAACAAAGACCGGGGACCTGAACACAGACTGAGACTGAGTATATAGTGTTTGTTATTTTAGGCCTCCTTATGTGTTATTAAATGTACTGGAACACCCATTTAATGTTAGATGCAATCTCTGACCATGGATGATAATCATACAGAAATGCAGTGAATAGCACAAAAGCAGATAGAGGCAGGTTAAAGAGGCAAAACTGGTAATTACTGTATGTTTGGGGTTATGCACATTCTGTGTGACAACAAAGGAGGACACCCAAACCAAAGACTATTAATTGCAATGAACACTACAGAGCTGCTAGAACCAGTGACTGAAGTGTTTCAGCAGCTTAAGGCCGGTTGCAGACGACCCATGCTGCAACCGGCCTGCCGTGAGTTAAAAGCATGGGCGGCACACGGGGGACACGGGGATGTCCCCGTGTGCCGCCCGTGCATGCGCCGTACTTCCGCGGTTCCTTTCATTAAATAAATAGGAGCCACAGAATCACGGGAGACTGTCGGCCAGCACACGGGACTGTGAAATTCATGGTCGTGTGTACGGGCCTATAGAATGGGTCCGCGAAATACACAGATAAATGCTTCATAAAGACGATATGTATATCTTAGGGATGCTTAGAAAACCTATACTGCAACTGCAATATAAAAGACTGTGTGAATATGGCAATATCAGATGGTCATTAAAACGGACACATTGTAAGTAGAGTGTGACTGTTTGAGGTTGTGGACAGGTGTCTTTTATACTGATAACAATGTCAAACAGGAGCTATTACTACAGGTAATGAGTGGAGGACAGAAGAGCCTCTTAAAGAAGAAGTTACAGGTCTGTGAGAGCCAGAAATCTTGCTTGTTTGTAGGTGACCAAATACTTATTTTCCACCATAATTTGCAAATAAATTCTTTAAAAATCGGACAATGTGATTTTCTGGATTTGTTTTCTCATTTTGTCTCTTAGTTGAGGTCTACCTATGATGACAATTACAGACCTCTCTCATTTTTTTAAGTGGGAGAACTTGCACAATTGGTGACTGACTAAATACTATTTTTCCCCACTGTAAGGCTAGATTCACAGAGGTCTTTTTTTTTCTCCGCCACTTTTAGGTTAAAAAAAGACAGACAACCGACAGACCCCATTATAGTCAATGGGGTCCGCCAGGCTCTGTGCAACCGCTGTTTTAGCAAATCCCATCCACACACAGTGCAAAAATATGTGCAGCGGACACACTGTGATTTCCAAAACCATTGCGGTTTTGGAAATTGCTGCATATCAATTATACCTACGGAAACACCAGCTGTTTCTGTTAAAAGCAATGTGGGAAAAACCGCGATGCGTTGCCGCTGCGGTTTTCCCCCACAGTGCTTTTTTGCTGTGGCCCGCTATGTGGGGCCTTAGCCTAAAAGTGCACCAGATTTTCAAAGAGCATTAGCCACTTTGTTAAAAAAAAAAGAAGTCTAACTTTGCATTGTCTAAAAGTTACACAGTTTTAATTTATATGCCCCATTGTGTTTTAATTAATGACTGCATTATTTTTAATTGTAGAAATGAGAAGCACATTTTACTATGCATTTCAGCTGAATAGTACATTTTATTTTTAACTCTGCAAGGTACACTAGGTTTTCAGTTGAATGCCCATTGGCTTACAACTGAAATGCATAATAAAGTGTTACCTAGTAGATTAGGTTGGATGAAGACACTGGTCCATCAAGTCCAATCTATAACCCTACAGATATTGTCAAGACTGTCCCATATAGGGCTCACAATCTATATTCCGTACAAAAGGCAGACAAAAAAACAAAAGAAAACATGAGGCAGATACCAATTGCCCCTTACTGACTCCAAATCTGGCAATCAGTATAAAGCCCTGGATCAACTTGTTTTTACCAAAATCTAAAACCCATAACCTGTAATATTTTTTTGTTCAAGAAAGGCACCAGGCCCTTCTTGAACTTGCACAATGAATCCACCATCACCACATCCTTTGGCAGAGTTCCATTGCCTCACTGCTCTTACAGTAAAGAATCCCCATCTATGATGCTAGTGAAATTTTCTCTCCTCTAGATGTAGAGGATGTCCCCTATGAGTAAAAAAAAATCATTAGAAAGGTCCCTTTATGTATTTCTAAACTGTTATTAGGTTTCCCCATAGATGTCTTTTTTCTAAACTGAATAACCCCAAGTTTGTTCATATGTCTCTGTACACCAATCCAGCCATCCCCTTAACAATCTTGGTCACCCTCCATGCCTCTTTTGATGCATCTCATAAGTTTATTTGCCTTGGCAGCAGCTGCCTGGTACTGGTCGATAAAGGTAAGCTTATTGTCCACCAAAATCCCACTGATACTCTTACCCAGTAGTTTACAATTAAGTACATAATCATATATTTTATTTTTTCAACCAAAATGCTTAACCTTACATTTGTGTATATTAAACTTAATTTGCCAAGTCTTGGCCCATGCTTCCAGCTTCCCTAGATCCCCCTGTAATATTCTACTATCCTCCTTAGCTCTGATTACTTTACAGAGTTTAGGATCATCTGCAAATATGGTCACCCTGCTCTGTAAACCCTCTACCTGGGCATTAATAAAGATATTAAACAGGCGAGAACCCAATACTGACCCCTGTGGCACCCCACTGGTGACCGTGACCCAGTTTGAGTATTTATCATTAACAAGCACCCTCTGTTTCCTATCAATGAGCCAGTTGTGACCCCAAATGCATATGTTTTCCACTAGTCCCAATGTGCCAGGCATTACTACAATTAAAAAAGCATGGCGTTCTTAGTTAATAACTAATGTGTGGGTGGCCATATATGAGTTTCATCCTCTATATGATATAGGATGAAGATGACCAGGGCTCCTCTCCTCTCATCTGCTTGTTCCCACCATGTCTACTGTCCGTTGTTATTCAGTTACAGCCCACAAGTACAGACAGTAATGAGTGTGTATATGTAACAAGTTGATTTAACCCTTTAGTTATCTTTGTGTTTCTAATCCATGGAGATTGGAGAGCCCACAGGAGCTCCCATGTTTAATAATGCTGCTCCACTTGCCCATGCCCAGGGCTTGGCTACTGCTGAGCATAATGATTCTTAAATCTATAGGAATCTTAGCTGGGAGCCTCACCATGGGAAAGATCACAATGTTTAGGGTTAAACCAGCTGAAAAATACCTGCACAAAACTGCAGCCATTAACAGTGAACAACCATTAAACTATTTTTCACGATATAATGGAAATCAGTGGAGGCCGATTCAGCCTCATGGTTTTCACCCATATCCTGGCCGTATCATGGCCATATATGACAGCATCCGAAGGAAGCACTCTAACGAAAAGCTAACACGTTAGTAATGCAGAAAGTGTAAATAGCATGGTTCGATTCCAGTCCAACCTTATACCATGTGACCCCAATACTGACTATTTTGCCATTCTACAAGGCAAGGCGGGTGGGCATCTGGGGAAGTTGAGGGTTCGGGTGAGTAAAGAGAAGGGAGGCCTATGCTGAACTCTGGCATGATAGCCCATGAGCTTTACAACTGCCAGGAAGTACATCGCTTGACGATCTTCACCCACAGACATTGAATGGAGTGGTAGCCTTCTTTCTCATCATCAGTGGGGGACCTTGCCATGGGACCCCCCCCAGTGATCACTTATCACCTATCCTGTGGATGGTAAAAGGTTGTTATTGTGGGACAACCCCTAATGCCATGATCCAGAAGTCTGGGCCTTGTGAGAAGGTGACAGGACAAGTGCTGGAGTCACGGTATGTCAGCCCCTGGTTTTTGTCATATGGCTGGTCCAGGGCGGGTTTTGAGAAAGCCCCAGCCCAGGTGCGGGTTTTGAGGCTCATTACTGGCCCATATAGGCCTGCAGAGCCTGCACTTGAACGCAGATCCTGGGGAGTGAGAGCAGGCATCTGGATCTGTCCTGATCTCCTAAAACTCTGATACTGTGCCAAACTGTTTGCAAGAGGCCTTACCTAGAGTTAGAAGTTTACAACATAAGTTTGGAACATTTGTGTTGCACCGTGGCGCATTTAATCCATGCTCCATTTTCTGAAAATCCACACCCACATCTAGAAAGTTGCAAAATTTTAGTCCAAACTAGATGGACACATTTATGCCAGTTTCTTGGCATAGCCAAAATCTGGGCCTATGCAGCTGTAGTTGCATCACATTCCCGACTGCCAGTGTCTCACTTCTGTATAAGAACTATTAATTGTGTGTACATATCACCGAAAGCTGTGCGGTTTTGTAGTTACCGCTTTGAGTCTCCATAAGAAAAGCGCATTACAAATGTTTGTTACTACACAATTTACCTGTATGCTAATGGTCATTAAATTGGAAACTTCTCTTTTTTTGGCCTAGTAGAAATGTGCTGCTCATAACTGAAAGTAGAAACTGCATGCAGTCTTCAGTAAAGAAGCAATGTGTAAACACAGTTTAAAGAACAGACACCTGATTGACCTCATTATTGCCAATGGAGTCCTTTAAGATCTGTTGCTGTCTGTCATTTGATGGACCATTTTTCAGTTCTTCTGGTCTTAGCGTAAGCCCAGCTATGCTTATGTAACAATCTTGCTATTTCTAGGTGCACCTAATCATTTTGACCATTGTATAAGCAATGCTACGTCTATTGTCAGTACTTGAACCCTAAAAGTTGTACAGTGCTGCAGAATATGTTGGCGCTATATAAATAAAATGTATTATTATTATTTGGATTTCTTCACAATTCATATGGGTGAACACTTTCCATACAGACCAAGCTCACATTCATATGCCCTAGTTTCAACAGTGTACCTGGTTCTATGTGTTGGCCAGATTTCCCAATCTGAGCAGTATGCTGAGAGAGGTACTCCTAACATTATAGTTATCTATGCTACTAAGAGTCCCTGCCTCCCAGAGACATACTGTCCTGTACTATAATGCTAGGAGTCCTTCTCCTGGCACACTGTTCAGGCCAGTAAATCCAACCAAAACACAGGCCGGGTATCACAGCTAAAACTTGGTCAAGTGAATGCAGGATGAGGGTATGTTTACACTACCGTTATTAATGTCCGTTGCTCTCATCCTATCTTGCTTGTTAGCTGAAGCATTGGTGCATGCCATGAATGCACAATACATCACCTAAAGAGTGTACCTTGTAATGGATGACTGCTTCACTCATTTACAATGTCCAAGCATCAAAAAAAAAAAAAAAAAAAAACCTCCCAACTTTTCTAGGAAGCAAAGAGGGACTATTATGACAGCGCACCACAGCAAATTTTTACAATGAAGACATGCTAATTCACACCTAGACTTCAAACATGAGTATTTCAGCCCCCTCCAACATGCAGTCCCATGTAAACAGCTGCATCCTCTCCCTTCGACACCTAATAGAATGTAAACAACGTCACCTTCTCTCTTCAGCCCAACATGCAGTCCCATATGAGCAACGGCTAACACGGCTTTCAATGGCTAACACGGTACAACATTATACTACCATATGAGCAACGTCATCCTTTCCCTTAAGCCCCCTCCAACACGCAGTCCCATGTAAACATCATTACTCTTCCTTTGGCCCCCTCCAACATGCAGAGCCCCATGTAAACACCATTACCCTCTCCCTTCACCCCCTCCAACATGCAGTCCCATGT
The DNA here is from genome assembly GCA_947044405.1 of Leptodactylus fallax. NCBI lineage: Eukaryota > Metazoa > Chordata > Amphibia > Anura > Leptodactylidae > Leptodactylus > Leptodactylus fallax. The sequence goes on from CAMRHE010000215.1 coordinate 2,773,629, forward strand.
AACAGCGGGACAAGCTCACAGCCGTCCTGAACGGCGAGACAGCGGTAGAAAACCGGGACTGTCCTCCGTATGCTGGAGAGCTGGGGGAGCTATCCCTGTGAATGAGCCCTAGTATAGGTCCTATTGGCAGAAGTTACAAAGGAAGTTAGTGCCCTGTTTCACCCTACTTTTCACCTGTTGCTAAGCAGACTCCCCTCCCCATCCACCCACCCACTCCCACTTGTTGCTAGGCAGATTCCTCGCCCGTGACGTGTCAGAACGTTTCGTTTGTTTATTTATACATTGTAACAAACCTGTGCGGACGTGCTGATTCGATTCCATTGTGACGTCAGTGAGGAGGGGCGTCTCCGTGACTCCTCCTCCCTCTTGTTTACCCTTGGCTGTGCGGTGAAGAATGCTATGTTCTTCCTCTGCTTGTCTAGTCGTCCCGACAGGTTTACCAAAGCTAGGACGGGAGAGAAAGCTGCCTAAACGTCTCCTGCAATAAGGCAAGAATCCTAAATGGGGGAAGGGGAATGAGACAAACCTTTTAATCACTTTGTAACCCGACCACCTCCACACATCATCAACATTATAGCACCGCCTACTACCCTTCCTGGAAAACAGGAGATCCAGCTGTGACCAGACTAGGGTCAGTTGTGCTCTTCACCCCTCTCTTTATTACCCTAAACAGAACACTGGGGGACATTTGGGGGTAAGGATTTAGTGACTCTGGACCCTTTCATATAAAACAAAATCTTGATATTGAATCTTCATTTTTTTCACCCAGATCCCATGATCAGTTCTCTCAAGATTCCTAGGATAGAATAAACTTATTGTATGGTCTTCATAGGATCCTTGCGTTAGTCGACCAAGAACGTAAAAAAGGGCACAATGAAGACTGAAATCTCGACAGCTGCTGCTTTCATCACCAAGCTGCTCAAACAAAGCGGGCTTATTGAGGAGAATCAATTACAACAGTTCTGCCAGTCCCTGCAAGAGTCCATGAAAGGTAAGCGAGCAGTTAGTGCACAACATATGGTGTATTTTATCTTTCTATGTATGTACTAGTCGATGTATAGTGAAAACTCCCAGTAGATCCTTTGTGTATATTTAGGGCACTTTTCTTGACTTGATGTAGACTTGTTTATTGTGTTTTTATGTTTCAATGAGTCTTAAAACTTCGGTCCTCTTGTTATTCTGGATTAGTAGTTTATTGAATGCCCCTGTATTATATTTATTGTGTGTTTTATTTTATATAGTATGTTATTATTATCGTTTATGTATTATGTTATTGACCTAATTTCTACACAGAGCCTTCATTGTCTCTTTGTCGTCTAACTTCTGTCGTATTTGAGTTAGGCATTTGATCTATATTGATAGATAGCTGTAGATGGGTATGGATTGATGAATCACACAAAACATTACAGTTTATAGGAACCAAAACAATTGATCAGAACTGCCCTGGGCCTACTACACTATATGTAGCCCTTGGCATTATGCCAAGGGGTTAATTTGATGCTAATCTTAATGATGTGGCTGGAAACTGCAATACATTTTAGAATTAGACCAAGGATTGAATACTTATATTGTATTGAATAGTTGCTAATGTTGTTTTTTTTTCCTTTCTCCCACCCCCTTTCAACTCCAACCCCCTCACATCTCTCCTCCTCCACCTCCCCACTCCCACTTCTCCTCTTTGTCTCCGACAGATCATTATAAACATCACTGGTTTCCTCAGATTCCGTGCAAAGGATCGGGGTATCGCTGCTTAAGAATCAACCATAAAATGGACCCCTTGATAGGTCGTGCAGCTGGACATATTGGCCTCAGCCACCACAGACTGTTCCATCTTCTTCCCAGTGAGCTTACGCTTTGGGTCGACCCATTTGAAGTTTCCTATCGTATTGGAGAAGACGGATCTATCTGTGTATTGTATGACGGATCGCCACCAGTGGCCAAGCCTTTAGAAACCCACTCTAGCTGCAAAGATGCACTTCGGATGGGACGACACAGCCCCTCTAAAAATTACAGCATGATGACAGTTTCTAGTTAAATATATAGTTAAAAAGAACACTTAAATTGTACAATTATGTCTGTTTCCCCTTCTGACTCTCCTTGTCTTCATGAGGATCTATGGCATTGAATTGTCTGATCCTCATCACATAGACCCTAAATAGTAGCACTGCCAGGCCTCTCCTGTCTTTGATTCAGGGTGCTTCCATATGTGTAGTTTTGCTGCAGTTTTTGAAGCCAAAATTTGGAGCTGTTTACAAAAAAAAAAAAAAAGCCAAGTAAAATCTTTTCTGTATAATTCCTCTCTCTAAGGCTCTGTTCACATGAACAGGCCTGATTTTTCAGCCATGTTTTTCATAGACCCTTTGCCTTTAATAGTCGAATCAGGTCTGTGAAAATGAACCCAAGAGTCTGATCCGGGATCTGGAATCACGGACAGCAGGCAGTCATGTGAGTAGAGCCTTAAGCTGACTACACACAGTTTGTCGGCGGAACCAGGAGACCATTTATTATGTATGGAGACTTCCTAACTCTCCCCTGATGCCAGATTTCAGGGAGAGAAGGGAGTTTAACATGCCTGATCTTTTTGTTCTTGGGGAGATAAGACACTAGCAGAACTGCTGCTGCATACTTTCCTCTCCCCACAGAGAACACATGCACTCTCGGTCGACTGATCGTGTACGGGGGTATTGGGAGAGAGAGCTGTTGCCCAACAGGGATCTCATAAGTACTCTTATGTTCAGCCCTACGGTCTACATCTTGCTTAGGCATCAAAACTGCACATGTGAAAGCACCCTCAAATGCGAGGACATGGATGTAATTTGGTGTAAAAGGCTCTTATTAGTTTCTTTTTTTCCTTCCCCATGTGGAATTGTACATTGTAAATGAATTATTGAGTCAAGAGAGAATTTATATTTTGGAAATACCCTTGACTCTTTTTAATAAAAAAGCAAATATGTTTTATTTCTGTTTCTTTCATTGTTCCCAGGACGTGACAAATTATGGCATTAGCCAATATCTCTCTAATCCGCATGGTATGCTATGTCTTCAGAGGGTACGTAACTGCAGACCCCAGCATGAAGTGTCCTGATGCTGCGGTGCCCAGAAAAAAAAAAAAATTCATTCAGTTTTTTCACCTTGCAGAATTCTTAGGAATCTTCTTACCTGTCTTACCAGTAGTTTTCTGCCCAGACAACAGGAGTACTTCTTTATATTAATGGGCTTCCAGACTATGACCACTGTGTCCAGGTATAACGCCCTGAGACTCATCCCTCTGAGATCTCTGTATTGGGACCCACGTTATTTGGTCTTGCTATATATTACTATAATCATTATTATCACAATATATTATTATTACAATAATTACCACTTTGGATTAAGCTGCCTTTACTCATGAGACAGAAATCACTAAATGGGCCATTTTGGACAACCATTGTGTAAAAAGTTAATGCAAATATCTTTTGTCCACCGCAAATTTGAATGGCCAGGTAGGAAAATGTCAGCTGTGGTTGGCTAAAACTACATGTATATGGTGTGATCTTCCAAATTTGGACATTTATTTGCCACTTTGCACAAGCCACAGATCATTGGCACTAACATTCCCATGGATGACTGATTGGTCTCATTGCAGTGAGCTGAACTTCTATCTGTATGGCTGGATTTACATATTAGTTTGACTAATCCATCACAGATTTACATCTTTTTGTCCACAATAAAATAGTTGATAACCTCATTAACATACAAGCTGAAGCTCAACGTGTTTGATGTCTATTTTCCTATTTTCCTCATTGGCAGAAGCCAAGAGATGTTTTGCTGTTCACTGTAGACATGTGATTGTCAATAGATAACTCAGATCTGCTAACAGAAGTATTGTACCTATAACCAGCCTAAGGGTAAGGCCACACGTAACAAAAATGCTGTCGAATGTGACATTCAACAGTGTTTTCTGCAGCAACTGCCATCCATAATAGAGAGGTTTTTGCCTGCAGATTTAGAAATATAGAGAAATCTCTAGTCCTCCTGTAGTTTTCAAGCTTTGTATTGCAAAGGTAGATTGAAATATGCAGGTAAAACCCGCAGCAATAATTGACACGTCCAGTACACGTTTCTTCGTGCTACATTTTTTCCTGGAACCTATGGATGGGGTTTGTTTCAATCCTATCCACTATGCTGCAGCTACAAATTTCCGGCAAATTTACATTGACTAAGCTGCATTGGATGTAGCCTTCTGTGTCCCTGACCTAAAGGGGTTTTCCTAGTAGCAACAACTTATCCCCATCCACAGAATACAGGATAAGTGTCTATTCGCTGGGACTCTAACCGTTAGGACCCCCCAAGTGATCGAGAGAACATGGTCCCCTGTGTGAATAAAGGGGTAGTATTCATGTGTGACCAATGCTCTGTTCACATCTATGAAACTGGCAGAGCACTGTGCTTGGCTCGCTATCAGTCACTCCATTTACCCAGGTGAATCTGAGACACCCCCCCCCACCATTCTTGAGATTATGGAGGTCCCAGCAGTCAGATCCCTAGTGGTCAAACACTTATCCCAAGTCCTCAGGATAGAGGATAAGTTTTGTTACTGAGAAATCTCTATTTAAGTTTCTCTGAAGCCACACACTTCAAAGGAGCGTCCGCCAGTTTACGAGTGTGCCCGGCTTTAGAAATTATTTTAATAATTCACATCCTTTGTGTCGATTCTATTATACAGCATATATACCATGAAATATATACCCTAATGGTGTCTGCTATATGACAGTCACCTCTCCCCTACACAGATATCAATTTTTTTAATGTGCACAGAACCAAAGCTGGTCATACAATCTAAAGTGTACAGAGCGCCTTCTGACGTCTAAGGAAAGATGAATCCATTGTTCTGTTGGATGACAAGCATTGACAAAGGTGTCAGGGACATGCTCCATATTAACATACAAATAGGGAAGTTAAAGGGGTTGTCCAGAAATTGGACCAACCTGTGTGGAGGCCAGAGGAGGTGTAAAATAAGACAAAAAAAGCATGCTCATCTATCCCTAGCACTCCGTGTGCCCCACATGACAGCTAAGACCAATCAGGAACCGCTGACATAAAAGTGACGTCACCGATTCCTCTCTAGTGAATACTGAGGCCACTGATTAGTCTCAGCGGTCACATGGATCACAAGACCTCTTGCCATCCAGGCCCCAGCCCATGACCAAACGGACACTGGTGATGGACAGCAGAGCGCCAAAGTCAGGGGAGTATGCTTTTTTTTTCCTATATTACATTTCCCTGGCCTCCACATGGGTTGGCCCAATTCCTGAATAATCCCTTTAAGACCAGGACACCATGTGGTGGAAACGCCGCTGCAAAAACCACCGCATTTTACAGTCACTGCAAATTGGGTGGGATGCAGAAAAATATGTGCAGCTGAAGTGCTGCGATTTCCAAAACCGTTGCAGTTTTAGATATCGCAGCATGTCAATTATACCTACGGAAACGCTGGTGGTTTTCCCATAGGTATAATAGAAGCAGAGGTTTCCTCTGCGGACTTTCTGTGAAAAGTGTTGCGGAAAAAAACACAATGCGTTGTCTCTATGGTTTTTCTTGCAGCACTATTTTGTTGTTGCCTGATACATGGGGCCTTAGCTTAAGAGAGAATTGTTTGCTATCATAGCTATGGCCAGTTAATGCTCTTTCTATGGCTGCAAAAATGTATCCTTCTAAACAATACATCATGACGCTGAACTGCCTTGGTATTTATAAAGATTTGTTTATAACCTTAGTATAAGCTGCACTTCAATAAAATTAATAGTCACTAATCTTTCAACAACCCCTGTGTCTGACCAGTCATGCACTGACTACAACATGCCATTGCTGCAACAGGACTATGGAACGTGATCAATGCGGGAGACTATTGATCCAGACTTCAATCAGATAGTAAAATATATCACTTTTTCTGCATTTGTTTTCTGATTTTAGAATTTTTTTATTCTATTTTCTGTTCATGATTACGGGTTTGCCATCTTGTCTGTCTGCCATCCTTTGCTCTGTTGACAGCATTTAATATTATACTTCACAGCATAGTCATAGCCATAGGCAACAATAATCTGGAGCCAACTCACTGAGGTCTATAGAAGGGTTTCCCAGACATGCTTTGTGCAGGGTGGGGGTATAGACAAGCCGTGACATCACCTATTGTCAATAGTGTTATCTATAGGCTCATTATCTTCTGTTGTTATCCTGTCTGTCTTGTCTGTGATGTAAATGAGATGACTGCTGCTAAGAAAACCCTACACAATTAGAAAGTGTCAGGCTATCATTAGGTGTAATGACTAGAATGTGGACATGGACATGAGGTAGAACAATATTGATAACAACATGAAAAACTTCTCAAATATTCTTGAAAAATATGTTTAAAGATTTTTCGTCAAGTGTAAAATACTAAATGACATTATCTGATTGTCGCTGAGCTCCTGATCAATTTGGAATTTTTTTTTTTATATCGGCTGTATATTTTTTTTATATACAGTTATATGTAAATTAACTGTTTTTATCTATTGGGGCAGTAACCTTTTGTTTTTTTAAGAGAAAATTAAAGGTTACTATTCACTTGGAGAACAAGAGCTCATTTACATATAACCTACCAGGGGCCATATCATTTGAAAGGGTAGATGGATTAAAAAAAAACACAACATTTATGATGGGCAAAGCAGCAACCAAATGACATGTTATTTAGCATTTTGTACTTGGTCCTGTTTAGCTTTGTTTAAAATAATAGGTTATTTTCTGATGACACTTTCCCTTTAAGGCATGCTTTAATAATTGGGGAAGGAGTAAATATACAGTGGGTACGAAAAGTATTCAGACCCCTTTAAATTTTTCACTCTTTGTTTCATTGCAGCCATTTGCTAAAAGCAAAAAAGTTCATTTCATTTCTCATTAATGTACACTCAGCACCCCATCTTGACAGAAAAAATACAGAAATGTAGATATTTTTGCAAATTTATGAAAAAAGAAAAACTGAAATATCACATGGTCATAAGTATTCAGGCCCTTTGCTGTGAGACTCATATTTAACTCACATGCTGTCCATTTCCTTCTGATCCTCCTTGAGATGGTTCTACTCCTTCATTGGAGTCCAGCTGTGTTTAATTAAACTGATTGGACTTGATTAGGAAAGGCACACCTGTCTATATAAGACCTCACAACTCACAGTGTATGTCAGAGCAAATGAGAATCATGAGGTCAAAGGAACTGCCCAAGGAGCTCAGAGACAGAATTGTGGCAAGGCACAGATCTGGCCAAGGTTACAAAAGAATTTCTGCAGCACTTAAGGTTCCTAAGAGCACAGTGGCCTCCATAATCCTTAAATGGAAGAAGTTTGGGACGACCAGAACTCTTCCTAGACCTGGCCGTCCAGCCAAACTGAGCAATCGTGGGAGAAGAGCCTTGGTGAGAGAGGTAAAGAAGAACCCAAAGATCACTGTGGCTGAGCTCCAGAGATGCAGTAGGGAGATGGGAGAAAGTTCCATAAAGTCAACTATCACTACAGCCCTCCACCAGTCGGGGCTTTATGGCAGAGTGGCCCGAAGGAAGCCTCTCCTCAGTGCAAGACATATGAAAGCCCGCATAGAGTTTGCCGAAAAACACATGAAGGACTCCCAGACTATGAGAAATAAGATTCTCTGGTCTGATAAGACAAAGATTGAACTTTTTGGCATTAATTCTAAGCAGTATGTGTGGAGAAAACCAGGCACTGCTCATCACCTGCCCAATACAATCCCTACAGTGAAACATGGTGGTGGCAGCATCATGCTATGGGGGACAGGACGACTGGTTGCAATTGAAGGAAAGATGAATGCAGCCAAGTACAGAGATATCCTGAAAGAAAACCTCTTCCAGAGTGCTCTGGACCTCAGACTGGGCCGAAGGTTCACCTTCCAACAAGACAATGACCCTAAGCACACAGCTAAAATAACAAAGGAGCGGCTTCGGAACAACTCTGTGACCATTCTTGACTGGCCCAGCCAGAGCCCTGACCTCAACCCAATTGAGCATCTCTGGAGAGACCTGAAAATGGCTGTCCACCAACTACATCTACATTTATTTATTTTTTCTGTCAAGATGGGGTGCTGAGTGTGCATTAAAGAGAAATAAAATGAACTTTTTTGCTTTTACCAAATGGCTGCAATGAAACAAAGAGTGAAAAATTTAAAGGGGTCTGAATACTTTCCGTACCCACTGTAGCATTTCTTTTCTTTTTATTGTCCCCTAAACCTGTTGAGTGATGACTCTAATGCAAGACAAACATCCTTCAGACACTGGAGGAATTTAATAAGACTAGAATTTCTTATGCCAGTTTTTATAAATTATTTTGCTGCTGCAGGATGTGTCAGAGCCTCTTAATAATTCTGGTATATCTTGGGAGGTCATGTGCGCCTTAGGGTAGGTTCACACTTGCTCCGACACTCCGTTCACCGTGAATCCTACCTAAATGTCGGAAAACTGGATAGGGAAAGGTCTGCGCCGCAAAGCCGTTTTTTTTCATTGGAAACAAAGTTGGACATGCAGAACTTTGTGTCCCACGAAAAAAAACTGGCTTCACGGCGCAGAGGGTGTAAGCACACACCTGCGCATTGCTTTAAAAACCCATAGAAGGGAATGGGTTTTTAAGCAAAGCGTCGCAAACCTTTCCCTATCTAGTCCCTATCCAGCTTTCCGACATTTAGGTCGGATTCGCGGTGGACAGAGTGCCGGCACAAGTGTGAACCCACCCTTAATTGAAAATCTACACCAACCAGGGACTGGTGTAAGATTTCAGGTAAAACACCAGTTTTCTGCTCCGTTTACCAAAGTAGCGAGCAGGACAGAAAGAGGACAAAGTGGAGAAAAAAACCATGTGACAGAAATGCACCAGTTTTCTGCAGCAAAACTTTGATAAATTACTCTTTGTACCTAATATAGTTAACTGTACCTGGATGATTGTGTGAGTTAACAGCATTTATGGCATTGATTGAGTTAACCTGGAGATATCTTCCTTAGGCTAAAGTCTATACTGTGTAACCACACGTCGCAGTCATATCATGCTTTTTGCAACAATTTTAACCAAAATCATAGCACTATCTCTGCATTATGATGAAAACTTGTATCAAATCAGGGCAAAAACAGCAATAAGACCGCAGGGTGTTTATTAATAACAATTTTTTTTTCACACTTTGACCAAATATGGATTAGCCCTTTTCTAGACATTTTTGAAAAAATTTCCAAGCAGTTAGCTCTGTAGCTAAATAACCTGACTAAGGCAGCAAGAAGGCATATTGGCATCCCCTCTGGCACATTCCCTACCAGCATCTCCCTAGCTATGACTATGCTCTTCAAAGAATATTATCCAAGATGATTGACTGATCGGTCGACTGTAGGTGACATCCAGCCCCAGTGCCACGCCAATGTAGTGTGTCAGAAAATATGGAAAATGAAGATCTCTTTAAAATCATAGAGTGATTTGTATGCTTGGAGAAAATAATGTATGGAACAGGAATGCCTGATCTTATGTTAGGGAACCCCTCCTATACTGCAACAATAGGCTTTCTTTACTATCACCTATCTGTTTATAATGGTTTATTTGGTTGAATGACCTAGGACTAATAATATGGTACAAAGGTGACTGTACATAGGCCACCGGTTGACAACTTTAGAATTTACATCTTGTTTGATGAAAAGGTTATGATGACTATACAAGAACTGCATAACCACTACCATAAGTAGATGATACTGCACAAAGATTTTGCAGTAAGAAACATCATTTTGTGCACCTTGATCCTTCTTTATCTTCTGCAAAATGGGACAAATTGTGGACACAAACAAGAGACCAGTAAAGATCCCTTTGGCCTACATCACTATGCAGAGCTAGATTCACATCTGGCAAAGTACTGTAAGGAGAAGCCTATAGGCGACCTTTGGGCAAGGCAAGTGGTAGACGGAAAATTAAAGGGATGCTCCAGTTCTTGGTATAAGGAGGATTAAAATAACAAATGACCTGTCCATTCAGTCAGGGATCCAGCGGAAAGTCTCTGTTTATGTCCTAGTCTTTTTTTACCTTCTGCTTGTGCACGAGCACGTCAGCTGAGTGGCTGATGCATCCCTATACGCCAAAGGTGAGGAAGACCGGGGATCTGAACGGAGACTCTCTGCTGGATCCCTGGCTGAACACATAGGAAGTATATAGTATTTGTTATATAGTGACTTAGTTCAGTCACTACACAGCCAACAGTGCTATTTGCTCCATTCTTTCTGCTTCATGAGAACAGCTGATCAGTGGGGATGTCAGAGTGTCAGACCCCCACCATATTTATAATCTGTCCTTAGCATACAGCATCAATATTTTTAACCCAGAAAACCCTTTTAACATATGAAAACACATGTGAGCACTGTGAAGTAAGAAGGTACAAGGGTAGTAAAGGATTCTTCAATAGAAGTGTAATCTATCTATCTATCTATCTATCTATCTATCTATCTATCTATGATAGTAGATACAGAAGAGAGATGACACAATGGGGGACGCCTCAACTCAGTCTGTGAGTAGGCTGAGAGGATGGCTGCTGTGTACCAGAGAAATGAAGGATCATAGTTCAGAAATGTATAAAGTAAAATAAGGAGATATTTAATTTTTGCTTTATGTTTAACCCCTTAGTGACCAGCCTATTAGGGGTTTTATTGACCAAGCATTTTTTTTTTGTGTAAGAGCCTTACAATTTACACTACTTTACCAATTACATAGCTATACGAGGCCTTGATTTCTATGGGATGGGTTGTAATTTTTATGGTACATTCAATATACTGTGTAGTTATTCTTTTTTTGAGGGGACTGGAAGAGACACAGCAATTCTGCCATGTTCTAAGAGGTGTTACATTTTTATTTTCTCATCAAAAGAGCTGTATAACAACTTGAAGTTTTCATTAATACCATTGTGGGGTACTTACAACTTTTTGATAATCTTTTGTTCCTTTTATGGGAGACAAAATACACAATAAACAGCAATTCTGGCTTTTTCACAGATTTTTTGCCATTCACTCTGCAGGATAAATAATGTAATAATTTTATAATTTGGGTCATTTTGGACAACCTGATACTGATTATGTTTCTTTTGCTTAAAAAAAATTACATAGTATATGTTTTTTTTTGTGGTGTTCCACTGTATAACAAAGAGCAGTCTGCTGTTTTTCCTATACAGTTGAAAAGTTATGCTGATACACATCGCCTTGACAGAAGCCAAAATGACTTCTTTAGCCTCACTGGGTGAATGGGGTCCTTCTGTATGGCTACTGTATGTCAAACAGGTTAAAGGAAAGCAATGTATTTAATGTATTAGTGGGGATAATTTCCTGAACAAACACCTTTATGTTGCAAAGTAGCTTTCCCTTTTAGTAGATCAACAACTGTGTGTGGACAATGGCCTCATACATATGCACCAAGGATAATAAGATAATGATCTGTTTACAGGATCCACAGGAGATGGCTCTGAGGTTCTCCTACTGACCCAAGGGATTATGTAAGGACAATACTGACTTGTTGAAGTGTCTGTTTTTCTATTGTTTTCACAAAATACCACCAGGGTAGCTTAAATATTAAATAGTATTAAGTGCAGCTCAAGTGAAAGGTGAGAAAACACAATCATCCAAGTATAATATCCTTTCTGATTGGTCAAATCACAAGATCTGGTTTAGCTGATCATTGAGGTTGGATTAAAGGGAATTCTCTTTAGTTTTATTGCATACTCCCTGGATACACTATAAATCCCTGATACTACTTTAAGGCCGGGGCCCCATGTGGTGTAAACGTGGTGTTTTACAGTCACTGCAAAGTGGATGGGATTCTACCAAATCCCATTCACACATTGCAGAAAAATACTTGCAGTGGAAATGCTGCGATTTTCAAAACTGCTGCTGTTTTGGAAATCGTAACATGTCAATTATACCTACGGAAACACCGGTGGTTTTCTTATAGGTATAATGGAAGCAGAAAGCCCGCAGAGGAAACTTCTGCAAACTTTCTGTGAAAAGCGCTATGGGAAAACGGCAATGCATTTCTGCCGCGGTTTTTCCTGCTGCGCTTTTTTGCTGTTACGTGGGGCCTTAGCCTAATAAAGGGGTTGTCCAACTTAACCAGATTGCTATTTGAATGCAGCAAAGTGTTAGGCCGGGGCTCCACATGGTGTAAATGCCGCGGTTTGCCTGCGGCGGAAATGCTGCGGAAAAAAAATGCGGTGTTTTACAGTCACAGAAAAATGGATGGGATTCTAGCATATCCCATCCCCACTTTGTGGGAAAATACGTGCAACGGACACGCTGCGATTTCCAAAAACGTTTTAGAAATCACAGCCTGTCAATTATAGCTACAGAAACGCTGGTGGTTTCCCTATAGGTAATTGAAGCAGAAACTCTGCAGAGGAAACTTTCTGTGAAAAGAGAATCGTGTTGAAATCGTGTGAAAAGAAGAATCGTGTTGTCCTGCAGCGCTTTTCTGCTGCGGGACGCCACATGGGGCCTTAGCCTTAAAGTCAATTAAAAAAAAAACTTCATTCACCCTTCTGTTTTCACACAATTTCCCCAGTAATCGCTGCTACAGCTCCAATGTTTTTATTGACGTGATCTTAGAGAACGGGTCACCACTGTATCAATCACAGCCCTAGGCAGTGACCTCTAAGCACATGGCACTTCACTGCTGAGACAGTCACATGCCATTTGGGTAGGAGTTGCTGCTGAGGCCTGTGATTGGTGCTGCGGGACCTACCCTTAAACAGTGTGCGATAGGAAAACAGACACACCTGTGCGGGAACAGAAAGGTAAGATAAGCCATTTTTTATTACTTAAATACATTGCTGCATTGAAGCAGTAATGGGCAGGTTTACTATTACTGTCTTAAAGTTAAGCAGTGCAAAGTCAGGCTAGACAGTCTTAAACTATGCCAGATTTATCATAGTGTCTGATGTTGGATGATAAATCTGTTATATTATTATAGTGTCTAGTCTAACCTTACACCTCCTATTAGTTGGCTTAGTTTATGCCAGAAAAATGTGACATAATTGTGTTGTTGTGTTGTTGGACAAACTCCTTAACTCTCACCTATTGAGATGTAACATGTCTGTGACCCCCCAATCCATCATTCACACCTGTCTCTTTCCCTATTAAATGTTCATCTCTTTCTATAACTCAAGTTGCGACCACCTGTCCATTCACTCCTTCAGGAAAATTGTTCTATGTCAGTCAGGGAATGGGGTTTCAGGACCCCTTGTAAATTCAGGATTGTGTATGCCACCTTGCAGATATGGTATATTCTGTGGATAATCCACTAATATATTTGATAGGTATACACCTTTATGTTGCTGTTGGGAGAGAAGCTCCTACCCGACTGGAGTGGTTCACTCGCTCAATTTTGAAGGAACGGTGATTCTGTCCATAGACTGAAACAGCCCACAGAAGAAGGACCATTGCACACATGACTAGACAAGGCGATGATAGTGAATGGGAGGTATAAGATCAACAGCCATCCACCTTATCAGAGCTGACCCTGAAAGACCTCATGAAGACAATCTGCCGGTACAGTAAGTCCATTAATGGCCATACAATGAAAGTGGGCACCCTCACTGAGGAAACTACATTATGAGGAACAACCTTAGAAAGCTTTCTGAACACATACTGGCTTTGAAGATAGAATGGGCGAGGTGGAGGATGTGATACCACCACTGCACCACTGCAAACCCACACTTGAGCTTTACATGCTGTGCTGACAAAACAAAATGATCTTGAAAATTGTCTAAGGTGTAATACTGTGTTACTATCGGGGGTTCCATAGAAAATAGAGGGCAATACACCAAAAGAATCCTGGCTTCTCAGTACCTTTAGTAAAAACTCTCCCACCCTGTTGTTTGTGGTAGAAAGGGCCCAACGGTTCCTACTAGGCCATTGCCTTCAGGAGCACCTCCTAGAGCAGTAGTGGTTAGGACCTTACATTACAAATGGCTCTTACTATAGATGGTCAGAAAATCTCTCTATTTCAAGATTACTTCACAGAGGTGCAAAAGTGATCCGCGCGATTTATGGATATCAACTATATGCCCTGAATATCCCATACTCTATGATGTATCCTGTTCATTTGAGGGTGGGTTGCCTTGGGTTTGATCCTCTTCTTCAATCTTCCCAAAGAAGCCTTGCGATGGTTGGATACCAACTAAAGACAGCTTCAAGATAATAGAAAGCAGGAGGATTAGCACACAGAATTTTGTAAAAAAAATGCTTGGTTGATATATTTTCTGTTCCCATGTCTTGTGAATATGAGCTCATGGTGCTAGAACACTGCATAAACTGTACTTGGAATGGCTGCTACATGTACAGACTATGCATGGCGGGACAATGACTGTGTTTCCTCATATGGAAGTGTTTGGAGTTATCCATTTTGGATATTCCTAGTTCTAGCACACTTGTATGTAGTCTAGTGCAGCTATAAAATATTCAGATTTTTCTGGATAAGACCCCTCTAGACCCACTACTTTTGTTAGGAGACATTAAATATTTGATTGATCTGACCCTGGATATGTTTCTTCATGTGTCAGATAGCATATGAGCAGGATTTATGTCTTTTAGCAGGATTTTTGGCAAACTGGATCTTATTGACCTGTGTCGATTTAGGAATATAACTTTAAATCAATATTCTTGTTATTCTCAGTCTCATAAATCCCGCATAGACTTGGATTTGGGTACTTCAAATATGGTAGTGACCATTGGCAGGATGTTCTAGAGAATAGTCCATGGGTGTGGGCTAGTGATGACCATTGATTGTCCAATTTATATCTCCTGGTTTATTTGTTACATTGTATCATGTATTATGATGTACTTGCACTATGTTCATGTCCTAGGCCGGCTCCAAGTTTGTGTGGGCCCTTGGGTGACAAAGCCTCATTGGGCCCCTTTGCAGCAGAACTCTCATGGCAGCAATGTTTTCCTCTAAAAGTCTCCAAAGCACAAAACACCCGATATTGGGTATTTTTTCCCATAGTGAAATGCAGGAATGCTATAGGTCTTCTGTAACTTTTGACCTTTGCATTGCAAAGATCGTAAATCGTGAGTGACATTTGAAGCTATAACTGACATGCCCCCACAAGTATAATGCCCCCATACAGTATAATGGCCCTCTTATGCCCCCATACAGTAATTGCCCCTTTATGTCCATACATTACAGTGACCACCGTTTGCCCTCATACAGTACAATGCCTCTATATATTGGTCCCTTATACCCCCATACAGTAACCCCTTATTCTCTCATATATTGGCCCCTTATAGCCCCATACAGTACAATGCCACCTAATGCCCCCATATAATGGCCTGTTATATCCCCATACAGTAACCCCTTATTCTCTCATATATTGGCCCCTTATATCCCTATACAGTACAATGCCACCTAATGCCCCCATATAATGGCCTGTTATATCCCCATACAGTACAATGCCCCCAAATAATGGTCCTTTATGCTCCCATACAGTACATTACCCCTTTATTTCCTCATATAATGGTCTCTTATGCCCTTATATAATAGAGTGCATCTTTATTCCCCCACACTTTCATGTCCCTCTCCAGTTTCCCCCACAGTGTACACTGTCACCTTCCAGTTGCTCCCACAGTATATATTGTCCCCCTCCAGTTGCCTCAGTTTCTTGTCCCCCTCATTATTTTTGCCACCCTCCAACTGCCCCCAGGTTCTTGTCCCCCTCCAGTTGACCCCACCGTAGATATTGTCCCCCTCCAGTTGACCCCACCGTAGATATTGTCCACCTCCAGTTGCCTCCAGTTTCTTGTCCCCCTCAGTATATATTGTCCCCCTCTAGTTGCCTCCCTGCTCCCCAATGAGGCATTATACTGTGTGAAGGGGCCACTGTGGGACATTATACTGTGTGCAGGGGCCACTGTGGGACATTATACTGTGTGGAGGGGCCGCTGTGGAACATAATACTGTGTGCAAGCGCCACTGTGGGACCTAATATTGTGTGGAGGGGCCGCTGTGGGACATAATACTGTGTGCAGGGGCCACTGTCGGACCTAATATTGTGTGGAGGGGCCACTGTGGGACATAATACTGTGTGGAGGGTCTTCTGTGGGACTCAATACTGTGTGCAGGAGCCACTGTGGGACATAATACTGTGTGGAGGGGCTACTATGGGACACTATACTATGTGGAGGGGCCGCTATAGGACATTATAAAGTGAGGAGGGGCCACTATGGGATATTATACTGTCTGGAGGCCACTTTGGGACATTATAGTGTGTGTAAATGGGGCGTTATACTGTGTGGAGGCCAGGAAAGGAGACGCTATGCCGTGGCGGGGGGGGGGGCAAGTCAAAAGTTTGGACAACTGTATGATTCGAACTTTGGGAACAGTTTGGGGAAGGCGTAAAATGGCCTAGTTGGTCTGTCATGCTTTTGCTCCACTCTCATGGTGCAGTCAGCTTCAGACCATAGTGATTTCCAAACAATCCAGCATTGGGACTTTTTTGGCCAAGTAGTGGTTACACAAATCCTCTGGTCTTTCAGATTGAAGCCTTACTATTATTTTCTTTTGTGTTTCAGATGTGCCATCTAGTGGTGAAAATAAATATTGACATCCAATACAAAGTATACTAAGTATTCTGCTACATGTTTTTTTTTTATTGAAAAACATATTTTCATGTTTCTTTTTTCATTGTAACATAAACTCATGTCGCCACTAGCTTTACAAGGATTATTTTTCTTGAATAGATTTTTAGATTGTAAGCTTTTTTTGGGCAGGAAGATTTTGCCTTATGTCTCATTGTTTATTTGCTGTTTGTTCTATCTCTAGTTGTAACATGTCACAATATAATATAATATGTTATAATGTGTTATATAACTAAATATTGTTACCTTTCTACTATTAGTAGAACGATACATAGTAGAAATACTGCCTGGGCCTATGAGAGGAGTGATGGAGGCATAGGAAAACAGATCCAAAACCCAGTTAGTTGGGTGGTGCAGAGTGCCGCTCGGTAATATTATTGCTCAGAGGGCTGGAGACTTCCAGTTCTAGAACTTCGAGCTCTGAGGGATTGAATGGGACAAAATAAGTGTGTTGGCACTTGTATTAAAGACCCCTACATACCAATGTAATTTGTATATGGGACAATTCCCTTTAAAAATCATGTGTCACCTCTCCAGACATGTCTGTTTTAGTATTAAATGTATTCTGTATGAAATAACAATTCTGAAGCATCTTTTCTTTGAACCCTTTGCTGTGCCATTACTTTATTTCCCCACACAGTCTGGCATTGTCAGTATCCATTGGGCAGTGTGTCTCTCCCAATAAGTAACAACCAGTCAGCAATTTATTTATAAATTACCATTAGGAATAATGTATACAAATGAGCTACCCTTCAAAAGAAAGAGTCTGATACTACGTGTTTCAGATTTCTTGCCACGCATCCTTACAAAGCCAGGTATGGCTTGGCTGGCAGAGGTGCCATAACTTGGTGGGGGTTACTGCTTCTTGTTGAAGAGATGACACTGGTGTATAGAGATTTATTTTTAGTCAATGCTCCATGGGATACAATTGCAAATTAGCTCTCATCCAAAGGAAAGACAACTAATTCATTCCAGCCAAATGAGTGTTTTTTTTCCTTTAAGAGAGTTAAAGGGGTTGTGAAGTTTAAGCAAATAAATGTTATTGATTGTATATTAAAAAGTTCTACAATTTTCCGATAAACTTTCTGAATCAATAATTTTCTAGATCTCTGCTTGCTGTCATATTTTGTTTACTTGCAGTGGATAAAAATCAGTCCATGGTCATGTGATTTACGGTCGATGGTCATGTGATATACACACATGGCCATGGAGCAGACCACCCAAATTTGCACAGAAAAATGGTGTTTTGCAGGGGAGGTCCACTCAAATAATAAAGTATACTGAATGCAGGTTAAAGAGTCTAATGGTGTTGGCAAGCACGTACAGTCCCTCCAAACCCCCAAATAATGATGAAAGAGACAAAACTACTGATGTATTTTATGCCTCAGCCTATTACACAGAACCAGGTATAGCTTGATCAGATTACACAAAACCAGGTGTCACATCAGCATATCGCAGAACAAGGCCTAGACCTGGACTAATAAAACAGCCATGGTACAATACACTAATCACACCAATCCACACACATAACCATTGGGGGCCCCAACTCTTTCATACTTTCCTGGTGACCTGCACATCTCCTTTTCAATTAAACTTCCTTTAAATTTTAAATTGTGGTCTAGAACATGGTTCCCCCTCCCAACCCTAGTCCCCAGCAGGGTATCCCTTGAAATAGTGGTCCAGAGCATGGTTTACCTCTCATTCTTAATCCCCAGGAATTAGAGGGAAATCATGGTATCCCTTTAAACTTTGGTCCACAGCATGGTTCCCTCTCATTCCTAGTACCCAGCATGGCACCCCTTTAAATTGTGGTCCACAGCATAGTTCCCCCTCTCATTTCTACTTCCCAGCATGGTATCCCTTTAAGTTGTGGTCCAGAGCATGGCTCCCCATCCTGGAACCCATCATGGCTACTCCTCTTATTTCTGGTTCCTAGCAAGGCTCCTCTCTCAACCCTAGGACCCAGCATCTTATCCCTTTAAATCATGGTCAACAGCATTGCTCCCTTCCCATTTCAAGTGCCCAGCATGGTATCCCTTTAAACTGTGGTCATTAGCATGGTTCTCCCTCCTGGATCCCATCATGGTTCTTCCTCTCATTCCTAGACCCCAACATAGTTCCCCTTTCCTTTTTTCCCTTTCTCTGCTTACCTTGATGATGCTGACATTTCATAGGCTAAAATCTGAACTTTAAAGGTCACCTTAGAACACCCCAAGAATGTCCATTTTGGTGTGTGGAAAGCATAAAATCTGTCCCTTTTGTAGCCCAGTTCCTGAAACTTGTTAAGTTTGGGAGTGTTGGCATGTATGATCCGCATCTCAGTGTCATATTGCATTCTCCATTGTTCAGCAATTACACATTGACTATGACTAGAGATAGGCGAACCTCTTTGTCACAATCCAGATTATTCAACCCAAATATTCCAAATTGTTTGTTTTTTAATGATACTGAACAAATGGCAATTTCTCTTCGGACGAGCAAAAGAGGTAACAGAAGGTGAGTATGAATGTTTGGTTTTTATTTTTTACACCTCCCCTGGGCCTCCGCCTTTTATATTCTGGATCTCCAGAGGCCTCAGAGTATAATAATGTCACTTTTCACTTTGACATAACTTTGGCTGTGTTTGGCGTAGAGAGCTAGAAATTGTATAGATAGATAGATTCCTATGAGCCCTAAGAGTATTCTACACTGTGTTTTATAGATAGGTTCCTAGGAGCCCTGAGAGTATTCTACACTATGTTTTATAGTTAGGTTCCTAGGAGCCCTGAGAGTATTCTACACTATGTTTTATAGATAGGTTCCTAGGAGCCCTGAGAGTATTCTACACTATGTTTTATAGATAGGTTCCTAGGAGCCCTGAGAGTATTCTACACTATGTTTTATAGTTAGGTTCCTAGGAGCCCTGAGAGTATTCTACACTATGTTTTATAGTTAGGTTCCTAGGAGCCCTGAGAGTATTCTACACTATGTTTTATAGTTAGGTTCCTAGGAGCCCTGAGAGTATTCTACACTATGTTTTATAGTTAGGTTCCTAGGAGCCCTGAGAGTATTCTACACTATGTTTTATAGTTAGGTTCCTAGGAGTCCTGAGAGTATTCTACACTATGTTTTATAGTTAGGTTCCTAGGAGCCCTGAGAGTATTATACACTATGTTTTATAGATAGGTTCCTAGGAGCCCTGAGAGTATTCTACACTATGTTTATAGATAGGTTCCTAGGAGCCCTGAGAGTATTCTACACTGTGTTTTATAGATAGGTTCCTAGGAGCCCTGAGAGTATTCTACACTATGTTTTATAGTTAGGTTCCTAGGAGCCCTGAGAGTATTCTACACTATGTTTTATAGATAGGTTCCTAGGAGCCCTGAGAGTATTCTACACTATGTTTTATAGTTAGGATCCTAGGAGACCTGAGAGTATTCTACACTATGTTTTATAGATAGGTTCCTAGGAGTCCTGAGAGTATTCTACACTATGTTTTATAGTTAGGTTCCTAGGAGTCCTGAGAGTATTCTACACTATGTTTTATAGTTAGGTTCCTAGGAGTCCTGAGAGTATTCTACACTATGTTTTAAGCCAATTTAAGGTGTTGTTTGTACCGAACTTGGTCGACCCAAAAGAAATCTTGGTCCCAAACCACCCAAACCCGAAAGAAAGCTTGAGAGATTTGCCCATCTCCTAACTATGACATGGACTCTCTGCTCCAGTGTGATACTGGTGACTTTTTTCCTCTGCTGTTCCTTACAAGTCTCTTGCTCTTGTTTGCTTCAGTCCAGTGATACACCACATAGCTGCGACCACATTGGTTTCTCAGTTTATGTAAGTCCAATGTGTGTTCTTTTTAAAGGTGTTCCCACTGAAAAATTTGCTCAAAAAGTGGTCTTTGCTTGGGTAAGGGGGTGGTCTGCTTGTAGAGGGGTAGCTTCCATAGAGTATAATGGGAAAAAAATTGGTCGCTGAAAAAAATTGGTCTTTAAAGGGGGGGGGGGGGGTCTTCTCAAAGGAATGGTCTTCTGGAGAGGTTTCACTGTGTACCAATAATGAGAGAGATCAAGTAAAATAAAGTTGTGCACTAGTTGAATACTGGAAGTGTCCAAATCTTGAAAGAGTTGCAATTGACATCTCTATAAGTCTATCTGTAACTCTAGCCTTAGGGAAACTTACCATGAATGACTCTCAAGGGTCACTATGAGCCTCCAGTCTGGCCCATAGATTATTTTAATGATATGAATCAGAGGCATAAACTTACTAGGGTCAGAGGTTTGATGACCTCAATACTTCAGAGGTGAATGCTTATATCCTGGATCATCTGAAGCACAGTGTGAGTTGTAGCTGTCTACAGATTTGTTGTGCAAACCTTTATAATGTGGCCAGGTAGTCTACTGCCTGAGGCATCTTTGGTGATGGCAATAAAAGGACCTTTCCTGCCTTCAAACATCTTAAGCATTAAACATCCTCTCCTATGGTGAATCCAACAATGTGTTTACTTTTCAGGCAGTTGCTCCTGTTGCAGAGATATTGGTGCCATTAGTTTGGAGGGGGGGGGGGGGCTACAGGCATCATGGATGGGTGAAGGGAAGTGAAAAATGTTCCTTTGGCAGTAGACAGTACTGTAAATATATTGTCAAGAGGTGTTGTCTGTGCCACATACACAAATAAAAATTTCTTCTGTATGAATTTACATGAAATCAGAAGCATAAGGACATATAATAGAGCCAATATATACCTATAGGTGCCCTATATTGCACTGTATAGAACCATAATATGTCCTTGACCTTATACAGCTGCATCTCAATAAATTAGAATATCTTTGAAACATTCATTCATTTCAGTAATTCAGTAATACAATCCATAATCAGCATCTTCCATGATTGTGTGTCCTACTGAACCAGACTGAGGGACCATTTAAAGGCTTAGGAAACCTTGGCAGGTGACACTGAATTTACAATACTGAACTTTTTTACAATATTCTAATTTTCTTAGATTTGGGTTTTCATTACCTGTAATCCATAATCAACATTTACTGAAATAAAACACTTGAAATGGAACACTCTGTGTGTAAAGAATCTAGAAAATATAGCAGGTCACTTTTTTAATTTAATTACTGAAAGAAATAAACGTTTCAAAGATATTCTAATTTATTGAGATGCACCTGTATCTCTTTATACCAATACATTATGCAGGGAAAAGAAAAACGCTATTTGTAAGAGAAAAACCTCCCATGTGTCTCAACCACCTTTAGGCTCATCTTCTTTGTTCAAGACCAGTATCATAATTAAAGGGGTTGTCGAGGATAAAATGAGAATTATACACTACGCTAAACAACCCCCCCCCCCCACACACACACACACACACTGCCCGAGGCACATTTTCAGGTTTTCCGGTGATGTTCCATTTCCCTGTTTCTGGAAATGGAACGTCACCAATACTAACCCCCCACCCCATCATACTTACCTGCCTTCCTGTCCAGATCAATGTATCATGGTAGTTGTAGGATAAAAGAACAGGAAGCTACACCATGTAATCAAATGCAGAAGATGCCAGGAAGCTCACAGAGAAACCAAGAAAATCACTCAAAACACTGCTAAAGGTATTTGGTTGCAGTTATTAACCTATTAATAACACTAACAGACCTTTTTGAAAAAAAATTTTTTGCCCGGAAAACTCCTTTAATGGAAACACTAAATAGAATAAGTCTTTAAATAGATGGAGGATTTCCCGGCAACTTCCTCTTTAATATTCACTGCACTGAGCTGGATGAAAGTGACTATTGATGGGGTGATTGGCAGGGGACCTGAAATCCGGGAAACTCGGGTGAGTTGACATGTCTGATGACAGGTTCTATTGAATCCTTCTGCTCTATAACATGATTCCTAAATATTGAACAGCACGTTTCATGTGATAGTTCCTTTTAAAAGTAAGTATCCTACATATATGCCTTGAAAAATGCCTCAATGTATGCTCATTAAAAGTGACTCACACAGGAAATTTGTTTAGCAAGATGGCTGCTGCTATTTTAGTTCTTGAAGGCTGTAATGTTCTGTTCCTTATCTGTGATATTTATTTTTATTTTTCAGTATGTGTTCCTTTTACTATAAACAATAATTGCTTTTGCCGTCCATCTCAAGGTTGTTATGACCATAGAACTAGATGTAGCGTGCACAAATAATTATAAGAATTGTTAAGAACATTGCTAATGTTGCTAAATCATTGTCAAATATATAGTTAATACAGTAACCAATGAAATATTATTAGATATTACTAAGCTATAATGCTTTATATAGAACCTGTCGCCAATTACATAATGCTAAACGTCACACATCATTTGATTACCTCTGGGCCCCTGAACAGTTTGTAAATCTGTCCAGCTGCTCAAAAGATATGGCCCCTGGAGGGTTTATGTAAATTAGCTCTTATACTCCAAGTGGGCGGGAACCTTTTGTTTTTCACCCACTTGGAGAACAATAGCTAATTTCCATATAACATTCCATGGTCCATATCTATTGAATGGGTGGACAGATTTACTGTTCAGGGGCACAGCAGCAATTAAACAATGTATGACATTTTCATTGTGTACTTGCCGACAGGTCCTTTTTAAAGAACGTAACTGAGCAATTGGTATCCGGCTGGCGTGGCTCCGGCTGGCTTCATTGACGCACAATGATGCTGACATAAACCGCATCTGTGATGTCACTGAAGAGGGTCAAAGGCAGCAGGAAGTAGCACTGGAGCACACGAGAGTTAAGTAAGACTGTTTTTTTTTTCTTTCCACCTCCCCTGGGCCTCCGAACATTATACTCTGGGTTCATGAATTCAGCGCACTGTCAGCTTTCTAGTGGTATATAATACCGCAGGTGCCAGATGATGTGAAATGTCCTCTTTCAGTTTTGAAACAGCGGACACTATTCTAGTCAATGTGGTCCGCCGGTGTCTGTGTGTAACCTCTAAAACAGTGGTCCGGCTCCCCTGGCGGACCCGAATGACGGAGAAGCCAGGGCAGATGTGAACCTAGCCTAACAGTTTTCAGTTCATTTTAAAATGACAGTTTTTATCTGGCTTCATCATTTCCATATACAGTATAGCAAGAATCTTAGGAAATATAATGGTGATTATCCTGACAAATGTAATGCAAAACTGCAGTAAATACTGACAGCCTAGCAAAGCAAATATATATGAAATCCTGGTTCAAGTTTTAGATACCATTGGGCATCTGTATTACTACACATATACACACAAAGACACAAGACAGAACATGTATACAGACATACACACATACGTACACACACACAAGACAGAACATGTGTACACAGAAGACACCGCACATACTTGAAGCCAAGTCACGGATTTATTACACTGGGCTACAGCAGCCTAATGTAATCTATCATCCCCTGAACAGCAACACTCCAGGAGGAAGAGGAGGAGCTGTCAGCCTGTGCGGACACTTGCTAAGTGAGAGAGGGGAGAGAGGCAGTCAGCACACAGTAGCCCAGTGGGTCCACTCAGGTGCCAGGTGCTGATTCACAGCTAATGGTGCTGAAGTCAGGGGGCCCCTTAAATTGTGGGGGCCCTGGGTGAATGCCCACTTTGCCCCCCCCCCAACACTGGCCCTGGATGTAACCAACAGATGTATATATATTTTTAAAGTATCTTGTTAATATATCAGTGACATTGCAACCTGTTATCTACATAATGTATGTTTGGTTATAACTTATTATATCTTTTTAGCCTGAAGAAGGACCCTGTGTGAGATACATTGCTACATTATGGTTTATGGACAAGGCTGGCTTGTCCGGGACAGGGACAGGGACAAAGTGGGCAATTGATCATGGTCTAGAGGAGCTGCACAGGATTCAGATACAGTGGAAATCAAAGGCAGAGCAAGAAGTTTATAATTTATTTATTTACTTATATAGCACCATCATATTATGCAGAGCTTTACTGACATTGTCATTCACTGCCCTTTATAGGGCTCACAATCTACATTCCCTATCAGTATGTCTTTGGAGTGTGGGAGGAAACCCAGACAAACACGGACAGAACATACAAACTCCATGCAGATGTTGTGTTTGGTCAGATTCGAACCCAGGACTCCAGCGCTGCAAAGCAAAAGTGCTAACCACTGAGCCCTTTCAACTGTTTATTTCCCCTGAATTCTTATTTGTACATGAGATTCAATTAAATATTATCCACTTTGCTGGTATTGTAAAATGCAGCGTTTTTTTCTGCTGCATTTCTGCAGCAGCCAAAACGCTGTAGTTCTGCAACATGGGGTTTTAGCCTTAAATTGAAAACTAGTCCATTACCTTACAGCTTAACCCGTTCCCAACATCTGCCATAATAGGACCGAGGCGTCATTTTACCGGCGGCGTGTGGGCACCTCCATTTTGTCGGGGATCGCTGGCCCCCGGACCAAGCTCCAGGGGCCGGCGTCCCGCTACTATGACAGCCGGGAGCCTTCTGTTGGCTCCCAGGTCTGTTTCTCATTAGTTTCTATTGCAGGCTGTCATCCTTTTTTTTTCACAGACCCATAGACTTTCTATGGTCAGCAAAAAAACACTGATGTCTGAGTAGACACATTGAAATGAATGGGTACATATGGTGTCCAGAAAAAATGTGGACACCATAGATATGTGAAATGCGACTTGTGAATAAGTCCTAAATGCATAGTTAAAATGCACTACTAGCTGAAATGCATGGGAAAATGGCGCTACTCATTATTATGGCAATTAGAAAAGCATGCAGTATTACTGCCTTAGGCCTGTTGCAGACGACCGTGGCCGTGATCAGTGTGGTATCCGTGTATTTCATGGATAGCACACTGACCCATTCTTTTGTATGGGCCAGTACACATGACCATGAATTTCACAGTCCCGTGTTTGGGCAAACAGTCTGGGCTGCAAAATATAGAAAAGGTCTTATTCCTGTCCTGTTTTGCGTTCCGTGCTTCCGTGGCTCCTATTCATTTAATGAAAGAAGCACGGCCTGTGCACGGGCGGCACACGGGGGACATCCCCATGTGCCGCCTGTGCCTTTAATTCACAGCCCGCCGGTTGCAGCACGGTCGTCTGCAACAGGCCTTAAGCTAAGGCCCCACGTAGCGAAACGCAGCTAAAAAACACTGCAGAAAAAAATGTATTGCAGTTTTTTAAACAGTGTTTTTCAGGCTAAGGCCCCATGTAGCGGACCGCAGCAAAAAAGCACTGCGGGAAAAACCACAGCAACAACACATCGTGGTTTTTCCTGTAGCACTTCTGCTTCATTTATACCTATTAGGAAACAGTTTTGGAAATCGCAGAGTGCCCACTGCGCATATTTTTCCACAGTGTGTGGATGGGATTCATTTTGCAGGTAATGTAAACGCAGTAGAGATTGTGAAAACTGTCAGAAATTAATGTGAAAAGTATATTGGAATTTGTTATCCAAGAATACCATTTATTTGCTGAAAGCAAAACACTCTGAAATCAAACACTAGTGTGAACAGAGTCTGATTTTACACAGCTCACACAGATATATGGTAATTACAGGACATCTGGGACTGGTTCTTCAGGTTTGCTGATTTGCCGTTATTATATGATGATTATAGCCTATGTATGTGGTAATAACGTGATCAAGTATTTTAACGTTAGGAACAGTCAATCCTGTCCATGGGTGGATTAGTTTGGTATATTAAATTACAGCAATGTTATGTCAAGCTACGTCACCTCATCTCCAATGACAAATAAAACATAGGGAGTAGAAATGAATGGTGACTCAAGAAAGACTGCTGTTTCCTATCCTTTTCCACATAGCAAATTAAAAAACTGAGATTGCACCTGGACAATAAAGCTGACTGATGAATATATTTCTGACTACATGTGCTGGAGTACTGAGATACTATATAATATGTTGCAATAATGTTTATTGGCAGGTGTGATCTGCTTTTATTGTTCCTCTTACAGGTAGTTCGGCTCATATCCTGTGTGATCTTTGTATCAGAACTGCTGTGTAGAATAGAGCAAATACACAACGTTAAAGGAGATCAGCCTAGGAGGCAAATCTACGACTTCCAGATGGACGGAAATGGGCAGAAAATACTCTACATTTTCTGAATAAGGCTAAGGCCCCACATGGCGTCCTGCAGCAAAGGCGGCTTTGGACAGAAAGTTCACAAAGGTTTCCTCTGCGGACTTTCTGCTTCAATTATACCTATAGGGAAACTGCCAGCATTTCCGTAGGTATAATTGACATGCTGCAATTTACAAAACCGTGATGGTTTTAGAAATCGCCACTTGTTGGCAGTGCGTTTTTTACTGCAATGTAGGGATGGGATTTGCTAGAATCCCATCCACTTTGCTGTGATTGTAAAACGTCACGTGGCCCTGGCCTTAAACCCACAACAAAAAAACAAACAATTTTGTGTGCTTTCTTTTTTCTGCTGTGGATTTCTGGCTGAAAATCTGCAGTGTTTCAGTCCTGTGTGCCCTTACCCTTAAACCCCCATGAAACATGAATTACAGTGACCTTCCCTATGGTTCCTAAAGTGGAGTTTCCAACATTTGTCGCGCTTTGCTGAGTTTCATGCAGTCATATTACATCATGGTCTGACCAGTGCACTTAGTATATACAAAGCCTTCAGTATTAAACACAATGATAGAGACACAGGCTGGAAGCCATGCTTCCTGACTACCTTCCTTATAAACACAGTGAGTTATATTCCAGAGCATTCGCTAGCACATTTATGAATAGCTCAATGGACCTTGAGATGGTAGTGTTTATAACATGGAGTCAGTGAGTCTTAATAAAGCCGTATGAAATATAAACATGATTTACATCTGCAAACTGCAAAGTGTCACATAAGGTGGGAGAAAGGAGAAATACGTGATATACTGTAAGTGGAGGAGGGGAACAAGTTAGCTGGTCCAGCGACCTGGTCTTTTGGGTCACTCCATCTTGCCATTGTTATCTAGACTTTTAAGATACATACAAGACTGTGCAAAAGATTTTGACAGGTTTAAAACAAATTCTGCAAAATCAGAATGCTTTCAGAAATAGAAGTGTTAATAGTTTATTTTGTCAATTAATAAAACTAAGTGAATGAAGAAAAAGAGAAATCTAAATCCCATCAATATTTGGTGTGACTGCCCTTTGGAGGAGAACTCTTGGAAGTGATGATACGGCTTCCACAGAGCCCTGATCTCATTATCGTCTAGTCTATCTGGGATTACATGAAGAGATGGAAGGATTGGAGCAAGTCTACATCCACAGAAGATCTGTGCTTAGTTCTCCAAAATGGCAGGAACAAACTGCCTGCCAAGTTCTGCCAAAAACTGTCTGCAAGTACCGAGAAGAATTAATAGAAGGCAAAGGGCAAAGGTCACACCAAATATTGATGTCATTTAGAGTTCTCTTTATTCATTTCCTTCATTTTGTTAACTGTCAAAAATAAACTATTAACACTTCTATTTTTTGGAAACTTGCTTACTTTGCGGTATTTTTTCCATATGTGCTAAAAGGTTTTGCACAGTAGAGTGTTTCTCTTTTTCTAATAGTTTCAGAATGACTATGTGCTGGTCCAGGCAATTCTGCTGTTTGGATGAAAATCAATGTCCATATCCTGACTAGTACTACAGGTTCCCATACACATCATAATCATTGTGCGGCAAACAGTTATCTCTCCTGGCTCCCCCATACACCTGCACTCTTACATATGCTTGTGTTCTCAATGGAGACAAGAGAGAAAGATGCTGCCAGACACCTCTATGAGATTTGTATCCAGAGGAACAAAGTACGGAGCATAGTACAGTAATACCAAGTAGCCACAGAGGAAAGTAAAGAGGAATTTGAGGCATTATTACGCCTCAGATTCCGCTTCACTTTCTGCGCCTGTGCACCCTGTGGCGGAAAGCTGGAGCAGATCTAAATGCCCATTCCTTCTGATATCATCTGTTGGAGGACTGCCCCAATATACATCAGATAGTCATCTGGTGTCTCTGAAGTAGAAAGTTAGGCCAAATTATCTCTTGTGCATATGGGGGTCTTAATGGGGTTGTCTGGCCGCAAATCGAATTTTTTATACTATTGACCTATCCACAGGATGGATCATTAGTATGTGATCTGTCAGGATCTGATACCCGGTCATTGTACAGATCATCTGTTCTAGAAGCCTCCTGGTGCTGACAACTGCAAGTGGATGGACAGCGCTATGCCGTGGACAAGTTTGCTACGCCAACTCTATTACTTGAATATGAGCGGTGCTGCACATGCCGCCCGTCTGCTAACAGCTTCTGGCACCTGGAGGCAGTGTCACACCCACGACACATCACATACTGATGACCTGTCCTGTGGTAAGGTCATCAGCATGAAAACTCAGTTTGGGGCCTGGGCAACCCCTTTAAGACTGGCTAAACAACTTAGATACAGTAGGTATTGGATGAACAGTTCTCTGGTCCTCCCTAATACACAGTCCCCTTACTTCCTGACGCATGAGGGAGATGTCAGTCATGCCCAGGAGGCGTAAATAACAAGCGGACAGCATGACTAGGCTGAAGCTGCTCCCCACCCACCGGGACTACTGTCAAACATTTATAACTTCACTTTGCTGCAACAGAAAGATTACAGAGGGGCAGCAATGGAAAGGGGATTACCATTCACCTTGCTCATGATGGGGCCAGTAAACCAGATTCTCTTTAAGTGTCCTGTTCCAATGAACACCTTAGGAATCAATTGCAATGCTGATGTGCAGTCAGTCCAGCTTACCCAACATCTGAAGACCCCACAAATACGCTTGGCTGAATGAACACCAGATCTCACAAATTTACTTCAAAATCTCGTGGAAAATTTTCTAAGAAAAGTAGAGGCTAATATAGCAGCGAAATGGGGCCTCAATGACCAATCATTTTGCACTATCTTGCTGCAGTTCATAGAGATAAGAGGGAACTAGTTCAAGGCAAGAGCTAGTCAGCAGGCTACTGAAAGGCCCACAGGACCCAAACAGTCTGAAACAAGGACTAGACAGCAAGCTACTACTCAAGAAAAAAAATTGGTGTTGGGACAATTTTAGAAATTTGCAAATGAGTAATATTTGCATGTAGCTGTATAGCGCGCCCCCAGATTGGATTTGACTGGTGTGAGCCATAGGTAACCCAGACCAATAATGCATATGTCTATATTTAGGAATGGGTTAAATGATAATAATACATGCACACATATCATCTCTTTGCTGGTTCCTGCTGTTTATGACCCCAGATATGTGCTTACTAATTGCCTCCGTTTATAAGTATGTCTGTTTTCTTCCTGACGTGATTATCAGATGTTAGAAATAGCATAGAAATAAATTTTGCTTCTGTCTCCAAGTAATGCTGACCATTTATAATGAGTTAATTTTATTACGTGTGATCTCAAGATTTCCCATGCACCAGATGTTGAATTGAGATTGGTACATTGTGTAAACCATTTACATTAGCTAATTCGTTACAACATTCTACAGTCCAGAACGGCCATCGGCTAAGACTCAAACTATGTAGGGGGATGTATCTGTTGCTCATTGCCGTTCCATAACATGTGATGAATAAGATACTTTCTGAAGAGAAACCACTTTTTAGGGTGTGTTCACACGGCGGAAAATGAAAATAATTTTCCACCGCCGGAATTTTCGCCGCGGTCTGCTGCTACAGGATGCCGATGCAGTGCATCAGCATTCCGTCGCGGCATCCCGCTCCTGATTAGGCCCGATTAGGTCCGTCTCGAGCCGCGGACACCGTGGGCGGAATCCGCGGCAAGATAGGTCATATTGCTTTTTTTTTCCGCTAGCGGAAAAAAGACGCTAGTGTAAAAAAAACGCTACTGACTCCCATTGAAATGAATGGGAGGAGTTTTTTCAGGCGGATTTTGAGGCGGAACATAGCCTTAGGGATATGTGTATGAGCATTTTCCCTTAAATTGATATAGTGTTATGACATGACTAGTAACTAACAGTTATGATGCTTACTATCTTAAACATGTCCGCATTCACTTTCCATTTTTACCATCCTTGTATTGATGAGTCTGGGAGATGTTCAGTGACATGTCAAAGTGAGTTAAAGGGGTTTTCAATGAACGTATCCATTTTTAAATTTCTATACAATAATAGTTAAACATTTGTGCAAACATGAATAATTAAAAATGTTGCAATGTTTTAAAGGGTTTATCCGGTTTCTAACATTGATGACCTATCCTTAGGATAGGCTATCAAAATTAGATCTGTGGGGTTCTGACACCTTTGGGGTCTGAAACAGGTCACCGGTACTGAGGCAGAGCGATTCGCGGTATTGTTTACATACAAACTGTAGCGTCGAGTGTAGGTATTGCAGTGCTGTCCCACTGAAATCTGTGGCACGCAACGCTGCAGTATCTACACTCGCCGCTACAGTTTGTATGTAAACAATATCCAAACCACACTGTCTGGTTGGACCCCCGCAGGTCTATTAAAGGATAGGCCATCAATGTTAGAAACCGGATAACCCCTTTAACTATTTTCTTGTTTGGTTGCTAATGTATACAAATGTGAATGCAGGAACTTTCTATGGTCTGATACTTGCCAGAAACCCAGCCATGATGTCCTTATTGTGGCCGGGTTATCTTCTTATTCAGGAACACAGAAGCAGGCAAGGACAGTATGTCTGCAAAAGCATTTAATAGGGTTTTCCAGGGAAAAAAACCTGAGAGAATGAGGGTATAAAAGAAAAAAAAAAAAAAAAAGGGAATACTCACCTACCGTGGTCCTCTGTTTGAGTGTCGGGTCCCACAAGATTCAGCAATGCAATGGTAATGGATCATGAGCCAATACCCCATCTTAATATGTTATAGATATTGTCAGTCACTGTCCCATATAGGGCTCACAATTTAAATTCCCTATCAGTATGTATTTGGAGTGTGAGTGGAAACCGGAGTACCCGGAGGAAACCCACGCAAACACGGGAGAACATAGTTGTTAAACAAGTATCTTTTTACCAATTAACCATAGGCAAAGTCTTTTCTGAATAATCCTGGAGCAAAGTGATTTAGAAAAGTGACTTTTTCAGCATAGTCCTGTAGCAAGGCTCCTTACCAAAGCTGTTGGCAGTCAGCAAGGAGCATTGGAAGTAGCGCTCATTGAGGTACCTTACATAGAGGTGGTTAGTGGCATAGTGAACAAAGTGCAATCTTACTACTGGGAATCATTTTTTAAGGGGGCAGCAATGGATGGTGACCACAAATGAAAACTGGTGCTCTGGCAGACATGGCCACGCCCTGTGTGCACAGCTCATTTGCATACAAACTAAAAGTTGATTTTCTCAGCACTTTGACACACAAAAGGTATGATGACTTTGCTAATAAATGCCCTTACAAGAGAATGCAAGTGGTTTTGAAGCAATTTTGTAGACTTTAATGCTAGGCCCCAATCCTATCTGCATTGGAGGATCCATTAGGGTCCGCTGTCACAGATTCCACTGAAAATTTTGGAGTTACACATTGCCTCAATTTGGTGTTTGACCTCCATCCAGCTAACTAAAGTCTATGCATGTAGTGTTTCCATACACTCTCCTTCATAGCTTTGCTGTCTTGGGCAGATTTCTGTTTCCACTGCAGTGACATATGGTACATGAAAATGGATGCTTGGGGTTTAGTATAACTATTTGGCATTTGACCAGGTATGTCAGAACTGTGGATTGCTTAATAGAATAGTAGCAGGCTGGAGATAGGAACAGGCTCTTTGGTCTTCATCACTGACATTCACAAGTTAGATAAAACCTCTGCTACACCAGGTATAAAGAAAGGAAGCATGTAAATACAGTAGTATATTATGTGACGCCACAAATGTTTGCATTGCTGTTTCTATTAGCACCAACATTCCTGAAAGGACATAAGAAGTTTTCACGATGGTCTATGCTTCAATTGCCTCCAACAGTGCCTGCCATTTATGCCCCCATTGTCCCTAGATTGCCAACTACAGAAGGCTGCCAGAGATGGCCTTTCAGTGCTGGTCACAAATGTCCTCCACAGAAGCTCCATCCGTCTTGCACAGTCTCTGGTCACCAGTCTAGTTTCTTTCTAAACTATGAGCAAAACATGTTGGATTTTTCAGTTTGGCCATTTATAAAATTGTGTATTACAAGTAGCAGGACTTGTAGCAGTATAGACCAAAGAAATTTGGTACCATGTGGTCAGAAGGTTAACTTAAACTACATTCATTAGACAGTAATTAGTAGTTTAAAAAAAACGGACGTCACGCGGCAGCATTACATTTAATGTCAGTAAATGGGGCTATACACAGGACCATTTCTTTGATGGTCCGTTAGGTCATGTCCTATTTTTGGCCGTTTTCATGGATTCTCCATACACTGTAATGTATGGGGGATCCATGAAAACGGTTGCCCCTCGAGTGCAAGACGGCCGTGAATAATTGATTAAATTTAATTAATTAATTATTTTTCTTGCGTCTGATTGTAGCCTAACTGTTTTGTTCAGTGACATCCTACACTTAGAACACAATTATAGGAGCACAGGTTGTTTGTTCACCTGAGATAGTCTTTTGATACTACCATGGCAACCCCAGAGCGAGCACAATATGTGCATTACTGTAACATTCAGCATACAAACAAGCATTTTAGAAAATATTGAAATACATTTCAATTATATTTAAAGAACAAAAATCATGCAATCCAGCAGAGAAATGGATATATAATAACACCTTCCTAAAGACAATACCTGTGATATATGCATGATACAACACAGGTGGATCAATCCTTTGAAGAAATTCCTAGCAATAAAGACTGAACAGCACACAGACTTGTACTTCACATAACTTGTTGAGACTACAAGTCTGTGCACTGTTCTTTCTTCTTTAACAAAAATTATATAATTGCATGGAATTCTAATATGTGCTTAGGTAATTGACATAGCTGTTGTTACTGTTGTGTGAGTGTGTATGCCAGAGCTAAAGGGCTGCTTAAGGCTAAGGCCACTTAGCGGGCTGCAGCCAAAAACCAATGCGGAAAAAACCACTGCAGAATAACATCGCGTTTTTTTCTACAGCGGTTTTCACATTATACCTATAGGGAAACCACCGGCATTTCCATAGGTATAATTGACATCCTGCGATTTACAAAAACGTTTTCGAAATCGCAGCATGTCCGCAGCTGATATTTTTCTGTAATGTGTGGATGGGATTAGCTACAATTTGCAGGTATTGTAAAACGTCGTGGTTTTTTCCGCTGCATTTTCACCGTGGCCAAACAGCGGTGTTTTCGCAACATGGGGCCATGGCATAAAGGAAACTTGTCAAGTTCATTTGGAACACTAAACCATCCACAGGTCCATATAGACCACTGGTTTAGTGTTGCAAATGGCCCTAACACTGTCCATGGCCACAATCTAAAAAACCTTTATACTTATGTAGAGTTGAGTCTCATCATATTCACATCTGAAGCTCCTGCCGCCTGCACAGTTGATACTGAAGCCGGGAAGTACACCTTCACATCATAGTCCATGTATCCGAGGTCTGGCGCTTGCACACTGAAGCCATGTACTACGCCAGCTTCAGTGAACAACTGTACAAAGGCAACGGACACTAAACCACTGCTCCATAAAGACCTGTGTGTGGCTTAAACCTTACATGTTCCCTTTAAGCCCTGTCCCTATCATATGTTCTGTTGTTCCTACCTATTAAAGAGGACCTGTCATCTTTCTGGACATGTCTGTTTTAGTAAACAACTGTTTCAATATAAGAATTCTGGAGCATCTTTTTTCCTCCACCAGCTTTTTTGACATAATGACTGCGTCAGGAGTGGGATTCAAATGTTCTATGGGGGGAAGGTGGGGATGGTGATCATTGCGAACATTTTCAGTATGGCCAGGACTCTTTTTAAGGAAATCTATGCCCCCTTTGGCACAGATGGTGCATTGACATCAACATGTCCACTTGCACCAGGTCACAAGCAGCTCAGAAGAGGTCTGCAGCCCCAGAAAGCCAGTAGGCCTGAGGACACAAATCCCTCTACACCACTGCTGGCTATGATTCTGGGGAGCAGGGGTTCAGGGCCAGGTTGGCGGTTATTTTAACAACTGGTCAGCAGAACTGGGAAGAACCAGCTGTGAAGGGGGTGTGTTTCTACTTAATCTAACACTGTACAATTATTGTTGACAGAGGCAGACTATGTAGGGACATCTTTGACAAGGGGAAGAGTAACACACAATTGTCAATTTATTCAGCAATTTCTAGGAAGAATAACAAATTAACGCTAGGTTCACACTAGCGTTCGAGCACTCCGCCGCTGAATCTGCATAAAATCGGCAGAGAGAAAAGTCCTGCAAGGAGGACTTTTCTCTCTCCACCAGTTTCCTTATAAAATTGGTGGAAACTGGGTGGCAATCTGGCATATTTCCGCGTGTAACCGCTTTTTAAGCGGACAGCGATTTTCCGTCTTTCATGCCCCCATGCAGACCTGAAGGACGGAAACCCGGACGCTAGTGTGAACCTGGCGTTATACTATACAGTGTAGAGCTATAAGAAGAAATAATACGGAATTGTTATCTCCTTAGGAATGCAAGTATTTACCAGAACAGGAGAACTAACAGGTCCGCTCTAAACACTTGTTCCGATAGTTATCTGGAATGGTATGCCATGTTTCAAAAATCCCTTCTATACAGTATAAAAGAAAAACCTGTTAGTCTGGATTTGACACAAGTCTACATTAAAAAACAAAAGCAAAATAGACCTGAACAGCTGGTACCACAACTTGGCAGCTCAAAACATCCAGACTTCATGGCTATCTGGACTTTATACCTCAATCTGCATTGCATACTATTAGTGTGGTATAAAATGGTAAAATAAAAGAAATGCAATCGATGCATTAATGTTGTACAAAGTAATCATTTACATTACAACTTCTATTTCCAAGGGATATACTGTAGTTCTTTCAGTAATGCAATTATATCTAAGTCCAGTGGATTCCTTGTAAGCTCCTTTGAGGAATGATTTTCCACTCACTACACCATATGCTTTTTTCCTATGGTGAATGTGACTTCACATAAAGCATTGCAAAGTGTTAATCACTTAACCAGGTTAAAGCGTTGAGATCATAAGGGTCCAACACCTGTAACCACCACAGATCAGCTAGTTGAAGACACTGCAGCATTCGGGGGTATGTTGTGGCCTCTTCACTGAATACCAGTCAAAGTATTGTATATATCACAGGGGCTCTACTGGGTTTTGCACCTTAGCTCTATTCACTTGAATGGGACTGAGCTGCAACTGTACCATGTTACCAATAAACATGTCATCAACTGCATCATCAGTGCTTGCGAGCGCTGTGGCCTCTTCAAACAGCTGATAGGTGAAAGGTCCTAGGTGCCATACCCCCACCAATCACATAATGGTGACCCATCCTAAGACAAGCCATCAGTATATAAGTTTTGGAAAACCCATTTAGCCTAAGGCCCCACGTTGCGGAAACGCAGCTTTTTGTGTTGCAGATTTTGCTGTGGTTTTTTCAAGCAAAGCCAGGAGTGGATTGGGCAGAAGGGAGAAGTATAAGAGCTTCCTATATATTTCCAATTCCTTTTGTAGCCATTCTTGGCTTTGGCTCAAAAAAACGCAACAAAATCTGCTACAAAAAAAGCTGCGTTTTCGCAATGTGGGGCCTCATATTATCTTAGTATAGCTATGCTTATCCCAGGCAGGCTTACATTCATTTACTGTAGATTTCCCAACCACAACTGCTGGAAATTTATTCTAAGCCTCAACTACTCTTTCAGTAAACTAATATTTCCTGACATTGCTAATGATCCCCCCCAACTAATTTCAGATTGTGTCTTGTTTTTGTGTTCACTTTTTTATTAAAAACCCTTCTGTCCTAAACCTTATTTATACCTTTAACATGTCTAAAGGTTTCAATCATGCCCCCCCCATTTCCCGTCTTTCCTCAAGGCTATACAAATTAAGTTCCTTAACCGATATGTCTTCTGGTGTTCTAGCTATGTATCCCTGGGTTATTGACTCTCGGTCTTGACTTTTCCCTTGTTCTGTTTAGACTGGGTGCCTGATTTGCCGGAGTCCAACATTCGGCATCTCAAGTGATCAGCTGTTTGAAGAGACTGCATTGTTTGTGTGAACGCTGAGATGTCTTCACACAGTTGTACGTTGTAGACTGGCTATGCTTGGTATCACAGCTTAGCCCCATTCACTTGAATGGGACTGAGCTTTGAATAGCCCATGTGACTGTAGAAGTGGCATTCAGGGAGATAATCTGTGGAAGTATTGCTTCTTTACTGACCTTCAATTGATGACCTACAGTGCTGGCCAAAAGTATTGGCACCCCTACAATTCTGTCAGATAATACTCAATTTCTTCCAGAAAATGATTGTAATCACAAATGCTTTGGTAATAATATCTTCATTTATTGCAATGAAAAAACACAAAAGAGAATGAAAAAAAAAGTCAAATCATTGATCATTTTACACAAAACTCCAAAAATGGGCCGGACAAAAGTATTGGCACTCTCAGCCTAATACTTGGTAGCACAACCTTTAGACAAAATAACTGCGAACAACCGCTTCCGATAACCATCAATGAGTTTCTTACAATGCTCTGCTGGAATTTTAGACCATTCTTCTTTGGCAAATTTCTCCAGGTCCCTGAGATTTGAAGGGTGCCTTCTCCAAACTGCCATTTTGAGATCTCTCCACAGGTGTTCTATGGGATTCAGGTCTGGACTCATTGCTGGCCACTTTAGAAGTCTCCAGTGCTTTTCTCTCTCATTTTCTAGTGCTTTTTGAAGTGTGTTTTGGGTCATTGTCCTGCTGGAAGACCCATGACCTCTGAGGGAGACCCAGCTTTCTCACACTGGGCCCTACATTATGCTGCAAAATTTGTTGGTAGTCTTCAGACTTCATAATGCCATGCACACGGTCAAGCAGTCCAGTGCCAGAGGCAGCAAAGCAACCGCAAAACATCAGGGAACCTCCACCATGTTTGACTGTAGGGACCGTGTTCTTTTCTTTGAAGGCCTCTTTTTTTTCCTGTAAACTCTATGTTGATGCCTTTTCCCAAAAAGCTCTACTTTTGTCTCATCTGACCAGAGAACATTCTTCCAAAAAGTTTTTGGCTTTCTCAGGAAAGTTTTGGCAAACTCCAGCCTGGCTTTTTTATGTCTCTGGGTCAGAAGTGGGGTCTTCCTGGGTATCCTACCATAGAGTCCCTTTTCATTCAGACGCCGACGGATAGTACGGGTTGACACTGTTGTACCCTCGGACTGCAGGGCAGCTAGAACTTGTTTGGATGTTAGTCGAGGTTCTTTAGCCACCATCCACACAATCTTTCGTTGAAATCTCTCGTCAATTTTTCTTTTCCGTCCACATCTAGGGAGGTTAGCCACAGTGCCATGGGCTTTAAACTTCTTGATGACACTGCGCACGGTAGACACAGGAACATTCAGGTCTTTGGAGATGGACTTGTGGCCTTGAGATTGCTCATGCTTCCTCACAATTTTGCTTCTCAAGTCCTCAGTCAGTTCTTTGGTCTTCTTTCTTTTCTCCATGCTCAATGTGGTACACACAAGGACACAGGTTGAGTCAACTTTAATCCATTTCAACTGGCTGCAAGTGTGATTTAGTTATTGCCACCACCTGTTATGTGCCACAGGTAAGTAACAGGTGCTGTTAATTACACAAATTAGAGAAGCATCACATGATTTTTCAAAGGGTGCCAATACTTTTGTCCACCCCCTTTTTTATGTTTGGTGTGGAATTATATCCAATTTGGCTTTTTGACAATTCTTTTTGTGGTTTTCCATTGAAGACAAATTAAATGAAGATATTATTACCAAAGCATTTGTGATTGCAATCATTTTCTGGAAGAAATTGAGTATTATCTGACAGAATTGCAGGGGTGCCAATACTTTTGGCCAGCACTGTATCCTAAGGATAATTGATAAAGCACGGAAAACTTTAATCTCTGGAAATCTGCATCGAGCCGTCAATTATTTTCAGTAATTACTAGAAAACTCTACTCTGCTAACCTTTCCCAGGGAAGATTTTAGCTATTACATTAACCCCTTCATTTGCATCCCACATAAATTAACCATTGCCCTCCTGCCCCACCTATATGAAAAGGCTAATGGAGCATTCTCTACTATATTATGAACATGGTCTGTTAGATGACAGTGCTCTCTCCTGTGCACTTTGTAAGTAACTGGGACTGGTTGTCGCTCTTACAACCCATCTTAAAGGGGTTGATCACCTATCCGCCAAATAGGTGGTAAAAGGATTATTGCTGGGACCTCCACCATCACTAGAGAGAAGGAAGGAGATTTTGGGACGGGCATCAAGGCTAAAACGATCCCTATCATGAAATGGTTAAAAGAAAAATCTCATGCTCAAATGTATATATAATCTACCAGTTTGGCAGAACATCTGTAAATGTCCCCTACTACTTTGCAGGCATAATAATCAGCACACACAGACAAAATTTTAACAGGATTACATTAGGAAGTGACATCACTACAAGTCTCCTGTCATATGACCTTCGTTTCCAAAAATATAGACATCCCCTTTAAATCTGTCTCCCCCGACATAACATAATCTCCCCCGCCAGCTCCATGACCACACTGCCACTCTTTCGATTCCGCTCTATGATCATGAACCTTGTACGTAGACCAATCAGACTGCAGTGACCCCCTTAATGGGCGTGTCTGGGAGCAGTAGGCGGGGCCGGCGTGACGTAGCGGGTTTAGTTTTGTCTGTGTCGTTAGCAGGGTGCAGAGTGTGACACACCGGGAGTGAGATCCATGTTGTGCACAGCGGACACCTGACCGGCGGCAGCAGGCGCGGCCCCAGCACACCCGGCTGTCTGTGTGCTCTGAGCTTAGCCGGCACCAGTACCTCACCCCCGGGCTGGGCTCCGGGGATGGAAGCGGAGAAGATGGACGAGAATGAATGGAGTTACCACGGGGAGGGGAACAAAAGCCTGGTGGTGGCTCACTCACAGGTGAGGGGATCGGGGCGGACGTGGGGCCTGGAGGGAAAGGCTTCCCAGCTGACTGCTCTGGAGTGCTGAGAATGACTGTGCTCTGTGGTGTCAGTGAGTGGCACTAGTGTGTGGATATAGTGTGTGAGTTGTCAGTGTACGCTCTCTGCTGTGTGTATACTGTGTGTACAGTGTATGCTACCTGCTGTGTGTATACTGTATGTACAGAGTATTCTCTCTGCTATGTATACTGTGTGTACAGTGTACGCTCCCTGCTGTGTGTATACTGTATGTACTCCCTGCTGTGTACAGTGTACACTCCCTGCTGTGTGTATACTGTATGTACAGTGCTCCCTACTGTGTACAGTGTATGCTCCCTGCTGTGTATACTGTATGTACAGAGTACTCTCCCTGCTGTGTGTATACTGTGTGTACAGTGTACGCTCCCTGCTTTGTGTATACTGTATGTACTCCCTGCTGTGTACAGTGTACGCTCCCTGCGTGTGTGTATACTGCTCCCTACGTGTACAGTGCTCCCTGCTGTGTACTGTTGTACAGAGACTCTCCCTGCTGTGCTGTATGCCTCCCTGTCCTGACTACTCTCCCTGCTGTGTGTATACTGTATGTACAGAGTACTCTCCCTGCTGTGTGTATACTGTATGTACAGAGTACTCTCCCTGCTGTGTGTATACTGTATGTACAGAGTACTCTCCCTGCTGTGTGTATACTGTATGTACAGAGTACTCTCCCTGCTGTGTGTATACTGTATGTACAGAGTACTCTCCCTGCTGTGTGTATACTGTATGTACAGAGTACTCTCCCTGCTGTGTGTATACTGTCTGTACAGTGTACGCTCCCTGCTGTGTGTATACTGTCTGTACAGTGCTCACTGCTGTGTGTATACTGTATGTACAGTGCTCCCTGCTGTGTACTGTGTACATTGTATGCTCCCTGCTGTGTGTATACTGTGTGTACAGAGTACTCTCTCTGCTGTGTGTATACTGTGTGTACAGTGTACGCTCCCTGCTGTGTGTATACTGTATGTACTCCCTGCTGTGTACAGTGTACACTCCCTGCTGTGTGTATACTGTATATACAGTGCTCCCTGCTGTGTACTGTGTACAGTGTATGCTCCCTGCTATGTGTATACTGTATGTACAGAGTACTCTCCCTGCTGTGTGTATACTGTGTGTACAGTGTACGCTCCCTGCTGTGTGTATACTGTCTGTACAGTGCTCCCTGCTGTGTGTATACTGTATGTACAGTGCTTCCTGCTGTGTACATTGTATGCTCCCTGCTGTGTGTATACTGTGTGTACGGTGTACGCTCCCTGCTGTGTGTACGGGTACGCCTGCTGTGTGTACGGTGTACGCTCCCTGCTGTGTGTACGGTGTACGCTCCCTGCTGTGTGTACGGTGTACGCTCCCTGCTGTGTGTACGGTGTACGCTCCCTGCTGTGTGTACGGTGTACGCTCCCTGCTGTGTGTACGGTGTAGGCTCCCTGCCGTGTGTGTGTACTGCGCGGCCGGTGTAGGCTCCCTGCCGTGTGTGGCTACTGCGCGGCCGGTGTAGGCTCCCTGCCGTGTGTGGCTACTGCGCGGCCGGTGTAGGCTCCCTGCCGTGTGTGGCTACTGCGCGGCCGGTGTAGGCTCCCTGCCGTGTGTGGCTACTGCGCGGCCGGTGTAGGCTCCCTGCCGTGTGTGGCTACTGCGCGGCCGGTGTAGGGGTTGCTCCCTGCCGTGTGTGGCTACTGCGCGGCCGGTGTAGGGGTATGCTCCCTGCCGTGTGTGGCTACTGCGCGGCCGGTGTAGGGGTATGCTCACTGCCGTGTGTGGCTACTGCGCGGCCGGTGTAGGGGTATGCTCACTGCCGTGTGTGGCTACTGCGCGGCCGGTGTAGGGGTATGCTCACTGCCGTGTGTGGCTACTGCGCGGCCGGTGTAGGGGTATGCTCACTGCCGTGTGTGGCTACTGCGCGGCCGGTGTAGGGGTATGCTCACTGCCGTGTGTGGCTACTGCGCGGCCGGTGTAGGGGTATGCTCACTGCCGTGTGTGGCTACTGCGCGGCCGGTGTAGGGGTATGCTCACTGCTGTACATCTTTATATTCTTCGTCTGTGAACTTGGGCAGTGTATATACATCTATACACAGTTCTTGTCTACATAGGTCTCATCCATATGAACAATGCTGTCTCTCCCTGTCAGTGTGATGTAGAATTCTCTGCTGATCCCTATACTGGGGTTTTGCCTTCTCAGACATTTATGGCACATTCATTTCTAGGACCTGCTCTGTTCTCCAACTCTGAGAGGCCGTGACTGGAGAGGGAGAGGTGGCTGCACATGTGCGGCTCTCTACATTCATTTTTTTTTGGTAAGGGTGGGTTCACACCTGCGCTTCAGTCCGTCTGTTGCCAATCCGAGAGAAAATCTCGGCGAACGGGATTGGCATCGGATACAGACAGGTCAGTGACGCATTGGTTAAAAACCCATTCATTTGAATGGGTTTTTAAAGCAATGCACGGGTGTGCGCTTGCACCCTCTGCGCTGCGAATCCTTTTTTTTTTTGTCGGAAACAAAGTCGGACATGCAGGACTTCGTGTCCGAGGAAAAAAAAACGGCTTCGCATTGCAGAGGGTGCAATCGGACACCCTCGCATTGCTTTAAAAACCCATTCAAATGAATGGGTTTTTAACCAATGCGTCGCTGACCGGTCTGTATCCGATGCCAATCCCGTTCGCCGAGATTCACTCGGATTGGCAACGGACGGACTGAAGTGCAGGTGTGAACCCACCCTAATTCTGAAAAACTCAGAGTAAGTTTTTTGGAACTCCCATAGAAATGAATTGAGAGATCTGTACATATCTGACCACCTCTCCATTCATTGTGACTACTGGTCAGTGGGGTCTCCAACTTACTATTCTAGAGATCAGTGGGACCTACATCTATAAGATTTATATGTGGGTATGTTACTAATGTAACATACCTTTAAAGAGGATCTGTCTCCTTTCCTGATATGTTTGGTTTAGAAAATACTTGTATTTTGCCTAATATAGTGATTTTTGGATCATCTTCTTTTAGAAAGTTGTTATGCTCTTTGTGTTAATGAGTACATTGACAACTGGGTGTTACCAGTTGGAGGGCGTGTCCTACTCATGCCTATGGTTTCCAGTCAGTGCTGACAGCATCAGAGACACTTCTCTGATAAGGGGAATGT
Organism: Leptodactylus fallax; assembly: GCA_947044405.1. Lineage (NCBI taxonomy): Eukaryota > Metazoa > Chordata > Amphibia > Anura > Leptodactylidae > Leptodactylus > Leptodactylus fallax. Next base: position 2,816,453 of record CAMRHE010000215.1, read on the forward strand.
GAACACCCAGTTGTCAGTTTATTCATACATTTACCGTAGGAGTAACAGAGGAATATAACAATGCATAGTTATAAGAAAATATTTTATAGGAAATTCCTAATTTAGGAGTGGTGGAAAGAACTCCTTAATATCCATGGAGGTTCCTACTATGTGGCTGCAGGCACAGGGAAAACAAACTTTTGTGCTGGTGGTATTGAAGGGGCACCTGCCTGTACATGGCATCTGTCCTGTGTGAATAGAGCGAGCGCTGAGGTTGTGGCGGAGTACAGGAGCAGTAAACTGTAGTCTGCAGAGAGCTGCCGGATGGCAGTGGCAGGGCATCTGACTGCTTTGTAGCTGCCCAGTGCTGTTAGTTAGGTTGCCTCTACCCATAAATGAAGGTTATGTGTATTCACCCCGTACTATATGGAATGTGTTAGCCATTCTATAGATATAACCGTACCAGGTTCTTATCCTGGGGTTCTGCCTAGCTCACCTTTATATGACAAAAAAGAAGTTTCTACCAAGGCTTGAAGTTCTGGTTAAGCTGTATGAGGGCTTTGCCTGTGTTACTATTTAAGGACCAACTCTAATATGGTATGTCTTGTAGAGAAAGGGCACTGTTATTATGTTATACCCCTGGTACATGTGCCCGTGGACATGATGCTATGTCAGTAATGTCTTGTCACAAGCTCTTTGGGCTGGCGCTGATTTCTATACTACTATGATGGCTACATGTAAATGCAGCATGGATCTTCAGCGGTTAATTCCCGGCTGCATTACACAGACATGGAGTTTATATGCAATGTGTGCACGTGAAGTTTTCCAGATTATTCCTATACTCGAAAGGTGCATTGCCCTGTTTTATGTCTTGCCACCAGATGAACCCACTCACAAGAATGGAACGGAACTGTACTCTACTGGCAGAAAATCCTGCAACAAAGCTTATTGCATAGGAATATCTTGTGTTCAGGTAGTCCTGATACATCATGACACATCGGCATCAAATTTCTTAGAGGGATTCCAGACATGCCCTTTAAATGAATTTGCTTGCGCTATGTGTCTCTGTGCCTGGTACCGCAGCTCAGCCCTGATCAAAGCCGTGGCACATTTCTTGGCAGTATTCCTGGAACTACTTGTATAAAAACCTATGATAGTGCTTAAAGGCGATGAGGGAAATGCACCCAAAACATGACAGGTGTATGGGCATGTTGTTTGGCAGCAGGGCAGTGTGGATTCACATATATTTTGGTTCCTAAAGCTGCCCACTATTGTATGTACAGATTAGACTCTGTTACAATTTTATGGCTGGTCAGTGCATCATGTCTTATTGATTGGTGGTGGTCTACAAGCCTGAGTGTATGGCTCTGTTCGGATTAACGTTACATTACACTTATCCCCTGGGGATAAGTGTCAGACCCCGGCCATCAAGAAAATGGAGGACCTAAAGTCCCCTTGAAGCCTCCATGTGAAGTTGCGCTTGTGTGGTCTGTGTTCCATTCACTTCCATGGACCTGCGGTCTCTGGCAGCCTTATAGTAGGGAGCGCTATTGCTTCAATCACAGGGAGGCTTCATGGGGAATTTCAGGCCCTGTTTCCAGTTTGTTGGGGGTCCCAGCAGTCATACCCCCAGCGATCTGGCACTTATCCCCTATCCGGAGGATATCTGTTGGTAATGGCACAGCTCCTTTAGTGTCCTCCTCACAGCAGATTATAAAAGCAATGGCGGCTAGTCACTGGCTGTTTTTTTTTTTGCCCATTTTCACAGCTCTCTAAATAGACTCAAGTGTAAGAAGGATGCGTGAAAATGGGTGTTCCATGGATGCTAGGCAGGCCTGTAAAACGGACGCTTTCATCCATTTTTAATGGTTGATTTGCATCATGGTCATGTGAATAATCTCCTATTGATTTTGTGCTCGATATGTGTGTGTTTGACATCATTGGTGATCTTGTTTAACCCCTTCTTTCAATACATCATATACTGGAAGCTGCAGGAAATTCACTTGAATGTGAGCTGAGTTGCAGTAACCAGGCACAGCCACTACACGGTGCGTGGAGCTGTCTGCTTCTGGCTCTGTACTCTTGTATTCCCAGTACTGTGGCTGCTGATATCGACTGATTGGTGGGGGTGCCAGGGCAGGTCATAAATATCTAAATCCTGGAAAACCCCTCTAACACTTGTACCTGATCACTAGCAGAAGTGCAGAGTGTTTGCCAAAAATAAGTAGCAAGTACTAATGCCTGATACAGCTACTTCTATGTAATGTTATACCTGCTAGATGTTCGGGGGGAATAAAACAAAATATTTCACCGGCCATCGGTTAAAATGGATGGGGACATTAAGGGGTTAATGTATACAGAGCAGTGACCTGCACCCACCCGCTGTCCTCTTTGGAATATTGTCTGTGATGACTAGTATATGAGCGGCTCATCCAGAGCAAGTTTCGGGTGACTGATCACAGTAATTTTATAAGTGTGAATGTGCGGCTAGAAATGGTAACAGAATGTGATGGTGCAGCGCTTTCTGCAGTGACTCATCTGTATTTTTAGTACAATAAAACACTTTTGGTAGTGATCGGTGTCCACATGACTGGACTACATTGTCCCTAGACTACACTGGTCATGTTACCAAAAATAACCTCACTGCCAAAACCATTTAATTGAAAATAAAGGGCCATATAATAAAACTCCACTGTTACGTATCCTCCAGAATGGGTGGGTGTTACTGATGGCCTGCTCCAAACTGACACTTCTGTGACATCTAGAAACCTGATAGGACAAACCCTTTGACTATAAGCCATGGGGGTCTGTGATAACGCTCCAGTCTAGTACAGTGATCACCAATGTCATTGTGATTCCTCATGGCCTCAGGGTAGTCGGTAAACTGTAACAGCTTGCTGATTTTTTTTATTTTTTTATTTATTTATTTTTTTTTTCATATGGGCAAGTTATCCCCTATTGATTGAATAGGGGCAGTTAGCGGATTGGTGGGGGTTAGACTTCTCATTCGCCCACCGAGCAGGGGTGTTTTGTCTCCCGTTCTGAATGGAGTGGCGGTCAGATGGCTCACTTCCAGCTCCGTTCGTTTCAGTGTGGGTGCTGGAGATAGCCGAGCTCTGCACTATGACTATATGCAGCACCCCCATTAAAATGAATGGAGCAGTGCTCTATGCAGAATATGCAGAATAGGGGATACAACTTCCTAATTCTCTTGATCTATTTTCACCTATCTTGCCTATTCTTTGGAGAGGGGATAACCTGCCCACAAGGCAAAACCCCTTTCAGCTCCACCTTACACATTAAATGAATGTTGACCAAACCAACTGACCCTGGAATCTGTATGCTATTGTATGGTGCTGTGTCATGGGGTACAGTCAAAGCTTTTAGGGGAGAATACCTCCCTAATAGGACATTTGATGAAACATGCTACAATTTGCCATATATAAAATTGGATATCTACAGAGGTACAGTAGGTCCCTATAGGAGTCATATGGCTCCATATAGCCAAACGGCTGTAATGTTTTGCAGAGCTGCCATATACTATAGTCATGTACATAATGCTTAACAAAGACCCATCCGCTCTTTTGACCCGTCTGTTTTAGCAAATACTGGTATTCCCTAAGATATGAAAATTCTGCCGCACTTTTTCTTCGCACTCTGCAATCTAACGTCCCTCTGTTATTCCTCCTAGCAGTAAATTGACATCTGGGTGTTAACATTGTCAAAGGGGTGTCTCCTGGCCATCTGATCCTGGCAGCACTGCTTGTCAGAGTGTAGGGACATATCCCCAACTGTACTGGCCAGATGTCAACTTATTCACAGAAGGGATAAGAGGGACGACACAATGCAGAGTTATAGGAAAAGATGCTCCAGGATTATTTCCTGAAATATACAATTCTGTGTGAAGACGGACATGTCAGTAGAGTCGGCGGCTTCTCTTCATGGGTGACCTGCTTTTCAGTGGTCTGTTCTTCAAGGGAATCTCTTGATTCTCTTGTATCTTCTCCGTTGGCGTGTAAGTATTTTATTGCACAATAGTCGTCTTGGCAGGGGAGTCTCTGTATAAACTTCTGATGACGTTTTACTTCTGTTTTTGGCTCTCTAATAGTCTCTGGAGAAGTGAAATGCCCACTGCTATCCCATACACTGCCTCTTCCTATGGCAGCCACACCACAAGCGCCATTTACTCAAGGTGTGAAGGACTAAAATAAGTGCTCAGTGTAAGTTTAGCCATGTCTGTGGCTTGGGAAGAACATACAGGACTCTCTGATAGTCGCACAGTACTCTAGAGCAATATATCAGATGTTTGTTGCAAACACTTACTGTTGACTGTCAATTTATTTAATCCTTTTGTATTTAGTTTGTGTACAGTGCTGTATTTTCATGTATATATATCTCTAGACTGAAAGCCACATTGTAGCAGAGAGGGATACAATCGTATGTCAGCCAAGACCTCATGTACATGATTTATGGAAAATCTGTGAATTGTTCAGTGCAGGAGCTAAACATGAAAAAACTTCTATCACAAAGCAGTTTTTGGATCTGATTTTTTTTTTTTTTTTTTTTTTTTTAGTAAAAATAATATTGCTGTTTCAAATGTATCTCCATTTATAAAACCACTTTTCATGAAAAAATAGTACAGGTGAATATAAGAAACTTATAACATAGAAGTCTATAGAGAGACGTGCATACATGTTGTAACTATGGTAGCTCTTTTAACTCCACTATAGCTTATTAAATAATGCTCTAGCGATGTGCAAAATGAGGCAATAGCTGGTTGCAACTTCCTCTTTTCCATCCCCTCTTCATAGACTTAAGTGTGTAAGGCTGCATACAAATAAGGATGCTATTAGAGTCTGAGTGAAGGGATGGAGGAGGAGAACTGCCTAATAAGTGGGAAGGAAACCTAGTTCTTTAATATGTATTACAAAGTTTCTCATATTCACCTGTACTATTCCCTAATGAAAAGTGGTTTTATAACACAAGGTACGCTTTAATTCCAAGTCTCTGCAGCATGGCACCAGTCTACATAAATTGCTTGGGCGACTGACTCCTAAGGCAAAAAAATTAGCAGGGCAATGATATTTTAGGGTCTTATTTGCAACCACACATTTACTGGAACTGAAACCCCTTTAGCTCTGGTACCAGTTATCAGACATAAAAGGGGTATTCTGCTAATCTTATTGTATACGCTAGATAGGTGATAACTGCTAGATCAGTGAAGATCTAACAGAATCCCCCAGCAGTGAGACTGCGGCCAGGAGGCATTGAAGGGAGCAGTGGTCATATACCCACTCTGCCGCTCCATACACTTCTATGGGACTGGCAAAAAAGTGGAGTATAATGGCCCATATTACCAAAATAAAGGTAATTTCATCTAGGATGACATCTTGTGGCTCACGGTGGTATGAAATACAGGATGGAGTTATGCTTTCCAATCCATACTCTTGGCTCCTGCTCATACTGAGAAGTAGAGGTGCCCGGTGTTGGACCCCTCCTTATCTGATATTGGTGACCTGTACTAAGGATAGGTCACTGGTATCTAGCTGTTTACCTGGCAATCCCCTTCAATCCCTAATTTATTCTGAAAAACATGTTCCTTTATGGCATGAAGACTCCTTATAATAGACTGTTAGTAGCAGTATGGCATGTTACACGTAATGTTCTGTCACACTCATCGACATGATAGCTGTCTGATATATTCTTCAGCACTGAAGCGTGCTTGAAAGGAGAACAATAAAAGCACTCCTAATAAATGGTGAAAGCTTTAATACCACAAATGTATTGAAATGAGTTGTGACTAATGCTATATCTGTTAGAAGCTGATGGGAGCCCTTACTAGATCTCATACGCTTATGCTCTTACTCTCAGTAGTGAAGGCCAATGTGATCCTTTTTGTGGGAACTCATAAAAGGGTCCTTGTGGTGTGTGGAGCCTTTTAGCAGATGTTCTCAGGTTAGAGAAGATCTGAGTGGATAAGCAGATGGCACTTCAGCTTTCCTACAGTATACTCCTGGTTCAAGCCCAACAAAGACAGAATCTACATAGGGTTTGTACAGAATACCTTCATATGGGGCACATGCATTAACAGCGCTCAGATTTATTTTTTTTTTTAGTGCTTACCTAGCTTTGCAAATGATACATGTAATATTTTGCATATAACATCCTGTAAATTGTGTCCTTAAGGGTAACCTGCCAACACAGAAACTGCTTTAACACCACTTGCATGCTGTTGTATGGCTGGTTTGTGACATTGCACTTTGAAAACATAACTTTCTTGTGTCAATGTTACAATGTTGAGAAAATCAACTTTGATTCCATATGCTAATGAGCTGTTTGGTGCACTGAAGGCGGAGCCACACCTGCTGGAGCGCCATCTTCTTTTGTGATTGCTACAAATTGCTGTCCTTAGGACATGTCAACATGTTGGTCTTTTTGTTTTTGGGGTGACAACCACGAAAGAAGGTGGTGCTTCATCGGGTGTATCTCTGCCCTGAGTGCACCAAACAGCTCATTTGCATGTGGAATATGCATACGATGCTGAGCTGTGATGCCAGCCCCTCTGACAGTGCAGTGATAGCGGTACCTGAAACTAATGGCACCAATATTTCGGGAACGGGGCACAATTAATACCCCATTGGTGGCCTTGGTGTATATATGTGTCCCGGTGAGCACTACTGAAGATGGTAGCGACATTATTTACTTTATTCAGGGGAACTTTAAAACACTATGCACATATCCAGAATTAAAGGAGCGGTCTCATGAATCATCAAAAATCCTGAAAGGCTGTTAATAGGTGTAAAGTAACTCGCTGTGTTTCTAGCATAAAAATACCAATTTCATCATCTTTGCTTCCACATGTCCCCCCTTGCTCCTGCTGCTTTTCCTGCCTGTTGGCAGTAGTTCTCCTTTTCCTTCTGGTAGCTGAAAATAATCTATTCTTACTTTCCAATTAATCTTTACAATTCTAACTAGGTGAGAAGAAGATGTCGTCTTAACTATACGGCCATGCAGCTTCAGAGGCTTTGCTCCTTCCTGACCAGCAGGACACAAAGTTGTTTCTTACTGACTGATCTACAGTGAACAGAGACGTGACTGAGTATACATGTCCACCAGCACTCAGCACTATAAGTGGACGTGCACATTGCTGGAGATGTGAACACTAGGTGGCACCATACTAAAGATATCTATATGTTCACACGTTCAGGATTTGATAAGGATTTAGGCACAGGTTCCATGACTCTATTTTACCTAACATCAACATCAAATGCAAGTAAATGGGGTAGTTTATACTCTATTCACATGCAGTTGATAAAAATCCAGGCAGATTATGGACAATGCTGTGGATTTGAAAGTCTGTTTCATACTTTTGTAGGTTTGCGAGTTAGTAGGCCAAATCACCGACTCAATAACTCTGTTTTTCCACAGGCTCAGTCACAAATCCGCCGCAACATTGAGCAGGATACTTATTTTTTCAGCGTACTGCTGCGATATCTGCCTCCCATTGAAAACAATGGGAGACAAGTTACGGGCAGAATCTGCCATGGATTTGGGGGTGAAATCCTCCCCCCAAATCCGCAGCAAATTCCAACATGTGAATGTAGCCCTAGAGGAAATTCAGCATTTGACGCCCATTGAAATGAATAAAGGCCAGTTTTGAGGCAGAATCGGCGCTAAATTGCTGTGTGTGAACATACCCTAACATATTCAGTCTACCAGAAATCCTTTCTGTAGACAGACCACAGCTCAGCCTGGGTGGACATGTTAATAGGCATGACCCAAAAGTAAAAAGTGGTCAAACCACATCCTAGAAGAAGTGATGAAACATTGGCACCTTAATGCTTCTCTGCTTTTTCTTGCCCATGCTGAAGGGTTGTACTGTCCTGTGAAATGTAAAACGCCCAAACATGGGTGTAGTTCTGTATCATCCTTCAGTTCTTTGGAAGTGTATGTGAAATTCTGCATGAAAGCGTATGTGACCTTAAGCTGGGTTCACATCTGCGTCTGGTATCCGTCTGCTTGCAAACCGTTTTAAGAGAAAAACAGTATGGTTGAAAAAGGCTTCCAAACTGTTACACAGCGGATATCCGAATCCATTTTTTTAGGTGGATTAGTCAATGGGTGTTCATTCAAAATAACTGACTGTGTCCATTTTTGACCAATCGTGGTTTTTTTTTTTTTCCCTTCATTCTGAGTATGCGCAGAGGGAAAAACGGATTGCAAAATGGACACAAACTGATTGCTATCTGTTTGTAATCTGTTTTCCATAGACCTCAATGTTTAAAAAAAAAAAAAAAAAAAAAAAGTGGTTGCTGTCCGTCTGTAATCCTTATTTTTTAGTACGGAGACAAAGTCCTGCAAGTTCTACTTTTCTCTCCGCACAAAAAAAGCCGAAACTGATACATGCGGATTACTTTTTCTGCCGTTTTATACTGCAAGACTTCTCTCTGCCGATTTTAGACAGAATCTGCGACTGAGTCTCTTATGGAGACTCCAACGCAGATGTGAATCTAGCTTGAGAGACCGTTCAGTGGTGGCTGGAGAGGGACTGGTGACATCACTCACTATGTCACCAGTTCTTTTCCAGTGACTACTGAGGCCTCTGTTGATATCAGCAGCCACATGGGGGTGAAGGATTTCCAAAGACATGGGCACTATACCAGACGGTATGTATGACTTTGTGTTACACTTTTCCCTTCTCCACCGTGGTTTGTCCAATTCATTGTCTTGCTGGCTGTTTAAATTCAATGAAACTACGATAGAGTAAGAAAAACTTCCATTTCTGGTGCACTGCTGTAATTTTCAGTATGAGAGGTTTTCAGAATAATACATAATTTTCAATATTTTTCTGTTTTGCTTTCTATAATGACTGAGATGGAAGAGAACAAAACCTCCAGCGGTGCTATTTCAGAGTAATATGCATTTTGATAGCTAAACCACTTGAGATTAGTGCCCGGGGATTTTCCTGAAGGGTTTATATTTAATCTGATTACTTTATATTTGTTCCCTGGAGCCTGTTAATAGAGGTATGCATATATTAATGAGGGGTGCGGGAGAGGTCCAGTACTCTGTATACAGTATACTAAGCAAACCTGCTGGAAATAGAAGTTCTCTAATGTTATTATTGGAGTTACTTCCCTTATCTCATGAATGTGGCAGAGCTCAGGGGCTAGGTAGGCTGTGTCTGGAAATTTCCAATTTCCTACTAGTGCCAAACTTTTTTTTTTTTTCTTTGTCCATAAAAGGTCTTGTTTTTTCACGATCGCTTGGTGTGATACCTACAAGGCTGTTGGGGTATGGCCACACAATGTACTGTGCAGCGTTATAGCTGAATTCATGGCAACCTGCAAAACAATGTGGCTAGTTTATTTATTTATTATGCTTATATAGCGCCACCATATTCTGCAGCGCTTTACAGATATTGAGTCATTGTCTCATATAGGGCTCACAATCTACATTCCCTATCAGTATGTCTTTGGAGTGTGGGAGGAAACCCACACAAACACGGGGAGAACATACAAACTCCTTGCAGATGTTGTCCTTGGCAGGATTCGAACCCAGGACTCCAGCGCTGCAAGGTAATAGTGATAACCACTGAGCTACTGGCTAGTAATGAGAAAAAGGCATAAATCATTAAAAGGGGTTTTCTGGCCCCAAACTGACTTTTCATACAGATGACCTATCCACAGGACGGGCCATCAGTATTAGTCCTAGAGAACCCCTTTACTTTGGTTATATGCAGTAAAGCTGGCAGTGGAGTATTTACAATTTTCAGACTGAGGGGTATTTCAGAATGGCGTGTGTGTGCCCAGCCTTGGATTTTACAGACACAGCAGTTTTCTCATGTTTTGCTGAGTGTGGATGCTGCCTGACATCCTAAGTAAAGCCCTGCATGAAAACAGGGATAGAGACCTAAAATACATCATTGCAATTCAGTACCTTGAATAAACAAAACATCAAATGGACTCTAGAAACTTATGAGAGCATTACAGTATGTGCGTGGTTGTTTTTTTTTTTTTTTTTTTTTTCTTTCCTATACATATGCATGCATTGCCCAAAACTAATATGAACATCAAAAAAGTACAGAACCATGCAAGTGAATGGGGTGTTAGAAAATCCCATTAACAACCCGTGGAGATGTAAGTCGGCACACACAAATGTTAGCGTTAACCTGAACTTCTGCAATTGGTTAAACTGCTGCAGTGAGATATATTATCACTGAAGGCAACAAAAAAACTATGAAAAGTCTTTAAAAAATGTTTTTCCAATGACTTTTCATTGTTTTTCCTTGTCTTCTATGATGTCTCACTGCAGCAGTTTAAGAAGTTTGGGTTAACCCTGCTTCATCTGTAAGAACATGGTGACAGAATGTAAGTTTGATGAGAAATTTGCAACAATTTTCTAACACATTTCATCCCTCCTCATGCCACCGTAAAACCCACATGTTCATTTATAGAACGTGCTGCAAAAATAAAGTTTCGATTAGATTTATATTTCTTTCTGTAACATTTGTGACATCCCTGAAAACATTTGCTGCTCTTATGCAAGTGACTTATGATACACTTCACATTAGCCAATAGTATTTGCCTCTCTTTTCAATGTGGTGATGTTCGTATGGGACTGTGTGACCTGTTACGTATCTGACATGTTTCCTGTACCAATGTTTGCTTCTACAAAAGTAAATTTCATGTCCTGCAAACTGCAATGGATTTATAAGGTAGAATAGTGACATTCCCCACCATATAGTGTACCTAAACTGTCAAACAACTCCTGTTTTTCTGGCAGTATTTGTGTCATTAATTTTGTAATATACTTTATTAGCTGATTTTGGCTCCTTTCTGTGAAATCCTCTGCTGTCCCTTCTATATTTGTTCCCTAGTTTCTTTCAGATCTTCTCACCTTGAGTACAGGCTCTTGCATAATGTAGGGAAGCTGAGACTGGGGTGAGGTCACTATGAAGTGTTACATCTAGTATGATATAAAACTTAAAACCGTGGTTTCATAAGAGGAGATTTTCATCTTTCATATGACACCAAGATTGTTGTAGTTCTACCTGTATTTCCAGAGTTATTCACACCGCTTTTCAACTGGTGACATCTCTGGAAATACAGGTAGACTAGAGATCTTTGTGTCATATGGAAACACTTTTTTTCTAAGTTGGCCATGTCCAAGTAGGACGGTTTCGCAAGACAGGTCCCTGATTCCACTTCTGGTTAGCTGTGTTCCTCGGGGTCCATTGGACAACCAAGTGTCTGGGATGATCATTTCAAATGTGTCATGGTGTTGTGGCGGTGCTATTGGATAGGCACAACAGGTGAATACCCACCTATTAAGGGGAAGGGTCAAGGTCATCTATACTATACTGCTCCATGCCAGTGCACTTTCTCCTCTTTCTTCCTTAATCTACACTACAAAAAAGCTGCAGTGAACCTGCTCAGGTTAGCTGATGATCAGCCAAAAGCAGCCGATCATATCAAACATTGATATTTTTGGCAATCATGACCGATCTAAAGTCTGCAGTTTGTTGGTTCATGTCATTTACATAGTCGATTGTTAGCCTAAAGGATCAGAATTGGCCATTTCAGCTGATAAAAATCTGTGTATGACCAGATTTATACTTGCACGTTTTTCTGGCTTCCAACACATCATCTCCAAGAACTGCCTCATATATTCCAGCCCATTGACAGCTGCCATTGTCACCATTTTATCGCTTCTATTCCCGTCTCCTTCAGTGGTTTCAGGGTTATAACTGATAGGTGTATATAGTTAGTAGCTTTTTACTTAACCCACAGTATAAATATTGGTCGATTTTCTACTGATTCAGGGTTTCTTGGTAAAATGTGCTTTTACCAAGAACTAGTGACAATGCTATGACAGCAGGAGCCGAGACATCATCTTACAGACTCTGCAGACTGTATTGACAAATAGTAAGACATCCTGTTACAGACAAGATTCTTGCACCTTCTTTGTGACACAACTCGCCAGGCCTTTCATAAGTAACTGTTATGAGTACAGGAGGCCAGCTTTGTTTTCAGAGAGTGGCAGCGGTGACTTATTGATGATCGATGATACATGAAGAAGTAGTTCACACATGATGTTTAGATAACCTATCCCTGGAATGTAAAACATCTTGGGATTCTATAGACTTGAGAATAATCATTACTGATCATTATTGTCTTCACATTCTTATACCTATGGAAGTAAACATTTTCACTTATTACCAGAGAGAAATTGCTACATTGGTTGAAACTTTTAGGCTGGGCTTTTTGTAAAGTGTGCAATGTTGCCCTTAAAGAGGCTACATTGCAGTAATTCTCCAATTAAACTTCATCTCGTACATGACCAGTCCATTTTGTAGTCACAGCCTTATTAGACATCTAATTACAGCAAAGATCTCATCAGACTGTACAGCCCTATGTAAAATATAGTGCAGTTTGGTTTATGGGAACAGCGACATGGTTTGAGTCTGGTGTATTCTTGAGCTGAACAACCCCCTGTTCATAAGGATTGGCAGTCTATGTATAAGGAGCATAGCAGGCCGCTGTGAGTCAATGATGAGGTGGGATGGTACTCTGCTCATGGATACACCAGACTCATAAACTGAGTTTTTCGTCTGTGGACTTTCTGCTTCAGTTATACCTATATGGAAAACGTCGGAGTTTCTGTAGGTATAATTCACATGCTGCTATTTACAAAAACATAACTGTTTGTGAAATTGCAGCATGTCCACTGTAGATATTTTTAGCCAGAATCCCATCTACTTTGCAGGGACTGGAAAAAAAAAAAAAAGCAGCTTTTTTTTTTTTTCTGCTATGTGGGGCCCTGGCCTTAGACTGACTGGAGGCTCCTCATGGAGCATCTGATGCAGATGTTGCCATAGGCAGGGGGCACACGTTGCAGATTACAGTAGAAATTAAGTGAATCTGATTAAAATAAATCCCATCCACACACTATGGGGAAAAAACCTTACAGCACAAAATATTTTAAGCTGCAGATTTGGAACCTGCAGTATGTCAGTTATTGGTTTGGTTTCTGAGGTGCCTTAGAGACGTTGTTTCTGTAGACAGCAGAACGCTGACAAGATGATATAAGAACTGGTCGGTGCAGAGCTTTGCACCTACTGAGATATAAAGAAATAGGGTGGACATGTAGGACTGCTGAGCCGTACTGGCACTGGGTTGAATCATGATCCCAGATCATTACCCAGTCTGACAACATGGAAAAGACATACAAGGGCGGTTTTATACACTGCACCTTATCAGGTATGTATACCTATAAATGCATACCTAACAAGGTGTTATAATGTCTATATAATATATGTCCACTGTCAGACTCCAGTTTATAATTAATATATAGCATGGAAAAAAATAGGAGCTTTGTAATGACATGACTTCCCTTCCACTAACCCTGATATTATTAAATTACAGCTATACCTGTGTTTATTCCGCATTTAATACTGAAATCCCTCTCAGACATCCTTTAACTTTTTTTTTTTTTTTTTTTTTTTTAATTATAAATACTGATTTATTAATGTAAAGTATTATACTACTACAATAGTACACAGAACCACCCACTCCTTCCACTTCCTTATCTTTTACCCTGAAGGAGTACAAGACGAGCCCCAGCATTCCTTCCGTGTTTCCGTGTATGTGCAGAGCTTGTTCTAGTAATGGGCATTTTGGAATTCATATTTTTGGCCCGACATAGCAAAATACTGCAGAAAAAAAACGCAGCGGAAACAGATCGTGTTTTTCATTGCGTTTTTCTCTACCTTTTTTTTTTTTTTCTTTTCTTCCATTATTAAATCTGTAGCAAACTCTTGCATTTCCACAGGTAAAATTGACATAATATGTTTTTTTTTTTTTTTTTTTTTTTCAAAAATTAATTTTTTAAAATGCAGCTTTTTTTTCCCCCACACTGCGTGAATGCAATAAACCAGAATCTCATTCACTTTGCTGGTACTGTAAAACAGTGTTGTTTCCGCAGAAGCCAAAAATACTGTTTTTGCAACATGGGGCCTTAGCCTTTACACTGAGGCCCCATGCACATAACCGTAATTCTATCCATAATTTTATCCAAAACTGCAGACCCATACATTTCTATGGACCCATACACGCGTCTGCTGTTTTTGTAGCACAGACAAGAGTAGTGGATCTATAAAAGTCATTTTGCAGATCTGTGATTGCGGATGACATCCTGACATGTTTTCTGCAGATTGCTGATCAGTATTTGTGGATTGTGTGTTTGTAGCCTAATCTAGCTCAAAATCAAGCATTTGGTAATCTGATTCCCATCCATGGTATGTGAAACTAAACTGATTTTAGAAATGTTTTTAAAGAGATGAAGTCATATAATGCCATGTTCACACAGCACAAATTGGGCATGGGCAAAACCTCCAGTCACTTTAATTTATTTTTTTGTTTTTTAAGAAAATCGGAGACAAAAATCTGCTTTTGAAAAATCAATGTAACTAATCTACGGCTATGTCAGTTTTATGCTTTGCCAGTGGAATGTTAACAAGTTCTTTTTACGAATTAGGCACGGATGCTTCACCTAAATTTTGACAGAATCCTGAATGTGTGAGCACAGCCATATGATTGTCTAAATATAATTCTCCATTGTAAGAGTTCAAGCGCACTCTAAATCCCATGACACTAGAAAGCTGCTGTAAGCAAGACCTTAGACAGTGGCTAATCTCAGTGGTACTACTAGGAACTGTGCTGCAAGGGGTCAAATTCTTGTGTTCGCTAATAGGTGTCTGTGCCCCAAGTCATTGCCTCGTGTGTACTTGCACATTCCTGTGTCTGATGTAATGCAAACACATTAGTGAATTGTGATAGACCTGTAAATTGGGTAACACTTTCTGCTGCTCTGGTGCTTAACACTAGTCTTTCAGTTCTTAAAGAGGACCTTTCATGTCCTCAGGCACATGTGGTTTTATATACTGTTAGAAAGCCGACAGTGCACTGAATTCAGTGCACTGTCGGCTTTCCGGTTATGTGCCCAGGGGCTGGAAATATCGGTGCCGTTAGTTTTCTGCCCATCGTCAGAAGGGCGTTCCTGACAGTCTAGCTGGGCTGTGAGGAATGCCCTCCCTGACAGTACTTGTTCATAGACTTGTACTGGGGGAAAGCGTTCGTCACAACTCAGCGTCATCACTGGGCAGTAAGGAACACCCTCTCTGACAGTACAGCGCTATGGACTAGTACTGCCGGGGGGTGTTCCTCACAGCCCAGCTAGACTGTCAGGAACGCCCTTCTGACGATGGGCAGAAAACTAACGGCACCGATATCTCCAGCCCACGGGGCACATAACCAGAAAGTTGACAGTGCGCTGAATTCATAAATATGTCAATAAATAAGGTAGTAGGAGGGTCTTTCAGCTGGGGATGGATTTACTTAGAAAAAATAAACTTGAGTTGCCATTTTTAACCTTACAAAACCTAGTGCAGTCGGGCAGAATGCTGGTGTGATGGACATGCTTATTTATGTCAGTGGGAGTGCTGGAAATCTTCAGCACTCTCCGAGGTGTCCACAACCAGTCCAGCCCACATTCAGCTTGGCTGCGCTCTGGTTGAATGTGGAGCAGGAGAAAGGTCATTTTGTGGGACATCCCCTTTACAGTAAAACCCAAAATTCTATTCTCAATACATGCCTCATAGGAATGACTAGAGAAGTAGACATCCTGTCCACACATGAGATGCGTTCATTTGGAAAGTCTTATTACTGGACACATGACACAGCGGTGGACCAAAAACAGAGCTGATAACTTACAAGTACAGCCAGCGGTAAGAAGATTGCCTTTACTACAATTTACATCATGCGCATTTCTAACAGTCCAGATAAATGTTTGTGGGATTTCTACTTTAAATGGCATCTTTTCGCCATACATTATGGACGAGACATTTGTTGTGCTTGGACATAGAGAACATGTTGTTCTCTGACATGTTTGGCGTGTCTGTTGTCTTTAGGTGAAAGCGGCCATCTACTTTCCCTCGATCAGAAACTGAGACTTGACTTTGATGCAAGACTTTATTTCCTAAAACGTTTGACAAGTGACAGTTTTTGCCTCCTTCTTCTTACACTATCTGTGCCTCATCAACAGAGTACAACATAGAAGTTACATCATATTGTAATAAAGGATATCCGTAAATAGAAGTAAATACATAGACAGTATCAAGCAGTCAAAGCAAATCCAACCATCGAGGGTGAAGTCTCTAAGGACAAAATCTGGGCAGCGAGTTACAGCAAATATTGACTTATAATGACAATAGGATAATGAGACTAAATGAACTGTGGTAGGTACCCATAGTAAACATCCATGTAGTAGATCCAGTGCCAATGCCCCACCAGTGGAATTCATTCCACTATACAGATAAATGCAAATTACCTGTCTCCCGCTTTTTCAGTGTTGGCCTACTACCTAGCCCTTCCTTAGATTATCCCCCTCCTATGGCAGCTTATCTCCCACAAGAGCAAATGATTGGGCATGTTCAAATTCAGCATGCCTGACCCTTTACTCCTCCTTCTCCCAACATCCTCTATTTGGGAAAAGTCAGCAAATCAGGTTCAGCCAACATTGCTTATATGTGTTTGGACACTTCTAGAATCTCCTGTTTTATAGGATTGTGTTATCCAGTAGTTTGGCCATTAATGTAAAGCTTTGATCACGATACAAAGCTTTTTTTTTTTTTTTTTTTTTTTTTTTTTGCAATAATGAAGCTTTCCAATATGCAGTATCGTAACTGCAAATATGGCCCAATATCACTGCATGTTGTGGTCCTGGATAAGGGGGTTTGTGAGTGATTCTGACAGTTTCCAAAAATGCCAGTGTGCTTCCATGACTGGTGCTCCAATCGCTTCTATGGGGCTGCGGGTGCATTATAGTCCCAGCAGCCCCATAGAAGTGAATGGAGCGCTGGTCACGCAAGCACAATTGCACTGATTTCACCAGAAGTCCTTGGGGGGGGGTGCAGTTTTGGTCCCCTCTCTTTTTGATCTCTAGAGGACCCACAGGACAGAGGATAATTATCCATGGTGGCAAAACCCCTTTAAGTGCAGTCTTGCTGCCTAGAAAATCAACATTTGGTCTGTATGCAAAGTAGTGCACTCAGGGCATGACTGCATCTCTTGGAGCTCTTATGTTCTCCTGTAGTCGTACAACATTGGGGCCTGTCAATCTTTATGCTATAGGGTGGCACTAGGTGGCCACCACAGGCAAAAAAAAGGTGCTCTGGCAGACCTTGTCACATCCAGGGTGCAGCAGATTAAAAGGTTTATGAGGGATATTAAAAGCTTGCCAGTGATATACAAAATATTTGTGCCTGTTGGCCTCCTTGTCACCTCTGTGGGCATACAAATTATGGACCACAAGGTGGAAAATTTGGGGCAGTCCCTGCTCTCCCCTGTCTTGGTGATCCAGCGCAGTTCCCTTCTAGGTCCAATAGAGTTCTTGACTAACCATTCCCATATTAAACTATTTTTATTTACCCCACACTTCTCAGGTCATTCCTGGGATGTCCACATAATGGCTTGCATCGGGCATTTTCAATTTTGCATTTTCAACCCTGTCATTTTGGTTTCCTCTACACCAGTTAGGAGCCTATAGCGATCAGATTACACATATCTACAGTTCCCTTCTAAAAATAGATGTTACCCTGCTCTATGTGAATTGACCGCTTATGCCTCTTAGGACTCTTCTCAGTGGACTTGATCTCTAACAGCTAGCAAAAAAAGAGCTCTCTGTAACCAAATTAAGCCCTCTGGTGACATGGTACCACACCCCAGAATTGTTACATGGACTGAACTCTGCTCTTCCTCTAAGGCAGGCTCCCTTTATCTTGTGTCCTGGGATAACCCACTGATTATTTCTTCCTGGTGTGAGGTCTGCCAGTTTATATACAACGTGCTTTATGTCCACATGCTGATAAACCCAGTTCAGTAGCTTCTCAATCTTCTGAAATCTGAGGGCAGGGTGGGTACCAGGCTGCTCCTTCCCTTAGTGACTGCAGAGAAATGTCACAGGACCTTACCACCTAGACTAGAAGGACTTGCGTACCAAGGAATTCATGACCGCCCTGCTTCGTGGTTCCATTGGCAAATTTACAGAGTCGTCCCAGGCTTGGGATTTATGGGTCCCCATCTGACTCTCCCCTTTTGCATGTATTTGTTGCTTTTCTCTCTAGAGCTGTTACAATTTACAATTTATTTACTTTGTCTCCTTCATTTTGTTGTTAAAAACTTATTTAAAAAAATCAATAAAATTATAGTTGAGAAAAGTTTACCACTGTGTTCTCTGCAGTGGCTAATCCTACTAATATATATGCAAGCCCCCCATTGCCCCAAATCTCAGCTTTGCAGCGTGGAGGGAGTCTTGTTCTTCTCCCTCCCCTGCTGACTCTGTCACATGACAGACTTTGCTGTATTCTGTGTACAACCAGCAGGAGTAGAGCAGAGTCGGTGATGAGCCTGAACACAGGGACTTCATGCACCCCGCCTCCAACTAAGAATGGGGGCAATGGGAGAACTGCATATTTATTAGTATTTGTGCTTATCCAGTGCAGAGCATTCACTAGTAAGTGTTTTAATATTGAAACAGATGGGGTACGTTGACATGGTGGAAATGTATTTTTTGACATATTTTGCGGAAAAACTACCATATACTGCTTGGTAAATGTGGGCCTTTGTATGTAAAGATTATAGGCAACTGACAAACATTTTTTTTTTTTGGCTTTAAAATACTAATTTTTATTTTTTTTTTTTTTTTTAAATTGAGCAGAACAAAAAAAAGTAGATCTAATGGGCTTTTGATCTAGTTATACATTGTATAAGCATTCAGTGGGGTGTGACCCTGTCTGCAGGCCACGTGCTGCTGAAAAGCTAGTGGGAAATGATCTGCGTAGACTACATAATATTGACTGTAACCCTTTACCAGAAAATGTGTTTTCCGTCTGATAATGATGGTGGTGGTAGATGAGGAATGTACTGCGGCCTCCCCTCCCCTGTCTGCCTCGTGTTACTCATTACCATCTGTACCATGTTGTGATAGGCAGAGGCCACTGCCCTGTACTAGCCCCTCACTGCTACAAAAGCATTACATTCCTGCCTAATCTGACTTTTTTTTTTTTTTTTTTCATCTATCCCGGAGCAAATTTCTCCTGTTAGCTTTTATTGTTGTATGTGGACTTTATCATTCCAGAGGGCGGATATCTACATTCTACATTTGCTTACAGTGATACTTCCTATTGTTCCTATTATAACAGTATAAATTATTACCAAATAACGTCTGACCATTATCTCACATAGTACAGTAGGAGCTATCGATTTATTTATTTTTTTTTCCAAACTAGTCGAAGCCCAGAGTATTTAGGATTTTTCTATTTAGCACTTATTACTTTAAGGGCTCTAATTTTTTTTATTATTTGTATTTGGTTTTTATTGGCTTTTTTCACAAACCATGCCTTTTTTTTTCACATTTTTGTGCATATTTATTTTTTTTTCTTAAGGTTTAGAATTTGAAAAAAATGAACTTTTTTTTCATTTTAGCTATATTTTTTTTCTACTAGAAATGTTACATGAAAATTATCATTTTCTTTTCATTATTCTTCATCTCTGCCGTACATTTTGATGTATTACATGTGCAATTTAGAGAACTAAAAGGGTATCCATGGCAATGCCCCAAACAGAGGCACACTTTGGTTAATGCGTACAGTGTTTCCATTTGGGCAGAGCTTGTGCCATGCTGGGGTGTAGGTAATGGCGATGTGTTGGCCCAGTCGCACAGTAGGAAGATCATATAACTGGGAATGCAATATCTTTTTTTTATTTTTATTTTTTTTTTAAAGCTTTTTCCACTGTTTAAGAACCAATACTATATTTTTACTATATCCCTCTTATATGTATTACTATGTATACTTTGTCGTTATGTTATTTCTATGTGTCATGCTGGCCTATGGTAGACTCCAATCTATTGAAAACAGATCGGCCAAAAAGCGGCAGATCATGCTAAACACTGGAATTTTCAGATGACTTCAATTCAGCAGGGCCGATCACCTGACTTGAGCAGTTGTTGATGGTGCATGACCCCCATCTGAAATCTAAAGTATATGGCCTGCCTTGGTCATTGCCACTGGCTAGAATATAATATCCCTTTTATAAAATATTGTAAATGATGAAAAATTTCTCTAGAAGTGCATCATTTTTGGAGAGATTTTTACTAATTACATGACACTTGATTTGCTTATGTATCTATTGGCACACAATAAAGCTGAAGATTTTTATATCTGCTCATGTCCTCGACACCCTGTGAGTGAATGCTCCCTAAAGCAGCTTCTAGTTGGTTAGTTATAAAGTATACTTCTAGATTTTTATCAATGAAGTTTTCAATTCAGTGACTGCCAGCAGAGATCTTGATAATCGTAGTGACCTCACATACTGTAGGATCATGCTCCCCAGTGACCAACATGCAGTATTTGCTCCCCAGGCATCTATTCATGCTCATCCTAAGGATGGTGACGCAGTTAAAAGGGGGACATGCGGCCATTTCCCCTCTGGAATGTCGTGACACCCATGGGGAGTCTCCATGGCACCCTAGTTGGGAATCTAGTCTATGATGATCTTGGACTGGATTAGTAAATTTGCTCCATTGTGTAATATATCCTAGTTTATGGTTTACAATAAGTTAAAATGTGTAAGTCTTTAGGATTTAAGTGACAGCTAGCCTGACATGCTGCATATGCAATTTGCCTGGCAGATGTTAAGTGACAGCTGGTACTAGGGCTGGGCGATTAATCGAGAAATGGCCAAAACCGAACATCACCCAAGGATAACCAACTTGACTTTGTTCACATTGGTTATTTTGGTTCAGTTATTACAATATTTTCAGTTTCGTCCAGGCCGAATATGTCCGAACCGAAACTATTATACTGTGGAGTCTCTTCAGACCCCAAAATATAATAAGCGGAGGCCCAGGGGAGCTGATCAGTCACTAAAAAAAAAGTGTTACTCGCCTCTCCTGGGCTCCGGCGCTTCTGGTGGACATCAGGGACTGGCTGATACTTGCGTCTATGCGTCACAACACCACATGACGCTGAGGCCCAATCAGTAGTCCCCGGCGTCAGCCAGAAGCGCTGAAGCCAGCAGGGAGTTGTGCCGCAGCAGTGAGTAACTTTTTTATGCTTGATCACTACTCCAGACCCCAGAGTATAAGAAGCAGAGGACCAGAAGAGTTCCCACAATATAATAGCAGTTTCGGTTCAGCTGTGTTCAGTCCTAATGAAACCACCGGGCAAGCCTCGCGAGACGAATCTTGCGAGGTTTGCCCAGCATTTAATCATACTGTAAAAGGGGCGTGACCTAAATAATCTCATTAATCTTAATCTAGATAGAATTCCCTTTTAAGGCTGAGGCCCCACGTTTCGGAAATGCAGTTTTTTAAAAAATTTTGTTGCAGATTTTGCTGCGTTTTTTTTGCGCCAAAGCCAAGACTGTCCACAATAGGAATGGGAAGTATGTAGGAAGCTCTTATATATCTACCTTCTGTTCAATCCATTCCTGGCTTTGGCTCAAAAAAACCGCAGCAAAATCTGCAACAAAAAAAGCTGTGTTTCTGAACCAGCTAATTGTATTTTTGATTTAGTTCCTAATCGCCCAGCCCTAGCTGGTACTGATGTGCTTCTAAAGGTGAAAATGTTAGGAGCAGAAATTCTGTACATTTAGAGGAAAAATACAGTATTGTAGTGGAAGAGATCTGTTGTCTGCCTCTATGTAAATTGTAAATTTTTACTGTAAGTAACTTTTTAGTGTTGCAACTTCTGTTTGCTCTGGGTCAGCAATTGATCTCCCACTCAGTACTTGGGTTGGTATAACCTTCAGTGCAGTGGTGTAGAATACACAGAAAGTCACCCAGTTTTCTCAGTTCTTGGAAAAATGTTACACAGCATAAAGGAATGTTTTACATATCATTTGTAGAAAGTTCAGCTGCCTGTATATTAGAGGAAGTGTAGTAGCTGAATAGTTTAAGAATTGTGTAAAGTTCCCACTTGTTTTTCGGTGCCTGAAAAGTGACTTAAACATCTAATGATATAAAAGAAGAATTGATATAATTACCAAATGTAATAACTAAGGTCTTTTGTGTTATGTGTACTGTTTAGATGGCATAACACTATGCCATGTGGGGGGTTTCCAGGCTTATAAAATATATAGCAAGTAGTGAGCATTCATGTGTAGTTCAGTGCTGTTACCAGAGAGTAAAAGCAGTTGTCATTTTTATTATGTTTCCCAGCTCTGTGCTACACCTCTGTTTTGATGCTGCTAGGGCTTGCAGTGGGTAGGATTTTCAGTTCCTATCACTTCTTTCCCCCTCACATAGCCATTGCCCCTGTTTATAGCTGCCTGCAATATGCATAATGCACAATGGGACAATTGAGACTGGTGTTTCCTATACCAGGTTTACGCAATTTCCTTACTGGCTTCTTAGAGGACTTTTCACCACCTCCACCAACTCAGTTTATTGCATCCTTCAGTAGGTGTTGCTTCATTGATTCTGGTGCAGTTGGAATTTTTTTCTCCTTTTAGCCTCCACCATTCCTGAGTAATCATTTCTGTTAGTTTCAGCACAATTGGTCTCTTTGTCAGGTAGGTGGTATCTGGGTTGGAGCAGAAAGACAGACTGCCCAACAGACAGCAGAGAGCATAATTGTGCTGCAATGAACCGCACCAATTGCTCGGGAACAGTGGGGACTAGAGAAAAAAATACCAACTGCGCTAGAATCATTGGAGCAGCAGCTATTGAATGTTGCAAAGATTTGCTGGAGGGGTGGTGAAAGGTTCTCTTTAACACGTTTGAAACAGTTTTGTGCGTCAGAATTAAAATCTGTCAGTCAGGGACTGGTGTAAATTTCTAGTATAACTCCACACCCTGCCTCAGCCTGACTTGATCCAGCTCTACCCACTTTAATAAAAAGCGAGGCACAAAACAATGATTCCAACGCATCTTTAGCGCTAAAAAGTTCTGTGTGCCAAAGATGTGCCACATCTATGTCAGAAATCTCCCACTATTTTTATTTTTGTTTCTTATGGTGAGGTTCTGGGCACACATGTTGACCAAACTGAGAACATCTACTAGCTATAAGGTGATCTCTTTAGATGGGATCCTACAGTACGTAGACTCCCCTCAGTCTGGGCCTAGGGCTCAAAATGAATCCAGGGCTCTATTTAAAGCCAGCCGTCGGCAGATGGGTAATGTGCACAACCATAATAGGGTCAGCCACACCCCCGTATACACACCACACAATTAGTCAACGCTGCCAAACAATATAAAACTATATATGCAGAGGAAACTGCAATACAGATGCAAACAAAAAATTGCAACAGTATTTTCATTGAAATGCACCGACTGCTGTTGCAGATCTGTGTTTGACCTTCGGCGATTAGCTACCATTATATTAACTATGATGCCATCTCACAGAATAGGTTGGTTGTAATAGTTAATGCTAGGTTCACACTAGCATTCGGCTCTCCGTTGGTCGTGTCCACATGGGGACCTGAAAGATGGAGAGCCTTAAAAAGCAGTTACCCGAGGACACCTGCAGACCCCATAGTCTCCCACTATAGTCACTCGCCGCCGGTTTAAGTATAAAAACAGTAGAGAGAAAAGTCCTTTTTGCAGGACTTTTCTCTCCAATGATTTTAGGAGGAATCTGTGGCGGAGACTCCAACGCAGATGTGAACCTAGCCTTAGTGGAAAGTTTTTCTTTTTGTGCCCATGTCAAAGATGTGTTGTGTGTAGATGCTGTCTTATCAGTAGACGTGACTGATTCTACATTCTAGTGTAATGTACAGATGGATACAGGACACGAGTAGGGGAATGCTTATAGGCAGTAGGCCATGAGTCAGCCATAACCTATATACAAAGTACACTTACTTTTATTGGCCTATAAACACCACGCGCTTCATGTGCATTTGTAGATGGTCAGTAAAAATAGTTGTCCTTATCAATGTACAGCAGGAGAACCCACAGCTCACTATCAGATGATGCTTCTCTGTATGTTGGTGGCCACAGTTTTGTTGGAATTGTTTCAGTTCCTTATCTCTGTCATTCATTTTCATATTTGTTTTTTTTTCCCCCATAGTTCTATAAGTTTATCCCCTGATACCATGTTTTCAGAAATCCAGATTCCTATCTGTGTAGACTTCACATATACTTGGCCAGTGCTTTACCAGGACATACAAAATGGGATTCCTGGGTTTCCATCTTGCAGTTTGGAGTGTTGGGTATTCTGTCATATGATGGACCCTGAACTTTTTTTTTTTTTCTTCTGCTACAAAAAAAAAAAAAAAAAAAAATTCACCTAAAGATTGTACAGATGGTAGCCAGTTATAGGATCTGCCTCTTCTAGTAAATTGTTCTCCATGAAGTAACTATTCTTAGAACTCTACATTGTGCCCTTCCTTTTTTGCTAGTCTTGGATATATACTAAGAAACTGACAAGTAACGTTTTTCTATCCCTTAGTCAGTGAGGGGGTCCCTACACTTTTTGACACTGTCCAGTTGGGGCTGACCACGTCAGATAGGGACACGCTGTATTAATAGAAGTATAAGGTAACTCCTATTGGTCACGTCATTCATACATTTCCAGGAGGTATAAGCAGAGAAATGACACAACGCCGTTCGTTCTAAGGGAAGGTGTTCTCCATGATACAACAATTCTGGAGTAAAAGTAGCCACTAAAATAGACCTGTCAGGATATCCTTGTAACAACAAGCAGCCTCCTTTTGTGAACCTCATTTAGGCACAGCGACTAATCTGGGTGTGCACCATCTGTGTACAATGCTGCGGAATATGTTGGTGCTATCCAGCAGCAGGAAATAACACATTTTTCTCTGTGTGCTGTTGTCCTTCCTCCTGGTTTCCTTATGTAATGCTGTTTTTTTTTCTTTTCTTTTCTCTCAGAGATGTGTGGTACTAAGGTTCCTGAAGTTCCTGCCAAACAGAAATCTGGTAAGAAAATCTTTGTTTAGATCTTTGACCTGTATGGCACACATCTTGAGACCCGGCTTTTGGCCTCAGTTGAGAAATCCTAGGATTACAGCTATGACATTTTCCCATTGCTGCAACTTTTAATATATACTTTTATGGACTATGGAGAAATGTGCGTTGGGTTGCCCAGTGGGAAGTGAGGAGGAATGTGGGGCAGACTTCTGCCTCAAATTTCTCTTCACTTTTTGGTCCTCTGGCTTCTTGCGGCAGAATGCTAAAGCAGAGCTTTCTTTCCACAATGCCTTTTACTACTGCTGCTGCCACAGCCACCGATACACTATGCTTTCTGCGGCAAGATTAAGCAGGTCACTTATGTGTTGAGCATCCTATTTCAGTCCGTCTCCCACTGAATACAATGGGAAGCAGATTCAGGGTACACTTTGGTATTGATTTTGAGGTTGAATGATAAGTGTGAACTTGCCCTAAATGTTTATTTGCCTTATGCGGTTAGGTGGGGGATTAGAGGTTGTTCCTGATTAGAAAAGCATTGAGGGACTTTCTTCCAAAACCAGCACCACACCAGTCCGAAATTTGTGGTATTGCAGCTCAGGTTAGTTCACATCAATGGGGCTGAGGTGAAATGCCAGAAAAACCTATGGACAAACAAGGCAGTGTTGTTAGCAGTACTTAAAGGGAACTCGTATGGGAGGTTTAGGATTTGTGGCAGTTTAGTGTCCGTGTTCCCCAGGGGTTTAGTGTCTGATATCGCCAAGTTGGTTCTTGTGATCAGGGCCCTCACTCCTACTATGTGAATTGATTTATGTAGTATAATGTCTCATTTGTCTGTACATGAACCCCATAATTTGTACAGTACTACTTTACACAATCTGTGGCAGAATTAGAGAAAAAGAAAAAAAAAAGTTACCTAGAGATGAGCTGAGTCTCACAGAAGTCTTCTTTGGTGCTCCTGACACCTGCTCTGTTCTTCAGTGAAGCCGGAGATATGTTCCCTGGCTTCCCTGCACATGAACCTGAGGTCCAGCGCATGCGCTCTGAAACTGAGGTTTACTTCTCTGACTTCACAGAAGAACTGCGATGATGTGGGGAGGCCATAGGAGAATATAAAACTGTTCTCATTTTTAATTTGGCTGTGGATTGCTTATGGAGCCAGGGGCTGTGATAAGGACCTGCGGGAGGTTCAGTGGCCCAAATTGCCCTGACAAATTCCCTTTAAGTGAAAAAGTGAGGTCCTGCATCTAGTAATTTTTGCAGTTTGTCCTCCTTTGGGTAGAACATAAACGAAAGTATATAAGAGGTATAAGAATAGTGTGGAATATTTTTAAGCCATTATGGTTTCTGGGCGACAAAGTATAAATAATCCATAAAGAGCACCATCTGTGACTCTTACTAAGCAAGAAAACACCATTTTTACTTTTTGTCAATAGTTAGACAATTCATTAGACAAACGCCCACATATAGTGTTATTAATCCATGCTCTTGCAAGGTGCAGCATAATTTGATGTGTCAGGCCTTTGACATGTCAGACCTTTCTCACATATGTTTTTGACAGATCATAATAAAAGAATCCTTTTACCAGTCCCTATTGGTTTCAAAGGTATTTTTTGAACGATATCAAAAGTATAACAAAGAAGCAAATAAATGGACAACAATAATAACAATCCTGAAGATAAAATATATGGAATATAATACGATATGATGACAAGTCCAGAGTGATAAGTCCTATAAAATAATAGGGATAAAATGGTAAATAACCAGTAACACAGTGGGGAGGGAAAAGGGGAGAGCCTGCCTAAGGGAAAAGGCCGAGACATAACACTTAATCCAGGTATAAACTAGAGCTGGAGACCATATGACAGACCCAGGATGTTTGACTTTTTAATACAGGATGACCAAACCCTGTCAAAATCTGGACGGGCAGAGATGGTAGTGTTAATTTTTTTTCATGAATCATAATCATGTCAGCTTGTCTAAAGACAAGACCAGGTCACTTCCAGTTGAAAGTGATATAGATTTGTGCTGCCATTGGTATATACTGAAGTAATTTGTATTTGGTAGTATTTGAGAGTAGTAGGCCTAAGACTGAGTAGAAAATCAGAGCAGACAATGAAATTGACTGTCCATATAGTTGTTGCACCATCCTATGACTGGATCTCCAGAAGCGACGGGACAGAGGGCAAGTCCACCAAATATGAAGAGTATCACCTAAAGCCTCACAGCCTCAATAACAAAGGGGTGAGACCATAGGTTAAAAATCGTGGAGCCTAGAGGGAACCAAATAGGTTCGGTGAAGAATTTTTAAAGAGGGTTGCAGAATGGAGACTTGCCCGACTGCCTTTGTTGCGCATTAATTAATTAGCGCTGGGGTCATGGCGTTCTCCTGTCCTGTTCCCAGGCTGTCATATTGTCCAGTTTGACCTCAGAGGACAGAGTGTTCAGTATACTGTAAATAAAGGGAAGAGAACCTCTATTAACCTCCCTATGTAGACAAGCTCTCAAATCTAGTGAGGGTAATATCAGGGTTAAGTGGGGTGAGAGTGTAAGAAGTGAAAGACCTAAGTAGTCCTGAAGGCGTCTGAGGTAGGCGGGGAATATTTGTTAATAAAGTAGTCCTTGGTGAGGACCCGTTGGTCACAGAGGAAGTTGTTGAGGAGCCTGAACCTAGCGTGTCTTCACCAAACTAACCTCCCGAGAGAGAGGCCAGGACGGAAGAGGGGATTAAGAGACGGAACAAGTAATGGGGAGATCGGTCCCTGTAACCGAAAACTAAAACTGACTATGCACCACAGTTGCAACATATAGTTGGTTATTTTAGGGGGTGAGATGTCGATCGCGGGGACTATAGTAAATTCTTTAATGAGGTCAGGGTGACCAGGGTCAACTCTAGGGCAAACTATTGTGGGCAGTCCGTCTCATTATAGATGGCACAGAGTTGTGAAAGCCTAGCAGCAACATAATATTTCTAGAGATTAGGGACCGACAGTACTAGTGCCAATAAGTTAGACCATCAAGCAAGAAAACATGAAGGTTTCACATGAAGGTACAGTTTTTGGGACTGTCCCTCCGTTTTGCAATGTTCTTCCTCTTCCAGTTTCCAGTGCTGATATACATAGTGTATATACCACTGGATCTCTATAAATAGTAATAAATACCAACATACAATGCTTATCATAGTGCACTGGTCTGGTCATAGCTGGTATGTGCCTTTTTTTTTTATTTGAAGGTGAGGGGGAAACCTGTATAACTGCCCTGTGACAACGTGACCAAAAAAGCTCTCCAAGGCCTATAAAATGGCTGTTTAAAAGAGGATCTTTCATTGCCTCCAGCAATTCTGACTCTTTGTGTTTACGGTTTCTGGCACAGCTGGTGTTTCCTCTCTTGCCCCCTCCGTCTGAGCAATCAGTGCAGTTTGTTTCAGCACCTAATATTGGTTCTGTCAGGTGGGCGGTACCAGACTGTGTCTCAGTAGAGAGACTTACAAGCATATTGGTTACTGAAGCTAACAGAAATGATTGCTCAGGAATGGTGTGGAGCTAATGAAAAAAAAATCCAGTGGCCGAGAGAGGTCCTTTTCAAAGGGATTGTCTAGGGAAAATAGAAGTTCCCAGATAGTAGACAGTCCTAACAAAAATGTGGCTGTACACCCCTCCTCACTCCTCCATTGTGATTCCAGCTCTCTTGTTCGGCCCCTGTTGCCGGAGCTGTGGGATGTCATCACCAACTACAGCTTCAGCCTGTCACTAAGGCCTATGATAGACTGAAGTTGTAGTCAGGCAAGAGAACCAGAGATGTCTCTCTGCAATGGAGGAGCGAGGTGGGGAGAGTATGGCTGCACCTGCCACCAGGGAACTTTTTATCCTCCTGGATAACCCCTTTACGTTCCTGTATCCATTACAGTTAGAAGGCTAGTTCTGGAGCACAGACTCAGTACAACAGGCTGTTGCTTTAAATCTTCATTGTTTAGTTAGAGGGGTTCTTCAATATTTTAAGCTGGCTGTACACATCAGAAAAACCTGCCGGTTTTTAGCAAGACTGGCCAACTATCCGGACCCCCTGACAGCGGTTGTCCTCCAGCTGCGGTTGTCTGGGGATATAAGGACAGGACTGTGGGATTTCAGCATGCCCAATGTTTTTGTTGTGCAGGGAGAGGATTCTCTAGAGATATGGTTGTCTTCTGATCCAGCCTCTAATGTGTTTGGCAAGCCTTTGCCTATGTAACTGTGCTGATACTCAGGTCCTATATTATCCGATTTGCCCCTTGTATCACATGTTGTTGCTACAATATCAGATACTACTTGATAGACACACACCTGCTAAACTGTATATTCTTCAGTGCCCTGATCCAATGATAGCTGAAGGAGGTGACAAGTGCAGGTAGGGTATAAAGCAAATATCAGGAAGGCTTAGCTATAATACCTGGTGCTTAGCTTGTGGGTGCCGGATTGTGTGACTTGTACACCTGAGTAACCAGCATGGCGCTCCCATAATAAACAATGTCATGTGTGACCAGGCTCTGCCTCTACTTACTGACTACTAATGGTTTATATGGAGCGAATATGGATATAGCTCTACAGAGTATAACGTGCACCCAATAACCAGAGGATAGTCCATAATGCCTGCGGTCACTAAGGATGGCCATAGACTGGTAGGTCTCCCCAGCCGTCAGCAATCCATCTGCCTGTGTTGTAGTGAATGTATCCGATGCTGACTGCCTAAGGCTGTAAGCGGATGGATGTGTCACATTACATCACACTGTCACTTACTCTACTTACTTTCTGACTCAAGTCACTTCTGTCCCCTGTGACTGTAGTGTAGGATAGAGGGCTGGTGCACTTCCCTCTCACATGAGTGTTCTGCAGTTTCTTGTGTATTTCTGTCTTTGCCGTTCCCTCGAGTCATGTTACAGGTTGACAGGTGGCGGCCTGTGCTTTATTTGCATTAAACAAGCCCAGTAACTTTGTTTCCTTTCTAGTTGGCAAATGCAGCGGATTCTTACACAAACAGCTTGTAGAGTAGATGTGACCGAGATGCAAGGCCTGATACAGTGAAGTGTTACAGTTTGGGTTAAGATGATCAGAATATAGTTTGATATTGACCTGATTTACATCCTTGTATCCTTTGTCATAGCTTTGTCCATTGTGAAATATTTACAGGCGGTACATGTAGAATAGAAAATAGAATTTTCAAGAAAAGTCTCTTCTTAACATCAGTGAATAATATGTATAATGTGATGTTTATACACAGATAAGTGGTGCTTATATACCGGAAGTGGGGGGGTGGAGGTGGAGCCAGATTGGGAAAAAGTTACAGACTCCAGCTTCAAAATAAAATGATGATTTTTAATTATATTATGTAATTATATTATAGAATTCATTAATTAGATGTATAGTTTGTTTTTGGCCACTGTGCTGGCTCCATGGTCCTGGCTATATACAGTAGCAATAATCTCAAAAATAGCGCTAATAGTTTATTTTTGTCAATTAAAATGCAAAGTAAAAGAGAAAAGTAAATGACATCAATATTTGGTGTGACCTTTGCTCTTTGCCTTCCATCAGTTCTTCTTGGTACTTGCAGACAGTTTTTGAAGGAACTCGGCAGGGAGGTTGTTCCCGCCATCTTGGAGAACTAAGCACAGATCTTCTGTGGATGTAGGCTTCTCCAATCCTTCTGTCTCTTCATGTAATCCCAGACAGACTGGATGATGTAGAGATCACCGCAGAACAACTGACAATTTAGATGACTTTTTACAGCAAAATTACATTGATGCTTATGGAAATATATAGAATACCGATTTCCTTCCCTTGTCCCTTCAGCCATGCCGTTTCTCATTCCCTGGTTGAACTTGATGGACATGTCATTTATTCCATTATACTATGTAGATAATGTTCTCATGACGCACACTAAACACACACTGGTCCATCAGACTGTTGGATAGAGAAGTGTGATCTGTCACTCCACAGAACCCGTTCCCAGTGCTCTGGTGGCCCCATGCTGCTTTACACCTCTCATCCTATGCTTGACGCTGCTTGGTGATGTAAGACTTGCATGCAGCTGCACGTCCATGGAAACCCATGTCATGACACTCCTGACACTGAGTTTTTGTGTTGATGTTAATACAAGAGGAGGTCTGGAGAGTCAGCAAAGTCTTGGCAACTTTTATTCACTGTGGACCTCAGCAGTCAGCGCCCCCGCTCTGTAGCATTACTACTTGCGCTATGTGGCAGAGTTGCTGTGGTTCCTACACACCTCCAATTTTCATGTGGTGAGGGCTTTTAATGGTGCTTGAGTAGATCTTGTTCATTGTCTTAGAGGACATTGTTTTCTCCATGTCCGTAAACCTTTCGTCCATTCTCTGCTGTATGAGCAGGACTAGTTCAGGAAAAGTGTTTTCACTCAATGAAGGCAATAAGAGGTCTTGAAAATGTTTGAATCCTTGAAGTATAAAGTTTCCATTATATGGCATAGCTTTATTGACATAAACCATAAAAACCTACTTAGAGGGGTTCACCAGGGATCCTGTGAATACTTTCTTCCTCTAGGTTTTTAGGCCATGAATCCAGAATGGCTCCCACCCCATGTCGCGTGATCGGAAGTTTGGAACCAGCACTCGGCCCCTGAGTCACTTCACCTCCTCCATCCTCTCCTGTGTTCACTAGTATTACCTGTACTGTTGGCGGCTGGCAGACTAGAGCATTATAATAATGTCCCCATAGTGCAGGGAACTACCAGTGAACTCAGGAGAGGTTGGAGGACATGGAGCGACTCGGGAGCCAAGTACTGGTTCTAATCATATTACCCGGGGTGGGAACCAACTCGCAACCCCTGTGTTTGTCACCTTTAAAAAAACAAAAAAAAAAGTGCTCACAGATGCCCTGGACAACCCCTTTAATGCAAGTCATAAACCCCCACTAATGTCTTGAGGCAGGCCTTTGTACATGGGTCAGTGGTCCAAAACTGCACTTCATCCTGATACACGAGAGCTTTATAATGGTCATGTAATGTAATATCTGATCACTCCCATACTCTTATGTAACATCCTCACACAAGGTAATGACTGTGGGATCCGCAACCAGTTTCTCCTCCTCTCTATTATTAAGGAGTGGGTCTGAGAAGTCCAGTCCTCTAATTCTATACGTTCTCTAGCAACACCCTTCTATGGCGTGTACGGCCTTCTAGCCTGGGGATCTCTGGACTGGGTTTCTTGTGATATGGATTATCTGCTAGCTTGCAGCATTGAGAGTTGAATGATTTGATGTTATCTGGTATATATACCTAGTACTGATAAACCTGGTTTTGCTATATATGCAGTTTTTTATAGGTTAATCTTTGGCTTGTCATATTAGGTTACAGATGAGCCGCTTTGAAGGTAGATTTTTTTTTTTTTATGTAATTTTGCAATATTTTTTGACCATTTTTAGCTGAAGAATATCTCTGCCTCTAGCACTCTGAATGAATCAATATGAATTTTTGGTGTTTTCTTATCTGTGGTCCTTGTTAATAATTTTCTTTTCTTCTGGTTTCAGATGGCAGAAGAAGTTTATCAGCATTTGCACAATATTCTAGATTTTGGCAAACACATTATGAAGCAGTTTTTAGGTGAAAACTATGTTCACCACGGGGTAAGTAAAATCTTTAAGATATTGAAGGGGTTGTCCAATCTGGCATAAAGACTAGAAACTAATAAAACAAAAAACTCTTACCCCGATAAAGGGGTTGTCTGGCCCCATATTGTATTTTCATACTGATGACAAGATATGTGATCTCTGGTGATCCAACACAGATCAGCTGTTGGAGGTGCCTCTGGGTGCCAGGATCTGCTAGTGGACAGGGAGTGCGTGTAGTGCCTCTCTTCTTCCGCGGAATCACTGCTGTGCACTGGATGGGGCCGCTGTGCCGCTCCTATTACTTAAATAGGAGAGCCTGCACAGGCTCCCTGTCCACAGAGGCTGTTGAAACAGCTGAGCTGTGTGTGGTCTGGGGGACGGACACGCACAGATTACATATTGATGGCCTATCCTGTGGATGAAAAATTGATCTGGGATCTGACAAACCCTCTAAGCAGGCCTCACACAATGCTTTTTTTTAAATTAAGAACCGCATGTTTTTTTGTATTAAAAAATTTTTGCAGTAATGAGTAGGACATTTTACTATGCATTTAAGCAGAGTACCAGATTGTGCTATGCCAGTACACCAGAGGTTTTTAGGCACACTATAAAGCATATTGCGGCTCAGGCAAGATGACTGACCTCATAGTCATGTACAGAAAATAGAATTAAATATTATTCTCTTTTTCTTGCCTGATTTATTTATTTTTTTACCATTGATGCACAGGTGATTCATTTCCTATAATCCTGCTCTACAGATTGTGAATTAAATGACCTATTAGAGGATTTCCAGGCTCTAGTTTATAGCGCCTGTAAAGCCAGTAATGTGAAGAGGTTATCACAATCCCTCTGCTTTTATATTACAGGATGTGGTGAAATTACCCTTGGATTTTCTGAAACGCCTCTGTGTGAAGGTGCAGTCTGAGAGGCCAGGCAAGTGTCTGTGGTGCAATCTATGAATTGCTTCCTTCATGTAGAGACTTTACTTTATGGGGGCCATTTGCAGTTTTCCTAAGTGTCTTCTTGACTGTGCTGTTAAATATCCATGTCAGTATATGTTCCCTTACAGTCTCCACGCCCATATGAAGATATTCTTCTCATATTTATACACTTACATCAGGGGTCAGATACGGTACTTGGTGTGCTATGCAATAATAGTACGGATATTGATCCCTACATGAAAGTTATGACTCACACCAGAACAGTAACCGATTAACTCCTTGTCCATGATTTTTTTGCACAGAGATGAGTCTTCTCTGATGGATACGAGTTTTGGTTGAACACAGGACTCGGTGATCTGTAGTAAGCCAGCTTAGCGGGGGCAGGTGTCGTCCTTCACATAGACCAGTCTTTTTTTTTTTTTTTTTTGGTTGCATACACCCATGCAAATTTTTCCAGCCTTGTTAAAATGAAGGAACTCTTCAGTGTGTTCAGCTGCCATATCCTGCCTTACTGCTGCATGCACTTCAAGGTACAAAAACAGACTGCACAGGCAGTTGTTGGCCTCTGACTAGGATAGCTTGCAGCGCGGACACTAGGACGCCATGCCTCATGCTGTTCCCCTTAGTATCTCCTCCCCTCCAATTGTGTTTACATGGTCTATGAGCGAGAGGAATAACCTGGAGCAGCAGCATTTACACATGAGCCCTGAGCCGAATAAATGTCTGAACGCTGCCCTCAGCCCAGGTGCCGGAGGATGCTGGCCCCTGACCTACATGAATACGCTTAGTACCCAGATGTGTTCTGTGCAAGGGCACAAAATTTTGTCAAGGGCACTTCAGAATCGTTTTTGCAGCTATACACATACAGAGTACAGTCTTCATTGCTGAATTCATAGCAAAGCCCTATATAAGTAACGTTCCTGTTTGGTTGGCAGTATAACCCCCAACGCTGTTGTGTTTTGGTAAGATCCAAACAGGGACTCTGCAGTTTCCAAAATATCCCTTTGTTATTTAGCTTTGGAGCCAAATTTTCATATCATTGTTTTATTCATGCAAATGATGGGAAAGTGCTTTGCCTGGGAATCTAAAGCGGAGGCAAAGCATAGGCATGTTAAGACACCTGTAAAGCATTTTCCCCTCATTTGCATATGAAGTAAACACAATTTACATGAAAAATTAGACTCTAAAGTTGAACAACAGGTATATTTGGAAACTGTGGAATCACCTCTTCAAGGTACTGGCATTAGGTTTACTGCTGACAGACTCCCTTTGAAGGCGTTTTCTGGGACTTTTAATAACCTATCCTTAGTATAGGTCATCAATTGAAGATCAGTGGAAGTCCAATTCCTGGTACCGCTGTGGATCAGCTGTTTGAAGCAAGACCGGTGCTCCCTGAGCGCCACTTCTGCTTCACAGGCCATGTGACATTGCATTTATACAAGTGAATGGGCTGAGCTGTGTGATATGAAGCACAGAAATGTACAGCTCTATAAGCTGTGAAGTGGCGCAGCGTTCAACCAAACACTGCTGCCTCTTCAAACAGCTGATCCTTAGGATAGGCCATCAATGAATAAGTCCTGGAAAACCCCTTTATGCTGGAGCCCCAAGTTGCGAAAACGCAGCGTTTTACAGTTTCTGCAAAGTGGATGGGATTCTGGCTAATACCAGGAGGGGATGTCTAGTGTGACACGCAGCTGACTCCCTGCTCGAACAGCTCTGAACAATGAATACTAGGCCCTGTCCTTAAGGGGTTAATTGCCATTGGCATGTACTGTCATGTGCAAATTGGAGTCATAGATGTCACAAGACAATGACTACTACATACAGTACTGTGACAATGAGGTTGTATGTGTAGAATAGATGAATTCGCACAGTGTCGTGCAGCCTCGCCACCATAGTCATCCTTTCTATGATATACACTTGCCTGTGTACATAACAGTTTTCTTCCATTTTCTCCTAAGAGTCATCCATGCACATATAGTAGTAGATACAAAAATGACCAAATGGATCTCTTGTTAGTGGTTTAGTATTGTAAAGCAGTCATGGATAAATCCGTGCCAGATCTGGGACTCTGCAACAAAGCTCTCTAGGGCTGCGTCCACAAAGTCTGGGTTTTCTTGACTTCTTATTTATTCAGTTCCTCAACCAAAGTAACCAGCCATGTGTGATCCTGACATTACTAGTCCCTCAGTGGCCACAGGGTTTCTGCGATCTATTTTATGGCGTTTTCCCAGATTTTGGCATCTATTTTGTTAACTTCTGTGCTATGTAATATTTTGTCACATTTACGTCCTCCTTATATTTATTCCTCACAGTGTTGCTTTTGTTGCAGAGTCTCGATGCGAGAAAGAGATGGATGTCAGCGGGTATGCTATGTGCCTTCCTAACCTCACCCGTCTGCAGACGTTCCCTTTTGTCGAGCACAGACCTATATTTTGCATAGAGATTAAGGTGAGTAGATCATTTTCACAACTGCTGACTGGTTGAGATGATTTCTCAGCTTATTGTGACCATTAGTATAACTCTATAGCACGCTGTTCACACTTGCATCATGACTTGAGTACAAGAGGGATGGCAGCTATTTCAAATTTGTTTATGCCCAGAGGTTCAGTGCCTCATATAGACCTATAGCAAGGCCATCTGTGGCTGCATTAAAAAAAACCAGACTCTTTATACTTGCCTAGAGATGAGTCCGGTGAATCCTTCAGATTTACTAAAGAACTGCACTGGGAATACAGAAAGAAGAGGGGTATTGGGACACTAAACCCTCGTCCATAAGGACTTGTCCCAAATCACTGTGACAGGTTCCCTTTAAGCACTTATTTGGCTGTGTTTACAGCTCCTATAGAAGTAAATGGAGAGACACATGTGCGGCCACCTCTTCATTCACAGTGACTGCACCCCCTGGCAGAATAGTGGGGAGGACCAACCTCTACCAGACATATATAGCATCTCTTGTGAATGTGCCATAAGTATATAAGGTGTGAATAGCCCTTTAACTCAGCTGTACAGTCAGTATGACATGCAGTGAACGCGGCCGGGACAATCTTCCCAGTGCTATCAGGTTCCAGTGATACTGAGAGCTGCCTTGGAGGAGTCCAGGTTTGTTGCCTTGAATAAGCTGCATTGTATTCCTGTTCCTGTTTCATCTGCATCCAGCTCGGGACTATTTTTAACCCTTTCACGTACTTTGCACTGTAGACCTTTATAGATACCATGTTTTCGCCTTACTTTGTGCAAAAACACATGACAAATTGACTTTTTTTTTTTTTTTTTTTTTTTTTATATTGGACATTTAGCCCAAATGTGGATTTATCCCATCTTCAGCCCATATCACGAAGGAGATTAAGAAGAAGGTGTGTCGGTTCTGTATGCACCAGCATCTGAAGGTGAGCAGCCTCTGCACTATACACAGTACTTTATCTCTAGTAGACAATGCTGCTAATATTGCTGTGGGCACACCCTGCAGACAGCTTGGCAGTGGCCCCTAGGTAAATAGGTTATTTTCATTTGCCCAAATATATGTTGGCAGAGCAGGATTATTTCCCTAACAAGCAGGAAAGGCTATTGGGATCATTTGAATTTTATGCCTCCGCTTTATTTTGAAAGTATTTACTATTTCTGGCTCCTTTTTAGGGGCATTTATGTTGTTCGACTAAAGATTGTAATTCGGTGGGTGCACATAGGAAAGCCTTTAACCAGGGCATTAATCTATAATGTACGGTCGCAATAACAATAATGCAGCCATTCATTTACATTATTGTGCTCCGATTTTCTTCTGCAATCCCATACAGATGAATGGAGCTGCAGCACACATGCACGACCGCCGCTACATTGAGATCCCTGTTCTTGTAGTGAATAGGGGGTCTCATCCTGGTAATAGGTGGGATGTGGTGGCAGCTGCAGTTATCCAGGCCTACCATGTAAAAGGGATTGTCCTGCCAGAAGAGGGAACATAAAAGCTTTCTGTACTGTTTGTACTTTGGGCCCAGTAATAGAACAGAATGCAGAGAGCTCCCTCTAGTGGTGACTGCAGGTATCCAGACCTATAGTATTTAAACGTATGACTATGCGAGGAATTGGGAGCGCTTTATCAAATATAGGAGATATATAGAAATGAATCGGCACAAACATCCAGACCTACTGGGTTAAAGAAAAGCAACATGGCGCTCACACCATATATTGTCTGCTCATTTAGCCTGAATTTTGTTTAAGATCAGTAACTTGACTCCAGTTCTTACTTTTTTTATTTTTATTTTTATTTTTTTTTATAGGTTGCCAAAGGAAAGTGGAAGCGGATTAGCAAATACTGCCCTTTGGATCTTTTCTCGGGGTACTTGTCCACTTAATGTGTTCAATTTTCAGTAAACCGGCAGCTTTATAGACCATACCTGCACATTCACTCATGGCATTGCCTCTGGGAGAACTGCTTATAGGGATGGCGGGTCTTTGCAGCAGCTTTTTTTCCAGACTAATAGAAGAGAAGGGGGGTCCAGATTACCCAGGAAGGGAAGAAAGAAGCCATGTTTTCGAAGTCCTGCACAATCCCTTTAGCAGATTTTATTGTGTGGTACCAGTGGTAATCCCTTATAATGCCAGAGCAGTCCATTCCAACGGACACCTGTATTGGCAGAGAATCTATTTGCCAGGCGGCTTTGACACCACTACCACAGCTTTTTGTACAGTTTGGCGCTGCAAAGTGACTATTTTTACATTGGAAAAGCTGCATTTAAGGCCTTTCCAATTAAAGGAGTTTTTGTTAATGACTTATCATGGATCAGTTGTTTGAAACAGGGCACCCCGAGCGCTGCTTCTGCTTCACAGGCCACATGACATCACATGGTCTGATCGCAGCTGAGTCCTATTGAAGTGAATAGGCTGAGCTGTGATACCAAATGTACAGAGCTGTGTTTTCTAAGTAGCAAAGAGGCTGATCAGCCAGGGGCCCGTGTGTCCGATCCCTACCAATCTTTAATTGATGACCTGTACCAAGGATGGGTCATCAATTAATTATTAGCCTGGAAAAGAATGCTTACCTATTGTTTTTCCTCAGTTTGCTGCTTGGCTGCTTTTTAGCTCCACTTTATTAGTGCATGTGACTGCAGTTTAGCTACAGTGCATATAGGGAGCCTGTGGTGGTCTGAGACATACTGCTCTTCTCCCCACCTGCAACTCTGCCACCTCTGACTTTTGTATATAACACAGGTCTAGTCTGAGCAAAGGATTATCAGAAAATTGCTGTGCATAAAACAGAGGCTAATGAGCATTAAAATATATGAAA
Source organism: Leptodactylus fallax (assembly GCA_947044405.1). Classification (NCBI taxonomy): domain Eukaryota; kingdom Metazoa; phylum Chordata; class Amphibia; order Anura; family Leptodactylidae; genus Leptodactylus; species Leptodactylus fallax. The sequence goes on from CAMRHE010000215.1 coordinate 2,855,254, forward strand.
GCCTGGCAGACACCTTTAAGGCCAGGGCCCCAAGCTGCGAATACGTAGCACTTTGGTCGCAGCGGAAACACTGCAGCAAAAAAAAAAAAAAATGCTGCAAAGTGGATGGGATTCTGGCGTATCCCATCCACACATTGCAGAAAAAAAAAAAATCTGCTGCGGAAATGCTGCAATTTCAAAAACCATTGCGATTTTGTAAATCGCAGCATGTCATGCCGGCATTTTCTGTATAGGTATAATACAAGCAGAAAGTCTGCAGTGGAAAACTCTCTGCTGACTTTCTGTGAAAAGCGCTGTGGGTAAAACCGTAATGCATTTCTGCCGCTATTTGGCTGCGACGCGCTACATGGGGCTTTAACCTAAAGGAGATTTTCAGGATTTTTTCCCCCCCCCCCCTGCAGTAACATGGCCATTATATTACAGACCGGGCACTCTGTTTCCAGCTCTGTACACTGTATAATACTGGCCCAGCTGCAGTCATCTTTAAGTACTATGGTGGCCACCTTCTTCCCCTAACCATTTAAAGTAGTAGTCTTGGAGAAAACTAAATCTCCACTTTTGGGTATCATATTGACTATAAGATTTCCATTTTTCACAGCCATAAGCAGAGGATGCATTTTGCCTTGATGAGTTTACTTCAGGAGTCCCAAAACAACTTAAAAATCTTCAAGGTACGAGTTCATATATGTCGGCTGTTTCTGTACATTAGGAGATTCTGTGGCCGTTCTCAACAATCTCTGTGTCTTGGCTTATTTTCTAGAATGGGGAATTAATATATGGCTGTCGGGATGACCAGGAGTACCTCTCAGATCTGAACGAACTCGCTCACCAACTAAAGCCATTCTTCTTCCCTGCAAATGGACTGGTTGGTGGACAGCAATGCACAAAAACCGTCCTGAAGGAACTGATCCATGTGCTGACCACCACGCTGCTCAGTACCAGCACAGACACTGGAAGAGCTGGAAACATGAAGCCCATCCCAGGGTCACAGGGGAGGAATTACTGCGAGGCCAGTCATTTCTGCACAGAGTATCTCAGAAGTGGTAAGAACTACAGCTGGGGTCATGTACAAGGACATTGCTCTAAACGTTTGGCACACATTTAATGGAAAGATTCTGCCAGAAACTTCAGAGGCCCCCTGTTGTATTATTGGATGGGTTTCTGTTCATTGTTGGAGACCTCTGCAGAATAGTGAGAGTGAATATGTCCTGCCTCTGCCCTGAAACACATCCTTCAGCGTTCATGAATGTCTACAAGAGTTCTGGACCTTGTAGGGTCTGGGTTTTCTGATGAAGCAAAAGGGAAGGCCCCACTAAGTATTATAAGTGGTAGCTATCTGATATGTGCCCTATTGGGTGTAGGGCAGCTTTGTTGGCTGAGGAAGACAGACCATGAGTGACTTCTGCTCCGTTCACTGTCGCTGCTGTGGATGGACCCTATTCTATAGACCAGTATGGGCCCCAGTGGTCATGTATGTGCTGTTCAGCTGATGTGTGTTTGGCCCATGTCAGGGGTGAACAGACTTGGGTGTGTTGAATTTTAGAATGCTTGATCATTTTTCTCACTGGAGATAAGTCACCACCGGCGGTGTCTGGTAGGTTTATTCCTCTCTCCTTATTTAGAACACGTGCAATGAGCTGAACCCGCTGAAAGGAACATTCATGTGTGTAGGGAGGGCGGCCAATTGCTATTAAATGTGCCTGACCACCTATGGGCTGCTGTTACAGCTTATTCATCAGAAACCCCTACATTGGAGATGGATTAGATACATATGAAAGTGGGGAATGACATTTCTTGCTAATTTGTTTGTGTATTAAGGGTTTTATGCACATTTCCATTATTTTTTAAGGGTTCTATTCCATTGGGGTGTCATGCACCTTTCCATAATGTTGCTGGGCTCTATCTCATTGAATCTAGGAAGATTTTCCAGTTTCTCATTTTCTGAGCAGTTTAGTGAAGGATCCCTGGAGTTAGCTGGATGTGATCTAAGGAGAAGGGGCCAAGCTTGTACATGTGTGCCCAACCAAATGCCAAGAGGCAGTCCCCTGTGCTTACAGTTCAGGTGTTTTTCTGTGGATTGAGCCCATTAAATGCTTTCTGGCAGGTAAACACAAGATGGAGAGCACAGGATTACCTAAAGGATGCATATTGTATAAGATGCTCCAGGCTCAGATGCTGGACATGCTGGATATTGAAGGACTGCACCCCTTGTACAAGAGGGTAGAGAAGTATCTGGAGGAGTGTCCTGAGGACAGGTAAGACTTACCCCCCATCATGGTCTATCGTCTTGTGTTCTGTGCTTTTGGGTTCTTCAGTGTTCACATTTGGCTGATTTCGGTAGCACTTTGCTGTGAGTGAAATATATACAACTTTTCTTCTATAATATGTGAGCAATATCCATTGCCAGGGCAGCAGTGGACAGACTGGATGGGATGATCCATATTACAGGATAGCTTCATATTTCATGAAATTACATCACATGGGCCTTCTGTGGGACACGTGTAGAGTAATGCCTCCAGCATATGCCACTGTATATGCTGCGTGTTACAAATTTAGTGGGTTAAAAAAAAAAAAAAAAAACTAGGTCATCCATTTTATACTTAGAAACCCAAATTAATCCAGAGAGAGGCAAAAACCACGGTTTAAAGGGACAGGCCCAATCCACTAAGGGGGGGGGGGGGAGAAATCAGACTTCACTTCAGCTCCATTCAGATCACATTACATTTAACGGATTCCAAAAAAAATGTATGGTCATTTGATAACAGACATTAATGTTTAAAACATTTTTGAAATAAAAATTATATATATATATATATATATATATATATATATATATATATACCCACTATAAAAAATAATATATAATTTTTTAAAATTTATTTATTTTTTTAATACATACTGGGGGAATTTATCGTCCATTTTACTCCCTGCTGTTGTGGATCTGACATTCTGGCGCACAAGATGCAGGATATGTGTGTAATTTATTGATGGAGATGAGGCTCTTAATAAATGGATAAGTCTCCCCCATTGTGTTTTTGCTCCAAAATAGAACACAAACTACTATACTTTTCTATAGTTAGTGTATACACACTCTTTTGCCCTGTGAATATATTTGACTTGTGCACTGGGAGTTTTTCCTATTGTATGCGCCAAACACAGTGTAAACAGGGCTCAACTAGGACACTCGTCTAAAGATTAGACATGAAGTATTACAGTAAGGATTACATGGTAGGTTCGCTGCTGAGCCTTGTAATGATGATGCTACTTCCAGTATTTGTGTCCTCAGGAGGGGCGTCTTTGAGTGTCATCCAGATTTGTACTGTTTGTTTTAATGGCTTTCAAAGGATTGCCCTGAAGTTTTTCCCAGAACAAAGCTGCATAGTTTGCCTTGTTCTTGCCACCACACCTATTAGAGCTTGGAAGAGAAACAACTGTGTTTATAGGGAAGAGATGGGTGTGGGATTTTCCTAATATAGCAGAGTTGGAAAATTCAGTGTGATCCAGGAAAGAGCAGTCAACCTGGAATAACAGATGTGACTGTGTTATTATATATACACACGGGGGTGACCGAGGCCTCTCACCCTCCACATCCAGGTTTGATGGATGGGTTGTGTTTTATATTTGAATATATTGGTCATTTTTATGCATTTTCCTATATTCCCTTTGGTTAAAGGGGTTGCCCAACTCTTATTTTTACTATTTAATATTACTGCTAGTGGGGCCATAAATATAACAATCCTCTCCCCAGGCCTCTTTCTCCAGTGCCAGCTATGTTTGTCTGTACACAGGTTCCCCGGCTGTATGTGCCCGGTGACCGCGGCAGCCAGTCACAGGCCTCAATGGTCACCTCACAAGATTGCATGTCACAGCAGTCTTGTGTTATTTGTGAAAAGGTCACCGCTGAGGCTTTTAGCTGCAAACGGGGTGTCATTGGTGACATCAGTCAGGGAACCTGTATACAGATCAGTGGAGGGGCCAGGGGAGAGGCGAGTACTGCTTTGTTTATGGCCCCACTAGCAGCAATGTTAAATAATAAAAAAAAAAATTAAAATGAGTTGGACAGCCGCTTTCATTAAAAATCCAATATCAATGTTCATAAGTTCAACAGTTCACCACTAGATGGCAGAGCTGTATAGTTTTACAAAATTTTTATCTTGTTGACTACTTATAAAACTAGCCTAAAAGGGGAAAAAAAACCATAATCCATAGCTCAGAGTAAGGCCTCAGGTACACTTCAGAATTTTACAGCCATTTTTTTAAAAGCCCTAAACACAGAAAAATGTATTACTATGTATTACAGTGTATAGAGATCGCTGTCAAAATCTATGTATCCGTCTTCTCTATAACATGCTGCCTGAAGATTAGACCATATTTTCATGACCGGTTCCCTTTAAAGCTCCCAATGCTCACTAGCCCGATACTGGAGTAAATGTAGTGACTTATAAACCTGTACAAGTAAATGGAGTATTTTGGGGGTCGACAATATACGTTGCACATCATTTTGGTTTGTTTCTTACCCATCACATGATATCCCTTTCAGAAGTACTCTCCTCTTGGATGGACCTTATGATGAAACCTTCTTTGAGAGGCTAAAGGATCTGTCACTGGAAGATGATGGCAGTGTGGAGTATGCAGTAACTAAGGTAAGACATTAGATTTAAAGGAAGTCACCAGAGCCCAGCATATCAACCCAGCCCTGCAGATAGATAGGTTAGGGTCACCAGAGCCCAGCATATCAACCCAGCCCTGCAGATAGATAGGTTAGGGTCACCAGAGCCCAGCATATCAACCCAGCCCTGCAGAATAGATAGCTTAGGGTCACCAGAGCCCAGCATATCAACCCAGCCCTGCAGAATAGATAGCTTAGGGTCACCAGAGCCCAGCATATCAACCCAGCCCTGCAGATAGATAGCTTAGGGTCACCAGAGCCCAGCATATCAACCCAGCCCTGCAGAATAGATAGCTTAGGGTCACCAGAGCCCAGCATATCAACCCAGCCCTGCAGAATAGATAGCTTAGGGTCACCAGAGCCCAGCATATCAACCCAGCCCTGCAGATAGGTTAGGGTCACCAGAGCCCAGTATATCAACCCAGCCCTGCAGATAGATAGGTTAGGGTCACCTGAATCATATGGTGTTTACCCCTTGTAAATTTATGCCTGTATTGCCAAGATCCCTGTTTTTGTCATTATGCAAATGACCTCTTTGAAGCAATGAGGGCATTGATATCATTCCAAATTGCTCATTTGCATATTGACAAACACACAGTGTCTCAGTAAGGCAGGGTTCACACTACTGTTGGAGTCCGTTATGAAGGTGTTCGTTAAAAAAAACCAAAAAACGGACACCTATCATAACGGACACTAACTGATGTTAGCATCAGGTAGTGTCCGTTTTTTAAAGAGGACCTTTCATGTCACATACCGCTAGAAAGCCGACAGCACACTGAATTCAGCGCACTGCCGGCTTTCCTGGTATGTGCCCCGGGGCTGGAGATATCGGCGGTGTATACATGTTTTACTATTTGAAGGGCGCTGCGAGGAACGCTCTCCCTGACACTGCTCTTCGTTCAGAGACTTGTACTGAGGGGGCATTCCTCACAGCTCAGCGTCATCGCCGGGCAGTAAGGAACGCCCCCTCTGACAGTACAGGGCTATAGACCAGTACAGAGAGAGGGAGCGTTCCTTACAGGCCAGTGATGACGCTGAGCTGTGAGGAATGCCCCCTCAGTACAAGTCTCTGAACGAAGAGAAGTGTCAGGGAGGGAGTTCCTCGCAGCCCTTCTAACAGTAAACCATGTAACTTACACCGCCGATATCTCCAGCCCCGGGGCACATACCGGGAAAACCGGCAGTGTGCTGAATTCAGCGCGCTGTCGGCTTTCTAGCGGTATGTAAAACCGCATGTGCCTGAGGACACGAAAGGTCCTCTTTAACACTGTTAGTATTTTTTTTTTTTTTTGTTTGTTTTCTCCTTTCTGAGCATGCACAGGGAAAATAAACGGACATAAAATAACGGACAGTAACTGATGGCTATCAGTTACTGTCCGTTATAAGTCTGTTACCCATAGACTTCAATGTTAAAAAAATAACAGACACTTGCTGTCTGTCAAGAATCCGTTTTTTTTCAAACGGACAAAAAGTCCTGCATGTAGGATTTTTTGTCCGTGAAAAAAACGGACTTCTGACGGATTGGGTGTAAACGGACACTAACGGACACAATATAAAAACCCATTGAAATGAATGGAAAATTTAACGGATTTCTGACGGTTCAGCTAGTGTCTGATGCTAAAATCTTGTAACGGACAATAGCAACGGACACTACTGACAGTCACCAATGGTAGTGTGAACGCCCCCTAACAGAGGCAGCAATTCACATGGGGAAACAGAATCCGTCTACAGCAGTATCTAAGGCCACTGCTACACTTATACAGTGAGGGCGCAGTGCGGCTCCTGGCATGTAAACATTAGCTGGAGCTGTGCAGTCCTGGAACACCTGATATGTGGGGTCTGAACTGTTGGACCCCCCCCCCGCAGATGTAATCTATATAAGGAAAGACCCCAATATTTCTTGGATGGCCAACTGCTACTCAATAGGTTTCTTACACTGGGCTCGTGCTCTGCTGGGTGCAGAGCAGTATATAAGGGGTACTTATTTAAGAAGGGCACTAAGAAACCTTGAAGTAGAGTACTTTGTTGTGAACGTAGGTAAATGGTCTTTGGACGCACCTTCAGTCTTACATGTGTCTTCCTCTTTACAGATTCAGCAGTACCGAGTAGCCATGACAGCCAAGGACTGCTCAATAATGATTGCCCTTTCTCCGACTGTACAGGAAGAATGGTAAGGGCAGATCATTGACATGTGGATATATTATGGCTAATGTGTGTTAATCTGACAGCCTCAGGTCACAGACTTGTAAGAGGCATACTCGTACTACATTTGTGGGCAGTAGTGTGCTAGTGATGGACATTATAAAGCTGTTCACATCTGCTGGTAGATACATTTGACTGTGCAATTGTCACAAGATTCTCCTTCATCCAGGTCGCATTACCAGGTGAGAAATTAGCATGCGCCTGGGAGACGGTATAAAAGAGCCTGTCCAGCCTCAGTAAATAAATTATATGTCTTGTATAATGAAGTGTGTTATGGTTTTCCAATCTATTTTCTGTATCAATTTCTCAGTTTTCTAGATCTCTGCTTGCTGTCATTCATTCTTTGTTTACTTCCAGTGGATAGAAATCAGTCCATGGTCATGTGATATACAGTCCATGATTCATAGCATGAATTGTCTGGTAGATTCTTTTAGAATTTCTATACCAAACTGGAATCAAAATATAGTTGAGTGCTTGACTATTTTAGCGTTAGAATTGGCAAAAGTCCAAGCTGTCCGCTATGCCCATTATGGTCAAGTGTAAAGACACTAAAAGATATGTAGGCAGAAAACACCTTTTACAAGCTAAAAATAATTCTTGTCCCAGAGTATATATAAATAAAACAATCTTGTAACAGATTTTAATTAATAGCAGACAGTCTCCATAGTGACAGACAGCAAACGTAGTCTGATCTATCTGTCCCCTGCTTCTTTATAAGCCACTCAAGGTAGGTTTGGGCATGACTGCTGGATCAGACCATACACAGTTGGTTTGTTCCCCATTATTGTGGAGATACATAGGTTTGGGCAAGAGCTGTAGAAGTACTTCAGACACTGGTATCTTAAAGATGACTATGAGCTATAACACTTGTCATGGCTAATAAGAAAGGAGCTGCTGCCTGCAGCTGGTAAATCGGCATACGTTGGTCAGAGTTAGGCTTGGTGTTCAACCATTTCATTGGTTATTTTAATGACCTTTCCAACTACCAAAAGTGGAATGATCCATCCCAAGTATTGTATGTGTACAGTAAGTGAAATGGAAGATTCCCATGTAGTCAGAACAGTATCAGACATTGACGTTCTGTATTAGTCTGTGGTGTAGATGGTTGATGTATGGTTCACATTAGATGTAATATAACAGGTGAGGAATGGGCACTTACTATCTGTGGTCTCTTCTTTTAGCTTTGATTCAAGACCTTTAATAAAAGCCTCAAGATGCAGCTTCATGTATTCAGTTTCCATCCTGGACTTGGACCTAAAGCCCTATGAGAACATACCCTACCAGTACAAACGGGACAGTAAGATTGTTAACCATTACCTAAAAAGCATCCAGACGCGGGAGGAGCCGAGCACGTCTCTCATCTTTCCAGACAGTGACGCCTGCACGCTGCTCCTGCACCAAGTATAGTTCGAAGCTGATTCTTCTCCTGAGCGGTAAATGCTGCTGCGTCATCCTGTCACTTTGTCTTGCTAATCCAGCATGCAGGGCAGAGCGCCACACTTATTCATTTTGACATGTAAATTTTTGAGAACCATGGCTAGTAAAGGGAATGACTGCGTGCTGCATGGTGTAACCTGTAAATAAAGCCTTTGCTTCTATGGTTGGTTTGATACATGAAGAGAAACTACAACATATTTGTATTTAACATTTCTAAGATGACCAAACCTTTGTATACTGAGAAAAGACGAGCCGCCGTTGTATAGACGAATCCTGGTCCTTTGCATCCATTCTGCTGCTTTCTTATAGAGTGCCTAAGGGGAGGTCCAGGCATACCTCTAACTGAGCCTTATGCAAAGGTCTGTGCTGTATCAGGGTAAGGACTTGTATGTATCTTTTCACAGGCTGGTTTTATATAATGTGCAATGAAAACAGATTTGATCTCCTTAATGTTTCTAGGCCATAGAAGCCATTATGTTGTCCATTTTCCGTTCCAGAGATGGTTTACTGTGCGACGTCCTATAGGTTGTCCTGTGACATAGCAGAATTGTGTCCAGAAACCTCTCCCATTGTTTGTGTCATCCTAATAGGGCTTATGTTCTTTACCTACATTGTGAAATAATTTATGCTCTATTTTAGTGTCGCCCTCCATATTTTAGGTGTATGAACCCCCTCACTCATGGGGGAAGCAATGAATTTATACAATATTCCATTATGATTGTGATGTCAGAGGCAGCAATGAGCCTTACATTGGTTGCTAACCCCTTATACCTATGAACTGTAAATGGTGACGTCTTCCCTCTATCGGAGTACTTACAGCCTCACATGAGGCATTTAATATAGGCGTCACTACTTATTTTTGTGCTGCCCCCAGTAAGGTGCTAAATGTAATGAAGACTTGATATGTTAGCGTAATTATTTCACTATTAAAGGGCATGTTGAGGGATAGATATAAGGGTCAAACAGCGACACTCCTGTCCATGAGCTGCGGCTGTTACTGTAGTTTAACCCTATTGAGGTGACTGGTGCTGAGCTGTAATACCAGGCACAGCCCATAGACATGAGTGGAGCGATTTCAGAATAGTGTTTTTTTTTCAGTTTTTCTAATCCTGACAAACCCTTTAATGCCTGAGGACTGCTCAGATATAACACTGGTGTAATATACGTAGGGCTGTAGCTCTGCTATTTTCAGCAATGCTGTGCCTACATGTCAGGTTTCAGTATGACATAAATCTTGCTTTACTGCATAGTCTATATAGCTGCACTATCCTGTATTTTCTGTGAAAGAACCACTAACCTCTACAAGTATAGAAGCTCACTGTGCGGCACATATTCTGCATGGACAGTGACATCTGACATTTTATAACTTTCAAGATTCACAGAAAGCTCTACATGGTTAATGAGAATTTCCACCCAAAATGGATGAAGATTGATTTTTATTTTTAGACCTTATTCACGCAGCCATGTGAAATGGAACTTGCTGCATCATAGATACAATGAGCCCCTGAATGGTCAGATCACTACTGTATTGAAGTGACAGCTTTGTCAGTTCAGTAATGGAGCAAGTGATGAGTGGAGACTTCAACTTTAAGGGGGGTGTTCACACAAAGGAATTTGCTGAATTTGTCAAGAATGTGAAGCAGATTTTTTCTGCTTGACAAAAACTGACACAGATTTTGATGCTGAATTTGTAGTGGAAGTTGGAGAAGAGTGCCACTTTATTCTGACTCTATTGGGCATGGCCAAATTCCGTGTCTATGGGGGAAAAAGGGTTTATGTCCCGCCTCCCATTCATTTTGATGGGAATTCTCAGCTGGAATCCACCAGAAAAACGGACAGCTACTGCCTCCCACTGAAACAAATGGGAGACGGATTCTGCCTCAACTTCAGCATCTAGTACCTGTGTGTGAACAGCCCCTAAGGCTATATGCACATATATAATAGTAGTGGTTTTTACTTTCAGCAAATGCTGATCCACAATCTGCTTAAAACATGTCCACATTGTGTCAGTATGTCATCTGCATTCAGATTCACAAAAAAAACCTTGTATGATCCCCTACACTTGTATGTGTGAGTCCCTGCTCCATAATTTGCACATAGTTTCAACGACCTGGACTCTGATCAGTAAAAAAAAAAAGTTATAGTAACTGTGTTGGGCATAGGTGTCTCCACCCCACTTCATCCACTTTTCACTAAAGTGACAAGCAGGGCTAAAGGACAGTGGCTCATTTTTTTTGGTGTGAAGAAGAAAAAAAAAAAAAAAAAAAAAAATCCACTTTTACGTGTGCTCACTTTAATAAACTCTCCTCCAGATGCTAATATTTAGCCCAAACCTCTTGAACCAGAGCTATAGTATGAGAAGCATTGTGTACAGGCAGCAGTGATGTGCATATAGAGCAGCATGGGTCCCACAGGCTCTTATGGCAGCCACTGGGGATCTCTGCTCACCTTCTCTATATTTGGATAGCTTCTGATCTGCGGAGTCACATTGTGGTGTTGGGGAAGTATATGGAATACATTTTACTCACGGTTCTGCAAACTAAAGGTACTTAACTTTTTTGTGATTGGTGCTGATGATGATTTTTAGGGTCGCGTGGCTTGACATCTCCATTGCACGCTGCTACATTATTCATTTTTACTGTTCTTCGAGACACAGGATTATTGGTAATAGTTGAAGTCTGTAAATTGTGTTCAGAGTGATCTCTGCACTGTGCGCCATTGTGTCACTAAGCACTGACGACCTGTCCTATAAGGCACACATAAAGTGACGTCTGGGAAGGGAAATGCCTCCGTTTTCAATTCCTTTTTTGCCAGTGAGGAAGTGGGTTCTGTCACAGAGTAATGAGTCTACATCAATCCTGTGACAGTGGAGGTGGTGTCTATTCTACAAGATTTGTTTATTCAGAATGTGTACTGGTGGTTATATATATAGTACATATCATACACTACATGGCCAAAGTTATAGGGACACCTTTGTAGAACTTGGGGGGTGGCTTTGGAGGATACAGTGTTTTACTGCATCCCAAACGTTGTTTGAAGAAAAATGGACACAATCCCTTTAAGAACTTGACTTGTCTAGAGAGCCCTGCACAATGAGAAGTGAGGGACGCCACTACTAGTATGTTGTCACTTGGTAGTGTTCAGCACGTGCCGTTCTTACTCTATAAGGATGTTCTGCCGCTGTGTAGACATTTTCAGGTCTTTGGTTGCAGTTACTGAAGCCAGGTGTGGATCAATGAGACAGAGAATGTATAGAGACAGAATGTATAAGGACAGATGGTATTTGTCGTCTTTTCAACCCACTTTTGGTTTGGCTTTAAAAAAAAAAAAAAAACTGCATCAAAAAACCTGAACATGTAAACCAAACCTTAGCGTAAACTATGTAACAAGCCAGTATGGCTATATGCTTGGACACGCCACTACCTCTTGGCCATGTAGTGTGTGTCTCTGTGGGGACAATATGCTTTTTTGTTTTGTGCTCTAGAATATTACTAAATGAAGGATTGTTATGCTCTGTAGCTATTGGCTAGAGGAGGATAATATAGGGGACGTGTCCATACTTTGATACTACTTTTTGCCACTAGTAGTGCTAAACAGATGGAAGATGCATGCGTTCTGCATTTTTTCTATTGTCCTCATTGAAGAAGCCTGAAATAATGTACATAGACAGACACAGGTGAACAGATGCGAATTCCAAATGTAGTTTATTTTTGATGCATTTTCCCCATTATTAAAAATACTTAGACGAGATTTTTTTTTTTTTTTTTCTCTTTCTGCCTGTTGGTTTACTTTTCTCCCCAGCGCTTGTGCGGTCTCCTGTGATCAGCAGTCTGACCGATTTTTACATGGTCTTTACAAGTCAGTCTCTAGTCTCACCTGGAGGCTCTCATAGACTTGCATAGAGAGACTGTTTTCATTCCTGTGTATAGAGCATGTTTGAATTGTCAAGTCATAGCCCTGACTCAACAGGAGTCCCAAACAGCGTGTACACGCGGGGAGCAGAGCGAGGGTACAGGATGCCCCTTATAATGGGCATTATTAAAGAACTCCCAGTGTAATAGCACCCTCTAAGGCTGACACCACACATTGCAGAAAAACTGTGCAGAGTTTGTGGAGGTTTTTGAGTCAAATCCAAGAGTGGTTCGAAAACTGCAACAAAATCTACCACACAAACCCCAAAACCCGCTTTTCTCCAACATGGGGCCTTAGCCTAAAGCAGATTCAAGAAATGCCCCCTGTGTTAGAGCAGTGACTATTCCTTTAACACTGTATGATCTGATATACATGGAGAGATAAGACCTACTTTCACAGTTGCAGAAATGAATAGATTTTAAGTATTTTTTTTTCATTTCTAATTATACTGAAAGTTTTTATTTTGCTAAAGAAAATCCATTGGTTCTATATGAATCTCTAAATTTTTTTCCCCATAAATTTTATTGTAATCTTTCCATGTATTGTAAAAAGACAAATTAGAAAAAAAAATTAAGAGTTGAGGACGTGTTAAACAAATATCCTGCCCAAATGTCAAATTCTGTATTTAAAGAGCGGTTCTGAAATCTTCTTACCCATCTGTTTTAATAAGTATTTGTATTTTCTGTGAAATAATTCTGGCATGTATTTTTTTAGAACTCTACATGATGCCAATCCTCTATTATTCTGCCTGGAAATAACCAGCTGTCAATTGGTTCATAAATATTCTGAAGGAATAACCGAGGAATGGCACAACATGGAGTTATGAGAAAAAGCTCCAGAATGCTTATTGTACAAGTATTTTCTAAAATGGACATGTGAAGGGAGATGACGGGGCCTCTTTAAGGAGTTATTGTTACATTTGGCTGTATTGGTGGTTGTGCAGTGGATTCTGTAAAATATCACTGTATGTTTCTTTGAGACTTGATGTGCCTTAAGTAGAATATAAAAATGACATCACTTGTCCTTTAGGACGTCTGTACATTGTCCATCCTGGCAGCATGCGCTATGTGTTACGGCCCATTCAAATGACCATGTTCCATCCAGGAAACACCGAATGACATTTACGAAGGCTGATGCGCCTATAAAGTGGCCGGAAATGTGCCTCAACTTGGAGTGTTTGACACACTCTGGCCACTCGCTACTTTAGACAGTAGGCAGATTCTTGGGCAGGGGCGCCCCGGTCCACCAGATTTACTATAACACTCACCAGATCTATGGCAGAGTATTCTGCCGTAGATCTGTAATAAGATGCACAGGAATGACTATGCGGTAAGAGCTTCTTAGTAATTCTAGTGAGGCTTGATAAATCTCCCCACTGTCTATGCATGGAGCATATCTCCCAAACTGAGCATGGGTACGTGAATGGAATTCGGTGAGCTCCTAAGCAGCCGAATCGTTACATTACTGAACTAACATGTATATATCAGTTTAGTGCAGTAGTGATCCAAGCATTCGGGAGCTCGCTGCATCTTCAGCTGTGGTCGGTCAGTCTGGGAAATATAACTCATGTTTCCTAGAGGGAACATGGTTGTGTGAATAAGGCTTTAATTTCTGGAATACAACTGTGTGTTCACATAGGCTATATTCAATTTTGTAACTTTTTTTAATTTAAAATTTCCTATACATTGAAAATGAAATAAACTAGACTTTAAAAAAAAAAAAAAAAAAAAAGAGAATTTGACATGCACAATCTTTGATCTACAAGCAGCAGGTTATAGAGTAGGATGAGCTGAGTAGATATATAGTTTTACAGGGGGGGGAAAAATGTTGTTTGTATAATGAAAAGTTGTACAATTTTCCAGTATACTTTCTGTATCAATTCCTCAGTTTTCTAAATCTGCTTGCTGTCATTCATATTCTGCTTACTGCCAGTGGATAAAAATCAGTCCATGGTCATGTGATGGACACACAGGTGCACGGCTTGTTACAAAACAGTTCTGATGACTGTAATGAGCCGTACACCTGTGTGTCATCACATGACCATGGACTGATTTTTATCCACTGGAATAAGCAAAATGAATGTTCACATTTCTGTCGGGGGACCAGAACAGCTGACACCAACAGTGCCTGAAGAACCCCATTGACTATAATGGGATCTGTCAGGTCTCTGTTCTTTTAGGCTAAATTAATGGAAAATATAAAGGAAGATCTTAGAACTTTCCCTCCTGACTTTGGCTCAAAAAACTGCAGAAAAATTTGCAACAAAAGCTGCGTTTCCACAACGTGGGGTCTTTAGCCTTAAACTTAAATTGATAGCTGAAAAAGTGAGGCTTGCAGCACTTTCATTCTGCAATTTTCTATGGTCACTGCAATGCAGATGTGAATCTAGCCTTGACAACCAGTAGAAAACTGTGAGGAATTGATACAGAAAGTATACTGGAAAACTGTACAACTTGTCATTATAAAAACAATATTTACTTGCAGAAACGGACACACCCTAAAAAATCCCCATGGAACACCATTTACGGAGTAATATTTAATTTTTGTTCCAGTCAATTTGTGCGTAAAACTCTGTTCATGTATCAAGTATAGTCTGTGTATATATAATAAGCTTTATAGGAGAGGAAACTGGCAGAATTCTGTTATCCATTGTATACACTGTTCCTGGGTGTAACTTCTGAACCTATATAACCACTGTCTGTATATACTTGTGCGACATGACTCACAAGTAACCACAAACCTAATGTGATTCCTGTTACCAGAAATGTGTTTAGTGAGGACATGTTCTGCTCATTCTGGACATCTGAACCATGTAGAGTTTATTTGGATTTTGCTTTTCTGTATTTTCTCCTTTTAGTATTTAAAGATTGTATTTATTTTCCATGTCTTGATAAATGATGTACAATGTGCCATATTTACTGTACATAAAGCATGACATGTGTATATGGTTTATAAAGCGGATGCAACTACAAGGTTTATATTCAATAAAACATTGGGAGACCTTTCTTCTAGTCGCTGCCTCTCTTCATACAAAAGGACTGAATGATATTCTCGATGGCTTCTTGAAGGCCGTAGGTTTGAAGCAGGGCTTTGAAGTTTGCGGCTATATTTTCCACTACGCCTGATTTATCCAGATCTGTTGCTGTAAAACACAATATACAACAGTTAAAGAATGGAAGTTCTATGCGGTCCTATGCAGTTTCAGTAACCCCCATTAACTTCTATATGAGTTACAGAAACAGCATAGCTCAGGAGGTCTACACTTCTTTTTTTTTTTTTTTTTTTTTTTTAGCCCGATCATAGAGGACAGCTCTCCAGCAAGTGGGTAGATAAGAGCCTGGGGGAATTCATTTTAGAGAAAGACACAGGTCTAAGAGTTTGGGCTGCATCTATCAGACTTCCATATGCCATGAATGTCTTCCATGGGAAGCCCCCTTTAAAAGGACTCTGCCACCTTCCACAAGCGCATTCAGCTTTCTCCACCATGTCACAGACCACGTTACAGTCATAAACATCATACCTTTGCTAGGTGTGTCACTTTTGTAGATTTGGAAAGAACCAACTTACTTCAAAGTTTGTTTTTGTTTTTTGTTTTTTTTTCTCCAAAAGTGACATTCCTAGCAAAGGTGTATGTATGATCAGCAATGTAATGTGCTCTGTAAGGTGGTGAGGAAACTGTAGAATCACAGCTACAAGATACTGGGATATTTAGGTTTATCACTAATTTACTGCTGACCGATAAGGTACGGTTATACAAATCCTGCACACAGTCTCAAATTCTAGGTTCACACATTATATTGTAATGTCCTGAGAACTGGCCCTGCTTTGCTTTTCTTAGAATAGATGAGATCCACGTCAGAAATCCATAGCAGGTGGGGCACACTTCAGATATGAAAATACACAGCATACAGTAACTTGCAAAAGTATTCATACTCCAAAAACTTTTTCACATTTTGTCACCTTAGAACCACACACTTGTGTTTTATTGAGATTAAGTGATATTCAACACACAGTAGCAGATAATTGTGAAGTGGAATGAAAATGATACATGGTTTTCAAAATTTTAATCAAATAAAAATATGAAAAGTGTGACGTGCAAAAGTCTTCAGCCCCCCTATACTCTGATGCCCCTAAATAAAATCCAGTGCAATCAATTGTCTTTAGAGTCCGGCTGTGTGTAATTTAGTCTCAGTATAAATACACCTGTTCTGCGAAAGCCTCAGTGGTTTGTTAGAGAACACTAGTGAACAAACAGCATCATGAAGACCAAGGAACTCACCATACAGGTCAGATAAAGTTGTGGAGAAGTTTAAAGCAGGGATAGGTTATAAAAACATATCCCAAGCTTTGAGCATCCCAAGAAGCACTGTTCAATCCATCATCCAAAAATGGGAAAAGTATTGTATAACTGCAAACCTACCAAGACATGGTCGTCCACCTAAACTGATCGAGCAAGGAGAGCACTGATCAGAGAAGCAGCCAAGAGGCCCATTGTCACTCTGGAGATGCAGAAATCCACAGCTCAGGTGGGATAGTTGTCCTGTGGACATATTCTAAGTCGTGCACTCCAAAAATCTGGCAAGAAGAAAACCATTGTTGAAAGAAAGACATAAGTGCCGTTTGCAGTTTGCCACAAGCCATATAGGGGATACAGTAAACCTGTGGAAGAAGGTGCTCTGGTCAGATGAGACCAAAGTTGATTTTTGGCCTAAATGCAAAGTGCTATGTGTGGCAGAAAAGTAACCCTGCTCATCCCCCTGAACACACCATGTGGGGAGGCTTTTCATCTGCAGGGACGCTGGTCAGAGGTGATGGGAAGATGGATGGAGCTAAATACAGGGCAATCCTGGAAGAAAACCTGTTGGAGGCTGCAAAAGACCTGAGACTGGGAAGGAGATTTATCTTCCAGCAAGACAATGATCCTAAACATACAGCCAGAGCTACACTGGAATGTTCTAGATCAAAGAATATTCTTGTGGCCCAGTCAAAGTCCAGACCTAAATCCCATTGAGCATCTGCGGCAACACATGAAAATTGCTGTTCACAGACGCTCTCCATCCAATCTGGCTGAGCTTGAGAGATTTTGCAAAGAAGAATGGGCAAAAATCTCAGTCTCTAGCTGGGCAAAGCTGGGAGAGACACAGCCCAAAAGACTTGCAGCTAGAATTGCAGTGAAAGGTGGATCTACAAAATAGTGATCTAGGGGGCTGAAGACTTTCGCACATCACACTTTTGAGATTTTTATTTGATTAAAATTTTGTAAACCTTGTATCATTTTCATTCCGCTTCACAATTATCTGCTACTTTGTTGAATATCACTTAAAATCTCAATAAAATACATTTGTTTGTGGTTGTAAGGTGACAAAATGTGAAAAAGTTCAAGGGGTATGAATACTTTTGCAAACCACTGGTTTATGTATTATTCTAAGAGAGAATGAGATGCTATGCAGCTGATGATAGGAATAATCCAGCAGGTTTCCAAATCACATTTATGATATTGATAATCATGTCACGAATAGCAAAGCACAAATCCCTGTCCACATCTACTCATATTAGTAATATAAATGAAGGTTATATATGACTGGTGGTTATAGGAAGGATATTCATGGCTTTAGGGCATTGTAAATATAAAATCTGTTCATGATCATTCCCAATCCCCATGTGATGTAGAATGGATATTTTTACGTGTACCCTCTTGTTAACTAAAAAAGCCAAAAGCTACAAACACCTGATTGTTGTGATCCATTGAAACCAATGAGTGTTCAGTAAAAGCCCTTTTAATATCCGCTACATACAGAACTGTGATGTTTAAATTCTCTAGATTGAATGTTTAAGGGATTGTCCAGAACTAGAGAGAAAAAATAAGTGTGCTGCTATTCCAGAAGTTGTCTGGAGCTTGGCTGTAGACTGTGTCTAACATTGCAGCTCATCCCCTATTCATACTGAATAGCAAAGCCCAAAATACACACCTGTATCTGGGGACAGTAAAGTGTACCAACCACCTAATGTTGTAGAAGCCAGCAGAGGGTGTAGATAATAATATTATTATTATTATTATTATCCTTTTATACCCGGGGGGGGTGAAAACGGGGGGGGGGGGGGGGGGGTTCTCTGTAGATAATAACCTACACTAGGTTCACACTAGCTGGTTGCGCCACCGCGGTGGGGGGAGCCCGCCCCCGGGGGCCCGCCCCCCGCGGGCCCCCCCCCCCCCCCTCCCCAGGACAGAGCTGGCCCTCTAACAGCTGTCAAGTATTGGTCTCTGTCGCTGGGGGACCTGAATATAATGCTCCCCAACCTGGCCACTCACAAATAGACGGCAATGATGCCACTACCGAGTGAAGAAAGTCCAAGAAGTGCCCCCGGATTCCAAAGCCCAGCTTCCTAAGAATCACACAGACTGAGTTTCATCCGTGTGTTCACTGTCCAGAAGTTTGCACTGGTAGCGGGACTCCTAGCAGTATACTTATCTCTGATGCTATGGAGTCCCCCCTGCCTCCCAACCACATACTGTCCCATACTGAAATCAGTAATTCCCTCAGCTACAAGAGGCTTCATCCATAGTGATGTAGTCTGTCCACCATGAGGTGGTGTCCCCCCCCCTAGGGTCCATCCTGCCTTCACTAGAGGGCGAAGATGTGCGGACCAGCTGAATATCAGACAGCTGGAGCTCAATAGAAGCTTTCTATTACAATGCAAGCACTTTATTCACATCAGCACAGTTTAGTAATTCTCCATATATTTCCTGCATGGTCCTACCCAATATTTAACACAACCATTAAACACCCACCACTTACTTTCCACACAAAATTGAGAATGTAGGAAAACCACAAAGCAGATTCCACTTTCCTCTATACTTGCTGTGTGCAGTGTATGGGAGCTAGTTATCCACCCATCAGATGAAAGTAAAATGGATGCTACAGACCTATCACTTATTTAGCAGTCCTTGATCTCCAGATACAGGGTTATTCCCATGTACAAACACTGTACTACTGATTTATGCTATGTTTGTTAATAGGTTAGGAATGCTATAAGTATTGTCTGTCATGTTACAATGTAGTATACAGTCACAGCTGCATTTCTACTTTAAACTACTCAACAGCCAAGAAAACCGCCATAAATGAGAACACGCACACTACCTTGTGCTGGCATCTTCGGTAATAAATCCAAAAGTGGTGTCACTGATCCATCTTCATTTATAGTTATTTTCCATACAAGTATCAGTTCACATCTGTACCAAGATATAAGCAACGGCAATCAAGGTCAACCGATCAATCATATCTACTGCAAGTGAGTAAAGCCGCCCAGAAAACACAACCCACACCCAACAAAACGAAAAGAGGAAAAAGCGAAGAAACAAACAAACCAAAAAAAAAGGGCCACCCCCGAAAAAGGTAAGCAGGGGGGGGGGGTCAATCACAGCAAACTACATGTTACTACTGAAGACGCAAGAGTAAGGTCTTATTCACACAAACGTCAAAAATGGCCATGTGACAGCAAAACACATTGATTGCAATTAAACTATTCACATATCCTATTTCTGGCCATTTTTCACAGATCACTTATAGATGTAAAGGAGTTGTGCAGGACTTCGAAAACATGGCTGCTTTATTCCTATCAGGAAGTGACATCATATCTGCTGGTCACATGGCAATGCCATCCCAGTAAAATGAATGAGACTGAGCTGCAGTATGACCATGTGACCAACAGACATGATGTCACTTCCTGATAAGAATAAAGCAGCCATGTTTTTGAAGTCCTGCACAATCCCTTTACGTCTACAAGTGATCTGTGACTAAATGGCCAGAAACAGGATATGTGAATGGTTTAATTGCAATCAATGTGTTTTTAAAATGGCTGTCACATGGCCATTTTTGATGTTTGTGTGAATAAGGCCTTACTCTTGCGTCTTCATTAGGCACATACAACATTATAGGACACTGTAGAGAGCTGTAAGTTCAGATCAGTAGCACCAGAGGGCGGTGTGTGTGGTGCAGACACATTGCTTCTGATGTTACAGCTGGTATTTGGATACAATAAACCCAGACAGCTGCACAAACATGTATGGCATGGTGTTGGTTACTAGGCTGGGGGTCAAAGGTCCTTATGTCCCATCTCAGCGATTTGCTGAAGTGGGAATAACCCTTTAAGTTCTGTCTTGAAGTAGATAGATGTACACTTCTGAGAAAAGAAAAACAATGAATATAGTAATTTCACATACCCAGGGAGGTCCGGGTTCATAAGTACCATGTAATCTGCAGAAGATCCCAGTGGAAGTCCTACAGCGAGTGGGTATTTGTCCTGAAGAGAAACACAGAATAGGTTTCAATTATCAGATACAATAAAGATAATTCCTCATCATTATACAGATAAACATTTGTCAACTGTAGTGGTTTTTTTTTTTTTGGTTTTTTTAAAGAAACAATACACAATATTTGGGCTTGATGTGTGTATGTAATGGGTCACAGAAACCTATGCTCACTAAACTCTGTCATTGGACAAGAGCAACGGACTTAAATGGTGATAGTGTAACTGATGCAGGAGTCTCCTCCGTCCGCTGTTTCCATTCACTCTAATGTAAAAAAACATGATGTAAGACTTCCACCATGTTTGTTTACTTCTCTAATGGACGAAAAGTAAAAAAAAAAAAAAACATAATAGAAGAAAGCTTTTATCATGTTTTTATTTTTTTACATTACAGTGAATGCAGATGGGTGATGCTCCATCGCATCGGTCATTCTATCACTGTTTAAGTCCGTTGCTCTCATCCAATTATGGGTGAGAGCAATGGACTGTAATGATGGCAATGTGAACCTACCCTTATCTCTGACATGGAGCAGCAGTAAGGGTAGGTTCACACTACTGTTATATAATGTCTGTTGCTTTCTTCCATCACAGGATGAGAGCAACGTACATTAAATGATAGATGCAGACAGGGCTCCCTCCATGTGGTGTCTGTCAACATTCACCCCAATGTAAAAACATGATGGAAGTTTCTTCCATTATGTGTTTTACTTTTTCTGACAGAAGAAAAAGTCCTGCATTTAGGACTTTTTCTTCCATTACAAAAGTAAACAAATATGATGGAAGAAAGTATCCATCGCACTGATGGAGGTGGCTCAGACTGTAGTCCTGTAGCTACAGCTAATGTCCGTTGCTGTCATCCCTTAACAAAGGCAGCAACTGTAATGTGAACATCGCCTAAAGCATCAGGGCCACACAGGGCAAAAATAAGTAAAAAAAAAAAAGTTCACATGATTCAGCCATTGACATAGATTATGGGCAAATAAAATCTGCAGACACTCCATATCTGAAGCATGTGACTAGGGTTTCCCCATGCTACTTATGGCTACATGCTGATGCGTGGCTGCCATACTTGAGTGTCAGCCTCAGACTTCTGCTGCAGAAACTGTAGTAAATCTAACACACATGGAGTTACCCTACACAGGATGAAAGTATGTGTGAATGCTACCAGTACAAAAAAAACAAAAGTTAAAACCAGCACTCGTGAATTTGTGTTGGATTTTTTTTCGGTTATTTAACAAAGTCATCTAAAGGAAAGCAGAAATTTTAAACAATTATTTTTATTCAATGGTATGCATCAATTTATTACATCAGGTAATTTTTTTTGTGAAATATAAAGAATTCACTGTAACTACCGGTAGCAGATTAATAAATTCCTTTTATGTGTAGTACTGTATAGTCACAGTAGGTGGCACTATCGCCTCTTTACAGCTTACACTATTCATAACCTTGACCTCATTGTCAGACAGGAACAATACATTTTTCGGTAGCAGCTGAAGAATTCTGCTTTGAGCACTTGAGCAGATGTTCATGTATGATGTTATAGTGACAGTATAAAAGTGTCTAAGTAGTCGTCCCTCCAGGGATCTTATACTTTCTATCATTAGGTTTATCAACAAACACGTAATCGCATACGGCTCACTGGAAACAGCAACGTGTGTGGACAAGTAACAGCAAAGGAAGAAAACATCATGCACAGAAACTACTGTCACAATGACATTTATATAACGGATGATCGATACCGAAAAACATGTCCAACACACAAATGTCACTTTTCTATTTTATTACATTTATATTTTATTTTAAAGTGCCAGAGCATTGTATATATGAAAAGGGTTTACAAATATAACATAAGGTAGGAAACAAACACAAGGACTAAACAGGTACAGAGGAAGTGTGCAGGGTGTAGGTTTTCCTGAGGGGTGCGTCTTCATACTGCTTTGGAAGGTTTTAAAGCTGCGGAACAGTCTGATGAATTGGGTAGTAAGTTCCAAAGAAATGGGGGGTACATATGAAAGGAATCATGTGAGGTGCAGATAAGAGTAGAGTAAAGAAGGACATCTTGTGAGGATGGGAGATTAGACCAAAGATGTTTGGAGGGGACAGGCTGTGGACAGTCTTGTATGTCATTGCTAATACTTTGGATCAAATTTGCAGGTCAATGGAGAAGTGAGGGGAGACGTAGATTAAAGGGGAAACATTGTTGAGGGTGGATTGGAGGGCACAAGCGTGCTGGATGGGAGGCCACAGAGAAGGGTGTTGCAGTAGTCTAAGTGGCAGATGAGGGCACGCACCAGACTTATTGTTGACTTAAGCCTGAGACATAGAATATAGGTTTGGAAAATAGTTTTGGGATGGAGGCAGCAGGAAGTGGTAAGGGCTCGGATGTTTGGTTTGAAAAATGGGGCACAATCTACGGAAGCAGTGATATTGTGACCCCGGTAAAGTGTGGAGCCACTAAAGAGGACCTTTCAACACCTCAACCAGCCCTCCTCTTTACCTCCTACAATAGGCGCTGCTCCAACAAAGTAGGAATGGTGGGGGCTAGAGAAAAAAATTCCAAAGCAAATCAGTGCCATTAATTTCAGCACCCACTGTGCCAAATAGCCTTTCTACTGTCATGTGGGTGGTCCTACACCAACTGCTCTTGCCTAAGACCACCCACCTGACAGATCTGATGGATCAGGAATGGTGGGGGCTAGAGAAAAAAAATTCCAACTGGGTCAGAATCAGTGGAGCGGTGACTATTGTAGGATGTAAAGAGTTGGAGTAGGTGGAGGTAATGATAGACAGGTCTGGTGGTGGTTGAGTGATATGGGAGAAAAATTATGAATTCAGTCTTTTCCATGTTGAATTTCAAAAAGTGGGAGATGAAATAAGATTTCGCTTTTAGACACTGTGGTGAGCAGAGAGGTAACATCAGAGCCAGAGAGCTAAATTGGAATATTATCAGCATAACAGTGGTAGTGAAAGTCATGGGACTCCATGAGCTACACCAGGCCAAAAGGTATATATATGGAAAAAGACAAGGCAAGATGAGGAAGTGGTATATAAGTGTGTGGTTGCTGAGGTATGTGGAGATCTAGGAGTCAGCCAAGGCTGTAATGCCAAGGGATAAGAAAGTCTGTAACAAGTGTGTCAAAACAAAGGACAGATCTAGCAGGAAGAACAAATAGTAATTTCTTATGGCTTTGGTGATTATCAGCCGATTATTAGTAACTTTGGTTAAGATGTGAGTAGACAGGTGGGATCAGATGGTAACTGGACAAAACGGGATTTTGATGAGGAGAGGTGGGAAGATGGACATAAAAATGCAAACTGATGCGTGGTGCGTGCTAATTGCATGTTATAGGGGTTGTCTCTGTCAGCCTGCAAATGCGTTGACTATTGCAGCTTTGGAAACCACGAGCGAAGATGAAGGTAAAAGACTGTATTCTTGCTTTTATGCACTTGCCTTTACAAATCCCTTACAATAGTGACAAGTGGCATGTTTATTTCTCACTACTTTCTGCGGTCCGCTGACAGGTTTCTTTTAAAGCGATACAATCTTTGCTAAAGTGAAATGAAATGCCATGTGTATCTTTAATCTAATAATAATGTTACGTGGACTGGTCTGTTCAATGGATGTGTTTTATGGACAGACATCAAAGAAGTATATTTTAATCTAACCTAGTAAACCCATCCGTTTCTGGATTTCATTACAGTATAAGAATATAGATTTTTGGAGAATGAAATGTTTAGATTTCACCTTCCCTGCTTAGTAAATTTCACATGTTGTGTTCAGACTTTCCTCAAGCGCTGCATTTATATCATATTTTGGAGGCCAAATATTGAAATTGTTCCTTGCAGATCAGACTGCAAAGTTTAATAAACATCTGTTGTGTTTCTTTTTTTTTTATCACGTTACCATCCATGTTACCCTATAATATATTAGGGATCATTTACATTCCCATCACTTACTTTATAAGTGTCTTATTATGTAGGAAAGGTTATTAAGTGTGAATGAGTCTGAGGGTCTACTGGGTGGAGTTTCAAGGCTCGTTCAGTGAGGGCTTTGGGTCAGATTTACTGGCCTGAACTTCATGCCGGGAGTGGGACCCCTGTAATCGGTATGGGACAATATGTTGCTGGGATGCCTAGAATTATAGATAACTATAATGCTAGGAGTCCCTCTCCCGGCATGAGTTCAGGCTGGTAAGTCCGGCATCACGGATTGAGTTTCATGGATGACTGTCTACCTGAGTGCGACTTGATATTAAAGGAACATTTCCATCAGAAAGGGGCATTTTTTTAAAACTCAAAGACAACACTTTTCTAACAATTTTTGGCAGTTTTTGTTAAAAATTAATTTTCATTACTGTATCTATGAAAGAAAGATGCTATCTGCGGTATAATAATGAAAAACAACAATTCTACCAGTAGAAAGACAAAGCTGTTATATAGCAATACATTTAGAATACACTATGGAGAAAAGTTTTAGTCCCCAGCTCTTACTCTTGTAATCCAGGCATTTCATTTCATCCCATTGTCACAGGTATATAAAATCCAGCACCTAGCCATGCAGCCGCCTGTACAGACATTTGTGAAAGAACATTTGTTTTTCTAAAGAGCTTGTTGTGCTGTAATAGGATTCCACCATTGTAACAGGTCAGTGTACGAAATGCCTGTGAGTGATACGATTGAGTAGTGGAAGGGTTTATAAACCACAGCAACTCAGCCACAAAGTGCAGGCTGACCACGTAATGTTATAAAACATGGTGACAGAGTACTGAGGCACATAGTACGTAAAAGTCACCAATGTTCTGTTGACTCAATAACTGCAGAGTCCCTGACCTCCCCTGGTATTAATATCAGCACAAAAACTGTGCCAAGCGCTTCATGTTGTGGGTTTCCATAGCTGAGCAACTGCATGCAAGCTTTACATCACCAAGCACAATGCCGGTGTAAAAGCATCAGATGGAGTAATGTAAAGCACACTGCCAGTGGACTCTGTGACATCTGTGATGAATCACTCTTCTTATCTGGCAGCCTGATGGACACGTCTGGATTTGGCCAATGTGAGGGAAAGTTTACCTGTCTGACTGCATTGTGCCAACTGCAAAGTTTGGTGGAAGAGGGAAATTACTATGGGGTTGTTTTTCAGGGGTTGACCTAGGCTCCTTAGTTCCAGTGAAGGGTACACCAAGAACCCCCACCGATCAGCTGTGTTAAAAATCCACAGCATATTGCAAGCGCTGTGTCCTCTTGTTTGCAAGAAATTACAGCTCTCACTCAATGGACAAGGCTGTAATTTCCTGTACAGATGCTACTATGTAGATGGCGGGCATATAAGCAATAAAGTGGATGCAGCCTTTGTTATGACCTCTGTGGACTCTTCAAAAGCAGCTGATCGACAGGTGTGACTGGTGTCAGACCCTCACCGATCTGATACGGATGACCTATCCCAGTGATGGCGAACCTTTTAGAGACCGAGTGACCAAACTGCAACCCAAAACCCACTAAATTATCACAAAGTGCCAACACGGCAATTTCACCTTAAATTAACCAGGATCTATTTTATAGTGACCGTGCAATGTTATTACAGCCTGTAATAATATCACATGTCTGCTATAAAACAGATACTGTGTGATCTAAATAGTGAAGGGACCCAGACAGTACAACGCCTCCAGACAATATTATATGCTCCAGAATGGCCCCCACTCAGTATTATATGCTCCACAGAGGCCCCCGCACAGTATTATATACTCCATTTTGGGCCCCCACCCACATTATATGCTTCACAATAAGCCCCCCCCACACAGTAGTATATGCTTCACAGTGGGGCCCCACACAGTAGTATATGCTTCACAGTGTCCCCCATACAGTATTAGATGCTTCAGTGTCCCCCCCACCACAGTATTAGATGCTTCAGTGTCCCCCCATACAGTAGTATATGCTTCAGTGTCCCCCACACAGTATTAGATGCTTCAGTGTCCCCCATACAGTAGTATATGCACCACAGAAGGCCCCCCCACAGTAGTTTGTTACTTACCTTATCCCACGAAGAGCATCCTCCTTCTTCTTCTGATCGCAGGCGCTGAAGATTTACGTCATCGCGTCTGCGTCGGGGCAGAGGTCACTCTGCATTTGCACATACAGCTGAAAGAAGCGATCGCTCACCAACGGGGAATCCTGAACCGGATTCCCCGTTAGTGCGCGATCATGGAGACAGCGCGCGTGCCAACTGAGAGGGCTCTGCGTGCCCTAGGTTCGCCATCACGGACCTATCCTAAGGACCTGAACCTAGGAAACCCCTTAAAACTGCAGGGAACAGAGTAATGTCAGATCCCAACAGTTGAAGCAGGAGGCCAGCTTTGTGTTGAAGTCATGCTCAGCAATATACTCGAGATCACAATGATGTAAATATTCATCATGGAGCACAAACTGACTATTGCTCATGATGGAGATGGGTATCTATTGTATCCCTATATTAAGGAATGATGTTCCTTCCAAAATTCTAAAGGGGATTGTACACTTATGAGCACAGCTTTATAAAATACATTGGGATTTCAAAAGAAAAATGTATTATATTAAGTTAAAATTACTTGTATAAAACTTTAATAAAACAGCACTTTGGTAACATATGTTCATTAAAGAGTTATTTGTCCTATTATATACTTATACATATTTGCAGTCAGTATCAATTATAGCATTTAAAAATCTGGATTATGATGCTTGGCAGTAAAAATCTGCATTCAGACTCAGACGGTGAGGGATGGTTTGTGCTTGGGTCTGATTCCATGTTCTCTACTTAATGCTTCAGTAATTTTCATTAGATCTGGAATGAATCTCAGACAAAAAGGATACTTACCTCTGTAGCTTGCCAGATCTATTCCCAATTTTATTAAAAATAAGCAGAATGCAAATAGTATTAATAGATAATGTCAGCCCCTCACTCTTCAATACTTTGTGGTTACCCCTTCAAGTCATCACCCTGTTAGCCCCATTGACCACTACCATATAACCAGATCAGTCCCCCCATTTGTGACTTAGATAATCTAACGGTTTCCAAGATTTGTGATCTCTTGTTACATTTCTATGAGTGGATGGATTCCTTTATGTACTTCTGCCTTCCTTTCTTTTTTTCATGTGTGAGATAGATGGATAGATAGATAGTGTTCTATTTCAAGTGTTTTATTTCTGTAAATGTTGATTATGGATTACAGGTAATGAAAACCCAAATCTAAGAAAATATTGTAAAAAAGTTCAGTATTGTAAATTCAGTGTGTCACCTGCCAAGGTTTCCTAAGCCTTTAAATGGTCCCTCAGTCTGGTTCAGTAGGACACACAATCATGGAAGACATTGATTATGAATTGTATTACTGAATTACTGAAATGGATGAACGTTTCAAAGATATTCTAATTTATTGAGATACACCTGCATTGAGATGGTTTGGGGTGAACTGGACCGCAGAGTGAAGGCAAAAGGGCCAACAAGTGCTAAGCATCTCTGGGAACTCCTTCAAGACTGTTGGAAGACCATTTCAGGTGACTACCTCTTGAAGCTCATCAAGAGAATGCCAAGAGTGTGCAAAGCAGTAATCAAAGCAAAAGGTGGCTACTTTGAAGAACCTAGAATATAAGACATATTTTCAGTTGTTTCACACTTTTTTGTTAAGTATATAATTCCACATGTGTTAATTCATAGTTTTGATGCCTTCAGTGTGAATCTACAATTTTTATAGTCATGAAAATACAGAAAACTCTTGGAATGAGAAGGTGTGTCCAAACTTTTGGTCTGTACTGTATAGGAAAACATAATAAAGATATAGTTAAAACCACATTATTAGATCATTTGTAGGTATGATTTGTAGTGATACTTGTTTGGACAAAGCACAGATGTTGCCTCTGGCTGGAATCCAATGCAATGCCATCCTATCTGTACAACAATTGTAATATATATTGGGTACAATGTTTTTTCAAAGTATGGAATGAAAAATAAAAGCTTTATACATGGGAATTTTTGATTTTCAAAATTCTTATCGTAAAAGGGAATCTGTTACCTCCTTATCATCCACCAAACCATCTTCATTACCTCTCATGTGTTGCCCCCCCACCAATCCTTAGCTACTTTCTACAGAAAAATCTATTTTTTCTGTATACAAATTACGTCCTTCAAGCCTAGAAGGTGGAGAGCTAATCTAAGTAGTCCAGCTCCCAATGCCCCAGCCTGACCTCTCTGCTGTGTATGACATCCCTCTACCCTGCCGATGTCACCACAACTCCCGGGCTAGGGCTGAAGAATGGGGAGAGATTGACTATTACTGTATGTCTTCTATGTGAAGGAGCTAATTTACATACAGAACACAAGTTAATTTTCTGTGGATTGGTCTTATAAAGATACCCTGGGGGACAACACATGAGAGGCATTATAAGGTACTAAAGTGATTTGGGGTGGGAGTGAAAAGGAGCTGACAGGGTCCTTTAAAAGCAAAAGGAATAACTTGAGAAAAATGATAAAGATACTAGACATATATCTGTAAATACCTACCATATTGGGGCATTCTGGGGAAAAATTACTAATTTTCAATGTTAATAAGCCATATGAAAGGCATCCCTTAAATCTTCAGATATATAAAGGTGCCAGTCTTGGAGTAAACTTCTAAACCTTTACTAGGCAGGTGAATGGTAATGCGGTAATGCATTGATCTTGTAATGGTGCAGCTTCATCATTAATCTATATTACTAAGTTTTATTATATCAGTTTTGCAATCGAGCAAAAATTCTTTTTTGTACCTTGACAATCCCTTTAATGTTAGTGGGATTGGTAGACAATGTAATATACAGTACAGACCAAAAGTTTGGACACACCTTCTCATTCCAAGAGTTTTCTGTATTTTCATGACTATAAAAATTGTAGATTCACACTGAAGGCATCAAAACTATGAATTAACACATGTGGAATTATATACTTAACAAAAAAGTGTGAAACAACTGAAAATATGTCTTATATTCTAGGTTCTTCAAAGTAGCCACCTTTTGCTTTGATTACTGCTTTGCACACTCTTGGCATTCTCTTGATGAGCTTCAAGAGGTAGTCACCTGAAATGGTTTTCACTTCACAGGTGTGCCCTGTCAGGTTTAATAAGTGGGATTTCTTGCCTTATAAATGGGGTTGGGACCATCAGTTGTGTTGTTCAGAAGTCAGGTGGATACACAGCAGATAGTCCTACTGAATGGAGTGTTAGAATTTGTATTATGGCAAGAAAAAAGCAGCTAAGTAAAGAAAAACGAGTGGCCATCATTACTTTAAGAAATGAAGGTCAGTCAGTCCGAAAAATTGGGAAAACTTTGAAAGTGTCCCCGAGTGCAGTGGACAAAACCATCAAGCGCTACAAAGAAACTGGCTCACATGAGGACCGCCCCAGGAAAGGAAGACCAAGAGTCACCTCTGCTGCGGAGGATAAGTTCATCCGAGTCACCAGCCTCAGAAATCGCAGGTTAACAGCAGCTCAGATTAGAGACCAGGTCAATACCACACAGAGTTCTAGCAGCAGACACATCTCTACAACAACTGTTAAGAGGAGACTGTGTGCAGCAGGCCTTCATGGTAAAATAGCTGCTAGGAAACCACTGCTAAGGACAGGCAACAAGCAGAAGAGACTTGTTTGGGCTAAAGAACACAAGGAATGGACATTAGACCTGTGGAAATCTGTGCTTTGGTCTGATGAGTCCAAATTTGAGATCTTTGGTTCCAACCACCGTGTCTTTGTGCGACGCAGAAAAGGTGAACGAATGGACTCTACATGCCTGGTTCCCACCGTGAAGCATGGAGGAGGAGGTGTGATGGTGCTTTTCTGGTGACACTGTTGGGGATTTATTCAACATTGAAGGAATACTGAACCAGCATGGTTACCACAGCATCTTGTAGCGGCATGCTATTCCATCCGGTTTGCGTTTAGTTGGACCATCATTTATTTTTCAACAGGACAATGACCCCAAACACACCTCCAGACTGTGTAAGGGCTATTTGACCAAGAAGGAGAGTGATGGGGTGCTACGCCAGATGACCTGGCCTCCACAGTCACCAGACCTGAACCCAATCGAGATGGTTTGGGGTGAGCTGGACCGCAGAGTGAAGGCAAAAGGGCCAACAAGTGCTAAGCATCTCTGGGAAATCCTTCAAGACTGTTGGAAGACCGTTTCAGGTGACTACCTCTTGAAGCTCATCAAGAGAATGCCAAGAGTGTGCAAAGCAGTAATCAAAGCAAAAGGTGGCTACTTTGAAAAATCTAGAATATAAGACATATTTTCAGTTGTTTCACACTTTTTTGTTAAGTATATAATTCCACATGTGTTAATTCATAGTTTTGATACCTTCAGTGTGAATCTACAATTTTTATAGTCATGAAAATACAGAAAACTCTTGGAATGAGAAGGTGTGTCCAAACTTTTGGTCTGTACTGTATATTCATACTTGACTTCCTGTCACAGAAGATGTTAGGGGAAACTGATGATCTGGATGAGACTCTCCCCTACTTTTATTTATTTATCTTGCTTAGGGTGGGTTCACACCTGCGCTTGAGTCCGTCCACTGCCAATCCGAGTGAAAATCTCGGGAAACAGGATAGGCATTGGATAGCGACAGGTTACCGATGCATTGGTTAAAAACCCATTCATTTGAATGGGTTTTTAAAGCAATGCGCGGGTGTGCGCTTACACCCTCTGTGCTGCGAATCCTTTTTTTTTTCGTCGGACACGAAGTCCTGCATGTCCGACTTTGCTTCCGACGAAAAAAAAGGATTCGCAGCGCAGAGGGTGTAAGCGCACACCTGCGCATTGCTTTAAAAACCCATTCAAATGAATGGGTTTTTAACCAATGCGTCGCTAACCTGTCGCTATCCAATGCCTATCCTGTTACCCGAGATTTTCACTCGGATTGGCAGCGGACGGACTCAAGCACAGGTGTGAACCCACCCTTACTTGTATAGCGCCATCATATTCCGCAGCGCTTTACAGATATTATCAACACTTTCCCATATAGGGCTCACAATCTAAATTCCCTATCAGTATATAAACATGCACAATATGGATGTTGGGGGAGACAGCTCCGTCAGCTCCTTGTTATTACATGTGTATGGCCAGCTGTAAATATGTCCCTCTAAGCTGTAGTATCTACACCTGAACTGTGACGCCACATATCTAGTGTTAAGCTGTAGCCAATCTATAGATAATGGTAAGCTTATCCTCTGGGCTTGTCAACAGAAAGCAATTGCTTTGGAATTCTGATGCTTTAATGTTACTTGTAAATCAGAACTTTAAGGTCATTATTGTTGACACTGTAATGATTGAAAGAAACAAGATGTCAATATTCAGGCCGGGAGGAGTAAACTTCTGGAATTTTCAGTATTTTATACATGTCAAACACTGTACAATATATCATCATGATCCTCTCCATAAAACATAGTTTATAGTCTATTGTTATATAGGAAGTTTTTTTTGTCTTAAGCTTCCTTAGGGTATGTTCTTATGAAACTAAAATGCTGCAGATTTTCTGCCACAGAAAATGTACAGATTTTCTGCTTACACCTGCAGCAGGAAAAAAGGCACCAAACTGCAGATTTTGTGGCAGATTTTCAATTCGCTGCACAGGTCAATTTTCAGGCGTATTCCATGAACATTTTTTTTTTTGTACGAAGCAAAAGGATGAGATATCTTAAAGTGGATATCCAGGGACAGTAAATACTTAATTCCCTCAAGTTTGGTCCATTGGTTTCCGGGCTAGTTCCAATCCTTGGTCACATGACCAGAACCAGTACCCAGCACCAGAGTCAATATGTCTCTTCCGTGTTTACAGGTAGTTGGTGGGCTTTACTATAAGGGTATGTTCACATGGCGGAAAATGAAGAGGATTTTGATATATTCCATTCCAGAGCTTATGAGACCACAAATCTTTGGAAGCCCCGTAGAAGTGAACGGAGCGCTGGTTGGGCAACAACACTGGCACTTAAGTCACATGGAGGATGCAGGGGACTTTAGGGACACTGTTCTCCTGATCACTGGGTATCCCAGCAGTTGGACCTCCAGTGATCTGACACTTAAGACTAGAGCAGTAAATCACTGAATGTTAAGGATTTGGGCACAGTTTTGTGTTGAGCACCAAATACGTTTTACACAATACATGTGTATAGTAATGCATTATATATTGGTTATGATTCAGTTTTCATAGCAAAAAGCACATGACTAGCAGCTTGAAAATACAGTCAGTATGTTTCTTGAATTACACAGACGAAAGACAATCCATCCTATTTTGGAGCCCTGTCCGGAATCATCACTAATGGATATACCTCATATTTGGCAGGGGCACTGCAGATTTTTCCCACAGCATAGAGCATGAAGTAATATATCTCTAAGTGTCCATGCTGGATGCTAACCACTGACCGCAGGGTCTCTCTACTGGAGCACAGCTACTGTTCTTTGGCTCCAACAACACTGTGTTTCCTGGGACTGCAGTAATATCCTAGAAAATAATCTATAAAATGGAAAAATACTGGTCCATTCACACAAATACAGCGCGCTCCCTGACAAGGATTAAGAACAATTTTATTCAATTATTTATTTAGTGTTTTGAGTTATTTGTAGAATTCTGGAATCTCGGGCTTCATCTTACAATTTTTAATTAGGAGTCGGTTTGTTTGTTTCATGAAGCTATGAGAGGTCAGCGCGAATATCAGGACTGTGCGAGCTGCCTGAAAAGTACTGGAGCTCAACCAAATGGGCAGAGGAGCTGAACCACGTTCTTATTGTGACTCACATAAAGAACAATAAAAGCTTCACTAAACCTGCAGATCTCTCAGTTCTTACTTATAGGCCAAACATTTTATAAGGTAAAACAAAAATTTTGTTAAAGGGGTTTTCCGTGACTTGTTAACTTATGGTCATCAATTAAAGATTGGTATGGGTCCAACACCCAGGCCCTCACTTGATCAACTGTTTGAAGGGGTTACAGAATTTTGGGTTAGCGCTGCAGTCTTTATTACTTACCAAGCACAGATGCTGTATAGTGTACCAGTTGTGCTTCACTTGAATGGGACTGAGCTGCTATCAGACCATATATATGACTGATGAATAACATGAACTGTGAAGTGGAAGCGGAGCTCAGGGAGCCCGAACCATGGGAGTCTCGGGCATCAGACCCCCACAGAATTGGTAACCTATCCTAGGCTTTCCTATAAACCTTAAAGGCATCATCTCAGGAGACTGGAACAAAAAACATCACAGCACAGCATGTCCCCAAAACAAGCCCAGATTACTGATAAGCATCAGGCTTTTTGGAAAAGGGATGTAATAGTGGTTTCAAAATAAAATTATACTAATGTCTGAAGAATGCTATGTACAAACCAAGCCACATAAATGCAGCTTGGTTTCACAGAGCCTCATTCACTGTAACTTATTTCATATTTTAGATGCTGCACTTAAAGGAAGTCTGCCAGCAGAACCCAGCATATCAACCCAGCCCCGCAGATGGATTGATTCAGGTGACCCTCACCTGTGTTTTCGCCTTCTGAATCAGTGCCTCCGTTGCAGAGATATCGATGTGTTTGTCAATATGCAAATAAACTGTTTGGAGCAACCAGGTTGATACCATTGCTCCAAAGAGGCCATTTGCAGATTGACAAAAATGGCAATATCTTGGGAATGGAGTAATCGATTCGCAAGTCGAAAATATAGTTTGATTAAGTTTGTCTTTATTCAGTAACCCATAGACTTGCAATGATGTGATGCATCCAAAAAAAAAAAAAAAAAAAAAGACAGACATCTGAATGAACACACTGAAAGGAATGGATACGTATGCTGTCTGCAAAAGATGCGTACGTGGAATGTGGACAATCTGCTCAGCCCATCCTGCTTTATAACATTACGACAATAAGTTGGATAGTTGCAAGCAGCACTTTCCTCTCCGCATGTTTCGTGCGGAAACCACACGGACCCCATTATAGCCTATGGGGTCCGTGGGTTTCCCAGGTAAAACGCTTTTTTATGCGTATAGGTTTCTGTTCGGGGGTCCCCAAGCCGATTCCCCGAACGGAAATCCGAACGCAGATGTGAACCGGGCCTAATATTTAAGGAGTAAAAAGAAACATGCAGTTGTTACATTTTCTAATAGAATAAATAACTGAGAACTGCCATGGAGATAACAGTCTCCAGCTGATACAATGTGGAATCCATACTGTAACAACTTTCTTACAATACTCTGCAGCCCTTATACCAGGTTTCAAGGTTATTAGAACAAACCTTCAGAATTCTTTGTTTACATGGAATTCCTCATGAATTATTTCATTAAGCACATGTACTTTTAGTGGTAAGTTACGATGTTGGGAAGCACAAAATGTTACACTAGAACAAAACTTTCACATTGAAACATTTGGCATCCCAAAAGTGTAATAAGCCATTTCTGAAAAACAGGTTCCTCTGAATGTCAGGAAAGCAATTCAATTTAGACATTTTGGCGTTAAAGTGACAGTGTCTGAATGACGGATGACTGCTGACGTGTAATAATATGAGTGTAAGGTGATAGCAGTCATGCTGGCTAAGACAAATGACATCATAAAATGATCAATGTTAGCACATCTGCTTCTGAAGTGTTAGCATCTTCACAACATCCATCATGTTCCTTCATCTGCACACACAAGAAAGTCTTATGAATCAGCTTCCTTGTTTTGGACAAATCCTTGGCAGTTTCCAGAACAAAAACATCATGGTAGGAAAGTTAAAATCTGTTTTAGCATCTGAAAACATTGCTTTGTAGAGCTCCTTAAGATAGATCATGCTTATTTTCTTGTGGTCTAGTTTGCATGAATGGAGACTGGCCTATTGGAATAACAATTTAAGTTAAT
The DNA here is from genome assembly GCA_947044405.1 of Leptodactylus fallax. NCBI lineage: Eukaryota > Metazoa > Chordata > Amphibia > Anura > Leptodactylidae > Leptodactylus > Leptodactylus fallax. Next base: position 2,890,654 of record CAMRHE010000215.1, read on the forward strand.
AAAAAGTATATCTGAATGTTGGCTCTCACGAGAATAACAAAGAGGCTTCCAGCATGGGATATTTCATTACTGAATCCACTATCAAAGCATTCTGTTGAAGGTGGTGATGAAGGTGGAAAACTGTGAGGGCAAAAATGCCAAGTTCGGACCAATTCTAAGGGCAAAAAGAAACAAAAACATCAAGTCGTGAACAGTATGATTTAACTTAGAAGAACCTCTTCAGTTCACACTGTCTGTAGAGCTGTAAAACTAGGACTACCCTTCCAGATAAAATGTCTGGGGGATACAGTCTCACTATAAAAACATAACATACCTAGCAAAGATTTCATTCTCCCAAAAAGTCCACATCCTAAATAAAAAATATATCTAGATTGGATGTTTGACTTGTTCAAGAGCCCCATGATTTTCTAACTGTAAAGAGTCTTCTAAAAGAAAATAGAAAAACGCCTGTCTAGTGTCATCTATATGTCCAAGCATTTAAGAAGCCTTGAAGCATGAATAGTAATAAGACAAACCAGAAATACCCATCAATAGACGGCATGGGCCAGGTATTGGCTTACACTATATCATTCAGACTGAGAACTAAGCAAATTGGCTGAGCTAATGGGGTAAAAAGTATGCCAAAAGGCAAATTCTACAAACAGCAAGTTTTATAAAAGTTATAATTTTATTGAAAAATTATCAGTATAAAAACTTGTAATCACATACATATACAGATAAACGGGAACAATTTATCCACAATAATCATGTTTTGCAATTGTAAGGGATAAAACTAAAGTGGTTCATCACTCTCGGGGGCGTTTGCACATGGTAAGGTATACCTCATGATATTGTTGTGCTTCTTACTTTTGTGGTTTCACATGGCCATTTCTATCTTGCAACCTTGAGATATTTTTTTTTCTGCACCTTATATACTATATATATATTATGTCCTTTCATTGGCACCCTGTGTGGGTCATAATCACATTATATTTACTAGTGCAGAGTCATTGTAATTCTGGGTAGTCCATTTATACATGTGTTGCTACATTATGCTATGCACATTATCACTTTAGTCTTATCCCTTACATGTGCAAAACATGATTATTGTGGATAAATTGTTCCTGTTTATCTGTATATGCATGTGATTACAAGTTTTTATACTGATAATTTTTGAATAAAATTATAAGTTTTATAAAACTTGCTGTTTATGGAATTTGCCTTTTGGCATAGTTTTTTTTCAATTGTATGGGGTTCCACTTATGTTTAAATGTAATTATTTGTCCGTTTTTTCTGTTATCCTTTGAGCTAATGGGGTGTAAAGATGTTGGTTCCAGATGTGGATTCCAACAGGTAAAGCAAATTTATATCACAATTTATGTCCAACTTAAGTAAAAGATACTTGCAAATTCTCACTAAACTTCCAGGAGGCTCCTGAAAAGATGGATGACCTCTTGGTCTCCCGGAAGAGCTGACAAGAAACCTTCTTGAGTCCTGGGCTTCAGCCTCCGCTGTATAGGCATAGAGACTGTTGCTGGCAATGCAGGACAGGGCAGAGTGGAAGAGACATCATAATGAGACCAGGAGATCTTCCCTTCTGTAGACCAGTCCAGCAGAAAACAGTAATGATATAATGAACACATACTGTGTGGGGGCCACTAAAGGGACATTATACTGGGTAGTGGCACTAATGAAGCATTGTACTGTGTGTGCCTCAATAGGACATTATACTGTGTGAAGGCACTAAGGGGCACTATACTGTGTGAAGCAGTCTTGTTTAAAATATGAACAGGTGCAGCATAGTCAACCTAGCATTTTACTGGACAAAATATTGCAGTATGGTGCACTATTTTCTCTGGATTTTTTAACCTGTAAATAGGGGGAGTGACATGTAAAAAGAGCCAAATAAACAGTGGGCATGGTCTGAAAAATTTTGTAGTGCTTCACACACCACTGTACCCTGACAGTATTTTTTAAATATTTGCAGCCAGGTATACCATTGACATAACAGAGTCTAGCAGCTGCCAAGATTATAGCAGAAACTGAATCTGAGGACATTAGACATGGATGCCAGGGTAAGGGATAGAAGGTTCAAAATATAGGCCCAACTCCTGGCCTCAAGACAAAATATACAAATTCACGGGATCAAATTCCGGTCCAAATTCAGGATTCAAGGTACTCACTCATATTCAGGGCTCTGGACCTGTCTTAGCCTAAATTTTGAGATGTGGACCTGAGTCTGCATAACAAGCAAGGACAAAATAATCTGGCATCGGAAATACTGAGCTGTGGGTTAATATAGGGCAGTAAGTACTGTTATTAGTTGCAGGGAATGTGCAATCCATTAACACATTACTACAAGACTGGAATAAAGACGTATAGAATATATAGGTGGTTCCAGTAAGTCCACAACCTGAGAGAGGGTCTTAAACTTCTAAAATGCTTTAGGCACTTGGATCCGTGCAGTACTTTTAAAGGTGGTCATACACATTAATATAATGTGGGATAAATTGGCTACGCACCTCATGTGTATGGTGTATGGTGACAGGAGACAAGGAATTTCAACAGCAATCCTTTTGTTGTTCAAGTAGATAAACAGAGTCAGAGATGTCTGACAGCATCTTACTCCCATCTCCCCATTTAGGATACTTGCATACTTGGCAGGCAACAAAACTTGCAAATGGGGAGATTTAGGAATAACTGTTTTTGCTCTCTTAGATCACTGGGAGTGGGATTATCGAAAAGTGGAAGCATTTAGGATCCATAGCAACTCAGTCACCATGGGAGACCACTTAGTTGAAGATCAGGGTCTCTGAATGCTGAGGCACTTAGAGCATAAAAGTTGCCAATGCTCTTCTAACTCAATGACTGCAGAGCTCCAGACCTCTTCTGGCATTAAAATCAGTACAAAAACTCTGTGCCAGGAGTTTCATGACATGGGTTTACATGGCTGAGCAGCTGCATGCATCACCAAGCAAAATACCAAGAATCAGATGGAGTAATATGAAGCACATCGTCACCGGACTCTGGATCAATGGAAACTTCTTCTGTGGAGTGACGAATTACACTTCTTTGTCTGGCAGTCTGTTGGACGAGTTTGGGTTTGGCATATACCAGGAGAACATTATCTGTCTGACTGTAATGTGCCAATTGTAAAGATTGGTGGAGGAGGGATAATGCTATGGGCTTGTTTTTAAGGGTTGGTATAGGCCTCTTAGTTCCAAAAATGGGAAATCTTAATGTTTCAGCATACCAAGAAATTTTGGAGAATTGTAAGCATCCAACTTTGTGGGAACAGTTTGGGGAATATTGTTTTGTGTTCCAGCATGACTGTGCACTAGTGTTCAAAGAAAGGTCCATAAAGGCATGGTGGGGGAGCTTGTCCTGACCTCAACTCCAATAAACTCCTTTGGGACGAACTAGAATGAAGACTGTGAGCCAGACCCGTCTTGGGAAAATTTGACAGACGCTCCAAAATCTTGTAGAAACCCTTCCCACCATTTTACATGCAAAGGGGGAATCAACTCCATGTTAATGGAGGATGGAATGTCATAAAAGTTCCCAAAGGTGTAATGTGTAGGTGTCCATATAGTGTATGTGCAGTTGTTCTGATCATGGGCGATACGTTCCTTTAGTGGTTATACAATGGAGACAGGGGCATTTGAAAGTGCTTATATAAGGCAAGGATGAACAGTGAAGATCGGCTTGTCAGACAGCATTCATTACCCTTCTCTTTTCTTCTATGCTGCCAGAGGAGTTGCATGTTTTTGTTTAAAGTGTGGTCAGTGAAATATGAACGGGAAATGCCGGAATTCTCTGCTAAACACCAGGAGAAATGATTATACGGATGTATTATTTTACAAGTTTTACCAATTGCAATTCCTCCAGACATCATGGCTACATGGAACATTTCAGTCATGAAACTATAGCAGGAGAAATTGTTCCCTAAGGCAGAAAAACTTCTCGTATCAAGTATATGAGTGTAAGAATTCTTCTTTAAAAAAGAATAGAAAATATATTACATAAACCTGGCTGTTTCCCCTGTTCCCCAGCAAGTACTGTAGAAACAATGGTATTGAATAAGCAAGTAAGAAAGGTGTAAATAGTTACTTCCAACGTTGGGGCAATGTTAAAGGGGTTGTTTAAGGGTGGATTTATGGTGATCAGCTGAGCGCCTCGCCAGTTCATTTTTATAGGGAATTTGTCACATGAAATATGCTGTTTAATCTACAGGCAGCATGTTATACAGCGTGAGGAGCTGAGCAGACTGATATATGATGTTGTGGAAAAAAATTCATGAATGCATTGAAATATTTGCTATATGTTGAGAAGTCAAGGAGGCGGTCCTATCAGTGATTGACAGCTGTCTCTGTATGCACAGTCATAGAGGGGAGTCCAGACCTATTCCCAGACAGGTAAGAGTATTGCTAGGCTTAAGCAAAGCAGAATGCGCAGACACACTTGTCTGGCTATCCTGACAAAAAAAATTGGACAGCATGGAGGTGTTAAAAAGTTGGTGGGTGTAGAGATGGATCCTCGACATGGTGGCACCCTACAGCTCCATCCCACATGAAAAGGGCATGGAGGATGTGGAGTACTTCCTGAGAACATGGGGTAGGCAGTATTATAGACATAAATGTCATTCAAATTTTCTTGTTCCTACTCACCTAAAACTACCTTCTCTTTGGGAATAAGATCTACCACCAGCTCAGGGGGACCGCAATCAGTAGGCCCTGTACCCCAACTTATTGAGGGCCCCTCCTCAGCTGGTGGGAGGATACCATCGTTTACTCTAAGGAAAATACAGAATGAACCAGGCAGATAGTTTTTTTTAACTTTCAAGCGGCTCAATGTGAACAATGTGGGCCTGAGTCTCAGAGTCACAGATTATTGTCCTCACTTCTAATGATCATCCAGTCCCTCTTAAGAAGGGAATCCCAAAGGGACAGTTTTTGCATGTCCGCAGAAACGTGTGCTGAAGGAGGCAAGGAAATTTGGGACTGGGTCTGAGTCACTGGACCATCCTCTTGATAGATTCAGAATTGCAAGTGGTGATACCAACTAGACCTATGATCACCTTAGTAGTAGTAACCTTAGAGATTGGTTTAACAGATAAATGGCTGTGTGCAAACCTAAGGAGACAAAGTTACAAAACACTCAGGCATGTACTGATGCAGTACTTGCAAGGCCTGTAATTGATGAGACAATGAAAAAAATTTTCTGAGTGCCAACAAAGAACATCCTTCTGGGAATTCACGAATTGCAAAACCCAAGGGGTAGTATACTCGGAGACGTGTAGTTTTCCACTCATTGATATGGGAAAGACAAATCGAGAGCTGTGGAGAAGAGTATTAGACCACGTTAGTGCAGTTAATAGGGAGCTGGAAACTCCATTGGCCAGCCATATGTGGTCTTGTCATGAAGGAAAAATCAAAGAAGTATCATTTATGGGGATTGAACAAATGAAACCCCACATATGCCAGGGTCCCTGGGATAAGCAGATTTTACAAAAAGAAATGAAGTGGATCTTCAGATTGAAAATTGTCGTCCCTAATGGATTAAAGTGAGCCTGTCACCATGAAAATGCTGTGTAATCTGCAGGCAGCATGTTATAGAGCAGGAGAAGCTGAACAGATTGATAGTTTTATGGGAAAAGACTCAGTATAACTTGTCATTTATCTATTTATTTCTCAGTTGTTTCTAATCTTAGAAGGAGTAATTAAGTCCAGTGGGCGGTCCTAACAGTGACTACATACAGGGATAACTGTTCTCACATTCCCTAATAGACATGTAGAAGATTTCCCAAGAAAAGTGAAACAGCATCGTCCAGCTCATCAGTATCGGTCTCTCTGCCAAGAAAATTGCTAAACTGCATCATGCGAGTGCCATGACAGTTGTAAGAATAAGAAATGAAATCTGTCCATCCATTCAAAAGCCAAGAGGTGGACGTCCAGGCAAAATATCCCACTATTGTGCATCTCATTGACGTCACAGGGTGATCCTTGCTCTCTAGTGATGCAGCACCAGTCCCACACCACTGGATAGGCCGGTAGGTGTGTTCTAGTGGTGTTAGGCGTGCCCAGATGATGCGATGGGCACTGATAGGGGGAACACCTCACTGAGTGTGAGGCTTTCTCCTTAGATCAGTGGAGATTCGACAGGGTCACTGCAACTAGATACTGGCATGCTACCGACCCTTTCGGCTATTAGAAATGTTTAGAAATAATAACTGAATAATCTTTATGTCACATTTCGATGTGCACAAAAGAATCATTGGGGCAGATTTAATAGGCTCTGACTGGTGCTATCTCTGCTGAATTATCACAAGGCTACTTCTTCTGCACAATACTTACCCTGTCAATGATTTCTCTGATGAATCTATTGCGGAAACGCACAGGAATAGAATATGTTAGGCAGGGATAGTTTCTTAGGAAGTTTTGTTTATTATCCTAGTTGTTGTTGGAAAAATAATTTAGGCTACTCTTGGCTTTCTGATACTTTAGTGCTTGTCCTGTGGGAGACCATCATTAAATCTGATGGTATACCCTGAAGTCAGTTTCAATACACACTGTCCTGGGTGATTGTAGCAGTGGTAATTTTTTTTTTTTTTTAGTTGGGCCATTGAGTCCACTATCCAATTGATTTTTGTCAGGACAGCCAAGCCGAGAAGGCCTGCTTACACTGCTTTAAATGAATCCCTTACTTCAGCCTAACAACACTCTTACCTATCTGGGAGTTGGTTTGGAGCTGGTCTGAACTGTGATCTATGACATTTATCATCCTAGTGGCTGGAGTGTTGGAAGTAATATAAGCTATTATTGGCTTTTTGACAATCTAGTGCTAGCCCTGTGGTAGACCATCATTAAATCTGATGTTCTACTCTGGAGTTAGCTTCACCACACACCATGTTGGATGGTGTAGCAGTGGCTAAAAGAACGGTTTTAATTGGACCACTGACATTAGGGTCACACTAGCGTCACCTTTCTGTTGTTCTGGCCATCGGAGGTGGTAACACAAATCCAATGGACCCCATTGACTATGATGTGGTCAGTCAGGTGTCCATTGTTTTAAAACTGAAAATGGCAGAGGAAAAAGTTATGCAGGACACTGTGACGGAGTCTCCAATGGAAACATTTTTACAAGCTGTGACGTTACTATCGCTGCACATAGGTGACTCAAACACAGTTGTTCTGTACTAGCCTTCTATTGTCAGAACTGATGCTGATCCAAAGGAAACCTTCAGAAAAAATGTGCTCTCAATACTCCCTAACTCCACCTCAATACTACTGCACTACTCCTTGAGTAAAACTTTTTATAAAAGAGTGCCACATTTCGAAGTACTTCGTATACCAGTCTTAATAAAGGCTCTGACTAGCGCTATTTGCACGTGAATTATCAAGAGACTACGACCTCTTAATAAATGTGCCACGTGATGCCAGAATAGGAACCTACACCAGTCAGGAACTGGATTAGGTTTCCAGTATAACTCATGGCAGAAAAAACTGACTCCATGCCATTTTCAGAAAGTGGCGCAGAATGGGGGATGTGGTGTATCTTTGGCGCAAGGTCCCATTACAAAAGATGCACCACATTATCAGCCATCTATGTCAGAAAATGGTGTAGATGCGTTGATAAATTCCCCCCATTGTTTTTTTAATACCTGAAATCCAACAAAGAATTTTTATTCTAAGGATGAGTTTTTACAATCGTATTCTAATCTCTGGAAACTGTTCACTTGTGTGTATCAGGAATGAGAACTTCGGTCATATGTTAGTGTAGCACATTAAGATCAAGGTTAAGATAGTGCTTTAGACTAGGACTACATGGCAACTTGTAGTTACACAACAAAAAATTGCAACATGGAACTACTATATTACACTTCATAATAGTGAATTTTGTTCATGTTTCATTCAGTCCCATTTCCACAGGTATATAAAATCCAGCACCTATCCATGCAGTCAGCTTTACAGACATTTGTGAAAGAATGGCTGGTTGCTGGAGCTCACTGAGTTCCAGTGCGGTCCTGTAATAGGGCATGACCATTGCAGCAAGTCAGCTGATGAAATTTCTTACCTTCAAGATATTCCATGATTAACATAGTGGAATCACTGAAAAGTGGAAGTTTTTAGGAACAAAAGCCACAAGTGAAGGCAGACCACTTAATGTTACATAATGGGGTTGTTGAGTGCTAAGGCACATAGTGCATAAAGGTTACCAACACTCTGCAAACCCAATAACTGCACAGTTTCAGACCTCCTCTGGCATTAAAACCACCACAAAAACTCAGTGCCAGAAGATTCATGGCATGGGTTTCCTTGGTCAAGTAGCTGTATGCAAGCCTTACATCGATGTGGTGTGGAGTAAAGCACAATGCTGCTACCAGACGCTAGAGCAATGAAAACATGCTGTGTGGAGTGACTTATCGCTCTTCCCTATCTGGCAGTCTGATGGATAAGTCTGAGTTTGGCGAATGCCAGTAGAACGTTACCTGTCTGATTTTGGTGAAGAAGGGGTAGTGCTGTGGGGTTGTTCTAGGCCCCAGTAAGTTCCAGTGAGGGGAATCTTAACGGGGTATTCTGGGCTGAAAATCTTGATGATCTATGCAAAGGATAGGTCATCAACATCAGACTGGAGTGGACTTGACACCCGGCTCCACTGCACATACAATACAGCTGTTTGCTTCCTGCTCCGTTCCATGGTGCCGATGTCTTATGTATTTTGATACTAGAAAGTGTTTGACCTCACAAATGCTCTTCTGGATAAACATTATAAAATTTACACACACACAAACACACATCCCAAAATCTTGTAAAGGCTTTTTAAGCTGCAAAGAGTGGACCATCTCCATATTAATATCCTATAGATATAGAATGTCATAATGTAAATGTTCCTGTATGTGTAATGTGTCGGTATCCCAATACTTTTGTCCATACAGTGTATTTCTGACTGTAGCTAGTATAATTTAGGTTTTATATTTACTCCATTGTTGAACTGTTTCTGACTCCTTAACACAGAATCTATGAGTATGGGAACAGTTTAAGGGAAGAGTTATCCAATGTCTACGGGACAAAGAAAAAACAGGGTCAGTTTTTGTAAAACATACGCGTAGACTATCCAATGGTTGGCTTACATTTATGGTGAACATGGGATGTCGTCAGACTAAATGAAACTGTATTTCTCTGCATGGAGCTATTGGTTGTTTCCAAATGCCACATGAGGACAATATAACAAATAAAACAATTGAGCTAAAAACAGTGGAAAATACAACGGTACACTCACTTTGTCACAACATATGCTACCATTTATGGATTTCTCTGACTTTGTCAGCAAATTTTACAATGATAGTGATTGGAAAAGAAAGTATAGAGCCAAGCCCTGGCTCATTGATGAAAGGAAGCCGTGATTTCAGAGACGTTACTTTTTGTTGAACAGCAAAACTGAAGAAAGATTTCATCTCCAATATAATTGTATAGCAAAGTCCCCACTATTATCACATCAGACTGGATTTGAAGGCTAAGTATAGTGTTCAAATGAATGGAAAGCAATGTGCTCAAGTATTAACTCTACAGGACTTTTATAGCATTATTTACTTGTGGTGTTATCCTTATGGCACGTCCACACAGGACACATACACTGTGGGTAGAAAATCCTAAATATACTACAGTACCAGCAAACTGGATGGGATTTTAACAAATCTTATCAACAGAAATGATCAATTAATGCTGCAGACTTTCATAGTGGGAAATGAAATGCATTGGATAAATTATACAGCAAATGTGCTACCGATTTTGGGGACACCAGGTGACCGTTAAACAACTTTTGATTTTCTGGCAGAGTTTGTGTCATTAATGCATTTTGTAGCTCCTTTTTATGAAATCCTGCATTTCTTTATTCTTTCCATGGCTTCACTATTGAGAGTTGCACACTGCCTCACACTGTGTACTGTGAAACCAAAAGGTGAGGGGGGTCATTTCAATATCTCAGGCATTATAAAACAGTGAAACTTAACTTGCTTCTGGTGTCATATAAAAGAGGAGATTTTCACATTTCATAGGACACAAGATTGCAGTTCTACCTGTTTTATATCTAGAGATACCACTAGTTGAAAATGCAGTCGAGATTGGTAGCAGCTGCAGCTATATAACAATATCCCAATCTTGAAAGTGTTTTCAACCAGTGATATCTCTGCAAATAGTATAACTGCAACCTTAGTGTCATATGAAATCATATGTAGCATCAGTCCAACAGTGGCCCCACTAACCTCTTTGAGTCAGAGCCCATCAGAGAATACACCTACTTCCCCATGGGCTAATCCGAGCCTACCAGAGATATAACCATTTGAAGGGACCCCCCCCCCCCCATTTTCCCTACATTACATAAACATACGCTTGTACACCCTACTGTACACAGTGATAAGCAGGGTACAACTCTTAATAGAAAAGCAACGAAAAGAATAAAGAAATGCAGGATTTCACAGGAGACAATATATTTTAATAATTCACATTACAAAATGTACTAATGACACAAATACTGTCAGAAAATCAAACATTTTTCTGAAGTTTAGTTACATTTTAGTTAAACCTAATACTTCGGTTCTAATGAAAGAGGCAACACATTACTCCTCTTTACACATTACAAACACATGTACTCTCAAATACAGCAAGTATGCATGTTTATGGGGAGTTAGTTCAGAATAGCTGTCTGTCAAATGGCTGTTAAGCTGGCTACAAACATTTAATAGCTGTCAACTGAACACTCATTTGGCCAATAGCTATTAAAAATGTGTGGCCAGTTAAAAAGGGTTGGATATTTTGTCTTACTAAAACCCTGGATTTTTTAGTTTGCCATCTACAAGTGGGAAGTTGATGGAGTGTCCAACCAAGTTTGCACAGGTCTACATCTACGTGAGTAGTGCCAAGTAGTGCCAAGCTTTTCTTTTTCATTCAAGTGTTATTATTACAAATCCTCTCACACATGGCAGCACTATGTATAAATCGGAACGTTAGCTATATGGTATGGTGGCCTTCAATTCCCTGCTTTTATGGCTGAAAAGGTGCCGTACCAATCTTGATGACACTGACAAAGAGAGCAGCCACTATGGATCTGTCTGACATGGTCCTAACACTTATTTCTGTGCATAATAAGCCTCACCCCACATTTCCCATATCCAGTCCTCTACAAGACTGATTTCACATGTTTTTGTGGAAATTTTCCTATAGTTTTTGTTGACTTCAGACTTTCTTCCTGCTAGAAGCAATTCCAAATTAGGAGTTATAAACCAGGCACCTTTTGTACTACATTCCTTCCAAGACACATCAAGTTGCAGCTGGATAATTCTACCAAACACAAAAAAACCTGATTTCCTCTTCATTTTATACTCCAGACCCAACACATTAACCTATAAAAGCCTGTGCTTTGGTTACTGTAATGGAAAATCCTGTAAAAATAAAATAGTAAGACTAGAACGTCATGAGAACACAGTAAACGTGATGAATCTGGTCCATGTTTTGTATCATTTCAGTAACCTAACCATAACAGCTTGCGTGTACAGGACGTTTCAACCTTGAGATCTCAAGAAATCCCTGCCCCTCTACTTGCGGTTGGCTCGCCACTAGTGGTCTCGGGACTAGTCTCATATTACAAAGTGCTGATTATAGTTTGTAGTCTTTTGTGAGAGACAATCAGACTACTTACAGTAAAGTTTGCTCCGATAGCAAGGGTTATATATGTAGCATTACTATTCTGCCTGTATTGTAATAAATCAGCCTCTATACGCAGGGCACGTATGGTTAGGTCATTAATGCTATGTGTATTCTAAATATATTATACCAAACCTACATATTTCCTCTAGTGCTGACATTCCCCAGAATCGCTCATTATGGATCCACAGGCTATTAATTAGCAGAAGGCAGATTATCAAGACGGCAATAACCTCTGTATTGGTGAGACTCCAGAACAGCCGGCTGGGAAAAATTCTCAATAAACATAGAAGGCTGAGTACCCTGCAGTGAAACTGCTCTGAGCGCAGCTGTCACATCCGAAGCGGAGCAGACACCAGGTCTGCTAAATCCCAAACAAGTCAGCAGAAACTTCGCAGAGGGAGTTGGCCTGCGTGCAGTCTCAGAGCTTGTGGTAACGTACTAATGTCCATTCCCACTACCAAACACCACTGCTATTTGGATTTTGTTTTCTAAAGATGCTTCGCTATTTATTCAGGGCTCTATTTCAAGATACCATTACTTTGACTTAGCAAATTCTAATACCAGAGGCATATTGCCTAAGTACGTAATGCTAGAAAGACGACTATTTATAGCGAATGAACGATTAGGACAAGAGGGATACGTAGCTGTCACGTAGCTGCCTACTTGTATACAATGTATAATGACTGTTTTAAGCTATTCCTTACTAGAGGATTGATATAAATAGCAGGATATTATTCGGTAGGACACTGAGCAGGTGTATATAACCTGATAGTATGGCAGCTGGGACTTAGCACCTGTCTTGGTGCTGCAGGGAATGGATTAGATTTACGGATGCTATGGCAGGTTTACAGATTATAACAGTCAATATCTGCCATTGCTGCTTTAATGACAAAAATGCTTCTCTCCTAAGGACCCATGAGTAGCTGAAACAATCTTTAGCATGTCTGAGAACTGAATGTACTTTTTTTTTTTTTTTTTTTTTTTTTTTACCACTTGCTGAAACGTTTCCAGTTGAGGTTGGATTTTCTCATTTTTTTCAGGGTTCTGCCTGAAATATAAATTCAGAGCTCAATCATAACACCTGGAAGCGGTTAAGAATTTGTGTATACTTGCCGTGGGATTGGATTAACAGCAAATGTAACCAGAGGCCCTTTAAAAAAGACCTTATACGTATCTTGCCTATGTAAGCACTTTATTTCGATTTCTGTTCCCAGCTGTGCCCTGTCAGCCAGAGGACCAAATGCATTGTACTGCTTACTCCTTCCACTGCGAGCAAAGCTTCTAATCTCGCTTAGTAAGTGTACTGACTGATTTATCTTAGACACTATAGTGAACCCCCACCTCCCCCAAGCATTTCACAGGTCCAAACACGATTCAACACGATCAAAACAGTATCAACTTTGTATAAAGATAGCAGCCTGTTCTGTTCTCATCTTGCAACTGGAGACAAAGGCAGAATCTAAGTATACATTTCCAGGTAAACTAAATACAAAGACACTGATATTCCATGTGCACTATGCAGAGGAAGGTGCCTTTCACTGAACCTCGCATGTTTGCAGGTATTTTCTTCATATTTGTAGTGACCAATAAGACAGAATAGGTGCCTATTCCTACTGGTAAGTGTAATTCTACAGGTAGCTCTATAATATTGGCAGTGGTACTTATGATAGTATTGAATCTATGTAGTTTAAATACATATTATTACTTGTTTTGTATAGAATATTTTGCAGTATTGGTGCTCCAGGATGTGGCAGTATAGTCTGTAAATTGAGTACTGGTTGTCACAGGGCTAGAGATGTATTGGGTAGTGGCTCTAGTTTTTGTGCCTTGTATATTAAAGGGGTTGTACAGGAATCAGAAATGTATGGCCTATGCTTAGGGTAGCCCATAAATATCTGATCGGCGGGGGTATAGCAGGGACTCCCCGCACAGCCCAGCTCTGCAGGACTGCTTCTGACATCCGTACTATAGGATCATACTATGGTCTGTGCGTTATAATTGTATATTATATTATATAATGCACACTATGGCTCCAAGTGATACGTAAACCATGATATGTGACTGTCCATGTTCCAAACTGCTATCCAGATCGGATAGAGATATAGGATACCAGCCTCTGTATCTGCCTGGATTATAATATGGTGTTGAGCACTGTATACTGCTAATCTGCATTTTCTACACAAATGTCTGCTTTACCTGTTACTTAAAGGTAGCCGTACACACTGGGCTGTAGTAGTTGAAAATTTACCATTTCAACCGTAACAAACATTTAAACATCAACATTTGTCATAGTCTGGAAAGAGGTCGGCCATGTTTGCAACCAACAATCTCTCCTTCAAAGAATGTTCTTCCATGTTCTCTCCGCTGGTTAGGCTCATTCATGATAAAGCTTAATGTCCAATACTTTGTACCCCAGGAAGATAAACTGCTATAAAAGGTGTGTGGTAACAAGTTACTCCTCTCTCACTGTTCTGTACATATGTATTTTTGATGGATGCATGTGTATGATAGGAATAGCTTCTGGCCGACATCAAAAAACCTCAAGGGAACCAAGCAGACCACATTAATAAGGCAATGGGACCCTTTGCTCCCCTTTGGATCTGTATAGCATCATGACTTCTGTTCTAAACACTTCTTCTGTCCCTACTACCAGTTCTGTGTAAACTCAGCTTTAGGTACGAAGCACTAAGACTTTAAGTTAGGAAATTTCAGAATACTGGAGGACCCATTAAGGAACTTGTACTACATAACATTTAGAACTATTGCAGCATAATATCCTATAATATCCTAGTGTTGTTTACATTCCCAGGACCTCTGGCTGACTGCCCAGTAATCCCTGACCTTCCACCCTATTAAGTCAAAATACAGACTCCTTTTATAAAGTCCTGAGGCAATGCCCTACAGATAAGGCACTGGAGAGTTGCATGAAGCCTGTAGGTCACTGGTTGAGTCCTCTGTGGTTTACAAGCATAAACATAGTTACTTAAGAAATAATTAAATATAGAGCGCCCAGTGAATACAGATAAAAGAGGTAACACAGAAGACCAATGTTACATAACTAAACATGGCACCAGCAAAATAATAGACATGCTAGACTGAATGCAATCATTATGACATATTATGCAATGTTATCACATGTGCCAACTTGGACTTGCCTATCAGCATTTTACACAACCATGATCCGGACGAGAAATATGGCTCAGTGTTGGCCGCATCTCCTGGCCTTACTGCAGCTTGTATGAGCTTCAAAATAACAGTGGTTGTAGTGTACAGTATTAACAGCATCATATTAATATTGTACACTACAGCCATCATACTTCGGAAGCTCACCATCCGAAGGCTACATTCACATTTGTTGGAGACTCTGTTGCAGTGTCCATCTGAAAATCTGCGGAGGAAAACGTCCTGCAAGGAGGACTTTTTCCTCAACCGGTCTCACTTTTAAAATGACAGACACCCAATGTATCCCTTTATAATCAAAGGGTCCATCGGACTTTGTTTGTTACCACTATTTTAGCGATATGCCTCTCCTTTGTTCAGCTCTCCGATGGACAGAACAGCGGAAAGGCAAAACTAGTGTGAATCTAGTGTAATACAGTATTGTTGCTGTGCGTTCCACTTATATGAACCTCGGCTGGGCTGGGAAATGCGGATGACACACAGGTCACATTTCGTGATCTGATAACAGTTTCGTGAAACATCCCTTATACAGCAATCGCAGACCAGGTCTTAAATATCTCAAAGACACTGATATTACCTGCTTAGTACAACTAAAGGACGGATATAGATGTAGATAAAACATTCAGAAAACATGCCGATCTTTCCACTAATCTTTAGTTTGTGCATATTTTCTCCTAGGACATAACTGAAGAAGATGAGGCCCTATACATTGATATGTATCATTCTAGTGATTTCAATGTACACTGGATGGGCTCAAGAAGATCCCTCCACTCCAAAGCAACAAAAGTGGAGAAATCAGCAAAGACGCAGAAGAGTGCCTTTAGGCAGTGCAAAGAGAAGGCAAAAACTGATCCAACCGTCACCAGTCCCCGTTCCTACTACATCATTTGTCCCGGCCTATAATGGAGATGATACCATAGTGCACATCCTTCAAGCCGTTTTAGGAGTTAGTGAGCAAGCCCCAAGCTACAACATTTTACCAGGTATGAGGTCATTAAAAGGAATGTATCGCCATTTTGTAAATTATTAAAACCAGATAGTGAAATATATAATTTTTTTATTTTTTGATTGTAGTTTTTTTTATTTATTAAATTTACTTTACATGATTATGGGGTCGGCCATCTTGCTTGGGCATCTCCTCTGCTCTGTTAACTACATTTTGTGACATGATTTACAGCATAGCCGTGGCCATAGGCAGCAATACTGGAGAAGCTGACTCATTGAGTTCTATGGGAGAGTTCTCTAGACATGCTCTGGGTAGGGAGGGGTAGTAGAGAAGCAGTGACATCATCTATTCTGAATAGTGGATGTGATGATGAGTCAGTGGTATTATCTATAGAGATGTGACTATTGTTATCCTGTCTGTGATGTAAATGAGGAAACTGCAACAAAGAAAGCCCCTACAGAATTGACAAATGCTAGTCTACTATTAGGCCTAGCGGCCATAGTGGGGAAAAAAAAAAGTCTTAAAAAAACATGTGTAACATAAAAACTTAAAAAAAGGTAATTTTCTGGTAATGAATTCCCTTTAAAGTGAGCTGCAAATAATTATTTAAGATGATTGTATCTTTTCACCATTTTAGTGTTTTCATCCTTATATTAAATTTTTTTGTTTTACTCCCTAAATAAAATTACATAAATTGATCAAAAAGCTAAAGGCTATGTCCACTTTTATAATCATTTTATTGTTCCAATGCAATTAGAATAAATACTGTTTTCTGTATACAACTTCTATGCAGACCTATATTTCTGTATAGTATAGTATAGTCATGTCCTAGGCTCTATACAGATGGGGCAGTCCAAACTGGAAAGTCTGGTCCGTACATCAGTTGGATTTCCCAGTCTGAACCTAGTCCAGAGACGTGACAGGGACCACTTTAAAGAGGAACTTTCACCACCTCCAACAAGTCCAGCTCTTTGCATCAATTAATAGGTCCTATTCCACTGATTCCTGCACAGTTGGAATTTTTTCTATAGCCCCCAACATTCCCGAGCAATGAATGCTGTTAGTTTTGGTCCCTGATACACTCTTTAGTCTCTGCACTGTCAGGAGGGCGGTGTCAGGAAGGAGCAGACAAGGCGTGTGATTCTGAGCTCTGACACTGGTTGTCTCTGATTAGAGCTCCGAATCACGCCCACCTGCCTGACACCTCCCCTTCTGACATTACAGAGATTAAATAGCACATCAGGCACCAGAAATAACTGTGCTTGTTGTTTGGGAATGGTGGGAGCTAGAGAGAAAATTCCAACTTTCTGGAATCAGTGGAGTGGCACCTATTAACAGATGCTAAGAACTTGAATGGTGAAAGGTCCTCTTTAAGCAGTTATATATCTCCAGCATAATAAAATGTTGAATAGTGTTTTTGGTTTCATATGAAAGATGAGTGTCCATATTACACCAAGATCACAGCTCTACCTGTAAAATTTCTGGAGGACCCAGTTGAAAACAGTCAGGATTGGCATATTTACATGTAGCTGCAGCTGCTCCCAATCTCACCTATGTTTTCAACTGGTGAGATCTCTGTAAATAAAAAAATTCCAGAGATATAACTGTTGATCCCCCCAACCTCAGATTCTTTGCATTATACAAGAGTCCGTATAGCCGTACACTTAGTGAAAGCAGGGAAAGAATAAAGAAAAGCAGGATTTTCTGGAAAGGAGACAAAATACATTAATAAAGTGTATTACAAAATGTATTAATGACACAAATGCTCGCAGAAAATCAAAAGTTGTTTGAAAGTTTAGTTTAGGCATTATAAAAAAAAAAAACATTAAACCCCCAAAATGCAGAAAAGCTGTCTGGAGCAGCATTATCCCTCCTTGGCCTTTTCTGCAGTGGAACAAAAAGGATTAAATCCCAACCGCTCAATTGGTCTCCAGCCAAGGATGGAGTGTATTAGAAGGAGATTAACACCTTTGCGCGCTACAAGATTTTGACAAGACTGTTTATCTCAGTATTGTGTAAAAGAATACTACTGACTGACAAACAATGATGCAATTATATTTCTTGTTTACTTTTATCATTTATTTCTAGGTCTACGGTTCCTTTAATCCTCTCTCAAAATGTAATGCATTTTAATAAAAAAAAATGTGGCTGCTTTTTGACTGAAAAAAACAAAACAAACACTCTACAAAATGCCTGCCACTAGGTGTCTCCCTTCTACCTAATTTGCAGTTCACTCCGTTCATAGAAACAGTAGATGAGCAAGATGCCTTCATAGTGAGTGGAGGGGGAGATTCTGTTCCAGCTTCATATCCTTCACACAAACGTCTGCTCTGTGTAAAGGACTGAGCATTCTGCAAATCTCACAGCTTACAAAAGTCGTCTATGCAGTTGCATCTACTTCTGGATGCTTGTATGATTACACATGGGATATTATTCACAGAGAGCAAGCAGCTTTCCTGACTGAGCTCACAGATTGTTTTTTTTTTTCCAGTGTTTTAGCTGCATGTCTGCATGTACTTGCCCTGTATTTGCAGTCCAGTGTTCCTGGATTCCTTATATTATGGGCACTTGGGTTTTTCTCAGCTATTTGTTTCCTATTGTACAGTTACTCCTGGCAGAATTACATATAAAGAAACCAGTAGTATTAGTAATGGGTAAGGGAGGGGGAATATGCTCTTTATTGTACACACCCACAGCCTCAGAAACAAATGCAAAATGTGCTGCAGCCATAATGTGATTATTATTAGCAGCAAAACTGATAGGACATCATGTATGAAGGCTTACATAGCAAGAAAATAAACTGCCAAGTGAGACCCTGCAAATATTTAAACTTTTCATTAAAACTCAGGAATCCTTTAAAGCATATAAAATGCATGTGCCACTTCTTCCCCAACCTTTCTGCCCCTTGCCAAATTCCATGGCAAATGATGTCAGAGAAAGGAAGTATTGGACATATTGAATTTCAACGCCCAATCCTTTTGCATTCAAGAGAGACAAGCTGTGTGTCAGTAACTTAAGGCCCATTTACACAGGCGAACCTGCCAAGCATGGATCAGGAAAGAACACTTTAAGTAGTACTCATTCCTTACCCACTGCCCACTTTTTTTCTGCATTTAAGTGCAGCAGATAATCAATACTGTATGGAGATGAATGAATCTTTCATCCACATGCAGTTTATATTTTTCGGTGGTACATCATTGTGTTTGCATGGGGCAATTCACTTTATAAAAGATGCAATCATCCAAGAAACAGGCATTTAGTTGTTTGTTGAGTGGCTTTTGCACATTTACACAGGCTAATTATTGAAAAATACTATACCTAGGAACTATAGTTACCAATAATTGGTCCGCTAATAGGGTCCCATTGTAATGGGAGTTCTACTTCTCTACCTTAACAATAACACATACACCCTCAGTCAAACCGAAGAATGCACATGTATGGGGTAGTCTTCAGGAATTGTTGACATACAAACAAGGTTTTAGCCAATGATTATTGAAGATTTACAGTATGGGCACCTTGACGTGCGACTGCAGGAGCAATAAAAAAATGAAACAAAAATTGGCAAAGTGTACATATTCTTTAAAAAGTGGAGGACTCTAGAATATGCTGACAGCTGACTTTTTCTTTTTAATGAGGAAGCAAAAACAAAGACAATTTGAGTGTGTAGTAACAATAATGATAGACTTTTATATTTGCCCTACTTTACTCCTTTGGTCACTTTATGATTCTGCTAAATGTGAAACGTGGTCATCTAAGTTAGATTATTATTTTACACTGCCATTTACAGGTTTACAAACCTTTCCTGTCTCCCATTAAAAAGAAACAAACTCTAATTCGTAAAACCACATAATAACTTAGAGACCCCAATAAAGAATATATTTCATTGTACAATGATGACTTCAACAAATTACAAAGCACTGTTGCTGGGAAATTATAGGATGGGGATACTGATAGAGAGTTGAGAAACCTAGAAATCACATTACGTGTGTCCTGTGGTTGTAAAACGCAATGGCAAAAACGAGCAAAAGACATTGGTAACTTTGTTAGCTTCCATAAGGCTAATTCATAAATTAGATAGCAGTAATGTAAGATATGGGGCTCATCGACCACAAAACTGCATTATACACTCCAAATGACCCATTGGCTAAATTATATAGGGTCAGCTGTCAACTGCAAATTGTATGGCACAGCAAAGTAGTTTGCTCCTGAGGCAACCTTTGTCAAGCCATGCTGGCAATGTCTATCTGGTATACTGGTACTATATATATCTATATCTATATATATCTATATATATATATATATATATATCTATATATAAGTCTAAGGTCCCCTTTCCAATTTTACACCCCTCCTTCTCCAATATGTTTTAAGCTCACTTTTCTGGGTTTAAACATGGTGGTTTAGACATGGCCATGCCCCGGGTGCACCAGTTTATTTGCATACAGATGAAAAATCAATCTTCTCGGCAGCAAGATTCAGTTTTGAGACTGTCAGCCCCAACAACAGAATAGACATGGTTTGGAATTACTTTTGGTGCTAGTCATACACAATAGATGTTTATCTGCCAAACCCACCATTTTAGATGGGTTCTGCTGACCAGCCAAAGTATATAATGGCCTTCCAACTCTCCCTAATGGCAGTGAGATAAGCTGCTCCCCTCTCCCGTTTCAGTAAACGTGCATCGTTCAGGGGAGTCAAGCAAAACAGTTGTCTAAATTGTATGGTTGGCTTTGCAGGACCAAAGTAAAAGAATGACCCAACCTGTGAAGCAAATGTCAGGTCATCTTGAAGAATAACCCTATAAGCAATACGGTGTTAAAATAGAAAAAAAAAATATATACTTTCATTGTCATATACATTATTAATTAAAATCATATACAGGGGCTAGGAATACAATAGTGTGTCATGGACTCAAAATAGATTTTGGAATTTTACTGCAGTCAACCACAAAACCCGCAACAAAAAGTATAAAATAAAATAATGACAATAAAATAGTAAAGAATATTTTTGTAACAGCTGAAAAGAAGAGTTGATCTCATATTGGGAAGAAATACTGTAACTGTTAACTTGTTTTAGACAATCTATTTTACAGTACTACTTGTAGGTAATATAATAAGACACATGAGAGAGAAGCTTACTTAATCTGCCATCATCAGTAGCCACTGATCTTGTGTATAGGAGTCTGGAGACTGGATTTCAACATGTCTGATCCTTTGTTCTTGCTGGAGATAATCCGCGCCAAGTAGAGGTGACTAGCAAGGATTTATTTATTTCTGCCCATTGAATGAACTAACATGAGGCTTCAATTCTGATCTATGGTTCAGTTGCCCTAAGCTTTGGTTACCTTAAAGGGGTATTTCCCATGAACATAAACATTTTTAAATTTGTAGATAATTAAAAGTTAAACATTTTTGCAAATATAAGTAATTAAACATTTTGTTGAATTTCAAAGATTATATTTAAATTTCTTGTAGTTACAGTCTGTTGTCTTGATCAGTTGCCAGTGGATATGACCATGAATACAGGCCCTTTCTAAGGTCAGAAAATCAGCTATGATTTCCTTATTGTGGCCGGGATATCTTCTGATACATGTAGTGTCCCTGCCTGTCAGGAACCCAGCTACAATAAGAAAATCATGGCTGGGTTCCTGACAAGTCCCAAATCATAGAAAGTTTCTGCATTAGTGGTCGTATCCATTGGCAACCGATCAAGACAACAGACTGTCACCACTAAGATAGATAGAGAAAATCTTTAAAACTCTGCTGAATTTTTAACTATTTATATTTGCAAAAATGTTTAACTTTTAATTATCTACAAATATAGATATGATCATGTTCATGGGAATACTCCTTTAACACACTGAAGGGGGTCTCCTGATTTGTCTACAGGCAGTCGCAAGTGCTTCAGCTCTGCTCTGAAATATCACCTCTTTAGCCATGACTAACATTTTCAGACTCTGGCTCGCCCCCCATGCACTTGCAGACTGATCTGCATATCTATATAAAGATGATTATCTCTGAATTGCTTTATCGGTTTGTGTACACAAAAGGTTGTTTCTGATCCTATTAAAGACCCCTATATGGTACTATTATTGGTTTGGGAAACATTCTGGACCTAACAGACTCAGCTTTAGGTTAAACAAATGCAATGCAAAAGGCATACTGTATCTGTACTAACTGAAAAAGTTTAAAAACATTTAACTGCTGTATTATTTTGTTGTAATTGGAATAAATTTTTCTTTCTTTTAGGGAAGAAAGGTCACTGCATGGTAAATGGCATAGCAATGTATGATAAGGCCGTGTGGTCCCCTAAGCCTTGTGTGACCTGCATGTGTTCTAATGGGAATGAGATATGTGATGAGATGGTGTGCCCACCTCTTACATGTCTGAAGACGGAGATCCCCAGTGGTGAATGCTGTCCAGTGTGCAGTCAGACTGGTATGGAATAATTCACATTATCTAACAGCAGGTGACCCACTTTTGCACTAAATAACAAGGTTGACGTCTAACATTTAACACTGACACTTAAGCTTCACTTCAGTTAGTTAACAAAAAGTGGTGCTTTATTTTTAAATATTACATATAATATATATAACATAAAAATATTCAAATTAATACCCTATATGTCAAGGACCTAATGCTCATTAATACCATCTAATGCTTCGTTCACACCTGCGCTTGCTATCCGTCCGTTGGCAATCAAGTGAAAATCTCGGCAACACGGGATTGGCATCGGATACAGACCGGTAAGCGACGCATTGGTTAAAAACCCATTCATTTGAATGGGTTTTTAAAGCAATGCGCGGGTGTGCGTTTACACCCTCTGCGCTCCGAAGCCGGTTTTTTTCGTCGGACACAAAGTCCTGTGTGTCCAACTTTGTTTCCGACGAAAAAAAAGGATTCGCAGCGCAGAGGGTGTAAGCGCACACCCGCGCATTGCTTTAAAAACTCATTCAAATGAATGGGTTTTTAACCAATGCGTCGCTGACTGGTCTGTATCCGATGCCAATCCAGTTCGCCGAGATTTTCACTGGATTGGCAACGGACGGACAGCAAGCGCAGATGTGAACGAAGCATTACTTGCACGTGTCCCAAGTTAAGTAGGTTTTTAGGAAAATGCCACCCCCTGAATTTTTGGTATGAAATTCCATTGAATCCAAAATTATGCATTTTAGGCGATTTCTTCTTTTTTTTAGCTCTCATGTGCAGACATACTAAGTCAGTCTTGTATTTTTTTGAAAGGAATTTGATAGCTAAACACTGGCTCTCTGAGAATGCCACTACTTTAGGGGAATGGATGTGTATTACTTTGAAGAATTTGAGGTGTATATTTACTAAATCAACGGGTAAGGGATTTTCCTTCCATGAGTTTTGGGATCCGTGAATTATGCAGAAAGGGATGCAGATGGCACTCCATATTATATGTAATTTAGGGTCCCAACCTGATTATTCCCAGTAGAAGAATCTTCGTACTCACAAATGATAAAGTCGCTTGAATAGTTTATTGGTACTATTCCATGGATAGAGTATTAGGTGACGTTTTGGTCCTTCACTGGACCTTCATCAGACTTGTGCTCTAAAATGCTGCTCTGGAGGCCAGAAAGGTGTAAAATAAAAAAAGAGCATACTCCTCTGTCCCTGGAGCTCTGTTGTCTGTCACCAGTGCTCGTTCAGTCTTATTGCCGAAGTCCTGCGCCTCACAGAACCGCAGAGACCAGTGAGCGCAGCGGTCGCTGGAGAGGGTCTGGAGAAGTTGCTCACTCACATATGGAGTACCTTTATACATGGTGGAAATAGATGATCTGGAGGCTCGACTCTATACCATCTGCCATTGTAGCTGAGTAATTGGCCTCCCAAGTGCGATTGGTCAGTTAGTCATATATTTGTGCTGCGAAATAGGGCTGTCTTTTGGAGAGGAGAGTGTCTGGTAAATTGTGGCAATCAAACCCTTTTGGAAATGCCCATGCCACAATGCTGCTCAAACAGTATAGAGGAGGAGGCCTCTGAATGTGAAGGTGACAAAATGGCAAATTTGGCTGTAATGGAACCATTTGGTTGTCACCCCAAAGTAGTCAAAGGGTCTGAGTACCAAAGTCAAGCGGTCAATAATTTCTGCCAGGTGGAAAAGTCCCACCAATGACCAGTTTCAGTCCATGACCTGGGTCAAGCTCTCTGGTATTGCTGGATTATAGATTCTATTTATTTCCATTTATTAAGCAGAATGTGAAATTTGTGGAATAAAGAGAGATAGCTGAATAAAGTGTACTGAGCAGGAGAAAGTCACTCCCGGAAGCGTCTCTGCCATCAACTTTTCTCCCAGAGCAAAAGAGATGAACAAATGAAATCCAAGTAGCGTTTCTTCTGTTCCCAACATCTGCTGTTGGGGAGGTTCCCCTATACTATACATGGTTGGCGAACCCATCCAAATCTGCCTTTTCAGCCAATACACATCTAATGTGTATGTCCTACTTTAGTAAGGGTTACCATATTCCATGGTCTATTATATTCTGTTTAAAATTGTCCAGATTTCTTTTTACATGATCACAGAAATTTATTTTGCACACATACATACAGTGGGGAAAAAAAGTATTTAGTCAGCCACCAATTGTACAAGTTCTCCCACTTAAAAAGATGAGGCCGGCTTGTAATTGATGTCATAGGTACACCACAATTATGAGAGACAAAATGAGAAAACAAATCCAGAAAATCACATTGTCTGATTTTTTAAGAATTTATTTGCAAATTATGGTGGAAAATAAGTATTTGGTCAATAACAAAAGTTCATCTCAATACTTTGTTATATATCCTTTGTTGGCAATGACAGAGGTCAAACGTTTTCTGTAAGTCTTCACAAGGTTGGCACACACTGTTGTTGGTATGTTGGCCCATTCCTCCATGCAGATCTCCTCTAGAGCAGTGATATTTTGGGGCTGTCGCTGGGCAACACGGACTTTCAACTCCCCTCCAAAGGTTTTCTATGGGATTGAGATCTGGAGACTGGCTAGGCCACTCCAGGACCTTGAAATGCTTCTTACGAAGCCACTCCTTTGTTGCCCTGGCGGTGTGCTTGGGATCATTGTCATACTGAAAGACCCAGCCACGTTTCATCTTCAATACCCTGGCTGATGGAAGAAGTTTTGCACCCAAAATCTCACGATACATGGCCCCATTCATTCTTTCATGTACACGGATCAGTCGTCCTGGTCCCTTTGCAGAGAAACAGCCCCAAAGCATGATGTTGCCACCCCCATGCTTCACAGTAGGTATGGTGTTCTTTGGATGCAACTCAGCATTCACTCTCCTCCAAACATGATGAGTTGTGTTTCTACCAAACAGTTCTACTTTGGTTTTATCTGACCATATGACATTCTCCCAATACTCTTCTGGAACATCCTAATGCTCTCTAGCAAACTTCAGACGGGCCCGGATATGTACTGGCTTAAGCAAGGGGACACGTCTGGCACTGCAGGATCTGAGTCCCTGGCGGCGTAGTGTGTTACTGACGGTAGCCTTTGTAACGTTAGTCCCAGCTTTCTGCAGGTCATTCACTAGGTCCCCCCGTGTGGTTCTGGGATTTTTGCTCACCGTTCTTGTGATCATATTGACCCCACGGGGTCAGATTTTGCGTGGAGCCACTGATCGAGGGACATTTTCAGTGGTCTTGTATGTCTTCCATTTTCTAATTATTGCTCTCACAGTTGATTTCTTCACACCAAGCTGCTTGCCTATTGCAGATTCAGTCTTCCCAGCCTGGTGCAGGTCTACAATTTTGTTTCTGGTGTCCTTCCACAGCTCTTTGGTCTTCACTATAGTGGAGTTAGGAGTGTGACTGTTTGAGGTTGTGGACAGATGTCTTTTATACTGATAACAATGTCAAACAGGAGCCATTACTACAGGTAATGAGTGGAGGACAGAGGAGCCTCTTAAAGAAGAAGTTACAGGTCTGTGAGAGCCAGAAATCTTGCTTGTTTGTAGGTGGCCAAATACTTATTTTCCACCATAATTTGCAAATAAATTCTTTAAAAATCAGACAATGTGATTTTCTGGATTTGTTTTCTCATTTTGTCTCTCACAGTTGAGGTCTACCTATGATGACAATTACAGGCCGGCCTCATCTTTTTAAGTGGGAGAACTTGCACAATTGGTGGCTGACTAAATACTTTTTTTTCCCCACTGTACAGAGTGAACGCTTGCATTACGTAACAGTAGAAAAATAAAAAAAAATACAATAATATAATAACAAAATAATATAAATATCAGTGACACCATTTGCTTTGACTAAAATGAATAAGATGAATAATATGAGGCTCTTATGAAAAGGTATAATTGGCATTTTTACAGATGCTTGATCATTTCTAATGCCTTCTCATTGTCATACCTGTTAACACAAGTATAACATTTTGGCATGATATTAGAACTCACATATACATACATGCAAGCCAATGAAAAGTTATGGTTTATGAAGCTAAAAAATGAATTGGTTTTAATGTATGTTGGAGAAATGATAACTATATAACACAATTGACATTACTTCCCACAAACTATCAGCACAGTAGGCATGTACCCAGGGAGAAACACACTAGTTAAAGGGAAAATGTACAAATGAACATGCTTATGACCATTGTATCTAAACTTTTGATTTTTAGGGAACATTTGTGACATTAATAAATATTGTACTATCCTTTATTAAAGGGGTTGTCCACAAATTTCAGGACTCAGGAAGGAGGTGAAACATAAAAAAAATACTCACATGTCCCCGGCTCTCCGGTGTCCTCCACCACTGACTGATTCAATGTGAGTGACATCACCAGTTCTTTTCCCGTGGCCGGTGAGGCCACTGATTGGCCTCAGCGGACACGTGCGGTGCAAGACTTCCACTGGCACACGCTGGGCAGCGTTGGACACCTTCCCCAGCTTTCTCACCGAGTGATAAAATTCGTGGACAACCCTTTTAACAGATTTTGTCTCCTTTTTGTGTACTCTTTAGTTGGAATTCACTATCTGTCCGTTTTGTATTATTTGCCTTGTTTCTCTCACTGGCTTCTCACTGGGATATGGACTCTAATAAAGCAGGGAAACTGAGTCAGGGATGGGGGGATCACTTTTAAAACTGTTAAATCTCAGCCATAATCTGTAAAACAGTGATTTTAGTGTCATATGAAAGATGAGATCCTCCAGTTTTATCTGTATTTTTAGAGATATCAGTTAAAAACATAGTTGGGATTCGGAACAGCTTCATATAAATATCCCAATCCCGACTGTGTCTGTCGCTGATCATATCTCTGAAGATAATAAAAGATGAAATTTCAATTGACTGAGATATAACTTTTCAAAGTGACCCCTCTTCCCCCCCAACTCAGTTTTTCTGCTTTAGAGAAACAAGGCAAAGAAAACACAGGAGACAGAGATTTCGGATTTCAGTGCAGGATTCTATAGACAGGAACCAAAATCAGTTAATAAAGTATATTAGAATATAAATGTCACGCTTTAACTTAAATCTAAAGTCTTTTACACAAATTACATGAGGACAGACAAGCTAATTCTGGGATTACGAGTCCATTGCGCAGTATTACACTGTGACGCTAGTTTCACACTAGCGTTTGGCTTTCTGTTCTTCAGGTCTGCTTGGGGACCCGAAAAACAGAAACCTAACCCGCTTAAAAAGCAGTTACTCGCAGAAACCCGCAGTCCCCATAGACTATAATGGGGTCCGCCAGGTTTCCGCCTGAAAAATGCAGAGAGAAAAGTGCTGCTTGCAGGACTTTTCTCTCCGCATTTTTGAAGCGGGTTCGGGGACGGAAACCCCAAACATATAGCGAGCGCTAGTGTGAACCTAGCCTTAGAGATAGCCTGCTCCATATGAGTTAGTTCAGACAGAGTTTTTTTTCCAGGCAGATTTTTGAGGCAGAATCAGCCTCCCAACTCTCCCATTCATTTCAATGGGAGTCACACAGATTTTTTCCTCTAGCTGATATTTTTCAGGTAGAGGGGAACAAAAGCGTCATGATCTATCTTTAGGCGGATTCAACCTTGCAAAGCCCAATTAAATAAATAGGAGGTGGAAAAAAAAACGCTAGTGGTTTTCTGTCTCCCATTCATTTCAATGGGCTTTGCAATGCAAGACAAGCCATGACACTTATTTTTTCCTCTAGAGAGAAAATCTGCTACTGACTCTTATTGAAATGAATGGCAGTGTTGGGAGGCATTTTTTGATACAGATTCTGCCTCAAAATCCATCTGCAAAAACCTCAGTGTGAACATACTCTGAGTATGCGTAGGTGTATGTGTAGGGCTTCAAAGCCCAAAACTGAGAATGGATTTACATTACTAAAATACAAGCTAAATTGAATCTTATTCTATAAAACTATATCTGCTCGGCTCATCCTCCTCTAACATGTTGCCTGAAGATTGCAACATACATTAAACTTGACATGCTCCTTGTTGTGATACTTTGAATGCATTGCCTTAGTGAGCATAAGTCTGGATAAGTCTTCTATTAGATCTCATAGTAATATCATGTATAAGGAAAATTTAAATTTAGCTTGCTTGAAATAATGACCATGCTAAGCTGGGTTTGTGGGAACAATGTTAAAAATATACTAACCCAACGTCTGATCTATTACTATATTCTTTTATTTTATCTTCATTTGGGTCACCATACTATTTAAGCTCTTAACAGTATTTCAGTGGACAATGTACTTGAATTGTCTGGTGATTCTCCAGAACCAATTGAAACCAAAGATAGAGTCCTAATGAAATTACTCCATACCCAAGAAGAAATGGATGAGTTATTTAAGAAGGAAGAAAAAAATCATGAGAAAGAACGACCAAAGGGAAAAGTACTGATCAAGAAAAAGAAAAAAGGGAAGAAAATGCTCCAGAAAGACAATACAATAAAAACTGAGACAGATGAGGAGGAAGAGCGCATCCAGGAAGAAAGAAGAAAAGCATATGAAGAAGAGGAACTAAGGATTGAGGCAGAAGAGAGGCGCAAGCTAGAAGAAGAAAAGAAGAAAAAAGAGGAGGAAAGGAGAAAAAAGGAAGAAGAAGATAGGAGAGAAGCAGAAGTGAACCGGTTAGCAATGGAACGAAAACAGAGAGAAAGAGAGATACTGGGCTTAGAAGGAGATGAGGATGATGATGATGATGATGATGATGAAGATGATGACTATAACCTAAGAGGTGATGTGTTCAGAGTACCAAGGAGACGTGTTCCAGGTTCCCGTCGGCCTACAGAGATTCATCATCCTCCATTACCTCCTGGATGCTTCATCTCAGAAATTACAGTTAGCTGCTCCAATGCTAAACTCACAGGTGTACCTCCAATATCTGACCCTGGCATGAAGAGCTTGGACCTTCTAGGTAAGCACCACCAAATGTTTATTTTACTAGCAGATGTTATATGTGCACTGAGAGATTATGACATTTAGGTGACACAAAGTCTCGTAGAAATCCTGCAGAGCACATCAGGGATAATCTACTGCTTACCTGCATTATCTGTGAGTGAAGACCAACTGAGAAAAACAATAAGCAGGGATTCCTATAATTATTAAAACTTAACATTTATTGTAATAGTTAAAACATTAAGATATTGAGTCCCAAAAACAAAAACCAAATCCATAAAAAAACGGAACAATCTTAACATGTGGGTTGTCTAAATGGATACAGAGGTGGAGCCGTCCATTTAAAATTGGAGCCACTGTGGGGTTGTGAGAGGGATATCAGCCCTGGAATAACCCTAGGCCCCAAAACAAGACTCCTGCCCTAACAAGGGCAGTCCTACAATGGCACCCTATTAATCACCCTATTTAATTCTCTACTTGACACATTTCGTACCCAGTTAGTGGATGCTCTTCAGGGATTTGTTGTAGACAAGAAACACTGATAAATTTGATAGTCTTGGCTGTAAACAGCTCAAACTCCATGTCAAGGGGAGCTGTGTGTAATCTCACTGTGAGACTACACACAGTTCCTCCTGACACGGGGTTTGAGCTGTTTACAGCCAGGATTATCAAATCTATCAGTGTTTATGGTCTCCAACAAATCCCTGAAGAGCATCCACTCACTGGGTACGAAATGCGTCAAGTAGAGAATTGAATAGGGTTTAATAGGGACAGTTGTGGGACCACCCTTGTTAGGTCGGGAGTCTTGTTTTGGGGGCTAGACTAATTACAGGGCTGATATCCCTCTCACACCCCCACACTGGCTCCAATTTTAAATTGACGACTCCACCTCTGTATCCCATTAGACAACCCATATGGTAAGATTATTCTATTTTTTTTTATTGATTTGGCTTTTGTTTTT
This sequence comes from Leptodactylus fallax, assembly GCA_947044405.1. Lineage (NCBI taxonomy): Eukaryota > Metazoa > Chordata > Amphibia > Anura > Leptodactylidae > Leptodactylus > Leptodactylus fallax. The sequence goes on from CAMRHE010000215.1 coordinate 2,920,764, forward strand.
GGGACTCGGTATCTTAATGTTTTAACTATTACAATAAATGTTAAGCTTTAATAGGGATCCCAGCTTAATGTTTTGCTTAATTAAAGTGGTCCTGGTGGGTTTAGGAATTCATTTTCCCACTTTATTTTGCTTTGTTGAAGACCAACTGAGGGAGCAGTGCTGAGCCAAAGGGGAGGGGTTTAACGATCATTTATCCTTTAGACTGAGTACTCCAGGGAGGCCACTACTATCTTTTTAATATTTATTTCTCCGTTTTAACTGTAATATGAGACAAGGAAAAATATGAGATGAAGGGAGGAAGAGTTGGTATTTTTTTATTATTATTTTATACTTTGTGAAAAGACTTGAACCCAATACTTAGAGGTTTCCAGGATTAGAAAACAAATGAATGGGACTGAGCTGCAGTATGGCCATGTGACCAAAGCAAGGGATGTCACTGCCTAGGCAGAGGAAGTTGTGCTCTTTCTAGCAGCCATGTTTTCTAATCCTGGATAGCCCCTTTCAAGACATTAACAAACTTATCTGATTATACTTTAGGAAACTTTATTACCTCCATTCCAAAGGAGGCATTTAATGGAATGCCGAATCTAGAAAGGATTGATCTCAGCAAGAACAAACTTATGTCTACGGGTATAGATCCACTTGCATTTAAGGTATGTCTCCCGGTCATACTGTTACAAAACAAAAATATCATAAGCATAAAAATTGTATCAAAAGTGATTCCTAAATAAAGTACCACTCCATACTATCTATTAGATATGAGCACATATTATATAGTGAGGGAAGTTCTGGAGAGGCACAAAGGTTATCTTCTATGAGTAGCATACCCTCCAAGTCAACAGTTGGTAATGAAGTATACCATACACTAAATGTATAGTATAAGTGGATCTAAGAAATCCTGTAATAAATCTTATTAAAGAAAAATGTTATTATGTTTATTTCTCAGGCTGCTTTCCTCCTCCTCACTTCACTCAGTCTCTTATCACTAATGTTTGCTTCCACTTCTATCCCTCCAGTAGCTTCCTCTTCCCCTCTTCATAGACCTCTATGTTAGAAGTAACTTGATCTGTGTGTAAGGCTGACAGTTCATCTCCTCTCCTTTGGGTTCTGTAAGTGATAATAGGCCGTAAAAGTAGATGGAGAATAAAGTCTTACCTGTTCTCATACTATGCTGCAAATGAACCACCTGCACCCCCACAAGCCGAAATTGGGGCTGTCAATGTGTTGCCATGGCAGTTGGAGCCTGATTAAGGACCCCAGTACAGCCATTATTAACCCTCTATTAGAAGGCAAGTACTTTAGTCTATAAAGTGTATCTACGATCAGAATATTGCACAGTCTAGTTCCCTCCTGGGGCAAGAAAAAAATAAAATGTTTAAAAATATTTTTAAAAAATCAAAATAAAACCCAATTTTTTGCATGTAGATAGGTATATTTATACTCGAATTAAAGCCCCCTAGATGACACTATTATTGGTTTGGCAGGCATTTTTGGCCGACAGACTCCCTTTAAGGGGTCAATAGGATATGTTACAAAGTTTCTTTTATTCACTTGTACTATTCCCTGATGAAAAGTTGTGTTATTAATGTATAAACTAAAATAAAATATCATATAAAGAAATGGAAGAATAGCCATGATGCAATTTTTTTTTTCCTTTCCAGCTGCACAGTTAGCCTTCCATCTATGTATGAAAGAGACTTATGATCTATAGCTTGAATCAATGCTACATGTAATGATGTATTGACTGTAAAAAGTGGAGCTGTCACATGGATTTCCTGAAGAACGGTCATGCTAAATACATTAGCTTGCACTCTAGTCATGTAACTCTATACCGGGATCCAGGTGACATGCTCAGACACAATTGTTTTCCTGTTTTGCTTCAAAGCCACTGAAGAATTTGAGACGTCTGTATTTGGATGGAAATGTCCTTGACAAGATCCCACTGGAGTTACCATCAACTTTAGAGGAACTTAAAATAAATGAAAATAAAATTAGCAGTCTTGAAGAAGACAGCCTAAAAGGTAATTTAGTGTCCTTGTGCACATTATTCCATTTTTGTGTTTTTTTTTTCTGGAAAATATAAGTTTCTAGAGCCAGGTGATGTTTATACTGTATTAAACGGCACAAACTTCTTTACAGAAATATACTATACATTGAAAAATGCCGAATCTCTAAAGCCCCTGTACTAGTTTTTCCAACATATTATAGCTTTCACATGGCCACTTTGTTGAGTTGACAAGCATATCCAGAGAAACATGAGCTAAAAGGGAAGTTGGCAAGGTAAAAGTGAACACAAAGTACCCATACAGTCTCTAAATGTACCAACAAACAAACCAAATTAAAATATTTGAAGAATACAAGAAAATAATGTGGAAAGAAGGGATGGATTTTCATGTGCACAAGAACGAGTAGAAGTACAACTATGCAGTAATAGGCACAATTCCTACAATTTAGATCTAAAGAACTTAGTAACTTTGGAACCATTTTTACAATTTAGATCTGAAGAACTTGGTAACTTTGGAACTGGAAGGCAACCAGCTGAGCGAAGCCAACGTCAGTCCCTTATTCTTCAAACCTCTGCAGCATATGACTTATCTGCGCCTGGCTAGAAACAAATTCCGGACAATACCACAAGGGCTTCCAGTATCTATTGAGGTATTAAATCCACCAATGGTCTATTCACTGATGTTTAAAGCTTGTCGTTTTATTGCTCTATATTATAAATAAATCTTTGTAAGGTCGGGGTCCCACATGGCGTAAATGTCGCGGTTTAGCCGCAGCATTTTTCAGTCCCTGTAAAGTGGATGGGATTCTAGCGAATCTCATCCACACAATGCAGAAAAATGTGCGCAGTGGAAATGCAGTGATTTCCAAAACCGTCACAGCTTTGGAAATCACAACATGTCAATTATACCTACGGAAACGCTGGCGGTTTCCCTATAGGTATAATGGAAGCAGAAAGTCCGCAGAGGAAACCTCTGCGGACTTTCTGTGGAAAGTGTTGCAGGAAAAAAACGCGATGTGTTGCGGTTTATCCCGTGGTGATTTTCTTTTTTTGCTGCAGCCCACTATGTAGGACCTTAGCCTAATAGGGTTGCCCAAACAAAAGAAAAAATCTGAAGACCTCTAGCTATTAGTTGATATTGCAAAAAGATGTTGTGGTTGGCCTTAAAATTTGTAATAGTGCATGTTGTCTATTTCAGACCAATATTGAGAAACAAATGTTATTATTTGTATAATAAAAAATTGTACAATTTCCCAATATACTGTACTTTCTGTATCAATTCCTCCCAGTTTTCAGGATCTCTTACTGTCATTCGTTCTGCTTACTGCCAGTGGATAAGAATCAGTCCATGGTCATGTGATGTACACACAGGTGCACAGCTCGTTACCAGGCAGATGTCTGATTACTGTGCTGTGACTATAACAAGCCGTGTACCTGTGTGTCCATCACATGACCATGGACTGTATATCACATGACCATGGACTGTACAGTCATGGCCAAAAGTTTTGAGAATGACACAAATATTATATTTTCACATGATCTGCTGCCCTCTGGTTTTTATGTGTGTTTGTCAGATGTTTTTATCACATACAGAAATATAATTGCATTCATATTATGAGTAACAGAAGCTTATATTGACAGTTAGAATGAGTTAATGCAGCAAGTCAATATTTGCAGTGTTGACCCTTCTTCTTCAGGACCTCTGCAATTCTCCCTGGCATGCTCTCAATCAACTTCTGGACCAAATCCTGACTGATAGCAGTCCATTCTTGCAGAATCAATGCTTTAATTTTGTCTGAATTTGTTGGTTTTTGTTTGTCCACCCATCTCTTGATGATTGACCACAAGTTCTCAATGGGATTAAGATCTGGGGAGTTTCCAGGCCATGGACCCAAAATCTCTATGTTTTGTTCCCTGAGCCATTTAGTTATCATCTTTGCTTTATGGCAAGGTGCTCCATCATGCTGGAAAAGGCATTGTTGAGCGCCAAACTGCTCTTGGACGGTTGGGAGAAGTTGCTCTTGGAGGACATTCTGGTACCATTCTTTATTCATGGCTGTGTTTTTAGGCAAGACTGTGAGAGAGCTGATTCCCTTGGCTGAGAAGCAACCCCACACATGAATGGTTTCAGGATGCTTTACAGTTGGCATGAGACAAGACTGGTGGTAGCGCTCACCTCTTCTTCTCCGAATAAGCTGTTTTCCAGATGTTCCAAACAATCGAAAAGGGGATTCATCAGAGAAAATGACTTTACCCCAGTCCTCAGCAGTCCACTCCCTGTACCTTTTGCAGAATATCAGTCTGTCCCTGATGTTTTTTCTGGAGAGAAGTGGCTTCTTTGCTGCCCTCCTTGAGACCAGGCCTTGCTCCAAGAGTCTCCGCCTCACAGTGCGTGCAGATGCACTCACACCTGCCTGCTGCCATTCCTCAGCAAGCTCTGCACTGCTGGTAGCCCGATCCCGCAGCTGAAACACTTTTAAGAGACGGTCCTGCCGCTTGCTGGTCTTTCTTGGGCGCCCTGGAGCCTTTTTGGCACCAATGGAACCTCTCTCCTTGAAGTTCTTGATGATGCGATAGATTGTTGACTGAGGTGCAATCTTTCTAGCTGCAATACTCTTCCCAGTTAGGACATTTTTGTGCAGTGCAATGATGACTGCACGTGTTTCTTTAGAGATAACCATGGTTAACAGAAGAGAAACAATGATGGCAAGCACCAGCCTCCTTTTAAAGTGTCCAGTGGTGTCATTCTTACTTAATCATGACAGATTGATCTCCAGCCCTGTCCTCATCAACACCCACACCTGTGTTAATGGAGCAATCACTGAAACGATGTTAGGTGGTCCTTTTAAGGCAGGGCTGCAATGATGTTGAAATGTGTTTTGGGGGATAAAGTTCATTTTCTAGGCAAATATTGACTTTGCAAGTAATTGCTGTTAAGCTGATCACTCTTTATAACATTCTGGAGTATATGCAAATTGCCATTAGAAAAACTGAAGCAGTAGACTTTGGAAAAATTAATATTTGTATCATTCTCAAAACTTTTGGCCATGGACTGTATATCACATGACCATGGACCATACATCACATGACCATGGACTGATTTGTATCCACTGGCAGTTAGCAGAATGAATGACAGCAAGCAGAGATCTAGGAAACCATGAGGAATTGATACAGAAAGTATATTGGAAAATTGTACAACTTTTTATTATACAAACAATAACATTTCTCTCTTAATATTGGTCTGAAAGTGGGCAATCCCTTCAAATAAAAAGGCAACCAAATAATACATTGTCAGACTGTGCCCGACAGCTGCTCTCCACTTTGGGTGTGTTCACATGGAGGAATTTGCTGTGGATTTGGGGTGGAATCCGCCAACGAATCCAGAGCAGATTCATCCTGAATCCGCCTCCCATTGTTTTCAATGGGAGGAAGAGATCACAGCAGGACGCGGATAAAAGAAGCATCCTGCTTGATCTTGGCGCGTATTCCGCCCGCGGTGTCTGCGGCTCGAGACTCTCTCCTGATTATGCCCATTCATCCAGGCCTAATCAGTAGCGGGATGCTGCGACGGTATGCTGATGCACTACATCGGCATCCCATCACAGCTAGACCAAGGTGAACACAGCCTTTGAGTAACAGAGAAGGGTCTTCAGCCATGGACCCTTTCTGTGCTCTATACACTGACACGCAAAAGGGTAACAATGTTTAGAACTTTTGACTTTCAGCCTCCATATCTCACTACAGCTTCCAATGTGATCCATGTATTGTATTGTATAGACAATCATCTTGGCTATCTCATACATGAATTTGACTTGCAACCATTTAGCATATGATTAGTTATGCAGATTCTTGTCATGTAACTGCATTGTTACTGTAACTATATATTTTGAAAAATGTGCCCCAGAATGGCCGGGGTTTAGAAGTGTCTAACTTAACTTCACATTTATAAGACAGAAAGAATGAATATGGCACAGATTTTCTTGTGCAAAGCAGACCAAGTTTAAAATGGTGTAAACTTTATTTTGTGCACCATAAATTCCCGTCATGTGCCACATATTTGTCTCTTCGATAAGTGAGATTTGATTTGTGACTGCTTATTTTGTGCCAAAAATTATAGGGTCTTTAAAGCTAAATATTTGTTCCTTACAGCCTGCAAGTTAAGTATTTTGCTTACATATTTGTCACATATTGATGCTTACATATACGTTTAGCTGGATGATATTTGAGTCAAAATTTTGGAACTTCTAGAAACACTCCAAGTTTATGAAGAGTCTTAAGAAATGTGTCCCAGTGTGTGTACACAGAAGGATGTCAATAGCTGTGTGAAGACAAGGACTCTCGCTGTTTGTCCTAGAAGTTGTGTCAAGATTTAAAGGCCATTCACATCACAGTTTTAACTTCAGTGTTGCCAGATCCATCTAGCAGATGCAAATGGGGCCATCAGTTTTTGGGTTTTTTTTTGTCAGACACAAAAGCAAGTCGATTATGCTTTCATGGCCATCAAAAAGAAACAGATCTGTAATTTTTAGAACTGATTTTATGTAAATAAACACCCATCCATTTCTAATAGCTTTTAGCATCTGTTAAATGGATCTGCTAAACGGATTGTTAAAAAATGTGATGTGAATGCTTTTTACTGAAATCCAAATGTAATATAAAGCTTTATATCACAGAGCTTAGCTTCTCTCCCCCCATCATATCCTTCTGTGCAAATTGGGCAGCAGGAATCACCTGACAGGTTTACTTGGTATAGAATATCCAATACATCTCTAGCTCAGTAAATGGTATACTCTTAAAACAATATCTGGAATCTCATATATCCAAGGCTACACTCTTGAATTTCTTTTAGAATTCACTGATATTTAGATCATATTTTAATCTATTTTTCAAAAGCTATTTTAACTTGCGTCAAGCTGTATACTATATGCCCCATTATATATATTAACGTAAAACATACTTATGGTTTATTGCAGAATAGTATGGATATCTCTAGAATGGACTATATATATTTTTTTTTTATCTCTTTCAGGAACTTCATCTGGAAAACAACCAGATAGAGGAGATTTCAGAAACTTCCTTTAACCATACTGTCAATCTCCATACGGTTGTTCTACGATATAACCAACTAGAGGAGTCAAGAATTCCTCCTTTAACATGGATTTTTCATAAGTAAGTTAAGGGATAAGAAAAAACAGGGGTGCATTTCATATCCCCATGTATTGTAATGGTATAAGAACAACTTTAACAGCTCCACATCTAAATTAACCCCTTAAAGGGGTGAAGCATATTAAACTAGCAACACAGTTAGATAGGTCAGGTTCACCTGAATGGAACGCTTTTTTTTTCCCATGAAAGTTCATGTCTCCATTACTAAGGTTCTCCAGATTTGCATTTGCATATTCTGAAATAAATGAATATCTGGCAATGGAGGCACACATTTTTGTGGAGAAAAAGGCATTAAATTCAGGTGATCCTGACCTAACTGTGCTGCTGGTTTAATATGCTTCATCCTGGTGACAGACTCCCTTTAAGGATGCAGACTTTTCTTTTGGGTCTTCAGGACTAGACAGATTTTTTTTTTTCATTCTCAAAATAAAAGCATTGTAACGTTTTCCATTTTCCATTGACATAATGCTAAAAGGGCTTTTTTACAGGATTTGATGTATTTTTAAATTGCAACATTTTCCAGGTAAGTATAATTTGATTTATTTTGATTATCATCTGGTGGGGGTGGGAAAAATACAATTCAGCACTTCTCTGTTTCTGTTCTCAGCTAACAAGGTCAATAAGGTAGATACAAGTATAATCAGGAAGCTTAGGTTTGTTGATGTATTTTGGTGTTGATGCTGCCCTTGCTGTTTGCTAAGTTAGTCAGTGTTCAAATACCTGGAGATAACAAAAAGGAGTACACGATCCATGAGGTGATGCCAGAGGCATAACAACTAACCATGGTCACGCTATACAGCAAGTTCAGAAATTGAAACGTGTATGATCCTGGTCTCCTCTACACACAGGAATAATGTACACATGAGGTCACAGTACAGAGGTAGTGCACACATGATGTCACAGTACAGAGGTAGTGCACACATGATGTCACAGTACAGGGGTAATGCACACATGATGCATACCTCCCAACTTTCAAAGGACAGAAAGAGGGACAAAATATGCGAGCCGCGGCAAATTTAGCTCCACCCACTTCTATGTTGACTCTGCCCATTCTCATCTATTTTTCCATGTGCCCCCACACAGTATAATGCTCCTACAGTCACCCTAACATTATATTCCCCCACATTATAATGGTCCCCTCCAATTTCCCCACAGTACTAAGTCCCTCTCCTCGTGCCCCAGTTTAAACTGGCGGAAACTAGAGGGGGACATTAAACTGGGGCTGCAGGAGGGGGACATTAAACAGTGGGGGTAGTTGGAGGGGACATTAAACTGGGGGCAGCTAGAGGCAGGCATATCCCCCTCCAGCTACCCCCAACAGTTTAATGTCCTCCTTCAGTTGCCCCCAGTTTAATATCACCCTCCATCTGCCCCCTCAGTTTAATGTCCCCCTTCATCTGCCCCAGCTTCATGTCCCCCTTTACCTGCCACCATCTTAATGTCCCCCTTCATCTGCCCCAGCTTCATGTCCCCCTTTACCTGCCACCATCTTAATGTCCCCCTTCATCTGCCATCAATTTAATGTCCCCCTTCATCTGCCACCAGCTTAATGCCCCCTTAATCTGCCTTTAGTTTAATTGCCCCTTCATCTGCCTTCAGTTTAACTGCACCTACATCTGCCTTCAGTTTAACTGCCCCCTACATCTGCCCCAGTTCCCCCTTCTTGCTCACATATGCTCTCTTCTCTCCTACTTATTTTCGATCACTCTGTTTCCAGCTTTCTGCGTAACATCACAGTGTGTCCCGCAGTATCCAGAATAGCTCCGCCCACACAAGAGTCTGATCACATGTTCATGACGTCATCAAAGGTCCTTTAGCCATTACGATTTAGCATCTACCATTTAGCCTTTACCCTACCCTAATAAAGTTTGTTAACAGCAAAACACTTCAGGGGCATAGTGGGACAAACTGTAACCTATTCGGGACCGCGGAACAGCAGTGTACAATCAGGACTGTCCCGCCAGATGCGGGACAGTTGGGAGCTACGATGATGTCACAGTACAGGGGTAATGCACACATGATGTCCCAGTACAGGGATAATGCACACATGAGGTCACAGTACAGGGATAATGCACACATGATGTCACAGTACAGGGGTAATGCACACATGAGGTCACAGTACAGGGATAATGCACACATGAGGTCACAGTATAGGGGTAATGCACACATGATATCACACTACAGGGATAATGTACACATGATGTCACACTACAGGGATAATGCACACATGATGTCACACTACAGGGATAATGCACACATGAGGTCACAGTACAGGGATAATGCACACATGAGGTCACAGTACAGGGATAATGCACACATGATGTCACAGTACAGGGGTAATGCACACGATGTCACAGTACAGGGATAATGCACACATGATGTCACAGTACAGGGGTAATGCACACATGAGGTCACAGTACAGGGGTAATGCACACATGATGTCACACTACAGGGATAATGCACACATGATGTCACAGTACAGGGGTAATGCACACATGATGTCACAGTACTGGGGTAATGCACACATGAGGTCACAGTAAAGGGGTAATGCACACATGATGTCACACTACAGGGATAATGCAGACATGATGTCACGGTACAGGGATAATGCACACATGATGTCACAGTACAGGGGTAATGTACACATAATATCACAGTACAGGACTAATGCATATCATCTAAAGTTATCACTGTATGTTTCAAGGAAGTGGGTCCCCTAGTTGTTGAGCCCCATAGTAGGTGCTATGTCTGCTACTATGGTAGTTACACCCATGGGTGATGTGGGAACGATGTCTCAGGGAGCACTTTGCCTGTGACAGGAGCTGATGATTTTTGTATAAATATAGGCACCTTCACAAGGGGAGGAATTTTATTTTCAGCAGCAAAAAGAAACCTCACAAAAATTCCTTCAGAATAGGCTGAAGCTGTCAATGTAAGGCATCTTGTAGGCTGACATAAAAGCAATGGGGAACTAATGTATAGTATCTTACAAATAATAGCAGTGTCCAGTTACAATACCCCGCCATAAGAGTATCAGCCTTGGTATCCATATATAGTAACAGTACAGTCAAGGCCCACAAAACAGGGCCAACCACAGTGCAACACTAACCTTTTTTTGGAGGAACTATTTATTGCAGCACATCTTTATCTTTAGCATAGAAATATTCTACAGGGGATTTCTGGGTTATATTGAATAGGCCAACAAAATATCAAAAAGTTAGGGGTCCAACTCTTGGCCTAAGCTGTTTGAAGGTGCCATGGTGTTTGGGCAAGTGCCGTAACCTCTTCATTGTTTAAAACTCTTGACTTAGTAGCAGCCATGCAGAGTATTGTAGCTTTGGCTGGATTTCTGGAATAGGGCAAAGCTATAATATTCTGCACATTGTACAGTGTGAAGGTGCATGGAGCAATGTAAACTATGAAAAGGCTGCAGGACCTCAACACAACAATACCCTTCAAATAGTTGAATATCGGGGATGTGGAGACCACCACTGGTGTTATATTGATGGCTTATCCTAACAAGAGACCACCAATATTGTGAACCCTATAAACTCTTTACTAAAGATTACTAAATTGATGGGTTGATATGGTATGAATGCTTCACTCTGGATTGGGAGCAGTTCTGTCAGAATACTAGGATATTGCGAATAATATGATGCTCTAATAGTTCACAGCAAACTTTATATAGAAGAAATCCAAAAATGTGTATTTCAAAAGAGTTTTTATAGCATTCCTATCACTTTTGCAGCTAAAATTATTTTCCTTTTCCCCAAAGGAATCTGGAGTCAATAGATCTATCCTATAACAAGTTTTACCAAGTACCTTCGTATCTGCCCAAGTCTTTGCTGCACCTTGTACTTGTAGGCAACCAAATTGAAAGGATTCCAGGTTACGTCTTTGCACATTTAAACCCTGGGCTGGAATATCTCTACCTTTCTTTCAACAAGCTTGACGATGATGGAATAGACCCAACTTCATTTCATGGGGCACATCACTCACTGAGAGAAATATTTCTGGATTATAATGAGCTAACAAGCGTACCAGGTGGATTGGAAGATATGAGAGACTTACATATACTGAGGCTGAACAACAATAAAATTAAGTAAGTGACAAGCAATAGAATATCTGCAAATACAGCAAATGCTCTATTAACTCTTTTTCTGGCAGGCATTTCTAGACATTTTGCACACCTGGTAGCCAGCACAATTTTCACATTTTTGATATATACCAATAAAACCTAAATTACAACATGAAAAAAAAAAATCATCGTAACCCCCCCCCCCCCCATATCTATATATTTTTGGAAAATAGACACCTGGCATGTTGTTAAAGCTTTTATCTGTCTGAAATGTATTACGATCTATTGTGATAATCATTGTCACTATTACTGTAGTGTGTAATGGGTATTGCTAGAGAAGAGGTCAGCATATTTTACACTAAAAATCGGGTACAGACAGAATAGGGATGTAAATTTTATTGATATCTGTGCTTGTGGTGTCAGTGGTGCAACATATAGGTTATTTCTTTATATTCCCTACTCTTACCCAGATTTGTGAAAATCATGGACAGCTCCTTTAACATATTCATATCACTGCATATCAATATCCTTCAGAATCATAGTACATGCTGTTACCTGCTGTTTTTATATATATATATATATATATATATATACACACAGACGTGGACAAAATTGTTGGTACCCCTCGTTTAATGAAAGAAAAACCCACAATGGTCACAGAAATAACTTGAATCTGACAAAAGTAATAATATATAAAAATTCTATGAAAATGAACAAATGAAAGTCAGACATTGCTTTTCAACCATGCTTCAACAGAATTTTAAAAAAAGAAAACTCATGAAACAGGCCTGGACAGAAATGATGGTTCCCTTAACTTAATATTTTGTTGCACAACCTTTTGAGGCAATCGCTGCAATCAAACGATTCCTGTAACTGTCAATGAGACTTCTGCACCTCTCAGCAGGTATTTTGGCCACTCCTCATGAGCAAACTGCTCCAGTTGTCTTGGGTTTGAAGGGTGCCTTTTCCAGACAGCATATTTCAGCTCCTTCCAAAGATGCTCAATAGGATTTAGGTCAGGGCTCATAGAAGGCCACTTCAGAATAGTCCAATATCTTCCTCTTAGCCATTCTTGGGGGTTTTTAGCTGTATGTTTTGGGTCATTATTCTGTTGCAAAACCCATGACCTGCGACTGAGACCAAGCTTTCTGACACTGGGCAGCATATTTCTCTCTAGAATCCCTTGATAGTCTTGAGATTTCATTGTACCCTGCACAGATTCAAGACACCCTGTGCCAGATGCAGCAAAGCAGCCCCAGAACATAACAGAGCCTCCTCCATGTTTCACAGTAGGGACAGTGTTCTTTTCAAGATATGCTTCATTTTTCCGTTTGTGAACATAGAGCTGATTTGCCTTGCCAAAAATTTCGATTTTTGTCTCATCTGTCCATAGGACATTCTCCCAGAAGCTTTGTGGCTTGTCAACATGTAGTTTGGCAAATTCCAGTTTTGTCAGATTCAAGTTATTTCTGTGACCATTGTGGATTTTTCTTTCATTAAGCGAGGGGTGCCAACAATTTTGTCCACGGTGTGTGTGTGTGTGTGTGTGTGTATCTATATATATATTATTTATAAAATCTCACAATAGGAATCTATAAAGTGTCAAACACCTGATTCATTTTTGTATAGGTCCGTGCCTCTAAATTGCATCTGCAGTGCTGAGGATGAAGGGGACTCTAACATAGAATACCTTCACTTGGAAAATAACTATATCAACACAAGAGAAATCTCTCCTTATGCCTTCTCCTGCATTCGCTCCTATTCCAGCATTATTCTAAAACCACAGAAGGTCAAGTAATAGATGATGGTCAACCTGGAGGAACCCTACAACCTTATTTATCTCAAAGTATATATTCTGTAAAACAGGACTGGTCTCCAACAATACATTGATGCTCTAAGAAATACCACTATATACATATTTCATTCTGATGCATAGCAGCTCGAACGCTGCATTTATTGCAGTCATGTCCAGGACATTCCCCTAATTCAGAATATTAAGCCTCAAAGTAGTACAATATTTTTTTTTCCTAGACTACGGAAACAATCTCACAATTTTCACATTCCAAACCTACTGTTACTTTATATTGTATACAATTTAGTTATTGGTCATTGTGGGATTGTAATGGAGAACATGTCATTATATCCTGGTTCCAATAACATTACATTAGTCTCTAAAACATCTGTATTTCTGGTTGCTATGTGCTTCACAAATATCACAGCAAAACCACTATTGTAGCAACTTTATTTTCACACTTTAATACATATATTGTGCACTATTTCTGATTTTTGTGCAGTATTTCTTGAAGGCGTTTTCCTACTAGAAGACTTTTCTGCGTTGTCCATAAGGTACGCCAACTGTCCATTGAAATGAATGGAACCCATAGAAGTTTCCAAGTGTTCTCTCTTCATAGAAATGGTGGCTATATGACCTCTCTTTGAAATCTAGTTATATAGAACTTCTCATGTTTAACATTCTTGGGGGCTTTTAGCTGCAGGATCCACACTGTTGTGACTTTTTTTATCACGTGTTTTTTGGTTTTTTTTATCATGAAGCTATGGACACCTCTCAATGTATGTTTTGCTTATGGCATTATAATTAATTTGGGCTAAAACATCTTTCCATTAAATCTACTGTATATTGAAATTTTCCGCTGTTTTATGAACTCTCAGGGAGAGCAGAGAGAGTATAGACAGCTTTCTATGTGAGTGCCTCTCATGTATTTCACTGAGAGCAGGACATAGCAACCTGCAATGTATGTTAAAAATGCTTTCAAAGGTGCCCAAAGTTTATAAGTATTGTAGCCCGAGAGATATAAAATGATTTCTGTGTCTTTGTACATCTTGCTGGATCAAGTCTGGACACAGATGGGCACGATTGTTAAATATTAATAATAAAAATATGAATTTAAAGGCATTATTTTGTGAACTTGTGAAAATGTTTGTAGGTTATTACAAATATGTATTTTCTGATTAAAGCAGATCTATCATAAAGACAACCCCAATCCCTTGTCAATATGGCCCATTAGTGGAAAGGTTGGCATGTTAGGCCCCAGGATGCCATAGTGTCCATAGCATGATTCAGATGTGACAGAGGGAGCTCTTTATCTCTGTCAAACCACGTAGGTGCTACTGCAGCATATAGGGGTCTAAACAGCAGGATCAGTTTGTAATACTATGGAGGTTTGTGGGAGCTGTATGTGAACTGCCCCATATTATCACAGGACAATGTGGGGTGCTGTTAAATAAGAAATTTACAATAAGGAACATCTCATGAGATGTCACTGAAGGACCTTATAATGCAGTATGTCATTATGTCATTGAATTGTATGTGGGGTAGTGTAGCATATTATATGATTGGATTATACCTTTTCTTATTACCGGAGAAGGTCTTGTAGAGCACATTGGTATCAGCACTTGCAGGATTTATTACATCAGAAAATTTGAAGAAGGAGCAAAATAATAATTCTTATATTTTTGCAAAGTTTAATCAATGCTTTGCACAGAGTGAAAGACTACAAGGTACTATAAAAATATCAGTAACATAAAATGTCTGTAAGGCACATCTGCATAACATATTCTGCAATTTTTGATAGAAGTATCCTATTTTTCCCTGCTTTACAACAGATTCTGTGGCAGAATCTGAGTCACGATAACTCAATAAACTCCACCATGCAGAAGATTCAGCATTGCATCATGGTTTCTGTATACATGGGAAACCATGACACAGATGTGAACAGAGATTAATGCAATAAGGTCATCAAACGTTACCAGGAAGAGCTTCTGATTCATGCATATAAGGCTAAGTTCACATCTATGCACGGGTTTCCATCATTTGTGTAGGCCAGGGGACCCCGAACAACAGAGAGTCGGACTGCTAAAACAAGACTCTTCACTGATTTTCGCCAGTTTCTGCGGTGGAGTCTCCAATGGAGACTCCAGCACAGACGTGAACCTAGCCTAAAGCTATATTCACATCTGCGCCAGTCTCTGTTTGAGACTCTGTTGCAGTGTTGGCTTGGAGGACTTTTTCCTCCACTGGTTTCAGTTTATATACATCGGCCCCCATTGCTGGGCTCCATGTGTTACCGCTGTTTTAGTGGTCCGATTCTCCGTTGTTTGGATCCCTGACAGACCTGAACAACAGAGAGGTGACAATAATGTGAACCCAGCAGAAGGTAAGAACAGAATCAGAGATCAGTGGCCCAGTAATCCAACTAAAGCAGCACTGCACAAAAAGATGCAGCACCCAAGTCTGTAAAAAACAAGTTATTTAAAGGGGTTGTTAAACCATAAAACCTTATCACATATTCACAGGATAGGTGGTAAGTGTTTAATTCTTGGGGGACCCACATTTGGGACCCTGACAAAATATGGAATCATGTAATGTTGGAAGATAGCAACTGTTGCAAATGTATGCTGCTGCTACACTCTATGGGACTAAAGGAGACGGCCGAGTACAGTCAAGTACATCTTCTGCATTCTTCATCTGTTCTAGACATTTACCCTTGGTTGGCAGTGTACATGTGCAACTACTGATCCACTCAAATAGAGGACTTGGGACCCCTGTCCTGGCCCTTTAACTCTGGGATATCCATGAAGAGATCTCTCTGGTATATAAACTGACCACAGTGTAAACAGAGCCTTTGGCAACTACCCAACTACTATGGGTTTGTTTGTATAATACCCTAATATATGAAGAAAAACATAAGGCGTTTATATTAAATACCAGGATGAATTACCCTCCTCAAGTGATCTATAATAGAGTATAAAATACCTCATACTTAAACAGTTTTTAACAGGTCAAAAGGTATAGACACAGGATTTTCACAAGACTGGTCCTGACACTGGAGTTAGCAGAAATTCCTACATGGTTACTCAGTCTACAATCTCTGCATTGCAAATGTTAAAGAAGCAGGTTCTTTCTAATAGGGCACATATGTGAAAAGAACAATCCATTTTTCTTGTATTTATTATACCATTACTTTCATCTATGAGTTTACATCATTGAATGGGTTGCTTGATGTAAAAAAATGAATATATTTCCAGTGAAATATCCATAAATCTATAGCATGGCAAATCTGCCAGAACTGCAGTCTTTGGGATCACCTGAGAATGTGCAACATCCAACACATCCTAAGGCTTAGTTAAAGACTGGCACTATCCAAAACCAAAGCAATGTTTTGCCAAAGAATGTAACACATTAATGTGTATGTGACTAATGTATCAACCATGAAATGTTTTGCCTTATTTTGTTGCTACTGAGAGGTAAATTAAAGAGCAAGAATGGAAAAAAAGTCAGTAGAGGAGTAAAAGTAGAACCCCCATGGAACACAATTTGAAATGTCATATTTAGGTGCAATCTCTCACAGTGCTTCTTTATTTCTAGTCCTCATTGTTAAAGAGGGGCCATAAGCTGGCTGTGGTAGGCCAAATCATTGCCTCTGACCCAGCACAACTTTATAGGTGGCTGACAGCCATGATAAGACAGACACGGTGCAGCTTCTCTAAGTCACGAAAAAACCTAGTGACTGAATTTCTACGAAATTAAATATGCAACAAGCTCTGCATCTCATTAGTTATACAATATCTATAATTGTACAGTATACATGTAGTGCCACTGTTTGATCGCTTTTTCTTCAAACAGCAAAAAAACGTCAGTTCAGCTCTTTTGATTTTTTTTTCTGCTATGGTGTCTACGGTATGGGAAAAATATTTCTATAACTTTATAGACTGGGCGCTTTCAAATGAGAGGCAAGGCTCGCTGGCCCTGGATCTCATTCCAGGCATTGGTGATCTACAGAAAAGTGAAGCCTTGATCAGCCTAGACTGAGGTGCTGGGGGCCTTAATACCCATGATCAGTGAGGGCACTGACTGCAGGCATTAGCGCCAAGTATTTGCTGTTTAATACAGCAGAGACCTGGTGTCTATGGAGACCGCCATATTTAAATACCTGACATCCACCATAAAAGTACAGCGAATGATAGGAAGGGGTTAATATACCTTTGTGGCCACAATCTAAGGAAGCAATGCAGAAAAATAATCATATTTTTTATGGATATGCAAATCAGCCTGTAAGTGCATATATATGTTACAGTCACAGCTACAGGGGCATCTTTGGGCTGCGATTCCAGGGCAGAACCCATATACTGATATAGCTCTCCAGTGCACATGCATATCCATAAAAAGGTGATTATTGCTACATTGTTTCATCCGTTTGTGGCCACAAAGGTGTGCTTCTGCTTCTATTAAAGGGCCCTACACCACACTGTTATTGGTTTGGGAGGCATTTTAGACCTGACAAACTCCTTTTAAAGGAGTTGTCTTGGAATTTGTAATTTATAGCCTTTCCTAAGGAGAAGCAAAAAATTACAAATTCCTGGGAAACTCCTTCAAAGAGGAACTTTCACCACCTCTACCAAATCAAGTTCTTACCATCTGTTAATAGTCGCCACTCCACTGATTCCAGCACAGTTGGAATTTTCTCTCTAGCCCCCACCATACCCAAGCAACAAGCGCAGGTAGTTTTGATGCCAATGTGCTATTTAAAGGGATTGTCTGGGATAAATAGAAATGTCTACACTAATCTAAACACCCTCCCCCTGCCTACTTTCTAAATTACATATTTTATCAAAAATGTATAGTTACCTATATCCCTGGGGCGGTCATGTGCCCACCCCAGGGACATTTTCTGATTATCCAGTGACGATCCGTTTCCCTGTTTCCAGAAACATAACGTCACTACTACTCCACCCTCCACCCCATCATACTTACCTCCTGACTTCCTCCTGCGAATGAGCTGCCCACGCATGTGCAGTATAGATGGCGTGAAGGCTACAGCACAGTGCTGGGACTGCTGTGCAAGCGCTGCCAGAATGAAAGAAGAGGAGGAGTCGTTCCCCGCAGAAGGAAGTCTGGACAAGAAGAAGACAGGTAAGTATAATGGAGTAGGGGGGGTGTTCTGAGTTAGTTGGAAAGGGCTAGTAGTTGACGGGATACCTAGGAAGACATGAAAGGGGTGTTACAGAGGGAGGGGCGAGAAGTGAGAGGGAGATAGTGTGAGAGCCTATAACTATCATAATGCATTGCATTAGCTAAGGCAGCAGGAAGCTACACCATGTAAACAAATGCAGAAGGTGCCAGGCGCTCCCAGAGAAACCCAGAAATCACTCAAAACACTGCTAAAGGTATATGGGTGCAATTATTAACCCATTAATAGCACTAACAGACCTTTTTTTAAAAAGATTTTTTGCCCGGAAAACCCCTTTAAGCTCTGGAATGTCAGAAGGGCGGTGTCAGACGAGGGGTGTGATTCAGAGCTCCAATCAGAGGCAGCCAGTGTCAGAGCTCAGAATCACACCCCTTGCCTGCCCCAGCCTGATACTGCCCTCCTGACAGTACAGAGACTAAATACTGTAGTATAACAGACACCAAAGATAACAGAATTGATTGCATGGGAAAGGTGGGGTCTAGAGAAAAAAAAATTAACTGTACCAGAATCAATGGAGCAGCAGCTATCAAATGTTGTAAAGAGTTGAATTTGTTAGGGGTGGTGAAAGGTAGTCTTTAATGGGGACCTTTCATGACCTCTGACATTAGCAGTGTTATATAACGCTAAAACGCTGAATTCAAAAAATCTATAGGAGTTCGTCAGCCAATCAGTGAACAGAGCATAAGCGCTTAGCCACTATTTGGCTGATGCACTCCTTTGCGAGTCAAAGGTCAGGATAGGGCTATGTGATTATGACCTAAATCAAAATCGCGACTAATCAGGCATTTTACCTCAATTAAGATTAATGGCGATTATTTAGGTCCTGACCCATTTAAAACACATCCCTTTTACAGTGTTGGGCAAACCTTGCATGATTTGACTGCTCAAAGCTCGCTGTAGTGATAGAGGATCTGCTGACTTGCCCGCTGTCTGGATTATTTTTCAGTGCAGTAAAGTGAAGCTCTTCAGACCCAAAAATATAATAAGCGGAGTCCCAGGGGAGGTGATCAAACATAAAAAACAGTGTTACGCTCCTCTCCTGGGCTACAGTGCGACTCCCTGCCGTCCTCTGCGCTTCTGACTGATGTGAGGGACAGCTGACACGTTGCATTGTAACGTATAGACGCAAGCATTGCTAAGCCACGTGATCCACGTGACTGCTGAGGCCCAATCACAGGCCTCAGCGGTCTCTGACTACAGGCAAAAGACAGCAGGGAGTTGCGCTGGAGCCCAGGAGAGGTGAGATGCACTGTTTTTTATGTTTCCTCACCTTCCTGGAGCCACCGATCAGACCCCATAGTATAATAATAATAGCAGTTTCGGTCTGGATGTGTTCGGTTTGAACGAGACTGCAAATATTGTAATAACCGAACCGAAATAACCAACGTGAACAAAATCATGTCTGTTATCCTGATTGATGTTTGGATATTTTTCAATTAATTGCCCAGCCCTAGGTCAGAATCACTGGGGATCCAAACAAACTCTCCGTTGGATCCCCGACCAAACAGACAGGTAAGTATATACTGTTTGTTATTTTTAGGCTACGGTCCCACGTTGCGGAAATGTAGCATTTTTTGTTGCAGATTTTGCTGCAGTTTTTGGAGCCAAAGCCAAGATTGGCTACAAAAGGAATGGGAAATATATAGGAAGTTCTTATACTTCTACCTGCTGCTAAATCCACTACTGGCTTTGGCTCAAAAAATCTCAGCAAAATCTGCAACAAAAAAAGCTGCGTTTCCGCAACGTGGGGCCGTAGCCTTAGGCTTCCTTATGTGTTAAAAAATCTACTGGAACACCCCTTTATTATAATAAAGAAGATTATTTGTTGGAGCCATCAGTTCTTTATTACCTCATTTTTGTTCTTCTGAGCTTGAATAAAGAGTGGGTCAATGGTGAACTAAGATAATCTGCTCTTCTGGAATATCTGTATACTGTTATTATGAGAACATGTCATTGTGGAAGGACTTAAATGCCATATAACTTATCTGTTAAAGTGTCTTAAAAAAAAGTATTTCCTGACTTAACAGAAAGCTATATTTTCCTATCTACAATAAACTTGCTGGTGAAAACAGAAAATTCCATTTTCTGGAAAAAAAAAATATTGGCCAAGATGATGCTGGCTCTAAATACAAAGGAACCAAAACCACTGCAGATAACTCAAGAAGTCATACAATTGTGTGGTCTTCAGCCACTGTGGAATTATTTCTCTCCTCAGTATTTCCTAGTGTTTTTATTTCCACTATTCAAGTAGAGGATAAGCGTTTTTGCAGAGCATATACCTCATCCTTCAATACTGCCATTTTGAAAAGGGCTGACAGACAGTGTGGTGTACAGTATGTGATCACATTTCACAGGAAAAAAATCCATCTAATTTGCTACTTAACTCGTTCACGTTCGAGAATTCATTTATCGTAATACTCAAAGATCTCTTACAAATACAAAGATTTTTGCACATTTTTAGGGAAGACAAGTACATAAATAGAGTCTATGGAGTATATTATCTGCAAGAGGAGTAAATGCAGTGTGTGTGCTTATGCACAAGGAAAACCAAGCAAATGGACCATAATGTGCAGTACACGGAGTCCCCGTGCAACTATTTTATGGACAAAAAGGACTCCATGTACTGAGGCACTGTATTCTCCCTGGAAAGCAATGCTTCAAGGAGAAAATACAACTGCTACCTCCTGCCTGTGAGATTTTTTTTTTCCTTATTGACAGAAAAAAAAAAAAACTGTGGGATTATACATAAAATCAGATGCAAAGCATATGGGAATGGCCCCTTTTTGGCCGAAGTTTGCCTAGGACAAGCCGAATTTGTCAAGATTCTTTTGAAAATTTGGGACAGTTAGCCAGCCTGTCATAGTAGGCTATAGATACCGTATTATGGATCTCTACAGCGCCGATCCATAATACTGCCTGGTCATGAGCCCTTATTATGGAGGTTTATACTAATTTGGTGAATTTCACAGAATGTCAAATTGCGATATGGAAGTTATTTGGCAGAGATCTCAAACTGCACAGATGGATGTCACCATTCATTTCATTTCCCTTAACATACAAAATTGATCTACAGGGTCAAAAGAAATCCATTTGTGAATATTTACTGTAGTAAAAATAACAATACTTTCATACTGTTTATTTGGTATAATCGGATGCATTTGTTACAATTACAGCATTGGGTCTTATTCAGACAACCATTTTTCATGGACTGCACACGGTCCTACTACTTTTAAATGGGTTTTTGCAAAGAAGTGCTATATTTTGGTCTGGGTTGAAGACCAATTATGCCCATTAAAGTTTATGGGTCTGTGAAAGCAGACAGCATGTAGGTGCCGTTCTTGAATTAAGGAGGATCTTTACTGCTTCTGACTGACCGTGGCGGCCTTTTGTCAACCTTTTGTAAAGGAGTAGGAGTCAGTCTGTGGAAAAATGGAGGAGTCAGACAACAGTTTTTTATTTGACATGAAAAATTGTCCAACCAAGTACTCAACAGGTCCAAAAAAGCAATAGGAAGGTAAATATATGGAATCTATGGTGGCCCAAGGATCCACTGTACCAACCCGCGCTCTTGGGAAATAACCCCGGTCACAGATGATAATAGAAGGAATTCAAATTTATTAGGATCCTTGGGCCACAATAGATTCCATATATTTACTTTCCAACGTTATCTACACAAAACCACACCCAGCTGCCACCCCTACCTTGGACCATCTCGAATTATCACGTGATCAGGCAAGGGTTTAACCAGTCTGGATTTGTCCAATTGTGAGGACATCATCTAACAAGTGGCTCGGCGTCAATCTTCTTCGATTTTTGAGCAAAAAAGCAATAGGACCATGCATTTTGTATGAAAAACATAGACAACACAAGTCTTTGATAAACAGGTGTCTGAATAAGGGCTCCTAAGGGCTTTGTTAAGAGGTCTTACCAATAACTGATTTCTTTTAATAAGATATTCAGGTAATAACACGTTAACCTCATACAATGTATAGAGGATACCTGGTCAAACAGTGGGGGCCTGACTGAACCGCCAATTACAAAAAATGGTGTCTCGATCCTTCCTTTAAATGAAGCAGTGGCTGAGTGTGCAGTGTACTGCATTCATAGTGTAGAGGACTGCTGAAGATAGCCAATATCTGTAGCCATTTCAGTCTGTCCCATAGTCACTGAATGCTGTGATAGTATGTACACGCGAACACCATTCCATAGAAACCCATCTTCTTGTGCTTCATGGGGGCCCCAGCAGTCAACCCCTTATTGAGTTAGCAGTTATCCCCATCCAGTTGTTATTACTGGAATACTCCTTTAAGCTCTGGCAGCATAATACCATGAATGTGCCATTAAATCTCTACTATGTCAGGTGCTCTTGGATGAATATTCAAGTACCTTGGCAAGGAAAGTTTAGTAATTCTGAGATGCCTTTGTCTGAAACATATAAGATGTAAGTAAATATTACCCTTGAAGTAGAGTTGTCTGTGCAATGTTGGTATAAATCCAAGACAATAAAATGTATTAACTTCCAAATGGAGTGCTGCTTCTTCAACAAGTGTTTTCTCAGGTACCAGTCTAGTGTTGACCTAGCTGGGAAGTATGTCCTGTCTACTGTGCACATGATCATTCTAAAGTAACAAAAGGTCATGGCTTTCCAGTCCACAGAATGACTAACACGGAATGATCTGATCCCGTTTTGGGCTTTATAAACTGAATCCCTTTACATAACATGTTAAATTTAATAATGTGTTTTCCAAAAGCTTGCTTGGCCTGAACATTTTTTTTTTAGAGTCTGACCTAAGTGCCTGTTCACTGCTGATCTATCAGTCCTTGATGGCGTCTGGAGACTATAAAAGCAAAGCTCCCTGCAGTATGGAACTTCAACATAGCCTACCCATGTTTGCAACTGAAGGGAGCCTTAAATCAGTAGGCCATGTTTCCTTTCTAGGCTACCCATGACTCACAGGCATAAAATTAAATCTTGCCTTCTTGTTAAAGTAAAAATAAAAACATGTAGCTGCAGTTACAAGAGGTGTTCAGAGTCATTCTTTGGCACAGACACTCTTTCCTCCTTTCATCTTTCCTCTTGTTGCCATATGTGCTTTGTTTATTGTCTTGCTTTTTTATTGAATCACTGTTCTTCAAACAAACATTTTGGGGTCATACTTTCTGCATCTGTGAAGTGTATGTATTATAAGGTAGGATTTTCTGGGTCATATCAGGATGTGCAGATGGAGTACCATTTCTTCAAATAAGCGATATATGGTTCCAAAGCCACAAATATATTCTCATACATGTCCAACTCAAGTCTGCCCCTACACTGTAATTTACTTATAACTTAGATCCCATTCACAACATGAAAATTAAATTGGTTGTACCATCAGAACCTCTTAAAAGGGAGTGTCCGTCAGTTATAAATTTTTGATAAAGGGCTCAGAATGTGTTAAAAACACAAAGGGCACAGTACTCGCTTCACTGATCCCCTGCCACTGTGGTTCTTATGCAGTTATTTGCTTTGTGTCAAGATGGATCAGGAAGAAGAGACCAGCAGAGAACCAAGGACTGGGAATGGTAAAGGTTAAGTGAATGTTGCTTCTTTTATGGCTTTAACATGTTCTGAGCATTTTATCAAAATGTATTCTCCAATGGAAAATCCCTTTAAGAGACAGAGTAGAGAGTTGCCTAAAAGCAACTGTCGCTCTGATGTATTACACTGACTGCTTTTCATCTAAATGGCTGCCAAATAAAAGTAAATTTCCTCAGCAGTGACTACAGGGACTGTCTCATTGCAGAGACTTCTAGATATCATCAGAGAGGTGATCATACAAAACCTCTAAGACTTTATACAATTCTTCTGGACCCAGGAACTCTTAAAGGGGTTTTCCGGGACTAAGAAAATGAGACTAAAGGCAGGAAATGCTTGCTATAACTAAGGACCTTTATGCGTGTTTGGACTATTTTTGCCATCCTAGTTTTTTCAGGCTCATGCAATACTTCCTGGTTTCTAGTTACTAGTTGTGGGAGTGTCAGTACTTTTCCAAGCAGCCCTTCCCATCATCCGCCCACTGCATCTCCTAGCAGTTTTTCATTCACACCAGTATACTTAAAACTAAAAAATATAGATACAAATACACAATCTGGTCCTATGATACAAAACTTTCCCGTAAGGCTGTGTTCATGTGGGGCGGCGGTTTTGATCAAAAAACACATGTGTTTTTATCACAAAACCAAATGCGTTTTTAAAAAATGTATGTGGTTTTAAAACCTACACATGCTTTTTTAAAAGAAAAACAAACAAAAAAAAACTGCTGTGATCATATGTATTAACCAGATGCTGGCTTGTCTGGTGATCAGCACCAGTCTCCACCTCCTCCTGGTTGCTCTGGCAGTCAAAGATTACACAAATGCTACTTTCATCAGTACTGACATCACATTCATGGTGGGTGTGGCTAACAACTGAAGTCATGTGCACATGGCAGGGAACATATCAGGTATATAAATATGGTGGCTGCTCAGGAGCTGAGTGGCCGCCATGTCTCCCCTGTATTATACAGTGGACACCCAGCAGAAATGCCTGAACTGATCGTAGGCATTAACCCCCCCCCCGATCCTGTGAAATCACCCCCCTTTCCCTAGAACACAAGTAAAAGTAGCTAAATAAAGTAAAACACATTAAGTATATATATATATATATATATATATATATATATATCTGTCTATATATCTATATATACAGTGGGGAAAAAAAAGTATTTAGTCAGCCACCAATTGTGCAAGTTCTCCCACTTAAAAAGATGAGGCCGGCCTGTAATTGTCATCATAGGTAGACCTCAACTATGAGAGACAAAATGAGAAAACAAATCCAGAAAATCACATTGTCTGACTTTTTAAGAATTTATTTGCAAATTATGGTGGAAAATAAGTATTTGGTCACCTACAAACAAGCAAGATTTCTGGACCTGTAACTTCTTCTTCAAGAGGCTCCTCTGTCCTCCACTTTTTGTGTCCTTCCACAGCTCTTTGGTCTTCACCATAGTGGAGTTTGGAGTGTGACTGTTTGAGGTTGTGGACAGGTGTCTTTTATACTGATAACAATGTCAAACAGGAGCCATTACTACAGGTAATGAGCGGAGGACAGAGGAGCCTCTTAAAGAAGAAGTTAAAGGTCTGTGAGAGCCAGAAATCTTGCTTGTTTGTAGGTCACCAAATACTTATTTTCCACCATAATTTGCAAAGAAACTCTTAAAAAATCAGACAATGTGATTTTGTAGATATGTTTTCTCATTTTCTCTCATAGTTGAGGTCTACCTATGATGACAATTACTTGCACAATTGGTGGCTGACTAAATACTTTTTTCCCCACTGTGTATATATATATATATATATATATATATATATATATATTTTTTTTTTTTTTCCCATACAGAGAAAAAAAAAAAAAAATAGGGAAAAAAAATGGAGAGAGCCGAACAGCCTTTTTTTTTTTTTTTTTTTGCTGTTTCGCCTCCCATAAAAATTGGGATAAAAAGTGATGAAAACTATAGACATTCCCCAAGATGGTATAAATGAAAAGTAGATGCCTTATACATCACTATATATGGAAATATAAAAAACATGACAGATGTCAGAATATGGTGACTCCATGTAATTTTTTTGCAAAGTTTTGGAATTTTTTAAAGGGGTTAAAAATGAGATTTCTCTAATTCCTCTAATTTTGTTCTGCAAAAATTAAGCCCTCATATGGCTCTGTGAACGCAAAAATAAAAAAGTTATGTCGTTTGGAAGGCGGGGAATAAGCATTGAAATACAAAAATGGCTGCGGTGGGAATCGGTTAAGGATGCAACTGTCATAGCTACAAAACCTTAAGTAAACATGATGTAACTCAGTTACTCACATTTTTTGTAGAATAAAATTGTATGTAAATAGGAATATGTTAAAGGGATTTTCCAGGACTTGTAATTTGATGAAGTATGCTTAGCACAGGTCATCAACATGTGATAAGTGGGGGTCCTACACCTGGGGCCTGCCCCAATCAGCTGTTTGAAGAGGCCATGGTGCCTACAAGTGCCATAGCCTCTTTTCTGTGCTGATGACATGTTCATTGGTCGCATGCTACAGCAGCAACTCAGTCCCATTCAAGTAAATGGGGCTGAGCTGCAATACAAAGCACAGTGCTGTACATAGTGTAGTATTCACTGCTTCCAGACCATCCTCTGTGTAGGTCCAAGGTACTGAACACTGTCTGAAACAGCTGATTTGTGCAGGGTGCAGGTGTCAGAACCCAAAAGATCCTGGGGATACATCATTAGTATCAAAATTGTCCCACATGTGGAAAAACCGCTTTAAAGAGGAGCTTTCTCCACCTCCACCAACTCCGATTCTATGCATCTTTTAATAGGTGCTGCGCCACTCTTTCCAGTGCTGTTGGATTGTTCCCATTTGGTCCCTGATATTATTATAATTAGGCTCTGACACTGTCTCCCTCCGACTGGACAGGGTCAGAGAGCTCTGAACCACCCTCCACTTACTTATGCCTCCCTGAGACTGCCCACCTGATAGAAGAGCCTAATTAGCACATCAGGCACCAAAACTAAGTGCACTGATTGCTCAGAAATGGTGGGGGCTAGGAAAAGTACCAAATCTGCCAAAATCAATACAGCGACACCTATTGAAGAATGCAAAGAACTGGAACTGGTGGAGCTGGTGAAAGGTCCTCTTTTATACAAGAATCCAACCAGCAACAGACTGAATTCATAATCTATTAACTGAAACAGACATATATATCCCATAGCCTATATGCTGTTATGTTATTAGAAAATGAAATCTTAATCTTTCAGCAAAGATCTATTCATCATACTAACAAAATATTATTTTAAAGAGAAAAAAAAAAATGGACCATGGAAGTCTAAAATAAATCTACACAGATAATCTTAAACATCTTAAATGTAACCCATACTGCTGCAACTACAGATAGCAGACAGGTCTATGAATGGGCTCCCTGTATTCGAAATGGCAGGATGCCACACACTTTTCAACCTTAGGTCTGACATCGTCTAGTAGTGGACGTCTAGAGTTAAATAGATTTTGGCTCTGGTACAGGCAGTGATGAAAAACACATGAGTGGTAACAAGTCTTCTTAATATCTGTCTTCAGAACTAAGATGGGATAATCTGAAGAAGCAGTTGATTCAAGTATCATCCTCGGTGCCAACAGGATCATGTATTTTAGAATGTGCTCCTGATTACAATACCGATACATTCTCTGCTTGTACAAAATAAGCTACTGGATATTACCTGCTCAGGTGGATTACAAAGAAGAGGAAATCTCAAAATCTAAAAAAGGTATGTGATTACTTTATATGCATATGACATTGGGCTGGGCTGCAGATGTATTTAATATTAGCTGCATGTGTAGGATGTGTACAGATTTTGGAGGCATATACTGTGTAGAAAAGGAGTTTAGATAAGGGAATTCTGATAGTAAAATCTATTATTCTAACTTTATATTGAACCAACATTTTTGTAATACTAAAGAAGGGCTGAATATAGAAGTGTCCCATTGTGTTGTATGGTGCTCTATCCCCAGTATATCATTCTGGTTAGCACAGTATATTATACAGTAGCATACACTGATGCTTGGTCAGTAGCTATATGTTAGTAGCTATATGTCAACATCAATTTTCAGGTTAAAAAATTAAATTCTAAAGATTCCAAACTTACAAAGTTAAAGTGACATCATTTGGTAAGCATGTCCAGGATAAGTTTGTGTGTTTATATGCTGCTAAGTGCTGAACGGACTACTTATTTTTACCAGCCAATTCCTTTAGTTTACTGTATAAAAAAAGCAAATGTTAATGGAATTACTTCTAAAATAGCTACATTGTTGCCCAAAAAGTTTCTAAATAGCACAAAACTGATTATGTGAGATATACAATATCTCTGAATCTGAAGACTATTACTTAGGATAACAGGTACCTATATATATATATATGTATATATATATATGACAGATTGTGCAAGCTGCTACAATTCTACATTACATAGGGATATATGAGACACTGAAAATGAAGTCACACAGGTAAAATATAATGGCTATCTTGGTCCACAAATAAATACATTATAATATTTGGTCTGAGATGTGTGAGAATAGGCTCGTCTTTTTGCAGCCAATTTTAGTAAAAGTGGCCGTACACATTAGACTTGCATTGGTTGATCTTCTAGTGTGTATAAAAAGGTCAGTTGACTATATGTTGGGGAAAGGAAGGATCAAGTATTTTGAAATTCAACATGTCTGCTCCTTTCTTCTTAAAAAGAGACAATTTACCACCAAATGTATAGCAGCAACTTCTTTGTTCTTACCACTTAAAATATGCTCAGGAAGGGATGTAAATGGGGAATTCATTGGGAATATCTGTTGGCCAATAGCTACTGAAATTCCCTCGCCTCCTTAAAGGGAACCTGTCAGCAGGAATTGACACCCTAATCCAGCCCCAGTGGCTTCTAATGCAGCTCTTCTTATGGCCCAGCATTTCTGCACTCTGTGGAAAAATAGGTTTTATTCCATATACTAATTACTTTTATAAAGTCAAGGAGGTGGATAGCCAACCGATAAAGTCAGGCACTCCACACCCCCATATGGTCTCTGTGGTTTGATCGATGTGTCACTGTACAGCTTTCTTGATATCCTAGCACATGTGCTGTGGTGATATGCCTGACAGTGAGGTGCTCTTAATTCTGGCACATGCGCTGTCTGCCTGGGAGTACATTCCCTGTTTTCTACACATTCGCCAGGAGAGTCATCTTTCATATGATACCAGAAGCATGGTTCTAGGTTTTATGCCTGAAGTTTAACTGTTTGAAGTGAATCCCCTTCTCCAGCCTCAGCTTCCCTGCATTATATGAGTGCATCCCTATGTACAGCTAGTGAAAGCAGTGTACACATTTCAGTTCTCAATAGAGAAACAAGAGAAAAAAAAAGCACATGATTTTACAAATAAGATGAAGTTCATTAAGAGTATAATTACAAAATGTATTAAATGGTGCCAGAAAACCAAAAGTTGTTTGAAAGTTTAGTTACACTTTAAAGAAAAAATGGGAACCGACAAAATACTGCAGTATCCATATATAAACAGATGTGGCATAGGCATCTGTGACAGCTCTGTTATAAAGGAAGCCATGATGCCTCCGCAAACAGGGTCTATAACTTGCTTAATATATTGTCTGTTGCCTACTTAGTTGGAATTGTTGCCATTCAGTTTCCAGTTATCATGCTCTAAGCTGAACATACTTCCTATTTTTATAACACTATGCAGTTGAGTCAGAGATCAGATTGGTGGTAAATCAGAAATGCCCATCATCTGGCAGATAAAAAAAGATCCGTGGTATCATATGCTCATTGAAAATAGCTGGCTCATCCAATATAGCATCATGAACACTCAAATGATATGTCACCGTTTCCTAGAGACATGGTGGCTGCTATCCTTTGAAGGGATGCCAATATGGGGACATAAACCATCTAGAATTATAAACATCTTCCCAAAATTTACCAAGGCACCAAATATATTAAAACACTATTTTACTTTACAGATTTTTGTACACTTTCAAGGTAAATCTTCATTTGAATCGCTATAATGGCATATAGGTCAGAGTTTCCCCATTCAGGATTCCCTGGTTCCCTAGACAAGCAGTTAGAACCATTACTCTTCACCTGGCCATACACATTAGATGCATGTTGGCCAATTATTCTCTTCCATTTCTTCTTCTACAGTGGGAAAAAAAAGTATTTAGTCAGCCACCAATTGTGCAAGTTCTCCCACTTAAAAAGATGAGAGAGGCCTGTAATTGTCATCATAGGTAGACCTCAACTATGAGAGACAAAATGAGAAAACAAATCCAGAAAATCACATTGTCTGATTTTTAAAGAATTTATTTGCAAATTATGGTGGAAAATAAGTATTTGGTCACCTACAAACAAGCAAGATTTCTGGCTCTCACAGACCTGTAACTTCTTCTTTAAGAGTCTCCTCTGTCCTCCACTCATTACCTGTAGTAATGGCTCATGTTTGACATTGTTATCAGTATAAAAGACACCTGTCCACAACCTCAAACAGTCACACTCCAAATTCCACTATGGTGAAGACCAAAGAGCTGTGGAAGGACACCAGAAACAAAATTGTAGACCTGCACCAGGCTGGGAAGACTGAATCTGCAATAGGCAAGCAGCTTGGTGTGAAGAAGTCAACTGTGGGAGCAATAATTAGAAAATAGAAGACATACAAGACCACTGATAATCTCCCTCCATCAGGGACTCCCGTGGGGTCAAAATGATCACAAGAACGGTGAGCAAAAATCCCAGGACCACACGGGGGGCCTAGTGACTGACCTGCAGAAAGCTGGGACTAACGTAACAAAGGCTACCGTCAGTAACACACTACGCCGCCAGGGACTCAGATCCTGCAGTGCCAGACGTGTCCCCCTGCTTAAGCCAGTACATGTCCGGACCCGTCTGAAGTTTGCTAGAGAGCATTTGGATGTTCCAGAAGAGTATTGGGAGAATGTCATATGTCATATGTAAAGCATGGGGGTGGCAACATCATGCTTTGGGGCTGTTTCTCTGCAAAGGGACCAGGACGACTGATCCGTGTACATGAAAGAATGAATGGGGCCATGTATCGTGAGATTTTGAGTACAAACCTCCTTCCATCAGCAAGGGCATTGAAGATGAAATGTGGCTGGGTCTTTCAGCACGACAATGATCCCAAGCACACTGCCAGGGCAACGAAGGAGTGGCTTCGTAAGAAGCATTTCAAGGTCCTGGAGTGGCCTAGCCAGTCTCCAGATCTCAACCCCATAGAAAACCTTTGGAGGGAGTGGAAAGTCCGTGTTGCCCAGCGACAGCCCCAAAACATCACTGCTCTAGAGGAGATCTGCATGGAGGAATGGGCCAACATATCAGCAACAGTGTGTGCTAACCTTGTGAAGACTTACAGAAAACGTTTGACCTTTGTCATTGCCAACAAAGGATATATAACAAAGTATTGAGATGAACTTTTGTTATTGACCAAATACTTACTTCCCACCATAATTTGCAAATAAATTCTTAAAAAATCAGACAATGTGATTTTCTGGATTTGTTTTCTCATTTTGTCTCTCATAGTTGAGGTCTACCTATGATGTCAATTACAGGCCTCTCATCTTTTTAAGTGGGAGAACTTGCACAATTGGTGGCTGACTAAATACTATTTTTCCCCACTGTATTTGTCTTCAGTGAAGATAAGGATCGGGTAGTTGGATTTCAGCTGCCAAATCATTTTGTTCAAAGGAGATAATCCGCTTTCTTCTCCCTTCTCTTCAGGAAACATGCATTGCTCGCAATATAATTGTTAGCCAACCATTATCTTATGACTGTGGCCGGAATTACAGTACAGCCTTGTCAGCCATAATGTACAACCAGACAAAAAGTTCATGAACACTTAATCTTATACCAAAATTCTTTTGGGAAGGGATAGCAGTAGGGGTTCTCCAGAAGTAAAAACTATTTCCAGGATTCTTATATAGTAACATGGTTGGGAATCACTATTCTGAAGCTTGGGACCCCAAGATTTATACAATGGGAGAGCTCTACTAAGCAAAATATGCCAGAATTCTGGTTTAATTTGTGGCAATAAACTGGCATACATGCTTTGCACCACAATTTGTGCCTCGCTCTATGAGGGGGTGTGGCTAACGAAAAAGAAACGTGGCATAATGCGCGCCAAAATTCTTTCACAAAGTAAGAAAACCAAGAGGTGGTGTAAAGTTAGACAAGGGTGTTTATAAATTCAACAGATTTATCATCCTGTTTGAGCCATGTGTATAAATGTGATGCATCTTTAAGCTAGGTTCACACTAGCGTTCAGGTTTCTGTTCTTCGGATTCACTTGTGTAACCAAAAAACAGAATCCCTATCCGCTTAAAAAGTGGTTACCCGCTGAACCCATAGACTATAATGGGGTCAGCCGGGTTTCTGGCCGAAAACGTCGGAGAGAAAAGTCCTGCTTGCATATTTTAAGTGGAATGGGGAATGGAGTCCCCGAATGGTCACTGAACGCTACTGTGACCGCAGCCTTAGACTGCCTTGCCTAAGTTTACACTGTCTGAATATTACAAAGCATCAGTAAATCTGCTCCATTCTTTAATATGCTTTTTATGTATAAACATACTTTATACTTAAAAGGTGTATTACGATCGTAGACAGTTATGGCATATCCACACAATATGCTATTACTATCTGATAGATGAGACAGATCTCTCCCTTTCGGACCGACACCTATCTCTAGAATTGTTAATGAGGTGGCTGCTAGTTACCACATTCAAGTATCCCTCTTCACTCACTTCGAAGG
This sequence comes from Leptodactylus fallax, assembly GCA_947044405.1. Classification (NCBI taxonomy): domain Eukaryota; kingdom Metazoa; phylum Chordata; class Amphibia; order Anura; family Leptodactylidae; genus Leptodactylus; species Leptodactylus fallax. Next base: position 2,953,374 of record CAMRHE010000215.1, read on the forward strand.
GAGTTAGTCAAGCAAACGTGCTCAGCTGTTTGTGTGTGACCACATCTCTATTCAGTCCTCACCTGGATGTAGTGGTCAGCAGCTGCCTCACCAGGTGGCATGTGGGTCAATGGACAACCACTCTGGGACCCAAATCTGTCAGATTTTTACCACATATTCCCAGGATATGCTCCAGGCTAGTGAGGTCAAAGGTACATAACATGAAACATAATAAGGAACTATATTGCAAGAGACCCTGTTCTAAATTGTATGCCATAATTACACCTGCAGCCTCCCTTTGTTACTTAATTACTGCCTGGGTTCTCTGTGTATTGAATCTCAGGCTTCCAAGCTGGTCCCAACATCAGGTCACGTGATCAGAACCAGGACCCTGCTCCCTTCTCCTCCTCCATCCTCTATTTTTTTTTACGGTTTTATATGGGGGCTGACAGACTCTGTCATTGTAATAGTAAAGACATTCCCCTATACACGCATAATACTGCTGAAAGAAGAGGGGAGGAGGAGGAAGATTCCGTGTGCTAGTTCTGATCACGTGACCTGATGTCGGAATCAGTTTAGAAAGACAGAGGTTCAACCCAATTAATACTGAGTCAGCAAAAGAAAACTTGACTCCTATTCAGGATCCTTGTGAAATGTAGCCTGAATATGCGTAATATCAGCTCAGTATCTAAAGAATTCATGACTTTACAACAGAGAGATTTGGTACACTAAACCTCCGGTCCATAAGGACCTGTGGGTAGTTTAGTGTTCCAAATTGCCCTGACAGGTTCCCTTTAAGACTGTAAGATTCAGAAGAGGTGGACAGTCCTTAAGAGTACAAGTAAAAATATCATTAAAAAGACCACAAGGCAAAGTTGCACTGCGTGAGAAAAGAAAGTTTAAAAAAAAAAATCTTCCAAAAACCATTGTTCTGGAATGAAGATGATGTTATAAGCAAATGGGCTGTGTAGATTGAACACAGAATAATGATCCCCAAGTGTTCATACTTGTAGCTGTATGTAATTCATATAGTTCCATTCTGCGGTATGTTTGTGGTCTTTGTTAGAAACCAGAAATGGTTAGTTTAGGTTAAAACAAGTCATTCTTTTGGAGTTTGTGGATTTATAAACACACAGATGGCGCCTGAGGAACTTACTTTTCTGTCTAAAAATGTAATTTGGGCTCCATTTCCCTACCCCATGATACCACAACAAGCTGAGAAAACCATCAAGCTGTACAGTTAAGCGGACAGAAAGCTGAAATGAATAAAAATGCTTCTATCTGGGCAGTAAATTGTTTGAATGTAATTTGATGAAAAATACTTTACATTATAAAGCATCAATATAACTCAATGAAAATCTTTTTTGGATTTTATTAAAAAGCATTGCAGCAAAAGGAAAAATATTAACTATATAATGTAACATAAGCAATTCATAAAGAATAAGGTAGAAGCATTGTGTATGTCTGTTTTATGTGATGTGTCATTTATATGGCTCACCTGCAATCTGGATTCCTTGTGTTTCTCCTAATGTAGCCTATTATTCCTATTATACCCCTAGCTTGCTAGAGGCAGAAGGGGTGAGGTCTCCTCGCACTTCACTTGCTTTGCTCAGAGTCAGCAGATAGATTATTGTAATAGAATTCCTGTTCCCACAAACTCAGTGTATTTCCACATGAAGCACCTTAAGGAAGTCCTTCCCGGCCTCCTGCTTGAGATAGGTTTCTCCCTGTCAGCTTGTACAAGCAGGAGGGAGGGCGGAGTCTAAAATGGAGTGGTTTAAATCAGGTATGTCATGGATCCACTAGGTAGCGCTGCCGCGACTCTGGGAAAGTAAGCGGTGTGGTCTGGCAGGCCTCCTATATGCAACCCTAGCCGGCCTGGTTTGACATGGATACAGCAGGTGATGCCTCATACTAACAGTCACAGGAGTCAGCGCCACCTACTGGACCTATGACATAAAAGGCTGCACCTGATTTTACCAACTCCAGGCATTTACAAATTTACAGCTGATCACTGTGTGGACTGACATTTCCAGTGCACTTCTGGTTTGTTAGAGAAGGCAGAAATTATATATTTTATGGATGGAGAACATATAGAGAAACAAGGATGGTGGAACTGGCTGGGGAAGGGAGGTGTCAGAGCTGCCAGGAGGCATTTGATAGGTGATGATGCAATCCTGTAATTCACAGGAAGCCCTTCACTCTGAGGAAATGGACTTCCTGTCTACAAAGGAGAGCAAGCTCCAGGATGGTAGACATCACTGAAATCACATTACCCAGCTGCCCATAATGAAAAGGGTCAAAATGTATGATGGCTGAACTGGGGTGACACAAATTACTACTCCTATAATATGGCTGACTGCTGAGTTAGGATTATATCCAAAACTCCTTATAGATCTAAAATTGATGGCCTATCCTAAGGACAGACCATTAATATTAGACAGTGGATAATCTATTTAAGTAGTCTGAGTTGGTTCTATGTTGTTAACTTTACAGCAACATCAGCAATATAGTGCTCCAAGGCTCCCACAAAGAAAGTCTATAAATCAAACTGTATGAGGCCAAAATACATTTGCTATATAAGGCCACTTTAATCACATTATAGATCAGGTATTTCCATCTGCAGCCCACAAGAGCACATAAAACCTTTCAAGCCGTTCTTGAGAAAACAATTAAAATCAGGTCATTATGTTTTAATGGGATCCTTCCAGCAAACATAACTTTATAACATACAGATGGTTGGTTCTGTGAACTCTTGGATAGCACCTTTCTACGGGTTTAATTTCTAAAGCAAATATTTTCTCACAGTTGAATTACATCAATGGTTTTGTGCATGTAACTTTCTCCTCTGCAATACGTTTACTTATAAAGTGATTCAAGTCTCCCAAGACGAATACTGTTTGGCCAACATTCTTCTTGAGAAACTAGTAACTATTCTGGTTGTGCTAAATGCTAGACATAGTCACATAGCATATTCTATGCCAATAACATTGTTACATAATCTGAAAGTATTACATTGCTTTTATTTGCAAGGCAATAAATACTCTAAACATAAGATCACGGAAAAATATAACTCAGAAATTATTTTCCCAAATATATAAAAAGTGATGAAAGAATCATGAATCTAACCATATTTATCTCCAGTTATAAACAACATTCCATAAATGAATAGTGCATTTAAATATAAGAAACTCTGTAATATATATTATTAAGGAGATCTGTTTCCTTCCCCACTTATTAAGCTGTTCTGCTCCTTATCTTCAGTCTCACTGCTTGTTTACATTATATACCTCTCCTATTCAGCCGCACACATAGAGCTCTATGGAGAGGGGAGGAGGGAGTGAGAGTCTCCTGTCAGCTGGTTAACTGATTTATTGCCTCATTCTATGTACTAGCAGCCACTTATCTACAACTTAGCAGTGTTTAAAATGAGATGTACATGATTCTTTTCCCACTGGCCAAAAATCAGCTAGGAGAAGAAAGAAGCCTCCTGCCCAATCTTCAGGCGTATTCTGTCCAAACCTCCCATTGAACTGAATGGGAGTAAGAAAACTTTTTTTGCAAAATCTGCCATGTGAACTTACCCTAAGTCTGCACTAATGGGGTATACACAAAATAGAAGGATTAACCAAAAGCAAAAAAAAAAAAGTTACATGCAAAGTTGATCTGTTGTTCCATTTTTCTTTTTACATTTCAGTACCATATCAATAAAAATTTTTCTTGAAATGCATGAAAGCTTTTAAAACAGCATAAGACCTGCTTTAAACATTAGATATTGTATAACCTTATAGTTTGTACTTTATTTTTATATAGGTCATATATAGAGACAGAACTTATAACCAATAAGTCATAAGTAAGAAGATTGTGATTTATATTACAGGATCTGGATTTAAAGACGACAACATGAAGGAATGTGTGCTTTTCTACTTCCTGGCTCTGTGCTCTGCCAAGCCATTTGTATTACCTCCAAAGTACATGGCACTAACGGACCTCATGCTGAATGACATGGATGATGATGATGATGATGACGATGATGATGATGACAAAAACTCACTATTTCCATTCAAAAGGAACATGCCATTTCGGCCCACACCACCTCCGTTTGACATGTTCCCAGCATGTCCATTTGGATGTCAGTGTTATTTAAAGGTGGTGCAGTGCTCTGACCTGGGTGAGGCCACAAGAACATTTCAATGAAGAATAATCGGCTGAGTTGTTCCCCTGAGAATACAAACTTTTTGTATTCTCTCTTTTCTGTAATTTATGTTCTCTATACTTGTATAACTAGTCAGATTTGTCATTTAATAGTCTGAAGACTTGGTTACAATCATTATGTGAAGTGTAACCACATATAGGTTGTCAACCAGTTTTTACAGAAACCAATCTGGCAACCTTACAAAATAATAGGGGTTGTGGAGAGACCCTGGGAGCACGTTGGGCGGTATGTGTAGCCACGTAGTGGCTTATGAGAATTGAGCGCAGGTCCAATTCCAACTTCAGGTCCAAAGGTATTGAGGCATTGCACAGATGTCACAGCGTTGTCAGTTCCAAAGGGAGAAGTTAATAACAGTGACACTAAGGCTGTGTTCACACGGAGGAATTTGCCGTGGATTTGGGGGCGGATTTCGCTCCTCCCAATCCGAAGCAGATTCCTCCCGGAATCCACCTCCCATTGTTTTCAATGGGAGGCAGAGATCGCAGCAGGATGTGGAAAAAAGAAGCATCCTGCTCGATCTTGCTGCAGATTCCACGGCTGATTCAACTGACTGAAGGGACCACAGAAATGTCAGAAATAGCACAGTTTTGTCCATTAAAGTGAATAGGAGAGAGATGCAGTACCATTCAGCAGCTCCATACATGAATGGGGTTGTTTCTGCAGTATATCATGGATTCCGGAGGGCCTCATTCCAGTGAAACAAATCTGCTATGTGTAAATATAGCTTTCTGAAATAAGGCCAATGTTGGACCCAATAGCTTATCCATCTCTAACCTTTGTCACTTTCTCATAGGATATATCAAAATACCACCTGGTTATACTTTGTCAGTCAATTCTTTTATCAGTAGGTCTGTACTGTATAATATTTTTATTCAGTGTCTGCAATGCATATGTCATTTCTATATAGTAAACTTTTTCTCTGTACAAATAATAGGCTTGTCATCAATACCTGCCAAAATTCCTCCGGACACAAAATTATTAGATCTTCAGAACAACAAAATTAAAGAGATTAAGGAAAAGGATCTACAAGGTCTTAAAGCTCTTTCGGCAAGTTATGCACTTCATTGTTGCCTTGTTTTTTTACCACTTTAACAATGACTTCATAGCATTTAGCAAACCTGTCAGAAAAGTACCTCTGCTGGGACACAATCCTGTTATGGTAGAAAAAATGCTAAATAAATAGAAGAAAATAAGGACTATGTTCACACTAGGCTGCCATGACTGTAACCAATATGATGTATTCATCATGGTCCGTTTTGCAACTGATCCTGACAGATACCACTCACAATCTGTAGCAATCTTGAAGAGAATAAAGGGGTTAATTTCTTGCTGACCTGTTCCATTTTGGATGGTATTCAGATGAGGCAGCATGGCTTAGTCATGGGAGTGGGATTAACATCTTTTTTGTACTGCTGCAGACAAGAGAGAGAATGGAGGCACCTACCCCAGCCAGCTGTCTTAGGCAGGGTTCACACTACCGTTGATGTCCGTTCTGATAGTCTCCGTTAAAAAAAGAAAAACAAAAAAAAACCAGACACCTATCATAACAGACATTAACGGACACTAACTGATGTTAATGTGTCCGTTTTCTTAACTGATCCAATTAATGGATTAGTTAAAAAAACGGACACATTAGCATCAGTTAGTGTCCGTTTTTTAACATTGTCCGGTTTTTTAGCAGTGTCCGTTTTTTTTTTTTTTCTGCTTTCTGAGCATGCGCAGGAAAAAAAACGGACATAAAATAACGGACAGTAGCTGATGGCTATCAGTTACTGTCCGTTATAAGTCCGTTACCCATAGACTTTAAAAAATAACGGACACTTGCTGTCCGTCAAGAATCCGTTTTTTTTTCAAACGGACAAAAAGTCCTGCATGTAGGATTTTTTGTCCGTGAAAAAATAACGGACTTCTGACGGATTTGGTGTAAACGGACACAAAACGGGCACAATATAAAATCCCATTGAAATGAATGGAAATTTTAACGGATTTCTGACGGTTCAGCTAGTGTCTGATGCTAAAATCTTGTAACAGACAATAGCAACGGACACTACTGACGGTCACCAACGGTAGTGTGAACGCTGCCTTACAGGACAGTGATGAGAAGGAGAAGGAAATGAATAAAGAATGTACTGCTGGGATTGTTTTTTTTTTTAATTTTTTATGTTTACTATTACTTTAAAATTATGGATCAGCATGCTAATAGATGTGTGAACAGCGTCTTAATGAACCATCATTTATATCAATAAAATGCTCCATGAGGAGTCAAAAGCTTAAAGGGGTTGTCCATGATCAAAATTATTTTTTTTAAATGAGGCCGGTAAGGTGAAAAAAAAAATAACATATAAAATAAACTCACCTGTCCTCGAATACTCCGTTGCCTCCCAGCGCAGTCCACCCTGCTGCTCTGCTGTCGTCTTTTGCTGGAAGTCCTTGCCCGCCTGTGACATCCAGTGTCCTTCGCTGAGTGGCGGTCACGTGTGACGGGAACTTCAATTGAAAGAAAACAGCAGAACTGCAGGACCAGACCACGCTGGGAGGCAGTGGAGTACCAGGGACAGGTGAGTATGTTTTTTATTTTTTTTTTAAATATTTTTAACACCTGGCCTAAAATAGAAATAAATAAATATATATATATATATATATATATATATATATATATATATATATATATATATACACAGTACAGACCAAAAGTTTGGACACACCTTCTCATTCCAAGAGTTTTCTGTATTTTCATGACTATAAAAATTGTAGATTCACACTGAAGGCATCAAAACTATGAATTAACACATGTGGAATTATATACTTAACAAAAAAGTGTGAAACAACTGAAAATATGTCTTATATTCTAGGTTCTTCAAAGTAGCCACGTTTTGCTTTGATTACTGCTTTGCACACTCTTGGCATTCTCTTGATGAGCTTCAAGAGGTAGTCACCTGAAATGGTTTTCACTTCACAGGTGTGCCCTGTCAGGTTTAATAAGTGGGATTTCTTGCCTTATAAATGGGGTTGGGACCATCAGTTGTGTTGTTCAGAAGTCAGGTGGATACACAGCAGATAGTCCTACTGAATGGAGTGTTAGAATTTGTATTATGGCAAAAAAAAAGCAGCCAAGTAAAGAAAAACGAGTGGCCATCATTACTTTAAGAAATGAAGGTCAGTCAGTCCGAAAAATTGGGAAAACTTTGAAAGTGTCCCCGAGTGCAGTGGACAAAACCATCATGCGCTACAAAGAAACTGGCTCACATGAAGACCGCCCCAGGAAAGGAAGACCAAGAGTAACCTCTGCTGTGGAGGATAAGTTCATCCGAGTCACCAGCCTCAGAAATCGCAGGTTAACAGCAGCTCAGATTAGAGACCAGGTCAATGCCACACAGAGTTCTAGCAGCAGACACATCTCTACAACAACTGTTAAGAGAAGACTGTGTGCAGCAGGCCTTCATGGTAAAATAGCTGCTAGGAAACCACTGCTAAGGACAGGCAACAAGCAGAAGAGACTTGTTTGGGCTAAAGAACACAAGGAATGGACATTAGACCTGTGGAAATCTGTGCTTTGGTCTGATGAGTCCAAATTTGAGATCTTTGGTTCCAACCACCGTGTCTTTGTGCGACGCAGAAAAGGTGAACGAATGGACTCTACATGCCTGGTTCCCACCGTGAAGCATAGAGGAGGAGGTGTGATGGTGTGGGGGTGCTTTGCTGGTGACACTGTTGGGGATTTATTCAAAATTGAAGGAATACTGGACCAGCATGGTTACCACAGCATCTTGCAGCGGCATGCAATTCCATCCGGTTTGCGTTTAGTTGGACCATCATTTATTTTTCAACAGGACAATGACCCCAAACACACCTCCAGACTGTGTAAGGGCTATTTGACCAAGAAGGAGAGTGATGGGGTGCTATGCCAGATGACCTGGCCTCCACAGTCACCAGACCTGAACCCAATCGAGATGGTTTGGGGTGAGCTGGACCACAGAGTGAAGGCAAAAGGGCCAACAAGTGCTAAGCATCTCTGGGAACTCCTTCAAGACTGTTGGAAGACCATTTCAGGTGACTACCTCTTGAAGCTCATCAAGAGAATGCCAAGAGTGTGCAAAGCAGTAATCAAAGCAAAAGATGGCTACTTTGAAGAACCTAGAATATATGACATATTTTCAGTTGTTTCACACTTTTTTGTTAAGTATATAATTCCACATGTGTTAATTCATAGTTTTGATGCCTTCAGTGTGAATCTACAATTTTTATAGTCATGAAAATACAGAAAACTCTTGGAATGAGAAGGTGTGTCCAAACTTTTGGTCTGTACTGTTTATATATATATATATATATATATATATATATATAAAATCTCCTGGACAACCCCTTTAAGCTTTCAGAGTGAAACATTCCACAAGTTTCAATTTACTGTGAAGATGGCGTTCATACAGTTTAATACTGTAATATTGCAATAAGTATAATTATACCCCCCCCACCGTCATTCTAGGAATGAGTAAGAGTCCCTGATATATATATATATATATATATATATATTTCAATTCAGTTAGAATTTGACTAAAGAAAGCAGTGATGTGCATTTTCTATACAAATCTCTTGCAATATTGACAGCAATTACTATATAACATGTACTTGTTATTTATCTAGGCCTTGTTTCTCAATAATAATAAGCTATACAAAGTTCACCCCAAAGCTTTCCAGTCAACAAACAAGTTGCGGAGACTCTACCTGTCCCACAATCAGCTCACAGAAATTCCAGCCAACCTTCCAAAATCCTTGGCAGAGTTAAGAATTCATGACAACAAAGTTAAAAAAGTACAAAAGGATTCCTTTAAAGGCATGGCGTCCTTACACGTTTTAGGTAGGTGTGACTCCAGGGGATATGACTAATTGGAAGCATGTCACAGAATTTCAAGACTTTGCATGATTATCACACATTTCATGGCAAGCTTGTAGCAACCATTGTTCCTGCAGGTATTTGTTAGATGCATCATTCTTCATTAATTTGCAGAAACACAATGTAAAACATTTTGCTTTTACTCAGAACAATTACAGACATGTATCTAAGAATCTAGACTTAACTGTTCTAACCTTAGAACGATGCCTAAAATGGATTTTTTTTTTTTACAAGGTAACACACTACCTATGACTTGTACTTAATCTCAATATACACCGAACAACGCTGTCAGTGGTGTAACCAAATTGTGTACAAAGCCCATCCAACCCATTGTGACCAACGGCAGCGTGCTATTTGGTTGGGTAGTAGCATCCCCAAAATGGCAGGTCTTTTGGGATGATGAAATGTTCCCAGTAAGCAGTTGTTAGAACCTACCAAAAAAGGTTCAACAAGGTTAATCAAGGTTATGTGGTCAGATGCGCAAGGGGAGCAAAGGTTAGACCATCTGGTTTAACCCACAGAAAAGCAAATGTAGCCCAAATGAACATGTGAGCAAAAGAACTGAATTAGGGAACAATGGAAGATGGTGGCCTGATGTGATGAATTACCTCATCTTTTACATCGTGGATAACCAGGAGCACGTCCGTCAGGTACCTGGGGAAGAGATGTTACCAGGATGACCTCTGTGAAGGCGGCAAGCCAGTGAGGCAGTGTGATGCTCTGGTTTATGTTCTGCAAAAATTGTTTAGGAAAGGTTCGAATAACAGAGCTTAAGATGTTGACCTGGCTTCAAAAATTCCCCAGATGTGGGATAATCTTAAAAAACAAGTCTGCTCTATGGAGGTCTCACCTCTCATCAACCTACAGGACCTAAGATCTGCTACTAACGTCTTGGTGCCAATGAAATGAAGCTGCCTGCAGTTGTTTCTGTGCTGACTCCTCTAGAAACATCACTGGTATTTTCCTTGCCTTGCCTAGTCAAATTTTCCCATTACTACTCATCCAAATGGAGCAGCAGCTGATGGTTACATGCTAAGGCCAAAAATCAGCAACACAACCCAAACTGTGATGTCATAAGGTTATAGTACTTTTCTTCTATAATAGCTAAAAACAACCCAGATGATAGAAAACAGCAGCACTAACTCAAGATAAATAAAAAGAATTATTTGCCAAACGTGACGTTTCAACCCTATACAGGGTCTATTTGAAGTCTTATAGTTACATGCTCCCCTGACAATTATTCATTTGGGAACGCTTCTAAAAATGCCCTTTAGTTGTTACTAGAGATGAGCAAATCGAAGCTGCATAAGTGGAATTCGATCAGAATTTCAGGAAATCTTCGATTCGCATGGAATCCGGATTTCCTGATGCTTCGCAGTAACGAATATTTAGTAAGGACCTTTGTGACATCAGACAGTTACATGATGTTCTCTAGTGATGTGATTGGGTAGGTATGTCTTTGCTTGTTAGCAGATCCTTCTACATGAATAAAAGTTGTCCGTGCTGGAGAAAGAGAGAGAGAGAGACATGACCGCGGCATCCAAGGGCTTTCGCCATTTTGCCCCCCACCCCGGCTCTCTGCAGACAGGAAATAGCTGTTTATTCGCCGCGAATTAATTCAGATCGAAGAGAATTGTAATGGAAAATTCGGCGAAGTTGCCGAATTGAATTTTTGAAAACTTTGCTCATCTCTAGGTGTTACATACTTGTAATGGGGTCTCCTGTTCTTTTTATTACCTTCTCAGAATATCTACCTGTTCACTGCTGGGGAATACAGGCCACGTATAGTGTTCTGATTCTTACAGGCTGACCTGCACAGTAGCTGCTTGTGTACCAGAGAATATGGGCAGTGTGAATGAACACGTAGAAATGTGTGACACCTAGCAGTAGACAGAAATGGAGTAGATACTCTTGAGGGGGAATGAAGAAACACTAGGGGGTGCCACTGAGAAATTGTTATATTTTATAAGAAAAATGCAAAATCAGACCATGGGACAACCCCTTTAAGAACATTACTAACAGTAGCAGCTTGTCACTAGAATCCTAAATCTGATCTAACTACACATAAATAACCCATTTCTGACACCGTTCTGCATATCACACTGGTAATTTATGTTTGACAGAAATGAGTGCAAATCCACTTGAAAATGAAGGAATCGAACTAGGAGCATTTGAAGGACTGACAGTCTTCCATGTTAGGATTGCAGAAGCCAAACTGACATCCATCCCTAAAGGTTGGTAATATTTTGCTTGATTTACAGAAAAAAAAGAATACCCAAAGTAGAAAGATGCCATTAAAGAGCCAGACAGTCCATGTTTTACATAGTGGGTCATTCACCCTACATCATGGCGTCCAGCTGATAAACCAGGCTACCCTAATATGAAGTCCTTGTGAGGGAACTACTTTAAGAAGTTATAGAAATTAGCTGTTTCCAAAAGGAAAATCCTCTAGCTCCACCTATTGAAAAGTATATATCCTATAAGTCAATATCCAACCCTTTAACAGGCCTTGCAACAGGACTAGGAAGCAAGCCAAACCAGACACTCATCCGCAGACAACGGTTTCATGTTGCTTCCTCCTTATCAGTGCAGACACCCCAAAAAAATAAACCCCCACAAAGCAGATATAAAACCCAATTTTATAATGTAGTTACATTTAAAAATTCTGTTCATGAATAGAAATGAATTGCATAGTCTTCATAATGCAGAGCAGAATATTGGTTTGCTGAGCAAGAGCCATTTCACAGGGATCAGGGGGGTTCTTTTTCCTCCATTGGCAGAGCGTCGTTTAGGTGTAAGAAAAGTTAGGCAGCTATATCAGATGTATGGGACATAGACCTTGTATGTAATACCACTGTATCTACCAATACAGTGATTTAAAGTAATCTGATATTGTCAATTTTTACATAGGTCTACCATCAACAATCTACGAGCTCCATCTTGATCACAATAAAATTTCATCTGTAGAGATTGAAGATTTTATTCGCTATAAAGAACTGCAGAGGTAATATATTGTTCTGATGGTTAACATTGGAAATGGTCATATTTCTTATCACCTTCAGGTAGTAAAATGGCTCGATGTTCCAATGTCTTGCTGAACTTTCTTTTTATATAGTCTGTATCAGTGCCTGAAAGTCGTGTTTATATTTTATTTTATTTCCATGAAATAAATGTGATTACTTTGTTATGCCATCCCAGTATGATCAGTGGTCATCCGACCTCCGGGACCTTAACTGAACCTAAAAATGAAGAGGCTTCCCTTTCTATACTTCCCTTGGCCTGGAGTGCCACTGTGCAGCTTAAAACCGCAAGGTGGAAGCAACAACAAACCCGCACTGCAGGCCCCCCATTCATAAGGATCTGCTGTGGTCCCAGAGGCCATCACCTTTTATGTTACTTTCTAGATCTACATGTATAATGTTGATCGATACAATATTGCATTAGGCATTAACATTAAATTCCCTACCACTCTATAATAATACTGACAAAGCTATACATTGGCACTGGTGGACTGGTGCCACTGGAACCACCTGAAGATTAACGCGGGGAAGACCAAGGAGATGGTGGTGGACTTCCATAAAGGCAGAAGCCCTCCTAAACCAGTGGACATCCTGGGGACGGGCATCGAGATTGTGAACACCTATAAGTACCTGGGTTTGCTCCTTAATAATAAGCTGGACTGGGCAGATCATATGGAGGCCCTGTACAGGAAGGGCCACAGCAGGCTCTACCTGCTTAGGAAGCTGAGAGCCTTTGAAATCCGGGGGGCACTTCTTAGAACTTTCTTCAACTCGGTAGTGGCATCAGCCATCTTCTTTGGAGTGGCCTGCTGGGGGAGCAGTATATCAACCAGGGACAGAAATAAACTTGACAAGCTGATTAGAAGGGCCAGCTCTGTCCTGGGGAGCCCACTGGACCCAGTGCAGGTGGTGGGTGACAGAAGGATACTGTCCGTTGGTGAGCTCCATGCAGAAGAAGAAGTCCCATCCCATGCATGAGACTGTGATCGCGCTGGGCAGTACTGTCAGTGACCGACTGCTCCACCCTAGGTGTGAGAAGGAGCGCTATCGGAAGTCTTTCCTCCCCACCGCGGTTAGGCTGTACAACCAACACCGACCTAAGCGGAGATCATTACACAGAGAGAACTGAAATATCTCTCTGCCTGTTAAATCCCCCCCCCCCCCTCCTCTGCTTCGTCCTATCTGTCTGTCTGCTATTAATGTAATGCCTCTCACCTTGGTACATTCCTGTACATGTTGTATTTGTAGTTGTATCTGCTTATCTTTGCTGCTGTAACACACTGAATTTCCCCATTGTGGGACTATTAAAGGACTTAAAGGATAACGCCACACAACGCAGCACTATATACATACTGTCCTCTACCATTCTTTGTTGAAAAGCTACTCAGTGGCCAATCCAGTCTCCAGACAAAACTGAACTAAAGAATATTCTAATAAATTGGTGTATACCGATGTGTTCTTTTTGGTTGGACATGTCCAGATATGTGTCACCAGATGACCAGCTTCTAGAAACAACCTGATTTTGTGATACTCTCTCCCTTTTATGAGATGTTTCTCCTATCCTGTGGCATGTTGCAGCTTCTCAAGGGTTTTGCTAACATTGTTCAATAGTGTATTAAATGTATTCAGTTACAAAAATCTTTGACCAAACTGGAGTTAAAGTAAAGGTGGGATATTTGTAATAAAAACAAGTCGTCCAGCATCACTGCTAACATTTCATATAGCAATATTCCAAATAGTTTTTTTTGGTACATTCACGATTTTTTCCTTTCAGAGGATATTTTCATATAACATTCATAGTATTCATATTACTCTTGGACGGTAGCAGTTCCTGCCTTGCCACTCTCCACAAATCCCACTTTTGCCCAGCAACACTGACATTTGCTGAAGCAGGAGCGGCCTATTTTTCTTTGTGATTTCCTTAGAGAATTTGCTGCACCCTTAGGCTATTTTTGGCAGGCTGGCCACTCCTAGGAAATATCTCCACTATTCCAATTTTTCTTTATTTAGATGTAATACTGTATCTCAGTGGAGGCCAAAAGACTTAAAATGATTTTGTAACACTTTTCAGGGAATATATTTCTACATCTTTTTCCTATCATGTCTTCTAGAGTTTCTTTTGATCATGATAAAATGTTCCCCAGGTGGTTACCAGTTTGGGTAATGCTGTTCCTATATAAATACAGTAACTACTTAAATATTTGCTATGAGCTTAGTCAGGTTCCCATTATTTAATAGTACACTGGGAGAAAGAGCAAAAATATCTCGTGGGGTTATTTTCACAGCATGGCAAGGGTATGAATAGACAACAAAGGTTTTAAAGAAAGTCCAAGGCAGAAATCTGAGGTTGACCTTCAACAAGGATGTCAGGCAGGTTTACCGTTCTCCATCATGTTTTGTCATATACTAAAAGTAGTTCCATTTTGGCTTTTCCCCTCCCTCTTTTTATCAGCTGTTCCCTTACAAGTGCCCTGCTTGGGTCCCCGGTGGTAGCTGCTTGCTCCTTACAGGGACTGGCGTGCTTCCATTGGGGCCCTCGCACCAGCCTCAGGTTATGTGGCGATACCTCTATTTCTGAGACATGTGGAAACTAGGCTCGCCTTGTTTGACTTCTGCTCATGGTTCACCGCGACATTTTTCTCCACTGTTGCTCACATGTCCCTGTCAGCCCTTGGCCTGTTGCCTTTTGTTGTTCATTTATTTTGTCTTTCCTCCTTATGTCTGTACGTATTGAAAAATCTCAATAAAATTTGATTACACATAGAGTAGATACGTTTTGGTCTGAGGTGGTGAAGCTTCTTCATGGCCATTTCCAGTTTTCTTAAATTCCTAATCCCCAAGTATGCCTACATTGGTACTATGAATGAGCTGCAGCACTACTAGGATAAATTATCTTTTCGATTTGTCTTATTTAGTGTCCAGAAAGTGGGGATTATGGCACAAAATTCCACAGATAACCCAACCATAACACATTGGGTCCAACTCATTAATAAATATATCCCTTTTTATTAACAGTTATACCTTTACAGGAAACGTCCTTTTAGATTTAAGACATTATGGTCACCATGGATTACCTGTCTGTGGGAGGGGTGTTACGGGAGTAGAGAGGTAGTAGTGTGATTGTGAATGGTTGAATGCTTGAATTATATGCCCATTTTGTGCTATGTGGTGGCAGCTCAGCTGTGACCATCCATGGGATTTCCTATATGTCAATCTGTTTCCTATCCTGTATTCCTTCTGCTTGTGTCAAACTCTACTGTGTTGGGGGTATGATATTGGAAGAATGAAAAATGGGCAAGTGTAAAGATCAAAGTGAATTTGACACGGGCTTAATTGTAATGGCAAGGGTTTGAATATCTCTAAAAACAGCAGATTTTGTGGCGTTTTCCTGCTCTTGAGCGGTCTGTATCTACTAAAAGTATTCCATTAGACTGGTTTGCTGCTACATTTAGAGGAAACTTTTTTAAAGTGTAAGTCACATTATTTATTTTTTTTTTTTTTGGTTTCAGTCCAGGGGTGTGTGGTAAACATTTTTGTAATATACTGTATTAAACTATCCTTTTAATAAGAAAACAGGCTGTAAAGTTCCCATTAGCAATGCTCTAAGCAATGCCAGGAAGAATCTGTTCTATACACCTGTACTCAATGCAATATGCAGAGCTGTAGAATTTGGCAAAGTTGGATCGTCATTTCCAATGGCTGTATCTCTGTCCTTATATCACCTAGAAAAATGGTTGTGGATTCACAAGAAATCTGAGATTGCATGAACTGCTGCATGTAATGCTCAAATTTCCGACTGTGTTTTTAACTAGTGATATCTCAAGTTATTTTATAGCTAGTACTGCAGTCTCAGAATCTTAGCTTTCATATAATATCAGATCATTTTTCTAGGTGATATAAAACCAAAGATATGGCCATTTGAAGTGACCATCCCCCGTTGGCAAATACTACAGCTGTACATACTGGCAATACAAATATGTACAGATTTTCTCTAGTAGCAGCTCAGGTAGAGGATTGCTAGGGAGAACTTTAGAGCCTGTTTTCTATTAAAAGGAAATTAGGTAGGTTAATTAAGTATATTACAAAAATGTTCACCAAACACCGACAACACAATAGCAAACAAAAAATAAAATGGGAGTTACACTTAAAAAAAAAAAAAAAAAAAAAAGGTATCCGTTAAAATGCAGCAGTGACCCAATTTAATGTAATACTGTTGGTGGGTACAGACCACTGTGAAACAGGAAAACTACACAAAATCTGCTATTTTAGAAATATTTTAACTATTGCAATCACAATTTGGCCAATATTAAATTCACTTACATCTCTAAGCTTACCCATTTTTCCTTCTTCCAATATCGCAACATCAAGACCCTATTGCTTATCTGCTGCCTATGATATATCACACTCATTTACAGGTGCCCTTATAACAAGATAATCAATATTATTCTTTAATGGTTTTAATGGTATACCTGTTTGGTACTTATTACTACATAATTTGGGATGTGCACCCCCTGTGCTAGTTGGGATTTTTTTTACTTATAATTTTTTCATTTTAGAATGAAAAGTAATTTCAACATTAACCAATAATTAATCCAATATTTCTATTTTAGGCTTGGTTTAGGACATAATAAAATTAAAGAAGTTGAAAATGGGAGTCTTGCTAATATACCAAAAATAAGAGAAATTCACTTAGAAAACAACAAGCTGAAAAAGGTTCCTCCTGGAATATCTGACCTGAAATACTTGCAGGTGGGTAGTTCCACATGTTTTCTCTGAATAGATCAATACATTTTTTTTTTATCATTTTTGGTATGACAATAAAAGTGTTTGGGAAAATCTTAACCACAACAAAATATATTTTTGTATGACTGTGTTATTGGATGAACGGTATGACGGATATTATATAAAATAAGCATTTTATCATTTGATTGTTCTCTGGTAAAGCTTTTGGGGGAATTTATTAAGACTGGCATTTACTACATCTTCCCTATCCACCTTTTAAAAATTCATGTCCTATCCATAAGACAGGCCATCAATTTTAGATTGCCAGGGGTCTGACTATTGGGACCCCCGCAGATCAGTTGTTTCCCGAGGCATGCACCTCCTGTAATTGTGGTGGTAGTGGTTATAGATAGTGACCCAGTCAAGTCTACGGGACACATCTGCAGTACTGATAACCACTGCTACTAAAAGTATTTTAAGTGAGCAGTGTAGCGCCCAGCATGTAAACAATGACGGAAGCTGAGTGCTCAAGGAAACAGCTGATTTGCGGGGTCCTGACAGTTGGACTCTTGGCCACTCTAAAATTGGTGGCCTATCTTAAGGTTAGACCATCAATTTTAAAAGCTGAACAACCCCTTTGATGAATTATCCTGCTACAATTGTGATAAGGCTCCGGCCTCTTAATAATGTCGCATCGCTGGAGATCTGGTGCCTGGTACAACTCACACCAGTTTCCAGGCACGAGTAAGTAAGACGAGTCGAGTCCATGTCCCTTCACGGTCTTAAAAAGTAGCAAGCAGGGCTGAAAGGGTTGCATCTGTGACGCAAATTGGGAGCCATGTGCCAAAAATGCACCACTTCTACATCAGTTTTTGATGTATTTACTAAAGTAAATTCCTCCCATATTTGTATTTAGACATGAACTCAAGGCCAGTCGAAGACAAGTAAGGCCTCATGCACACGACCGATAAAAGAACGGGCCCATACATTTCATTGGGCCCATACACACAGTCAAAGTTTTTGCAGCTGTGTGTCCAGGCCACATTTAAGAGTCGCAAATACTAGAGCAGGTCATATACCTGTCTGCATTTTTGGCTTGGCCCATTCAATAGAAAGGATGGGTCAGCGAAACCCGCAGACTGCACACAATCGTGTGCATGAAGCTTTAAGCAAAGTTTCTAAACTAGAAAAATAGATTATATGTAGATATAGCCTGATATATGAGGTGGATTTTGCTCATATGCATTGTATTTATGTAACATATTCCTAATCTTCTCACTTAGGTCTTGTTCCTTCACTCTAATAATATCGGAAAAGTGGATGTGAATGATTTCTGTCCCATCCCACCCAAGATGAAGAAGTCATTGTATAGTGGAATAAGCCTTTTTGGGAATCCTGTAAAATACTGGGAAGTCCAACCTGCAACATTTCGCTGCATTCTGGGCAGGAACAGTGTGCAAATGGGGAACTACCGAAAGTAAAAACGAATGTGCCGGGCTGTCGTTCCTTGTGAAAAGAACATCAGTCTGGTCCGGACGTAAAGTGAACCTGCCACTATGGAAATGCAGTGTAACCTACAGGAAGCATGTTATAAAGCAGGATGAGAAAGACTGATAAATAGTTTTGTGGGAGAGGAATCAGTATAACTTAGTATTTATATCTTTCCACTTTCTATGCCTAAAAACAGCCATCTGGTTGTGGGGTGGTCCTATCAGTGATTGACAGCCTTCCATATATGACCATGTATGGACCTTATGACCATTGATAGGACCACCCCACAACTAGATGACTATTTCTAAGCATAGAAAGTGCCAAATGAATAAAGGCAAGAAAGATGAAACAAATAAATATGAATATTTCCACAAACTATACTATTTGTCTGCTCAGCTCTGCCTGCTCTATAACATGTTGCTTGTAGATGACATTGCACTTTCATGGGGACAGGTTTGCGTCAAGGAATAAGCGATCAATGGAAAAGGACTGTGCCTTAGTTAAGTATTTTCAGTTATGCCTGATGGACAGAAACCTTTACGGGCCAATTATGTTTACAATGTAATTGCATGAAATCTATTTTAGTACTAAATACTTGAAACGTGGCTCACAAGAAAATTGACAATGTATAGCTCTACTTTAGCCCGTTCTGTCCAGGCAAGTTAATAGTAGGACACAAGATATCAGAGTAGTAAAGCGTGTGCTATTCCAAGTGGTGCTAATCTAAACTCTGCGGCTTTTCCCCCTTTTATCTTTGCATCAATGGCCCCCGTCAGAGGCAGAATGCATCAATTACTAACAGCCTGCACTTCATTACAGAAGATATACGTAGTTACAGCTTTCACAAGGATCAGCAGTTCTGTGATGCTTCCATCAGGATATCACTATGGCTTCTGTCAGCAGATAACAAGCAGCGCCTAGGTTCTGCTGACTGTGCCTGCGGAGCAGAATCTAGGAATTTTATGTCACCGCAGCCCTGCAGGCTTATCTACCTAAAAAATCAGCTGACAAAGAGCATTTGTTCATATGTTGGCCAATTGTTGATATGTTTATAGTGGGGAAGGTTCGGGAACCAAAGCGTCTGTTCAACCGAAACTTGGCCCATATAAGAGGTGCCATATGTATCACAGTGGCGCAAGCAAACAGCATTCATAACCAGTAATAGGACTTTCTTATAACTGCAGCAGAATTTTGGCTCAATTTGGGGCCAGAATTTTGGGGCATTTTGATTGGTAAACGTGTGAAAATATGTATCTCAGATAAACTAGGCAGAAATCCTGGGAGATAAAGAGATTCCAGATGGACAATTTTCAATTAACCAGCCCGTGATATGGCATAAACATTGGCCGATCCTTCATTCAGGCTGTTAGAGAGGGTTCACAGTCAAAATAGCACGATCGCAACGTGCTCCTGTGAGAACAGAAACCTGCAGTTTCCATAGTACATAAGGACTGCACATTACTCAGGAGGCTAGCAGTGTACACAATGTAGTTGTACTGCGGCTATTACAGCACCAATAGTACTCGAACAATACTATCATGTACTTCTTACAATTCAATACTCGTAGTGGTTTCCTCAGTAGCATTAGCTTGTACAATCAGTTCTCTGGCTTATATTATTGCTTGTCTATATTATTATAGTCTTGACACTACAGCTCTAGTCTTTTTAGTCTAGCCTGTCAATATACTGTACACAAGGCAATAAGAAACCTTCAGTATTCATATAATCTTGTTAGAAGATCTTGCACTCTGCAGAGTTTAGATGCCATTCTTCAGGTTAAATAGTAAAATATTGTAATACAAACTTGGGCTTTATGTGGGTGCAGCTGCATAATATCCAGCCTGTATTTGTCACAGCTGACATGCAGTTGCATGAAGTCCATGGAAACGCTACACATCATCATCAGCTTCTATTGACTTCTATAGTCTTTTTACATTCAACACATTGTGGTCCCATTGAGTCAAGCACAATTCACTGCATTCCCATGTGAATTTATTTTTCACAATGTAACACTCAATGTGGTTTATGGCTAAAGTTGCTGTGTAGCCAGGGCTTTACTCTACAAGTATAGAAATGTTAACGGTTAGAGGCAAACATCCCAATCTACATAAAGATAAGATATGCTATGTTGTACTATATCTAGTTACTGTATATTTGTTCTGTCTGAGCATAGTAAATTAAGTCTTATATATACTGTAGTCTCATACTGTTGTTTAGTAATAAAAGTGTTGTGAAAACAGTTATTGGTTGTGATCTATATTATATTCTAAGGGTATGTTCACACGGAGTTTTTTGCAGGCAGAAAAAATCAGCTTCAGGAATTAGGAAATGGTTTTGGGACGCGTTTTTTGACCTGACGCTGTTTTCTGACGTGGTTTTTCGATGCGGATGTAGGATGTAGTTTACACCCCTTTTGGTGTGGGCCTAGAAACTCAGCTTCAAAAAACCGCGTCACGGTTTTTATGCACAATGTTATCACTCAGTCTTGTTTCTCACATTACAGTGAATGATGACTGATGCAGATAGAATGTGCTCCATCTGTACCTGTCATTATAATAGATACTATAACAGATCAGAGCAACAGACTGAAATTAAGCTGATGTGAACTTAGCCTAAGGCCCCATGCACACGACCGAGTGTGCTGCTCAAGGGGGTTCTGATGATTCGTTCAGTGGAATATGGAGCATATCCTATCCAGATCCATTACAATAGAATGGAGTGGACCCCCCCACCACTGAAATCAATGGGAGACGGAAGGCATGTGGGTGACACACACGTTATCCCCCTCCTCAGCCTGCACATTCAGTTGTGTACAAGAGGCCTAAAATGTGATAATACAAGGGTTCTCCTGTAGGACATATGGGGGCTGTTCCAGACAGGAACGGTTTGCCCTGGCAGTAACACTTGATCAAGAGTTGGGGCTGCTTAAGGGGTACCTGGGACATTGTACATGCAGTACTTTCTACATATTAATATTAAATATTATTGGTATATTGCAGGAGATGTTGAGCAGATTTTATACATTGCTTTGTGGGAAAATAATCTGTATAATTTGTAAATTATTAATGTAAATTACAGGTTATAGAAAAAGCACAGGAGGGCAGCTCAGAAGATGAGAATTTACCTGAGTTACATAGTTCCTACAGATGCGTGAAGCCTCCTGTGCTTTCGTGTGTAGCCTACTATCATCAGGCATGCACAATACAGTCAGTAATGGAAACAATGAGTGCAATGGGGAAGTGCTGTCAATAAAGGAATGGGGGGCAGAACTGGTCCACAGCTAGGAGAGGTAATATGCAGTGTAAGAGAAGGCCGGGGAGGATAAGCAACACCAGCCAAAGAACTTTTCACCTAATTTGCAAATGAATAAAACTGCAATTTTCTGGTAAATTGGGAACTGCATTGATGCATAAGAAAGGCATATTTGGAAAGCATATAAACAGCCCTACAAGGAACTGTGGTTAGTTTAATTACTATTTCCATGTTGACAGACTCCCCTTAATAAGGGGTTGTCTTTGCAAGACACCACCTTGAAATGTTAGACTGCTGTATATAGAATACATATTCTTCAGCTCTGTCCCCAGATGGGCTCAACTTCTATTAGTAGAACTCCATTAACCCATAAACAAACATGTTAGGAAGCCAAGCTTTTTGTGGGAGGAAACCTATGTATCCAGCAAGCAGGACCCTGGGCAGCACAAAACCGGGAAAAACACTGGCACTCCATCTAGAAGAAGCCCTGCTCAGACTATGTAAAAACTAATAGCCATGATCCAAGGTAACATTGTTAACCATTAAGGCACTGAGTTAACAGATAATAGTTGTTTATGCCAGTAAGACACATGATGTGTAAACTGTATAAAAGGCCTTATTTTAGTGTTATTAAATAGAGAGGGGTGTATTCTAATAATTACAGGGCACAGTCCTTCCTTTTAGCACAGACACATGTGGAAAACATTACTTTTTGGAAGTAAAAAATTTAGGAGGAGAATGCAGTCTGAAAATAAACTAAATTGATGTGAGAACAACTGTCCATTCATTGATAGAAACTCTAACATTATGTTAAACACTACAAAATACTTCAATATTGCTCTACATTGATGCATACAAATGTGTTTTTCCTTAAATTTGCACTTGGCTGGACATGTCCAGATACTATACGTGTATCACAAGGTACGCTAGGTTCACACTAGTGTTGGCCTATCAGTTGTTCTGTAGGTTGGAGGACCAGAACAATAGATAGCCAGACCTCTACAACAGCGGTCATGGACAGAGCCCGACAGGCCCCATTAACTATAATGGGATCTGTCCAGGGTCCACTCTTTTAAGCTGAAACCACCGGATGAAAAAGTTGGGATTGCAGGCATTTTTTTTCCGGCGATCTTGAGCACATACTGCGATGGAGTCTCCGCAACACAGATGTGAATGCAGTCTTAAGCAGATTTACTACAAACAGGATTCGGTAAGAAATTAACAAACTGATTTACTAACTATCCCATATGTGTCTATGTGCAGCCACCTAGTGGGGGCAGGGGATGTGAACTGCAGTCTGTCAAGACTTTTGTTAGCATGTTGAGATAATGTGTTGTGAATGGATTTCACAAGAATTTGGAGTCCTTAAAGGGAGTCTGTCACCAGCATAGCAATGCAGCCCCACACATAGATAAGTTAGGATCACCCGAGTCAATATTCAAATGAGCTCTTTGAAGCAATGATGGCTCCAAATAGGTAAGCGTCAGCGCCCTCATTGCTCCAAACAGTCCATTTGCATATTCACCAAATGGCCATAGCTTGACAACAAAAGCACCAACTCTCAAGAGGAAAACACGGTCAGGTATGATTCAGATATCTATCTGTGGGGTTGATATGCTGTGTTCTGGTGTCAGACTCCCTTTAACGAAACTAGGGCCCAGTTAAGTGTAGACGTATCTGCATGTCGATTTTTCCCTGAAGATTAGGAGATTGCTGTTGGGCTCTAACAGTGGTTAAACTGCAGTTAAGTAGTACTATAACCAATAACTTACTGTAAAAAGTTAAGACAATCAGTTCTATCATAGAGCTGTGAGTTGTAGGATTTTGCTTTTATATTGGCATTGAACATCTTAATTGCAGCCTTACAGCAGCCACAGGGACCGTAGCAACCTGTAGATCAGTCACTGACTTTTATGGCAGTGTTGTAGGTATGCTCTGTGATCTGGGCAGATGTTACTGTGCAGTGAAGGGGAGTCGGGAGTCATAACCAACACCTTTTGTGAATGGTGTGACACTGATTTTACTGTATATAGGTGTTGACTTTCATTACAATCATGGCTGTAATATTAAAGGGGTTGTCCCATTATGGACACATCCCCTATCTACAGGACAGGGGATAAGAGTTTGCTCCCACAGCACCATAAAAAAGAATGAAGTGCCAGTCAAGTAAGTGCACTGGTGCTCCATTCACAAGGAGGCTTTAGGGAGACTTTTGGTCCCCCATCCTCTTGATCATTGGGGGGACTCAGCAATTGGGCACCCAGTGATCGGACACTTATCCCTTGTCCTATGGATAGGGGATAAGTGTCCATAGCGGCACAACCCTTTTAATAATGACTTATGAAAAGTGATCTCTGCAGGACAAGAAGTGTCAACATATGCAGAGAGCAGCAGATGGAGTTACAAGCATTAGAAGGTTATACTCCAATGGTTCAAGTACTGACTTGTAGAAAAAACACCTGGAACAGGCAATCACACACTGAAGGCCGGGATTGCTGTAAGCAACACACAACACTTTCATCAGACTATATACAGCGCTGCAAACACATGACGATATTTAAAATAAGAAACACAAGTTCCACCCTCAATGACACGCCCGTGGAGTGGAACTTGGATGTAACACACTAAAATAATTGATTAAAAATGTATATACTGTATAAATAACACCCCATTATATATACAGTGATGGCCAAAAGTATTGACACCCCTGCAATTCTGTCAGATAATACCAATTTCTTCCAGAAAATGATTGCAATCACAAATGCTTTGGTAATAATATCTTCATTTAATTTGTCTTCAATGAAAAACCACAAAAAGAATTGTCAAAAAGACAAATTGGATATAATTCCACACCAAACATAAAAAAGGGGGTGGACAAAAGTATTGGCACCCTTTGAAAAATCAGGTGATGCTTCTCTAATTTGTGTAATTAACAGCACCTGTTACTTACCTGTGGCACATAACAGGTGGTGGCAATAACTAAATCACACTTGCAGCCAGTTGAAATGGATTAAAGTTGACTCAACCTCTGTCCTGTGTCCTTGTGTGTACCACATTGAGCATGGAGAAAAGAAAGAAGACCAAAGAACTGTCTGAGGACTTGAGAAGCAAAATTGTGAGGAAGCATGAGCAATCTCAAGGCTACAAGTCCATCTCCAAAGACCTGAATGTTCCTGTGTCTACCGTGCGCAGTGTCATCAAGAAGTTTAAAGCCCATGGAACTGTGGCAACCTCCCTAGATGTGGACGGAAAAGAAAAATTGACGAGAGATTTCAACGAAAGATTGTGCGGATGGTGGCTAAAGAACCTCGACTAACATCCAAACAAGTTCTAGCTGCCCTGCAGTCCGAGGGTACAACAGTGTCAACCCGTCTATCCGTCGGCGTCTGAATGAAAAGGGACTCTATGGTAGGATACCCAGGAAGACCCCACTTCTGACCCAGAGACATAAAAAGCCAGGCTGGAGTTTGCCTAAACTTACCTGAGAAAGCCAAAAACTTTTGGAAGAATGTTCTCTGGTGAGATGAGACAAAAGTAGAGCTTTTGGGAAAAGGCATCAACATAGAGTTTACAGGAAAAAAAAAGAGGCCTCAAAGAAAAGAACACGGCCCTACAGTCAAACATGGCGGAGGTTCCCTGATGTTTTGGGGTTGCTTTGCTGCCTCTGGCACTGGACTGCTTGACCGTGTGCATGGCATTATGAAGTCTGAAGACTACCAACAAATTTTGCAGCATAATGTAGGGCCCAGTGTGAGAAAGCTAGGCTCCTCAGAGGCATGGGTCTTCCAGCAGGACAATGACCCAAAACACACTTCAAAAAGCACTAGAAAATGGTTTGAGAGAAAGCACTGGAGACTTCTAAAGTGGCCAGCAATGAGTCCAGACCTGAATCCCATAGAACACCTGTGGAGAGATCTCAAAATGGCAGTTTGGAGAAGGCACCCTCAAATCTCAGGGACCTGGAGAAATTTGCCAAAGAAGAATGGTCTAAAATTCCAGCAGAGCATTGTAAGAAACTCATTGATGGTTACCGGAAACGGTGGTTCGCAGTTATTTTGTCTAAAGGTTGTGCTACCAAGTATTAGGTTGAGGGTGCCAATACTTTGTCCGGCCCATTTTTGGAGTTTTGTGTAAAATGATCAATGATTTGACTTTTTTCATTCTCTTTTGTGTTTTTTCATTGCAAACAAAATAAATGAAGATATTATTACCAAAGCATTTGCGATTGCAATCATTTTCTGGAAGAAATTAAGTATTATCTGACAGAATTGCAGAGGTGCCAATACTTTGGCCAGCACGATATATATATATATATATATATATATATATATATATATATATATATATATACACAGTACAGACCAAAAGTTTGGACACACCTTCTCATTCCAAGAGTTTTCTGTATTTTCATGACTATAAAAATTGTAGATTCACACTGAAGGCATCAAAACTATGAATTAACACATGTGGAATTATATATTATAACAAAAATGTGTGAAACAACTGAAAATATGTCTTATATTCTAGGTTCTTCAAAGTAGCCACCTTTTGCTTGGATTACTGCTTTGCACACTCTTGGCATTCTCTTGATGAGCTTCAAGAGGTAGTCACCTGAAATGGTTTTCACTTCACAGGTGTGCCCTGTCAGGTTTAATAAGTGGGATTTCTTGCCTTATAAATGGGGTTGGGACCATCAGTTGTGTTGTTCAGAAGTCAGGTGGATACACAGCTGATAGTCCTACTGAATGGAGTGTTAGAATTTGTATTATGGCAAGAAAAGAAAAAAGCAGCTAAGTAAAGAAAAACGAGTGGCCATCATTACTTTAAGAAATGAAGGTCAGTCAGTCCGAAAAATTGGGAAAACTTTGAAAGTGTCCGCAAGTGCAGTGGCCAAAACCATCAAGCGCTACAAAGAAACTGGCTCACATGAGGACCGCCCCAGGAAAGGAAGACCAAGAGTCACCTCTGCTGCGGAGGATAAGTTCATCCGAGTCACCAGCCTCAGAAATCGCAGGTTAACAGCAGCTCAGATTAGAGACCAGGTCAATGCCACACAGAGTTCTAGCAGCAGACACATCTCTACAACAACTGTTAAGAGGAGACTGTGTGCAGCAGGTCTTCATGGTAAAATAGCTGCTAGGAAACCACTGCTGAGGACAGGCAACAAGCAGAAGAGACTTGTTTGGGCTAAAGAACACAAGGAGTGGACATTAGACCTGTGGAAATCTGTGCTTTGGTCTGATGAGCCCAAATTTGAGATCTTTGGTTCCAACCACCGTGTCTTTGTGCGACGCAGAAAAGGGGAACGAATGGACTCTACATGCCTGGTTCCCACCGTGAAGCATGGAGGAGGAGGTGTGATGGTGTGGGGGTGCTTTGCTGCTAACACTGTTGGGGATTTATTCAAAATTGAAGGAATACTGAACCAGCATGGTTACCACAGCATCTTGCAGCGGCATGCTATTCCATCCGGTTTGCGTTTAGTTGGACCATCATTTATTTTTCAACAGGACAATGACCCCAAACACAACTCCAGACTGTGTAAGGGCTATTTGACCAAGAAGGAGAGTGATGGGGTGCTAAGCCAGATGACCTGGCCTCCACAGTCACCAGACCTGAACCTAATCGAGATGGTTTGGAGTGAGCTGGACCGCAGAGTGAAGGCAAAAGGGCCAACAAGTGCTAAGCATCTCTGGGAACTCCTTCAAGACTGTTGGAAGACCATTTCAGGTGACTACCTCTTGAAGCTCATCAAGAGAATGCCAAGAGTGTGCAAAGCAGTAATCAATCAAAAGGTGGCTACTTTGAAGAACCTAGAATATAAGACATATTTTCAGTAGTTTCACACTTTTTTGTTAAGTATATAATTCCACATGTGTTAATTCATAGTTTTGATGCCTTCAGTGTGAATCTACAATTTTTATAGTCATGAAAATACAGAAAACTCTTGGAATGAGAAGGTGTGTCCAAACTTTTGGTCTGTACTGTATATATAAAAAACATATGAAAGACTATAATAAGGTTCGTCAGTTGTGTCCGTAGTTTTAAACCTAAAAGCGTTGGACAAAAAACCTGTGTTTGCAGGACTTTTTCATGCAACGATTTCAGATGGCCATTGCGATGGTGTCTCCTATGCAGACTCTGGCACAAATGTGAATGTAGCCTTAGAAGTTCCAACTGTTCTGGAAACAGCAATACCAATTTTTTATTTTTGTTGTTTAGATTTCCTTATATGTTACATGGGAAATTCCAAAGATCTGTACATCTAGGATAAGTAACACCACTAAAGGTCATGGCAAAACCTTTATACTTTTAGTACTCTTTATTGTTCTTTTTGCATGCTTCCACAGCAAACATCCAGTCAGTCTAGTTTCCATGAATATAACTCAATCTGAATATTACACCAATATAAATATTAAATATTTGCCTTTTCCAACTTTGCAACTGTTCCCAATGACATGAGAATAACTACAAGAAGTTCAAAAAGGTGTTGGAAGTCATGTTTGTGTCATACTCACTGCCCCTGTCCTCTTTGTGACCACCACTGATACCAGAAACTCATGCTCCTCTCACAGTCTCCTCACCAGTATCCTGCTCTCTGCCCCCATGCTGGGACCTGCAGTGCTGCCTTTAGTGTGGGCCAATTCTCGGCCTCTTAAAAGACCAGTGCACATCAAAGTTCTTTCTCCTCAACTAAGGATCCTTCCTGCTTTATTTGTGCCTGAACGATAAGGTTCCTGAGGTTCCACTAGAACGCAAAGGAGTTTTGATGTTTCATTACTCAGGTGGCTTCATGGCAAACTAGTTATGTATATCAGTCTGCTGCCAACCCTGGCCTGTTGCTTGTCTACATGCCCTGGTCTCTGCTCACCTGGCTACAATTTCCGCCTTCTGTCATCCTAGTGTTATCTGCTACAGACACATTGGTTGTGAGACTAGAGACTAGTTATGTGGCCAAAGCAACCTGGGAATTGCCTGCAGTGAAGTCTGGATCAAGTTTTCTTCTGCATAATGCACATCGTTCTTAAAATTTCACATTATTGAGTATATTCTTCATACTCCTATGCAGAATAAGGATATGAAAAGCAACAAAAACATTTTAAATTTGAGAATTTCAATATGTAGAAATTTGGAAATCATGTTAGGGATGCTGTATACAGTGTCAAGGCTATGGTGTTAGATACAATGATATTATGATACACTCTTCATCTGCACCCATATGGTACCATACTGCATGTCTATGGCGATCAGTGTCATAGCACGCTGGCACCCACAAATACTAAGAATAAGATTCTCCTTTTAAGTCTTTTTAAAGCAGACTGAAAAATGATATTACTTAAAGAGGACCTTTCATGTCCTTATCGATGTGCGGTATTATATACAGCTAGAATTCAGCACACTGTTGGCTCTCTCGGTATGTGCCCCGGTGCTGTAGATATCTGTGCCATCTGTCCACTGTCAGAAGGGCGGACCTTGCAACCTAGCGTCAACGCTAGGCTATGAGGAACACTCCCCTGACCGTACTCTTCCATAGCCTTGTACTGTCAGAGGAGGCGTTCCTTACAGCTCAGCGTCATCGACCCATATAAATTGGTCAGTGTGGTAGCCATGAAAAACACAGATAGCACGCTAACAATAGAGATGGCCATGTGCAAGAGGCCTTATGGAAACAGTGTGGTTTGCAGTTACTTTCATGTCCAACTCCGGCTGCTTCATAAGGACGACATTCCCTTCCCTTTCAAAATTTCTCAAAACGCCATACTCCACAATATGTAATACTAAAATTTTACCAGATGATGGCAGTGTAATGCTTCCTGAAACCTAAACATTGTTCATAGTTAGCATAGTCTGCAGCACCCAGCTCACGTTATAGCATATTACTAGCCATGAAACTTTACTTTGGACAGAAAAATAAAAAACTATGTAATACCCACATAAGCCTTACAATCTGGCACTCACCCCATGCATTCATTTCTAGGATCAAGAAGGGCCTCATTCTGTGAAGCTCAAACTAATTTTGCTTTTATGTCAGGATATTTTCAGTGCTCTAAATATTATACTGAATGCAAGTTTCAATTGCCCGTTTTATTATGTCAGCTGGGAAAACAATTTACCGAATAAAGAAAAAGTAGCCCGTTTATAAGCGTAGTACACAATCCAGGCACAGGGAGAGAACGGACTCCTCACACAAATATGCACTTTTATTCTGGCTACAAATGGACTGATCCTGCCACGTGGCTATTTCGTGTTACAATCACGTTTTAGTCTGAGACTGTGGAGTCCAGACTGGACAATATCCAGCTGGTCAGCGCTGCATCTGACAGGCCGAATCATAAAAACTCTTAAAGTGATATGGGGCTCCACTTTTTACTAAAGTTGGGACAACCATTACAGAACAGTGCAAGTAGTTGACCACAGGGTATATAGCATTGAAATTCCTCAAGATCAGTGCAAGGCTGACAGTAAAAATGACCCTGTGACAGCAGCTTTACAAACAATGAGAGTGAATTCAGAGTGAATTTACGTGTTCGTTTTATGATGGAAAGAAGAAAAAACTATTAAATAAAAATCTTGTTTTATCTTTGTCCATTTGGAACCAATAGAAATTAATGGATCTGGTTTTAACAGATGATAAACGGACTGACATCTTAGTTATGCCCGCTAAAAATGGATCAATGGGTTGGGTCAAAAAAGAAAAACCAATGAAATTCAACAAGTGGATGCAAACGGGTGACACCCGTCCATCAAACACAGAACAAATGCAGAATGACTGTCAAAAATGGACATGTACGTCTGTTTCTCAAGAACGTTAGGTCTGTTAAAAACGTAATGGTCATGTGAACAAGGCCTAAAGACAAAGAGTGGACCAACTGTTCGAAAACTCAGATAGTTGGGCAGAAGTGTCTCTTCTTTTAAGCAATCTGCAGTTGTCTCAGATTTTGGGACCACTATGAATATGGTCTTCTAGCATGTCTTTATAGGATGTTAGAATCCAGAATTGTCACTTTTAGCTTAAGTACCCTGGGGCTGACTTATGATCCTGTCAGCATAAAATACATTAGTGTTTACAATTTTCTGTTACAAAAGGTCACAGCAAAGAGTACTTCATCCACATTGCTAAGATGACCGGGTTAACAGACTGCTACTATATATAAGATCATTACCTGAAGTGTCAGAGACTCTAATAGCTTCAAGTGCTTTGTAATTTATAGCTGAAGGTGCTCCATGTCCACTATATCAATGTTGTCGGTTAGCAGAACATATGTTGTCATCAATTACAATGATTAATGGTGGCATTTCTACACCCGGTGGGTAGTAGATTCTAAAATTCAGCTGAAACTAAGAGGCAAAATGCAAATTTGACTACTTTAAACTGTGTCCCACTGATCCAGAACACAATACCCATAGAAATGCCTATAGGAATGAGACTAAGGCTCCAATAGACCTGCATTGTGAGTGAGGGGAGCACATAACTTTATAATATAGATGTCAGTAACTATTCACCCTGCTCATGCTGGACAACACCCCTCAAGGAATTCATTTAGGGGTGTTGTGACATTTTTGACTCCAAAAGTATTTCAAAGAATTTATAAACATTGGGTCATGTTTTCCAAAAATAAACATACAGTAATAACAGTACATCTTGGCACGAGCAGGACAAAACATTTAGGAGTGGCCAGAGTAGAGTAGAGAGCAGAGTAGGGAGTAGGGAGCAGAGTAGATTTATATCCACTACATAATTTATGTTAGTGATAAAGTTTGATCAATATGCTTTCCATTTATTCATTAAAAAAAAACTTAAAAATTTTAAGAAAATTTGGAAAAAATTTGCAACTTTGATAAAATTTGAATTTCTTTGCTTCTAAAGCAGATGGTCATACCACACAAAATAGTTAAAAGGGGATATCTTAGGATAGGCCATAAATATCTGATCAGTGGGGGGGGGCCGACACTCCCCGACCAGATCAGATGTATAGGGCAGCATCTGGCGCCCGTACTATACATAATACAGGACTGGAAGCAGTTGGCTCCATGCCCCGTGTAGTGACCGGGCACCGGTATACAGTCCCTGACTGAAGTTCTGTCACTTATCCATGTTGTGGAATCAAAAGCTTATAACCTGACTTTAAATTCATCCATTGGTTTTAGAAATGACTCATATGAAAGCTGAAACCCTCCCAAATGATTTTTTGGTTAATAAAATAAATTGGCTTCACTGCTGAAATATTCATCATTTAATGAACACAGAAAGGTCAGATTTTGGCAAGACAAAAGTTTTGTCGCACACATAAAGTAATGTGAAAATCAAACCAATAATTCTGTTCAAAAACAAAGATATGTTTCATAACATTGGTGAATGAAGTTGTGGTGCTATTAGAGCCATATTTTAATATTTTGTGTGACTTCCATGAGCTTGAAGGACTGCATCCATGCGTTTCAACAATGATTCATATAAATTATTGATGAAGTCATCAGGAATAGCACAGAATGCAGTCTTACATGCCTCCCAGAGTTCATCAAGATTCTTTGGTTTTGTCTGCCAAGCTTCCTCTTTCATCCTACCCCAAACATGCTCAATGATGTTCATGTCTGGTGACTGGGCTGGCCAGTCCTGGAGCACCTTGATCTTCTTTGTCTTGAGGAACTTTAATGTAGAGATGGATGTATGAGATGGAGCACCATCCTGCTGCAAAATTTGACCCCTTTTATGATTGGGAATGTAAGAGGAAGCTAATACTTCTTGATATTTTAGGCTATTGATATTGCCTTCCACCTTGTAAATGTTTCGCACACCCCCATACTGAATGTAACCCCAGACCATGATCTTTCCACCACCAAACTTAACTGTTTTCTGGGTGTATCTTGGATCCATATGGGCTCCAGTAGGTCTCCTGCAGTATTTGCGGCGGCTGTGGTGTAATTCGACTGAAGATTCATCTGAGAAATCCACCTTCTGCCACTTTTCCAGCGTCCATCCGTTTAGCAGGCTGTGGGCCTTGGCAAATGCCACACGTTTTTTTAATTGCCTTTTGTTTAGTGCTGGCTTCTGGGCACTGATTCGACCATGGAGGCCATTTCGAGACAGAATCCTACAAACTGTTCTAGTTGACACAGGGACTTGAGGTGACTAGGCCTGTTGGAGCTCTGCTGCAGTGGAAGAGGGGCTGGCTTTTGATTTTCTAACCAACAAACGTTCCTCCTGAGCAGTTGTCTTGCGGGGTCTGCCGGACCTGGGCTTGTCAAAAACATCTCCAGTCTGTTCAAATCTTTTTTTAATTCTTTGTACTTGAAGCAGAGACACATTAAAGGTACCAGCCACCTCTGCAGTGGATCTGGTCTTCAGCCTTATAGGCTTTGGTCGCAGGGTTGATTTTTGGCATGTTGTCAGAGGTGAAGTTGCAGTTCAAGTGAAGGTCTGGGGTGCTGGAGTTCTTTTTATACACACCCACTAATTAACCGATCAATTAGTGAGCACAGGTGAGGCTTTAAACTAGGATTGGGTGCATTATATGACAAGGCGACAAAACTTTTGTCTTGCCAAAATCTGACCTTTCTGTGTTCATTAAATGGTCAATATTTCAGCAGTGAAGCCAATTTATTTTCTTAACCAAAAATCATTTGGGAGGGTTTCAGCTTTCATATGAGTCATTTCTAAAACCAATGGATGAATTTAAAGTCAGGTTATAAGCTTTTGATTCCACAACATGGATAAGCGACAGAACTTCTGTCAGGGACCGTAGCTGCTCACAGTGACTTCAATGTACCGAGGTCTGTACACTACAGAGGACAGGGAGCCAACTGCTTCCAGTCCTGTGTGGTGTATAGTATGGGCGCCAGCGGTGGCCCCATACAACTGATCACCGGGCGCCCAGCTACAGTAGTAGCACCTGGCCACTATGCAGGGCATAAACCCATCTGCTCCCAGCTTTATGCATAGAATAATAAAGACATGTGATGTACTCTTGAAAAGCTGATTCATGCAGGGGCTGGCTGTCGGACCCCCACTAATTAAATATTTATGGCCTAGTATAGGCCAAAAAAAAAAAAAAAATTCCTGGACAATCATTTTAATGCAATATTGATGCTATGTAGACAAGATACATATTCTATGTGATAAATATGCATGTTGTATCTCTATAGTACACCGTGAGGGTGTCTGTCTTTTTAAAAATAATTATTGCCCCCCTCCTTGGTCCAGGTGATCAGTGGAACAGAATTTGTTAAAGCCCATATTACTGCACTATACACCTACTGTATATCTAAACGGTGAACATATGCTTTAAATAAATGCATAGCTATGAATCTTCCATAAAGTATGCTATAAAGGTCATAACCAATCCAATTTTTGTTCCACACATGACCACATGACCTTTACTATTCTTAACAAAAGATTTAGACTTAAAAGCCCTCCTATGGCTTTTCAATTTCCTGTGTATATTTAAAGAAATTTATTTTTTTCCCTCTCTAGTTCAGTATTAACATATGTTTTACATTGGTGCTTTTTGTAAGATTTATTTATACAGTATATTACCATGTTTGCTGAGGTACACCATAGCTAGCTGTCAGACAAGTAGCTTATCCAGCCCATCTCCTTTATAACCAGACCTGGATTTGCTTAGTGTGCATATTTATTTCAATGCACAAAAAACTGGCTATTATTCACCTTCACTGTCACTATTCTCCTGGGGGTAGCAAAGGATCAAACACATTAAACTACATCTTTTGTGATGCTTCTTTTCGCCTGACGAACAATTGGAAAGGCACATAAGCATATCACTGCTGTTTTAGACAGCTGACAAAAATCTCAAGAGTTTCTCTATTTGTATGACCTTTGTAAGATACATTTGCACCACAATGAAGAATTACAGTTCTGTTAACCAGGTGATGAGGTCCCGCATACAACTTTTTCAATGCTATCCAGCCAATCCATTGTAATCCATGGAATATGTTTTGCCTGTATTTGCGATTGGAAAACACGGCAAGTACAGGTGCAGCTTGGCAACGAATGGCAATTTGTGCGCAGTTACCATGGCTCATAAGCACCGTGACTGAGGGGGTGCAAATGTCGTGGCCAAATCTGTACCAACATGGGGACCAGTGGGTATTCAGACTCATGGCAGCCAATAGCACACTCCACATTGGCACTGATTCTGGTAAAACGTGTAAACCATGCTTTAAAAGGAAGAGTCCATCCAAAGGATTGGTCTTTTGTCCCTTCATTCTATCGGTAATGTCACTCACTGATGTAGCAATACAGTGCTTTCAGCTTCAGGAATGGTCTGCCAGTTGGGCCTCTCCCTTGTTCTATAGTGAGACGTATCCTGTGGTGTATAACACAGCTTTTGGATCCATTGGAATGGTATATCAAGTAACCAGATGCCATTGGATACAGACAGCAGTGGAATACACGGTGCTCAGTGGTTAGCACAGCCTTGCAGCGCTGGAGTCTTGGGTTCGAATCCTGCCAAGGACAACATCTGCAAGGAGTTTGTATGTTCTCCCCGTGTTTGCGTGGGTTTCCTCCGGGTACTCTGGTTTCCTCCCACACTCCAAAGACATACTGATAGGGAATGTAGATTGTGAGCCCTATATGGGACAGTGACAATGTCTGTAAAGCGCTGTGGAATATGATGGCGCTATATAAGTAAGCATAATAATAATAATAATAGTGGAATAGAGGTAGCTGATGCAGGGAATGGTTTAGATGTTCACTGATGCTGAGATACTAGTTGTGACACAATAGGTACTATAAATCCTCAGGATAGGCTATCAATAATAGATCTGTGGGGGTCCAACACCTGGGACCCCTGCAGATCACCAGTAGAGAGGCTGCCCCATTGAAGTACTGTATATAAGCCATCAATCGTAGAAAGTTTACCTTCATTAAGTTTTTGGAAAAATGGTGCCAAAAGAATCATATATTGAAGTTTAATAAAGCTCTCCAGTAATAACATGTGTCCGTCCAGTTTGACAATGAGTCTGTGTGAAGTTTAATGTTACTGAATAACTGACTGACAGCTTTCTTGTGAAGTTATGTGCTCCCCTCCAGAGCACTGACCTCCGCTCTGCACTGATGCATAATGCAGTGTTTCCTGCATGAACGGGAGGTCATTTCACAATGCAAGTCTATTAGAGCCTTGATCCGACTCCCACAGACCTGCATTGATAGTTTGACCTCCTGTTCAGTGTGTATTAGACAAGCAGAGAAGAGGTCACTGCCCCAGGAGGGACAACATGACTTCACAATAAAGCGGTCAGTAAGTTGTTCAGTAACAACTGAGGAGACTAAAAATTTACTGAAGCGTTTTTCTAAAATTCTATACAAATCGTGTAACCTTAGGCCCAATGCACATGGGGGAAGCTGGGACAGAAAATTTGTTCCATACATCCTGAGGATTTCCCAGCCTTCCCCCAGTCAGGAGACTGGGACTCCCTTGCATCATGCTGATCTATGATTTTGGGAGTCCATGGCCTCACTGTCTTGTACTCTATGTAGTAAAGACAGTTGAGCTGCATGGAAGCAAGGACTCCTAGTATTATAGATCACTATGATACAAGGTATACTCATTGGGTTTGGGCTCGGAAACTCAATTTACTGACTGGATTTTCCAGACAGGATTCCGCTGTGTGTATGGGGACTTGTTGGTAGACTGAACAGCAGGTGTGTCAAGGTATAAAGTGGAGGCAGGAAGGGATAGCAGGCAAAGATTAGAGCAAAAGCTCTGAAGTGAACCCTTGAACACAGAGCTAATGTAATAGAATCAAAATGGTGTATGTGTAGCAGATGCTCACGTATAAAGAGTGATGAAATATGCAACATATGGCACATGCTTTATAACAGCCCCTTTGGAGAAACAGGTGGACCATTTCATACTTATAAAGATAGGTTCACCCTAAATGGCCTTTCTGGAACTTTGATATTGATGACCTTCCCCTAGTTTCCAAATAATTCCTGTACTGTAAGCAGTGCTGTGAGGGCTGGACCAATTTTGGGTGGAGCTGGAGTTGGAAAAAAAGTTACCAAATCCAGTGTAAAAATAAAATGATGAAGTATTTTTAATTATATTCTACAATTATTACTATTATATAATTCATTAGATGTATAGTTTGATGCCTATTTACTTGCATAGGAATTCAACGACTATTTGTTTAATTAATTAGAAAATCTTTACTGCTTCTGACTGACCATGGCGTCAGCCATTTATAAAGGACTTGGAGTTTAAGCAAGAGTTGGAGTGCAGCTGCCATAAAGCACTCAGAGCCGGTGGTCTGGCCTATCGACTCCACTGCCCAGGCCATAAGTGGGTAACTAACTGGCTTAGTGATATAAATCGTGAGAGAAATTATAAGGGCACAAACTCAAACTGGGTCACCGTTACTAGTGGGGTTCCACAGAGGTTAGTATGACGTACAAATGAAATAGAAGCATCGTAGAGACATACAAAGCACAAAAGTGATACAAACAAGGCAGAAGTGGATTGGAAATAAACTCTGATGTGTGCTTGTATACACTGGGGAAGCATAGAAATTATACTCTCCCATATCTCAAAGAACACTTGAGCCTACTTTTTCCTGTGGAGGAACGCCTCCATTTTGTCCAAAAACAGTTTGAAGGGGGTACCTTTGAAGCCATGTCTGCAATATAGTTTTTACTCGAGCACCTGCGATTAAATGAATAAACCTACTTGCTTAAGACATCGTGCTAATGGTAGGAACTTATTTGCCTGGTTGGGATTTCAGAATTGTTGCATTAGTTAGGCTTGGTTTATCGGCACCCATTTACATAACAGAGTTTGAGAATAGCAGATTGTAATTTGGCCCAAGGAGGTATTAGGACATGTGAACCCTCTCAGCAAATTGGGAATACAATCATGTAGTTAAGTGTGGTAGAATAGTTTGTATGTACTGTAGCTCTGGACTTGTGGATAGTGAAAAAGGAGATTAGTGAGATTCAGATATTTAGCCTGGAGTTCACTCAGAGAATATATTCGTTTGTTATATGCATGTAAGAAATGTCTAATGGAGGTGAGGCCCTGAGCATGCCAGTAGTGATAAATGTGGTAGGGGGTGCCCATCATCGAAGGCGGCATTAGATATGAATGACATGTGGTGGGACAGAGGAGAGTCCTGGACTTGCACCCTACATCAGGCCTTCTAAGTAGTCAGTAGAAGAGGATAAGATTTCACCTCTAGCATTAAAGGGGTGTTTCAAGTAAATTATCCCCCCACAAAGGCTTAAAGGGGTTATCCAGTTTCTAGTATCGATGGCCTTAATATTAGATCTGCAGGGGTCCAACACCCAGGACTCCCACGGATTACCTGTCCTGAGATAGCTCAGCTCTCTCTAATGTCTAAATATCATGAACCGCACTGCTCACTCGCCGTACAAGCTGTAGTGGTTAGTGTAGGTACTGCAGCTTTGTCCCACTGAAGTCTATGGAGAAATGAGTATGTAGAGGTGCAATGGAGAGGTAAGTATGCATAGTTTTTTTTTTTTTTTTTTTTAAGCTTGCGCAGGGAAATAAAAAAAAACACACTTTAAACAGACCTTCAACCTATCATATCAATGGTTTAGCAAAAAAGGAAACACTGAGGTGCCACACAACTTTCCAAAGCAGTGGCAAATGAGATTTCATACTGATAAATGTAAGGTCATGCACAGGAGAAGGCGAAAACCAAGTCAAGATCAATTACTAAATTGGAAAACTGGGTAAACTGAAATGGAAAAGGACTTAGGAATTTTAATTGACTGTAAGGCTGCCAAGGCTAATAAGATCAATGGGGTGCATCAAAAGGGCCATGGAACATAGTACTACCACTTTACAAATCACTTATCAGACCGCACATGTAATGTTATGTACAGTTTTGGACACTAGTGCACAAAAAAGACATAGAACAGGCTGAGTGGGTTCAAAGGTGGGCAACCAAAGTAATAAATGGAATAAGTTATGCTACAGAACCAAGACATATTATCAAATCTAGGGTTAGAAAAAAGCTAGTTTGGAGGCGACCTACTAACAATGTATTAATATATCAATGGTCACTATAGAGATATCTGAAAGCCTTTATTGAGAACAGTAATATTCTATATCATAGTTTATAGTTATTAGATTTTTGTAACACTAATCCAGGGATTTATTCCCAATGTGGGAAGATCTTTTACCCCTTAAAGGGGTTGTCCAGGCAAAAAAGGACAACCCTTTTAAAGTTTAAATAAGCTGTTGCTCCGGTGTCCTCCCGTGTCATCTGCTCCCGGCGTTGTACTGAAGCCGCTGATTGGCCTCAGCAGTCACGTGACCGCTGAGGCCAATCAGCGAAGGGCCTGAATGTCACTACCTGTGATATCATGGGTCCACTTCCTGAGGCCTGCTGAGGCCGCTGATTGGCATCAGCGGCTTCAGCACAACGCCAGAAGAGACCTGGGAGAGCAAACGAACCAGGAGGCGAGGGATGACAATGGAGCAACTGGGACAGGCGAGTATGTATTTTTTTTTTATTTTTTTCACTGCCCCCAACATATTTAAACTTTAAAAATTTAGCCTGGACAACACCTTTAAATGAGAAAAATCGGCTTTCACCTCATGGGATTTTTGCCTTCCTCTTGATTTACTTTGCAGGGTAACAGGCTGATTTGGATGGAAACATGTCTTTTTCAGCCTTAGAAATTATTAACTATGTTAGTTGCTCAGTAAACTGGTTTGCCTGCATCCGATAGACAGTTTCTGGGGCAAATTTATCATTCCCTCTACACCAGAAAACTGTCATAGAGGAATGATACCGAGGAAGATGTTTGGCACAAGGCCCTTTCTTGTGCCTTGCCCACCACACTGTACGAATGTGGGTGGTGTGGGGATGGGATTGGGAAGGGCCAAGGTGTCCGTGCCTCGGTCTGACAGATTTATTTGACAGACTCACGCAAGTTTTCTGCCGTAACATACAATGGAAATCTACACCAGTTCCAAACTGGTGTAGATTTTCATTCTGGCACAGGGACGGCAAACAATTTAAAAGAGGCCGCAGCCTCGTTTATACATCTCACGGTCCCTGTGCCAGTGGGGCCGTTTATTAAGACTAGCGTTTTATACGCCAGTCTTAGTAAATATGCCCAACTGTATATGTGGTTTTACTGCTCTGTCCCTGCTGCTGCAGTATTTGTTAAGTATGGTCACTCCTATATGAATGAAACACATCAGACTGTGGCATACCGAGCTCCACAGTTCTATACATGTAGATCTTAAGAATAATACAAATATGAACTTTCCATGAAATTGTGTAACAGTGTGTACATTACTGATATGTAAACCAATGCCACGGCACAGTCATGTCTCTGTTTGTGTAAATCAATATGCTTTTAAGCCAAAATATAGAAATTATATAAAAATATCATTATAAAATGTTGATTTAAAAAAAAAAAAGGGACTAAAGAAAAATGAAGTACAGTAAAAACCCATTTAAATCAGACTGGCTTTTGGAAGAAATCTAAAACATCTTGAAAATGTGACTAGAGATGCATGCCATAGACCACAGAAGAGAGCTTCCCAGGAAATTTTCCTGCATTTGGTGAAGACATTTTCAGGATTCAAATGTGAATGCATTGTTAATGTCTAGAATTAAAAAGAGAAATAATAGTAATTATAATAGGCAGAGACGACCTCCAGCAGAAAAATCTCATTATAGCTGAGACATTCAAAGTAGACTGTCACTAAGTGCAGGCATATGGAAAGCATTTTGAGGGGGTCTTCCACCTCAAAATCCTTTCCAAAAACTGTCTCTAATTTTCCTCCCATTGTTTTCAATGTGACAGATGGTTCATTTACAGTGCACAGAAAAAATAAAAGTGTAACTTCCATGGCAATTCACTGCCTAAACTACCAGAGGCATTTTGGACAGGATTTTCAGGTGAAAGACCTAAAAATTTCTCCATGTGAACATACTGTAATTTTGGTGAGTATTCTATACTTTAAAATCTTAAAAATCCTGTACTTCTGACTCTGGCCACTAAGTCAAATAATATGTTGATCCTTCCAGTTTTCTGTAGGAGATTTGCAGCAGCCACTTCACTTAGCACAATGGTGATCAAAGTTATCATATATATGTAGATAAGACACAGACTTCACAGCTTATCTACTCGCCCCCCTGTGCAATGACCCATGCAGAGGTCTCAGACCATGTTTATAAAACTCTTGCATAGAAGTCAGTAGGGTTTGCTCCAGATCATTGTCTATGGCCCATGGCCCATGGTCAATCTCCAGGAGACAGGAAAGTATTTTAGGCTTACTGGCAAGAGTTGGAAAGATTTTTAGGATTTTGTTTAAATAGAACAAATAACATGAGAAATTAAAAATCACCACCAAAAATTATCAAAAATAGTTTTAACATAAAATGTAATTTCCTGGCAACACTTTCGGCTATTTATGCCTAAATGTGTGATAGAAGTGAGCACCAGAGGTGGGACCCACATCTATCACCAGGATCCTCTTGGAGTGATGACTGCACATGAAGCGCTCTACTCACTTCTATGGCAGTTCTGATTACAGCCAAATAAGTCTGCTCGCTTGTTTTCAGAACTCCCATAGAAGTGAGTGGAGGGAGTAGTACAAGTGAAGTCGTCTCTCCATTCACAGCATTCACTGAGGGGTGGGACCTGCATCTATCAGACGTCATAACAGTCTAAGATCAGAATTCCCTTTAATTATCTGTGCCACAAGAATCTGCTAATCATCACAGTAATTGTTATACAAGTCTGATCCCCCCTCTGTGGCAGCCTGTACAGAACAGTCTATGTAATAACATCATGTCTGCATTAGTGAAACACATTATCCCCATAAACTTAAAGGAGTTGTCCAGTGTCACTAGATAAATGTTATTGTTTGTATAATGAAAAGTTGTACAATTTTCCACTATACTTTCTGTATCAATTCCTCACAGTTTTTAGATCTTTGCTTGCTGTCATTAATTGTTTACTTCCAGTGGATAAAAAGCAGTCCATGGTCATGAGATGGACAGTCCATGGTCATGTGATATACAGTCCATGGTCATGTGATATACAGTCCATGGTCATGAGATGGACAGTCCATGGTCATGTGATATACAGTCCATGGTCATGAGATGGACAGTCCATGGTCATGTGATATACAGTCCATGGTCATGTGATATACAGTCCATGGTCATGTGATATACAGTCCATGGTCATGTGATATACAGTCCATGGTCATGTGATGGACAGTCCATGGTCAAGTGATATACAGTCCATGGTCATGAGATGGACAGTCCATGGTCATGTGATATACAGTCCATGGTCATGTGATGGACAGTCCATGGTCATGAGATGGACAGTCCATGGTCATGTGATATACAGTCCATGGTCATGTAATGGACACACAGTTGCACTGCTAGTTGCAATCACAGCAGAGTAACCAGAGCTCTGTCGTGTAACAAGCCGTGCACCTGTGTGTACATCACATGACCATGGACTGATTTCATCCAGCGGAAGTAATAAATGAATGACCGCAAGCAGAGATCTAGAATACCATGAGGAATTGATACAGAAAGTATATTGGAAAATTGTATAACTTTTCATTATACAAATAATAGTATTTAATTGCTAAAACTGGACAACCTCATCACATTTACACCGAAACCTAATTCAGACTGTTTCTACGTAATGAAAATTTGATGGTGGATACACTATCTATACACTATCTAGTGTATGAGACATAGTAGTCTTCCAATGAACATAAGAGAAACATCGGTTTTGGTATACACTAGATTTTTTTACTGTCTATACACACCATACCTGCTTGTGTTTCATAGTTATGGTGTACAGATGTAGCAAAGTTTAACATTACAAATAACTCATTAAAGTGGTTCTCTGACAATTAGTGACCCATCCTTAGGATAGATCATTAATTTGAGATGGATGAAGGCCCAATACATGGGCCCTACAATCGATCGGCTTTTTGTTATTAAATAGTATAGAGCTGGAAGCAGAGGGCTCTGTACACTGTGCAGTGGTCTAGTGCTGCTTTTACAGCTCAGCTCCTCCTAGTAGAAGCGGACCTGTAATAGTACAGCTGGGCCACTGGGCAGTATACAGAGCTATCTGTTTCTGGCTCCATACAATGTGCTAAAAACAACTTATCCTAAGGATAGGTCACTGTCACTCTCGGACAACCCTTTTATCTATACTGTCACAGAACCCTTTTCAATAAAGTTCAATGGCATTTGATGTATTCTGTGACAAGATATGACTGAGTCCGTCAGGTCCAAAATGCTTCCCAAACCAATAATAATGTGCAGGGGTCTTAAATAGAAGCAGAGACATACCTCTGTGATCAAATATCGATAAATGTAGAGATAATAATTTTTTTTATGGATATTCTTAAAGAGGACCTTTCAGCACCTCCACCAATTCTAGTTTTTAGCATCTGTTAATAGCTCCACCGATTCCAGTTGGAATTTTTTCTCTAGTGTGCACCATTGTCACGCAACAAGAGCAGTTAAATTTCCTGCCTGATGTGCTGTTTAAGGTCTGTAATGTCAGAAGGGCGGTGTCAGGCAGGGGGTGTGATTCAGAGCTCCAATCAGAGGCAGCCAGTGTCAGAGCTCAGAATCACACCCTTTGCCTGCTCCTGCCTGACACCGCCCTCCTGTACAGAGACTAAATAGCATATCAGGGACCAAAACTAATAGCACTTTATTCCAAACAATACATAAAACAGCAAGCATAGGGAGAGAGGCACGCAAATAGCGTCAAATAGCATTGATTGCTCAGGAATGATGGGGCTAGAGAAAAAAAAAATCCAAAATGACTATGAAATTATGCAAATAGTTGACTGGTTAACCACTTGTAGGAGATGATGAAAGGTCCTTTAAGCCTCAAGTGCATCAGGGGTGGAGCCTGATTTAGCAGATTTGCCAAAAGATAACCAGAAGTACTCTGAATGTTAAGTAAGATTGCTGCTCAATGTCACCCTTTTATCAGTGAGTGACATTTTTAGCCTCTGTCTATGTCAAGGCTGTCTGGGGGCCTGGGCCCACCCCCAATGCACTTGTGGGTTGATTTACATATCAATAAATAGATCATTATCTCTGCAGTGCTTCATGGGTTTGTGGTCACATGGATATGCTTCTGGTCCTATTAAAAGGTCCCTACTCAGCACTATTTTTTTTTTTGGGAGGCATTTAGACTCCCTATAAATTTTGCTATATCTTTATATACCCCCCACTAAATGAAAAGAACCTGGAAGATACTATTTGGGAAACATGTAACAATATAGAAACCATCTGTGTAGAATTTGGGCAGAACGTGGGTACTTTCTAATCAGTGTGGTAGAGAGCCGGGGATTCACCTTTACCTGAAGAAGTTCTGGATTAGGGATAGATATTTGCAGGAATGTCACGTAATCAGCTGTTGTTTATACAGAGGAGAATGCTTACTTTTCTTGATTCTCTCTCTGTGGAAGGATAATGTTTGCAAAGGGAGCTAAGAACAGGAAACATATGGAAAAGATCTGCAG
Organism: Leptodactylus fallax; assembly: GCA_947044405.1. NCBI lineage: Eukaryota > Metazoa > Chordata > Amphibia > Anura > Leptodactylidae > Leptodactylus > Leptodactylus fallax. The sequence continues at coordinate 2,997,465 of CAMRHE010000215.1, forward strand.
TAACTGAATGCTGGCTGGAGTCCGACATGCCACGTATCACACACCCATGACTGAGGACTCTGCATATTTACCTTGGTTGACCATTAACTCTCCTACTGCTGAAGCTGTATTCATTCTAAATTAATCATTTAATATACAACATACAACCCCCTCCCCCTAAATGTAGAGTTTATGAACAATAACTTACTTTAGAAGACTTTAAACTATATTCCCATCATAAAGAGGACCAGTCGGCTCTCCTGATATGTCAATGTCATATGTCAATATGTAAATACTTTTACTCCTCATACAAATAACAAGTCTGGAGCATCTTTTCGTTGAATATTGTGTTGCGTTGTTACTCTGTTCTACCTCCTGTAACGGAGTGTCACCAACAAGGGTTTGTACCCCCCCACTTGGAGAATTGAGGGGCACTGCTGCCCTGTGCCACGCCGACTCTGCCTCTTTATAGATGTGAGCGCCATGGCCACTCTAGTGCTCTGACAAGACCAGAAGGGAAGAAGGTCAGCCTTCTTTAAATGACAAGTGGTGACAAGGATAGCGCATTAGACTTCCCCCTATGAGTCACCCCTTAAAGAGAACAATAGGTAGGCACATATAAAAGCACTAGATGGGCATCACTTACAAGTTAGTGCCGGGCATACCACATGAAGAGTTCTGACCCTGCTGCTGGGGTGAGCAGTGACAGGTCCTGCTGTAGCAGCAAAGGAGAAAGCTTAAGCAGCTGATATAGCATGTTAAAAAAAAAAAATGACAGGTGGTGTAAGAAGAGTAGTCTCTTCTATCCAACAAGAGAGATCCCCAGATAATGGCATAGTTGTGCTGAGAGAGAAATGCATTCCCTGGCTAATAAAGGTATGCCAAGAAGATGGAGGATAGTGGAGGATGGAGGATCACTACGGCCGCAGCGGCACAGTAATAGTTGCAGACAGATTACGCATAGGAGTAGTGGTTGTTGCCCTCCACACAAACCTGAGACAAGAGCAGAAATGTATGACTGCAGGGCTGTGAAGACATGATCCACCAACCAGGTGATGTGAGGTCCGACCAAGCCCAAGGCAACTACTAGGTCTTAAAGTAGTCAGAAACTGAAAATACATTAATGGCTGCCATTTTGTGTGAGACACTGTTTATAGTTTTCAGTTTTTCACAGTTATATAATGTTTTATCACACTGTCCTCCTGTGAAGGTGAAGGAAGTGAGACAGAGACAACTGGTCACAAGTCCCAACCACCAAGACTTAAAGAAACAGTCTGCACTGGCAGTGTAGAGCAGCGCCGTGTGACTATTTCTGCAAGTCCAGGCCTGGTGATTGGGACTTCAATGGGGCAGCGTTACAGTACTTACACTCACCGCTACAGTTTGTATGGCGAGTGAGCAGCACAATCTTTGGAAATAGGCCGTCGATTTTAGAAACTGGATTAACCCTTTGAAAGGGGTTATCCAGAATTTTATGTTATTTATGGCTGATCCTTAGGATAGGCGCGATGACTGATACACAGCCTGGAGCTGGAATTTTACCCCGGTGCCTGTGTAGTGCCCAGGAGTCAATATTGCAGCTCAGCTCCCATTGACTTCAATAGGAGAAGAGCTGCAATAATGGCACCCAGCCACTATACAAGGCACTGAGCCAACTGCTTCCGGCTCCGTGCTGTGTATAGTACAGGCACGGAAAGTGGCTCCAAACAGCTGATCCAAGCAGGGGGTCGCCTGTCAACCTGATCAAAACAGTTCCATTTGATTACTGCAGAACTCATCTACTCTATGGAGAGGTGAAATCCACATCAAATTCCACCATATAATAAGTCACTAAGAATGATATACATGTATAACTTTTTGGCTGTGTTTTCTTTCTCTCTCTGTCACTCATCTGTGAGATGGGGAAACTAAAATTACATCTCCACAGGACAGTAATTTGTGTAAATGATTAGAATGTGTGTACAGTGTGCTAGAATATCTTGCTGCTACATATGCAAGAAATTTCTAAATAAATATTAATGAACCACAATGGCGTATAACAGGAATGGGGAGGCAGAAAGATCACGTTAATTATTCTCCTGGTTCCTGCAGAGTGTTCCAATATAATAACTTGTTCCAGTGCAGAGTCAAAAGGAGCCAGCGTGCAACTTGGCTGGAGCTTTACAAGAGTTTCAAGAAAAGAAAAAGGTCGAAGAAGCAATAATTCGGGTGAATAAAAGAACTCAATAAACACCAAGTAAAGAAGGAATGCTAAGAAAATTCACCCTGAAGTCTGCAAAATTATGAATCTAACTCTAGATTACAGTATAATATGAAACCCATTTAGAAATAAATAACTTAATATATGTATAAATTTCCTTAACTTGTATGGTATGGCTGTGGCTGCTGATTCAAGACCTTGCTGAATTTCCAGTTGACATCCTACAAGCTTCCTGTCCCAGACAGGGTATTCAAGATAAAGAACTATGGCCTCACCACAAATGCATTTTCCTAAGACAGACACTGCTTCTCGGATTTAAAATGCCACCATAAAAAAAAGGGCCATAGTCCACCTTGT